>CM024761.1:127801150-128401150 GCA_014218235.1 Colocasia esculenta
AATCCATCAATCCGGATTGAAGGCATAGCGGAAAAGTGAGTAAGTGAGATGTCGAGGGAAAGAATATAACCTGGCCGGCTCGACAGGAGTTGAAGGATCTTCGGATAGCCACCCAATTGAGTCTGCATATGGCGGCATAGGAGGCGGCTCTGAATATATTTGAGTATGCATAAGAGTATATTTGCCTTTGGCCTTTCCTCATTATTCTATGTGGATCATGCCTTGATCTGGTAGAGAATGAGCTCCTGAATTATCTTGAGGAGGATTACATGAATGACCGTCCTCGGGATGATTTGAATTTGTTGGAAGTCTCGTCATATAAATAATATTGACAGATTGCTCTGGTCGATCCCGAGCATGAAGTTGAGGAGGGTCAGCCAAAGCATTTTGCATAGAAATGAGGCCATTTGAATGATCTTCTGGGCCTCACTTTTGAAGATGTAGCAATCTTCAATTACATGCCCCACCATACGGTGATACGGGCAAATTAAGCTGATTGGTTTGGCTGACACTGCCTGCCTCTTTGGTTCTGGCAGTGATATTAACTGATTGTCGAGGCAGAGATCAAAGAGCCTCTATGATTCTTGTTTTTTGAAAGAATAAGGAGTCTTCATGCGCCCCATCAATGATGGCAGTGGAGCTTTAGCTTCTGATTTCTTCTTTGGGGCAGGAGAGATTGTTGCCTCCTTTGCTTCATCATCAGGTGAGGAGTCAATGATGTTGACTTTTTTTTTTGCTAATTTATTGCGCTCTTTGGGGAGCTTGCCTTTATGAGATGTCTGTGTCATTTGCTCGGCTAGAAACATCTCAGTGTCTGCCACTATGGAATTCAATTAATCGAAGCTCTTGATATTTGCTCCCAAGAGTTTCTCTTGACTGTTGATATGAGGCCTTTTTGGCAGATAGGGATTGTATCTTCTTGAACAGGAGGGTTATTGCATTTCATGCTAAACTCTCTCCACCCTTGATGAAGTGGATTGCCGACTCCCCTTTCTGTTGTTTGAGGGAACATAATTTGGCGAGAGAGATACCTTCCCTTTAGCCGTTTAGAGATGGTCTAGAATTTCTTTTGCAGATCGCCCAATCAGCAACTAAGTCAGGCTTGAGTTCTGAATACCTTTGAAATGCAACTTCAATCAAGGAAGTTGCAAAATATCTGAGGATATAAGATTTGCCGATGGCGAGCTTGCCCAAGGCAATAACATAATGTGCCATATATTCCAGTGGTGACCCATGTCCATTAAACTTTGATAGTTTTGGGACTTGAGGGCATGTTTCTGGCAGCTTCTTGAATTGATGATATACTGGATATGGAACAGATTATAGATCTGTCATCTGCATGCCTTCGCTCTGCTGAGCGAACATATTTTGAATATATTTCTATATCTCATGCCTTTGAATGGGAATACTGTTGAACCCGAAAATATCGGGGCCTAAACAAACCCGGGCGACGGATACGCCCTAAGAGAATCGGGAATAAACTCCCGATCCCCGCTCGGACGTCAGAAACCAACAAGTCCGAGTATCCGCGCTAAACCACGGCGACCCGGAAGCGAGAAGCCCGAGAAGTCTTCGTCGACGAAGAGTACGTACCCCGGATGTCAAGAAATCCACGTCGAGGCGGAGTGCGGAGTCGCGCCCGAAGCCGATGAGTTCCGAGCGATCAAATGCACGTGTTCCTCGAAAACGAGGACAAACGCACGTAGGACGGCCGGAGAAGCGCAAGCGGCGCACATGTGCACGTGCACGGCACGGCCGTCGACAAACAAACCGGATGCGGGAGGCCCACAAGAGCTCTCTCCCGGGTTTTTCTCCCGGAAAGCGCGGAAAAAAGTGAAAGAGAGAGAAGGGGGGAGGCCCCACCTTAAATAGGTGGTGGGCCAATGAGGCCCCCATGAGGGCCGCCGGTCGGCCCCCCGCCAGTGAGGGGGGCCGCCGGTTCGCGCCCCCTGCAGGGGCGCCGGTTCGGCCCCCCCTGCCAGGGGGGCGCCGGTCAGCCCCTGCCCCGCGCAGGGGGGGCCGCCGGTTCGGCCCCCTGCCGCGAGCAGGGGGGGCCGCCGGTTCGGCCCCCTGCCCGCGCAGGGGGGGGGGGCCGCCGGTTCGCCCCCTGCCCCGCGCAGGGGGGCCGCCGGTTCGGCCCCCTGCCAGGGGGGGGGCGCCGGTTAGCCCCCGCGCCTGCCTGGGGGGGCGCCGGTTAGCCCCTGCGCAACGGGGAGGGCCGCCGGTCAGGCCCTGACTGGCGGCCCCCCCTCCGCCAGTCCGCCCTCTCTCTCGGGCACCTCCGCCGGTCAGGCCCCTGACTGGCGGCCCCCCTCCGCCAGTCCGCCCTCTCTCTCGGGCACCTTCGCCGGTTCGCGCCCCTGCCTCGACGCTCGCGCCCGGAGACCTCCGCCGGGGAGGGTACCCCCGCCGGTATACCCCCCTCAAACCCTATAAATAGGGGGGCATACCCCCATTTGAAAAAAAGGACGAATTGACGATTCGGATTGGGCTTCCGAGCTCCGAACACACGCCTCTCGGCCCAGAGTCTGCCCGTGCTCAAAGGTGGTCCGTGCGTGAGCTTATATAGGCCGCACGAGTCGGGGGAGGTCTTCGACACCCGTTGGTGCTTCCTCTCCGTGGTCGAGCCCTCCTGCGTTCGCCCACACGGAGACACCACAGGTTGTTATAAGACCACCAAGGCATGTACTTAAGTCCTCCGGCGTCATGAAACGACGCACGTCGAGGCATGTACTTAAGCCTCCGGTGTCATAAAACGACGCACGTCGAGGCATGTACTTAAGTCCTCCGGCGTCATAAAACGATGCACGTCGAGGCACATATGTTTAAGTCCTCCGGTGTCGTAAAAGGACACGCGTTGAGGCATGTTAACCTATGGAGGCACAAACACCCCACTGGTAAACATATGTACTCATTGCCATGTAAACGTCCGACGGAGGTACATACACCCCGCCGTCGACGTCCATGTACTTGGCTCGTTATATACACGCCCAGTGGAGGTACAAAACCCCGCTAAAGGCGTACATGTAAATGTAAACGTCATGTCATAAATATAAATGACATGAGCATGCTTGAATAAAATTGTGGAAATTCATTTGTCATCTGCCTTTTCTTCTCTAAATTTCGGCATACGGTCTTTAACAAAATTACGCATTCGAAGGTATTCGAGTGTTATACTCGATGTAAATGAAACATCGACTTGGTCGGTGGGGAACGGTCCAGTACACGACCACTCCAATCGCCCTGAACGCGAGCGCACGCGGAAAATAAATTCGAGGGTATCAGGGTTCGCACCCAATACTCCTCATAAAATAATCTTTGTCTGTTTCTCGCAAACAGTCTGGCACGCCCACGCAAAGATCCATCTCGAGGATGAAAGAGATGGATCGAAAGAAAGAAAATTCCGCGTTCCAACAAATACCTTAAATTGTTTCTGTTTGAGGATGTATAACATTGGACGGATCAATGATATCCTGACCGTAGTTTGAGGAAGAAGACCAATTGTAGAAACTGCCGAATGATTTGCCGGGGCAGACCCATCTGGATGCTAAATTTGTGGATTTTCAGTAGAGACTGGCTCTGTAGAATGCTGGAGGCTTGAAGTTGCCAATCACCTCATTTCATTTAGAAGCACAACCATTTGAGATTGATATTGCTGCATCATTTGGCATGACGGCGTTGATATTTGAAGTAGGGAGCCGATCTTCTTTGATCTGAACATTTGTCTCTTTGACGAAGGGGATTTGAATTCCTTCATATTGAAAGCCAACACGAGGGGGAGCTTGACTAGATGTTCCGGCTTGTCAGTCGGGCTGGCGGTTTCTTGTGGCAAATTGCTTGATGGCCTCAGTAGGAATATTTGGATTGGCTTCTGCGATTTGTTCCGCCATTTCGCTAGAGTCATTCCAGAGGCATATTATGAGGAGATTATAAGCTTGGGTTTTTCCTCAGCTGCCCAAGTAACCGTCGTCTTATTGACGGACGGGTACTGGCATTAGGAATTGCCCCAGCCTATCAAGTACTGAGATTCGCTGTATACGATCAGGGATCGACACGCGAGATTTGATTACTGATTTGGATTTTCTTTGACTACTCGGATATTCTCCGAGCCTTGAAGAGTATACCTTGATTTCTTGTATATTCCTTTTCTCTTTTTTGTCCATGATAGTGTTTGGATTCAGCACGTTGGAAGGGAGCATTTTTTATGTTGCCTCTCTTGCTGAACATTGTTGGTGTATTTGCTTGGATCTCTTTTGAGCTTCTGAGCTTCCTTATGGGATCCCAGATTTGTTTGAACTCGGCAGAGTGCCGAGTCTTTTGCTTGACATCGGCTTCCTTCTTGGAATCTCTTGATTCCCTTGAAACCACCGCAAAACTCAGAAGCGGTTTGAGGTTGGGATTGTAGGAATATACCTATCCCGTGGGGTGAGGTTGGCTTCCGTCGAGCTGTACCTGCAGACCTCTGATCATGATGGATTTGCCAGATCTTGAGGTGGCAGCTGATAGCCTTTTACTTTCATAATTTTATTTTGTCCTTGTTGTAGAGACAGAAACTATGATTCGAAGGAAATTGTCTGGGCTGAAAAAGTCCAGATTTAGGTTGACTTAGTCTTGCGAAATGGCTACCCCTTCTTTTTTTTTTTTTTTTTTTGTTTTTTTTTTTTTTTTGGGGTCAAAGATATGGTATGAAAATTTGGTGGAGCCTAGCATTGAGGTTTGGTGGCTACGATTTTGGAATTTCAATTTGGATTTTGGTTTCGGATTCAGCCTACCCTGATGGTTTGTGGCTATATTTGGTTTTAATGTATTTTGGGATTGCATATGGTTTGGAATTTGAATTTGAGATTGGACATGACCCGCCTTGATGGCTTGCTGGTCATGAACTTGAGTTGGATATAGCTTTGAATTTGGATTGGACATGACCTGCCTTGATGGCTTGTTGGTCATGAGCTTGAGTTTGGATATGGTTTTGAATTTGGATTGGACATGACCCGCCTTGATGGCTTGATGGTCATGAACTGAGTTTGGATATGGTTTGAATTTGGATTGGACATGACCTGCCTTGATGGCTTGCTGGTCATGAGCTTGAGTTTGGATATGGTTTTGAATTTGGATTGGACATGACCCGCCTTGATGGCTTGTTGGTCATGAGCTTGAGTTTGGATATGGTTTTGAATTTGGATTGGACATGACCCGCCTTGATGGCTTGCTGGTCATGAGCTTGAGTTTGGATATGGTTTGAATTTGGATTGGACATGACCCGCCTTGATGGCTTGCTGGTCATGAGCTTGAGTTTGGATATGGTTTTGAATTTGGATTGGACATGACCTGCCTTGATGGCTTGCTGGTCATGAACTTGAGTTTGGATATGGTTTTGAATTTGGATTGGACATGACCTGCCTTGATGGCTTGCTGGTCATGAACTTGAGTTTGGATATGGTTTTGAATTTGGATTGGACATGACCCGCCTTAATGGCTTGCTGGTCATGAGCTTGAGTTTGGATATGGTTTTGAATTTGGATTGGACATGACCCGCCTTGATGGCTTGCTGGTCATGAGCTTGAGTTTGGATATGGTTTTGAATTTGGATTGGACATGACCTGCCTTGATGGCTTGCTGGTCATGAACTTGAGTTTGGATATGGTTTTGAATTTGGATTTAGACATGACCTGCCCAGGCTCATAGCCAATAAATGTTGTTGGCAGAGTTAGGCTGATCCCCTTTATTAGCATTACCTTTGGAGAGCATTCGGATGCCCCCTGTTGATAATAGCAGGACGAGCTTTGACGTGCCCATGACTCTGGTGGGTCTTCCTTGTTGATTTGTTGGAGAGAGGCTTTTGAGCAGCATCTTCTTCATAGGCCGGAACCACCCCTGGCATGATGTTGATGGCGAGTGGTCCATAAGTGACGGCCATCTTCAACGGCTTAGATTTGCCTTTTTGTTTGTACCTTCAAGAGAAAATATCAGTATTAGGACTTTCATGAAAAATATACGTATGTCTCATCCTTTGCTATGAATGGTGAGAAGAGGTCCCACCGGCGTGCCAGTTGTTGACACGGGAAGAATATCACTTAACATATCATTTGGTTTTGTTTGCTCTTTTCATTTTATCTGGTTCATGTATTCATTTCATTTGGTATTCATTTATTTCACATGCTTTGATTTGTGTATTGTGATTTGCGGGGCGTGCCAGTTTGTCTAACAGACAGAAGAAAGAGTCGCGCAATGCGGAGAAGGTATTTTTGGGTGTCCATGGAACGGACGGGTGTGGTGTCTGTGAACGGACGGGTGCGGTGTCGTGGAACGGACGGGTATGGTGTGGAACGGACGGGTATGATGTCCGTGGAACGGACGGGTATGATGTCCGGGACGGACGGTATGATGTCCGTGGAACGGACGGTATGATGTCCGAGGAACGGTGGGTGCGCCGTATTTTAATCTGACTCCTTGAGTCCCGTATCTATACTCATCAGGTGATTGAGGTAGCATGTGCTGGACCTCTGTCTCCATCGACCGGAGTCGATGTTACATTTACATCGAGTTAAGACTCTGGTGTTACTTAACACCAGTTTTAACCCGAATACCTTTCATAGCAAAGGGGATGAGAAAATACACACTTTTTTAGAAAATCCTGGTCATGATGTATCATTTTTCTTTTGGTTATTTTTGAAATACTTTTGCTTTGAGTGTTTCATTTTGAAAAGACTGCCCTTTGTGGAGTCCGGATATGACTTTAAGAAGGAACAGATGTATTTCCGTGAACCCATTTGGGGTCTCCCTCCTCTCCTTTTTTTTAGAAAGATGTTGTTTGAAGGTTTTATTTTGGAAAACCTGAGGATTATTATTGCAGACGGGTATATACCCGTGCATTTGATTCTGAACTTGGGGGAGGTCGTGATTCAAAGTAGCATTTCTGTATTAGAAGAGTTGCTACATTAATTTTTTTATGACATGATATTCTTTTACAACATCCTTCTTTTAAATGAAGTCTGAATTGAGGCAGAATTTCCTTTCTCCTCGTTCATTGTTTCATTTATTCATCATTCATTTTTCTTGCTTGTATGAGTATGATTTTCAAAGAACGTATGTACGTATTCCATAGACGTTCTTGTCATTTGAAGCTCCTTTCTGAAAACTGTCCACATGAACGCAGTTCTTGTGAGTATGCATTTATGCTGCTCTTTGGAGTAACTGAGCACCAGTCGGGTCCTATCACAGTTCGGGTCCTGTTACAGTTCGAGTCCTGTCACAGTTCGGGTCCTGTCCCCCTTTTTCTTTGGATGTGTATATCATCACAATTTTCATAAATTTATTTTGGCAGAGTTTCTGCCTATGCGGATGTCCTCACGGAGATATATTCATATGAACATGTACTTATATCCATGTGTCCCCAGAGAATCTTTGCCCGGAGGGATTTTGCCCTTAAAAAAGTATGTGTGTATAATCATAAATTTGCAGTTTACGCATATTTTCTCACCGGTATCTCTGTTTGAATGGAGTATCCGGTAAAAGGTACCATCTGCATATGCAGAATCCCTTTTGAGAGGTATACGCATATAATTGCGAATTTTATGATTATATAACATGTCCTTAGTTGGAGACTCTGCTTGGGCAGAGTTTCCTCTTGGGAACACATGTATATAATACAAGTTGTGATTATACTGATATGTTTTTAGAGGGAAAACTCTGACATGAGCAGGGCTTTCTTCCGAGTAACACATGTGTATAGGCACAAATTTGAATTTTATAGGTATGTTCTTAGGCGGAATCTCCACTTGGGCAGAGTTTCCTCTAGGAAACATGCATATAAAAATACCAATTTGTGAATATACAAACATGTTCTTGGGCAGAATCTTCCCTTAGGTAGAATCTCCTCTAAGAAACATATAAATATAAACACAGATTTGAAATTTATAGATATGTTCTTAGGTTGAATCTCTGCTTGGGCAGAGTTTCCTCTAAGAAACACATATATAAAAAGACGAATCTGTGAATATATGAATATGTTCTCGAGTAGAATCTCCACTTGGGCAGAGTCTCCTCTAAGAAACATATGCATATAGCACAAACACACCATCCCGGAGAGTTTAAAACTCGATGGGAGGTGGCATAAATAACAAAGGTATCTGAAATACCATATGTCCGTAATGGACGGTATTTAGAACCTATAGCCTGTGAGGGCCGGTGCCGCTATTGCGGACTTTTAGCCGATGAAGTTTGCCGATGCCGAACAACTTCTCAATACTCGGGAGGAGATTTGGTACCTTGACTCACACAAGAAATGAGATTGAGAGAGAGACGGGAGACTTTGGAATTTTCTATTCTTTCAGAATTTCAGAAAAGAGGGGGGCAGCAATTTCTCCAGGAGCCGGCCTCTCCCCGGGCCTTTGAAATGGGGGGATGGGGTGCCTTTTATAGGGGAAGGCACCCCTTACATTGCATGGGATGGGGGGGGTCCCCAAACCGATGGGCTTCCATCGGTTAGAGGGAAAAATTCCCTCTAACCGATGGGGCTTCCATCGGTTAGGGGAATGGGGGGTCCCTCTAACCGATGGGGGTACCATCGGTTAGGGGGAGGCACACCTTCTAACCGATGGGGGTACCATCGGTTAGGGGTGTGTGTGTTTGAGTGTGTTTTTATGTTTTCTTTTTTTTTTCTGTTTTCAGTTTTTTTTTTTTGAAGGGGACCCCTAACCGATGGAACATCCATCGGTTAAAGGGGGAATCCCCCCCTAACCGATGGGGGTTCCATCGGTTAGAGGGGGAGACTCCCCTAACCGATGGAAGCCCCATCGGTTAGGGGATTCCCTTAACCGATGGAACTTCCATCGGTTAGAGGGGAGTTCCCCTCTAACCGATGGAAGCACCCCTCCAACCGATGGAAGCACCATCGGTTAAGGGGAAAAACCCCCTTAACCGATGGTAGCCCATCGGTGCCTTCATTGGTTTAGGGGAGGGGGATTTCTGGGAATAAATTAATGGGGGGATTGACACTAAATTTTTTTTTTTATGTCAACACCCCCCCCCCAACTGCAGAACAACCTGGCTGCACAATCCCTCATCAGAACACTGCCCACCGGACAGCTCCTTCTCCACAGCCGCCTCCACCACCCCCAACCCCCGACTGCGCCCCAACCCCTACCTTGTTTGCCTCCAGTGCGCCCCATGCCCTATTCCTCTCTCTCTCCTCCCCTCCTCCAGAAGAGGGGTATTTTAGTACATCCACCTCTTATTAAACAGTTTCGTTAGCATGAGAATGGAATATTCCTGCCATTTTGACAGCCTGCTAACCATAAGGGCATAACTGACTAACTTTTTGGATTTCAGAAGTACAGAATATAATATGCAGATTTTGTGGGTACGAATACGATGTATTTCAGGGGTATGTATTTAGTTTTCCCTAATATATGTATATTCCCTCCAGGTAGATGGACTTAAAATGAATAAATGATGAAGAGGAGGAAAATAAATGAGCCAGTTTGATGAAAACCGATGTTGGATGAAAGCAGTTGGACACGTACATTCGAGGGGAGACTTAAAGGTGCCAGAAAATCTAGGATACTTTGCACTACATGAGGGTGGAAAACACTTTTTTGTTTGGACCTTGAAACAAATTTTACACAAGACTGCTTAAAGGATTTAGACATACTGATGTCACAAACCAATACTTTGCATTTACTTGATAAACATCTTGAAAAGATCAAAAGTGGTGTCCAAAAGTCCAAGAAAAAGAAAAAGCTCCGTCTGGAGAACTTGAATGAAGTACTTCATATAGGAGCGTCTCTGAGAAGAAATACTTTCGAGAGGAAGTTTTACCTTAAAAGTAAAGGTAGTTGGAAGCATAAAATAGATAATACTATTAGATGTACTATCAATAAATATAAGGGCCTTATGCCCTCTGTCTTTCACAGTTTTACTGCAAATGCCCTCATTCTAAGTATCTAAGTTTTGTGGCTCCGACCAATCAACCATTTATGATATATGAAAATAACTAATAATGATTTATAAATCTTCTGCACGTAGAGTATTTAAGTATATTGTATTTCTATGTCCGGAAACTGCAAGGCCATGAGGCACATTATTGTGGCCTGAGAAAAACGGAATAAACAACATATGACACCACTGGTACTGCAACAGCTTTTGTCTGGCACCTCTTTGCCAGGTCTTTCTCTTTCAGAATAAATATGATTCAGGTGTATGCAATCTAATAGGAGCAAGGATAAGGTAGTATACCATAGCTTGATACTCTTCCTCTGCTACAAGATTAAATATATATGAGGAGAAAACCAACCGTGATGACATTCCAAAACCATATAGAACCTACGAAGAAAAATATGTCTTAATTCCACTAATTGCACATTGATGATAATTGTTTGATGTATCTGAGATACTGTATACAAGGTTTGGCGCATCGCCGATTCAGACCAGATCGGGATTATCCTGATCCGATCCGATTCGGGCGGATCGAACCGATTCGGTTCGATCCGCTTGGATTCGGCCAGAACTTGGTCCTGTTGGGTTCACTGGATCAAGATCTTGTTCAGGCAGGGTTATCAGGATCTCCTTATTTACCTGAATATCATTTAAGTAAATGTTATAATTTGTTGTTTTATTTACTTAAGATATTACATGTAAATAAGGAAGTACCCCCCATTTGAATCCAATAAAAATATCAAAAAAATCATATCTCTTACCAATAAAAAGTCAACTCTCCCATCGAAGAACAAAATCGCGATTTTGGTGATTTTAGCGAAATGCTAACTTTTTAATCTCTCATAATTTGGTCTATCTAAAAATTTGATAATTCAAATAAACCATATGGAACACTAAAAATCTAAAGTCCGGTAAAAAAAGTCAAACGTGCATGTGACTTCTCCAAGGGAGCCGCTCTCCTACTGACAGCACTTAGTCTGCTCGAGGCATCTCAGGATTTGGTCAAACTTAAGTTATCATCACCTAAACTCATGAGAATTTTCACTTTCTAATTGAAAAGAAACTAGAAAGTGACAATTCTATGAGTTTGAATGATGACAACTTAAGTTTGACCAAATCTTGAGATGTCTCGAGCAGACTAAGTGTTGTCAGTAGGAGAGCGGCTCCCTTGGAGAAGTCACATGCACGTTTGACTTTTTTTACCGGACTTTAGATTTTTAGTGTTCCATATGGTTTATTTGAATTATCAAATTTTTAGATAGACCAAATTATGAGAGATTAAAAGTTAGCATTTCGCTAAAATCACCAAAATCGCGATTTTGTTCTTCTATGGGAGAGTTGACTTTTTATTGGTAAGAGATATGATTTTTTTGATATTTTTATTGGATTCAAATGGGGGGTACTTCCTTATTTACATGTAATATCTTAAGTAAATGAAACAACAAATTATAACATTTACTTAAATGATATTCAGGTAAATAAGGGGATCCTGACAACCCTGCCTGAACAGGATCTTGAGTCCAAAGAACCCTGCCTGAACAGAACTAGGCGGATCGGACCGAATCAAGCGAATCGCGAATCGGATTTCCCCTGATCCGCCCGATTCGCCCGAATCGGCCCGATCCGATCCGGCACGCCAAACCATGACTGTATATGCTTGATTTATCTAAGAAACAGTATATGCTTGATTATTGAGACAACAACATTGATTAAACTGAGGCAGAACCTAACTCCAAGTAGGTAATAGGGGTCAAGTCATTAAACAAACAATCTAAAAAGGACAAAAGACCAGATATGAAAACGAAGCCTGACTAAGACAGTGGTAACTTACCTAATTATATAATAAGCAAAGAATGATAATATGACAGTAGATGTGGGGGATTACCTGTTTATGTGGACTATTAGGTTTAAGATATGAGCCCATAGTGGTGTTAGAGCATGGGATCAAAAGTTGATATCTTTGCAAACATTAACTTAATTGGAATAAAGGAATCAAAAGAAGGGAGACTCATTTCAAAAAGCAAGAAATCATATAATAAACTAAATAGACACTCATGACATATTGATTGAAAGAAGCTTAGAACATCCCAAACTATGAGACATCTACCTGCATGATTTGCATAGAAAGCAAGGTTTTTCCTCCCCATATTATGATATAAGTTGCAAGCATCCCCAAGACCCCTGAGAATACACTATTAATCAGTAACAAACTCCAGCAGAAAGTAGCAATGACAGTGTCCATCAAAATATTTAGGATACCAGATTACATCATAGAAGGCAGGATCGGGATCGCCCAGGCCCGATCCCGATCCGATCCGGCTGATTCCCAAGCAGAATCGGAGGAATCGGCCTGGATCGGCCATGGCCGAACCCGATCCGATCCGGCCGATTCTGCCTTCCATTTACATAAATTGCTAAGATAATTAACACAGTAAGATTTGCCCAAATTGATAGCAAATGCTTCCTCGTTGCCTAGGAAACAAGAAAAGTGGAGAATCATGCATGTGAGTATACTCTTCTCCCCTATCTTTCAATAGTAGAATGTTCTAATCTCTACCATCTGCAGTTCAGAAATTCGGAATACAATGGAGATGCCACACAAGTTGACTCCACTATACTGCTAAAGATCTTCCTTGCCAAAAGGTATTTTGGTCGCTGCAGAGACCATTAAGGTTGAGGTATGGCTTATTTCATAGATTGGGAAGCCTTAAAAAATGATATTATAAACTGTGGACATGCTCCCCTATTTCCCTGTGCACTTGAATGTTAACATGCATGCCTCTTTGGGATGTTGCCTCACAATAAGAAATGGAAAAGGCTATGCGAAATATAAACATTATTTGAATATGATTTAGGACAAATTAATTAGAAGTCTCTGACTGTAATAGGGAGGTCTTTACTGTAACAAGGTTTAACGTATACTGTAACAGGTGATAATACTAACTGTAATGAGTTACAGCTCTGTTAGGGACTAACAAATAAGTCAAAAATCTGATAGGGACTCCTAATTAATTTGCCCTATGATTTAACTCTGCATCCAAGTATTATATAAATTCAATTTTCTGCCTAGTATTAATTAGATATCCAAATGTTATCTGTTTAATAGTCAGAATGAACACAAAAGACTTGCTCCAATTGTTATCTGATCCATTATACTTTTGGTTGACCACTGAATATCATAATCTTTGAGCTACTAGAAAGAATACTCTGTAGTTTGAAAGTTCGCCTACATGTTTATAAGTTGTATACTACAGTAGTTTTCTACATAATCTTTAAGCTGTTAGAAGGAATACTCTGTAGTTTGAAAGTTTGTCCACATGCTTATCAGTTCCAAAGTTTTCTAGAAATGCACAGGTCTATTTTACAGGGCATCAACATTTTCCTTCATTATCTCAACTTTCAGTCTTCTTTTTTGGAAAATTTCAATTGGATGATACTAGATGTTCGAGTTGTCTTCATGTCTGGTTTATTCCTTTCTCTAGGCCTTCAGCAAGGCCAAGGTGCTTAAGTGGAGTGGTTTCCTCATTTATTAACCCAAACACTCAGAAGGATTACATATCTAGGAGGTCAATTGGAGCCATTGGCAAAATCTATGAGAAATAACCTTTGGTTTTTGTATATAACCCACCATAATTTTGTAACTACCAAAACTTTTTTCATTCTCACAGTGTCGGTCCCACATTAGAAAGAGAAAAAAAATATATAATGTGCTACTAATAGTGGAGTCTTCACCACTCATCATCTTAAGGTTTTGCGTTGGACAGCCCAATCCAATAAAGTTTTAACATTGTATCAGAGCCCATGGTATGACCTGAGTGGTGCATACCGAGTTTATTATAGTCAATATGAAAAAGCCTAAAATCAGCATGCACGTAACAAGGCATGTAAGAATAGTCCTACATTGGAAAAGGAAAAAATATATTAATGTGCCTCTCTAGTCTCCACTCATCAGCTTAAGGTTTCGAATATAAAGTTAGCCAATAGCATTTGTTCCTTAAATTTCACAATCAAATCGATCTGAATGGATATATCACAAGGCTACAGGCCAACCCCTTTTCCGCCACTTTCTCTTCCTCCCTTTGTTATTCTCTTCCTTTGTCGTCTTCTTCTTCTCTCTCCTCCTCTCTCTCCTTATTCCAATAAGCAAGACTGTCTTCATTAATGATGAAACATACTCCAGAGTCCAGATGAAGCACATGAATGAATTAATTAAGAAAAAATGTTGATTAAATTCGTGAAAACCACATGATTAAATTATATCTAAAAAAGTGAGTTAAAGCATGTTTCCAGAATTCAGGTTTCATGATTTCAAGTTTTTACATGATGTTGGTTTTAAGAATTGTCTGCTTATGTTTAGTTCTTCCAGCAAGAAAAATGCAAAATTTCTTTACAATTCATGAGTGAAAAGGGCATGTCTCAAACCCGAGGCAGGGGTGTTTGCATCCAGTGGCGCAGCTTTTGGGCTACCAACCAAAAAAAAAAACCTGATTTGAAATATAATTCATAGAATATCAGCTATGAATCATGTCTTCTAACAAAAGATGACCTTCAAGCCTAGGATTAAGTTAGAAATATGCGGTGAATCATAAAGAAAACCTTGCAACATGAAATCATGATTTTGATATATATATATATATATATATATATATCATGAATTATGATATGAAATTAAGCACTATTATCATGATTTGAGTTTCTCCAGTTATGCTTTATTTATTTATGAAGTAGCATCACTTCTTTACCAGGACAATCCCAAACGAGCTTTTCCTTGGGAATAGGGAACATCAGGCCGCTGCTCCTTATGATATGTGCTACAATTGGGGCACAGAGTGTTCCTTTTTAGATGGGGTCTAAGTTCTAGGCTCGGGTCATGAAAAACTAGTGAGTGGGTGGAAACCTACTTGGGTGCACTCATACCTGGGACAAAAAACATGTGGTTTGAGATTACAAACTCCAAAGTAGCCTTACGACCTGGAGTGTCCACAAACTCCATAGGATGGATGCACAGTAGTTAAGGGACCTATAGAGGGTGTGATCTGCTCAGTTGACTTCTACAACCACTAGAGGGAGGTTATTCTTGTTACTTTGAGTTATTGTATGAACCAACAGTGGGAGGGGTGACCGCTGTAAAAGGTAGACATGTCAGACATGAAATGAGAAAGAACTCAAGGTTCAACACCTACATCCTAAGAAACCTATGATTATGATGTGAGATCATATGTTCTAAAGAAATGATACATTATGTCAGAATCTATGTTCTAAATGGTAACTTATTTGTGTTCTTTCTGGTGTTCCTTATGAATATTACATCATATAAATTAGTGATGTACTGATGCATTGCTTGTAAGTTTAGCATGTAGATCAACATGAGAATGAAAAATAAGAAAAGATGAAGAAACAGGAAGATGAATACATAAGAATGCATTTGTGAGTCAAGGGGTTCTAGAAGGTAAATGATCCCTTCTGAGTCCTATGACTCGCATGTTTTATTCGATGTTTCTGTCAAGTGAAGGCTCCCAAGGAGAGAGATGTGGGTGCCAGACTTGATTCTTAGTTGTCAATAGTGATCTTTGGTTAGCATGTACATTAGTTTGTGTTATTTTATTTTTTTACTTGTGTACAGTGTATCTCAACTCAATGTACTAATGGATAGTTGTGGTGAAATGGAATCTATTGATATCCTAAAACAGACAAAGATACACAGCCACGCTTCTTCAACTTACGGGTCTCCAACTTAACGTGTTTAGTTTGAGATAACAACCTACGTCTTCACTGAGATTTGATATTGATAAAAGAAGTGGCTTAGTCCATCAGGGCAGAGTGGCAATGATATTGAGACCAATAGTTGGTCAAACAGGTCGTAAAGGGAAGTAAAATGCTCCCAAAATAACTCAGCTGACTAAGACAATCAATCTTGAACAATATAAGAGAGTGCAAGCAGATAGGTCTTTAATGTCATTACAAAGTTGTAAAGACGGCAGAAAGAAGAACATGGTAGAGTTTTAGTCTTCCAGATATTCAATGGAAAGCATAAGACTGTTACCTAGTGATATGATAAATTTGTAAGATAGATAAAAACAGGCTGGTGCCAAGAGTAATGTGAAAACAAGCTGTGCATACACACTGCAAGGATAAATGTCAACTGTAACCTGAAATTAGAAACAAAAATTAACAAAACATCATATTAAATGAACTTCTTAAAAGTGATCAAGTAGGAGTACTTTAATATAACTAAGAGAATATGCGCTGAACATCCACATGGATGGATTAAAAAAGAAAAGGCATGATCAGCAGAAGAAAATGAGACAATACAAAAGTTAATTGTTGTTCAATTCCATGAAAAAAAAACCATAATGGATACGACATGTTCTCTATCCAAGAAAGTGATAACACTACTTTTCAAGGTGATGCCTAGATGTTGCTACGAGAGAAGATGCTGGATGGCTGTCAAGGCAACCTGATACCTAGGTGAGAAACCCATTAAGGTGCTCACCTAGTCTTCCTTGGGCATGGATGGAAGTTTCAGCCAAAACCGACACACCCAATACCGGCCTAAATAGGATCCTTTGAAGCCAAATTCCCTTAAACTTTCCGAAACCGGAACCGTTTCCTAGGTGAGAAACCCATTAAGTTGCTCACCTAGTCTTCCTTGGGCATGGATGGAAGTTTCAGCCGAAACCGACACACCCAATACCAGCCTAAATAGTACCCTTTGAAGCCAAAATCCCTTAAACTTTCCGAAACCGAAACCGAAACCGGACCCAACCGAAACCGACACTGCCATCCTTGGCCTTGGGCCCAACTAGTATGCCTTGGCTGTTGGCTTAGGCACTCACTGCCTTGTTTGGGGTCCACTTTAGTATCTAGATAAAGTTAAGGAGCAATTTTAGGAGATCAACAAATGAAACATTAAGAGAAAAGAGAAGGTTGGGTTTCCATCTCCTTTTCCCTTTCTCTCGGATTCTTCTCCCACATGGTTCCTCGTCCTGAAGGGGACATTGGCTTACAGTTGCATGGTCAAGGAGCATGTCACTTAGTTTTTTTCTTGCAAAATCCAACAAAGAATGCAAGACAAAGAACTCAATTTAGATTTAGATTTGCTGCTTTACATTGTTGAAGCTAGAATGATTCTGTGATTTTGGTTGGCAATTGACAAGTGGAAAACTATCATATTGTTATGTTGGATAGGGATAGCTCATTATTTACTCAGAAATGTCTCAATTTATTTATTTTTTTCATATTTAACGTGATTATCTGAATACCAAATGCCTTGTTAAGCTTTTCACATTGATCAACAGGCATTCATGAACTCTTATATTTTTTCTCAGCTTTTTTTTATTACCAGCCATTTACTCTATTCTTGTTTTTTCACAATACAAGAGTATAATTACTTTGTTCTTGTTTTTTTACAATACAAGAATATACCGACAACTTGTGGATACCAATTTTCATGTTAACAAAAGATAGAATTTTATATGGTAGAAAATGTAGAGTAATAGCTCTCTAGCACTGTACTTAGTTAAATAATTAGGCTTCAACATGGCATCTCTCCTCATCATCTAAGCGGTAAAGCAGTGGGCCATCGCTTGGACACCTTGACAACTATGAATGAACATGCCTTCTAAAGGCAACAAGTACACCATAACCACTAAACGGAATATAATGATCATATTTATAGCTTACTTCATTTCATAACCAACCAAACAAACTAATGGCGTACAAATTTCAGTGCTCCTTTTTAACTTTCATCCAATTGTTACACTCAAGATATTAATTATGCAGAATAAACCAATCAGTAGTGTCGCAACTTTCAGATTCCAAGTTTCAACCTGCCCTTTCTCCCTTCTGTACTTTCATTAAACCTATACGTATTCCTATCATTTCCCAGACTAGGAACCAAAAACTCATATTCCAAAGGCAAAAGAGCTTAAAAGGCCATCAATTCACATAATGTAATTATTTTCTTATTTAGGAGTTAGGACTACTTGGACATCTAATGGCACTTTCGGTCCCTACTGCATACAACGATTCACACATTCCCTTCGGAACCAAGGAACGTGGTTCCTGGTTGAGGGCTCACAACAAATAACGTTGAGTCCTCAAGGGTAATCTTCCTCCTCAAGTTTCACAGATGCAAGCTGCTTTTCTACCAATCTGGGGGTGGAGAATTTCTTGGTTTGAGGACTCACAGCATCACAGCAAACAAAAATAACCTTTGAGAGACTGAAACGCATCATCAAATCCCATAATTATGATTTGAATTTGTTATTATAATCGTACATCCGCAATAATCAGTCCAAAAGAAAAGGCTACAGCAGATTTTTTGGATGAGAAAGCCTGAGCTCATTTTTGTTGATGTACACGCAGGATAAGAAAGACAACCAAGTCCATCCCCGTTAATCAGTTCAAAACAAAAAGCAACCGCAAATTCTTTCGTATAAAAAAGCCGATTTCATTTTTGTTGATCTACATATAAGATAAGAACAATATCTAGGTTTGGAAACATCTCGAAAACGAAAATCTTCATTAAAATCCTACTAGATCAAACACCAAGCTCAAGAGTCGGGACGTTCGTAACACAAAATACTCAGAATAAGATCAAAAAATACAACAGCACCCGGTAAACTGTTTCACTTCAACCGGGGAACGAACCTGGAAATTGGTGAAGTGTTTGACAGAGGTAAGGTAGGGCACGAGGTAGGGCTCGATGGGGAGGAACTGCGAGGAGAAAGAGTAGAGGAGGAGCACCGCCAACAGCTGCCACCGCCGAGTCGACCCGCCACTGCCGTCAGCGAGGACCGGCAGAACAGACCGCAGACGACTCCTCCACCCCTCTTCCATCGCTGGGGGCGCCTCCAGACGCCCCCGATGGAGGAAGGCGGCCGCCCCTTTGCGCCCAGCCGCCGGCTCTCCTCCGGGGACGGCCGGTGACGCGGTGTCCGAAAATTTCCGCGGTAGACGGGTGTGTCCGAAATCACAATCCGAAAACCCGGCTTGGCAGTTAGGACTTAGGAGGGACGTGAATGACGATAATACCCCTCTCCTCGCATGACCTTTTCCGATCTAAGGAAGGAGGGTGCGACGAGTCTGGAGGGTAATAGAGAAAATTCATGCTGCTCGTGACGTATAGGAACGCGGATGGAGTGGAGACCCTTCTACTACTGGTTCACGACCCAAGTTCTCTTTCTCTTTTTTTCTCTTTTCTTTTGTAAGGAAGACGCAAACCCTCTTAATTAATTTATTTTTAGAGATATTTTTTATAAAATTATTTTTAGATCCACCTTCGAAATCTGACTTTTATATTGCATACTACGTGAACGTCCGCTGCGATGCATGGTAATTTTTAAGTATATATATTAAAATAAAATTAAAATATATAACATAAAAAAAAAACATTATGTCTTCTTTAAGTTGAACATATCAAAACACAATGAAATATTAAAATTTTAAATTATTTATGAACAAAGTAAAACACAATCTCCCTAATTTGATTTACATAACATATTAAATCACCGTCTTTCATCTTTCACCGAAGTATGACTTGCAGCAAATATGTATTTATTTTCTTCTGCTGAAAGAGTCCAAATCTTCTGCTACCGTTGCACTAGCTTAGTGCAAAGAAAAATTTTTGAACCAAAAAAATATAAAATCAGATAGGAAGTTTAAGAAGTGTTCATAAAATAGTTATTTAAAAATATTTAGAACCATTTAAAAAGAATTGCAGATTTAAAAATATCATAATATGAGAAACCTAAAAACTATGATTTCAGCGGAGGTTAACTTTGTAAAAACTACAACGGATATAAATAATCTATAATATCGTATACATATAACATAACTAAATTAAATAAGATAAATTTTTATGTATAGAAAGACACTATTTTTTAAAAATGTAATTATGGATGTCAGTGTGAGTGATGGACGTGATACATTCACTGAATGTATCATATTCTCATTAATTAACTCTCTCCATCTTCTATTTATACAATAACATAATGACACATACAAACTTTTATAATTTATGATTTATGCAAATATTAAAATATGATCAGGCACAAAAATTCTATAGTAATCATTTAAATATACAAATTTGATCTGAACACGATTGCACAAAACCTTCAACATATGATTGTACAAAACATCTTTTATATGAATGAAACATATAAATAACCACATACGCATAAATATTAGTTATGACCACATAAAAGAATTATAAATATTCAGTGTAAGTACACAAATGTACCTAAAAGTATTACCTAATAGAGTGAACCCACAGAGATTTTCTGAAATTTTTATTTTTAAAAATATTTTTCTTATGTTAATCCAATCAATATAAATATTTAATTACATATAATACTGAAACTAAAATAGAAAGAATTACAATTGTACCATGCATTACAGGTTACCTATGCCCACGGGAACAAATCTACGTATGTTTTCACAGTCCTTGGGAAGAATAAATTATGATTCTTTAAAACTTTGTTTGGAGAGACATGTTTTTGATCCATTAAATGACATCCTTGAATAAAGTTTTACCTTAAAAGTTAAAACATGTTCAGGGTCAGTGAAGGAAATAGAAGAGGAAGAGAGGTTTTAAATTAATGTGAAATGATACCGAGTTGGTTTTACACATGTGATAATAACTTTTATCATTATTATGTTTATTCATCTTAACATTTTGTTTAGCGTTGGCCAACATAATTATTTGTGTTTTCACCTGCTTTCTTTATCTCTCTTTGCAATTTATTGTTTAGTGTTCAAAAGTAATCGTTCTATTTAGCCACCATTACTTTGTTTATCCTGTAGTGGTCAGCCAATACCCAAATTGATGCAGCAGCCCTTTTTAATGGTTCTTTTGCGTGACAAAAAAGGGGCCTACCTGTTTCGCAAGAAGAAAACGTAGGGAGGTCGCAACGGCGGGGGCGTGCGAGGGAGGGGAGACGTGCACCCGGCGACGTGTGGGCGAAGACGACGTGCAGCCAGCAATGTGCGAGCGAGGGTGATCGGTCGCTAAGTCGAGCGAGCGGCGATTGTGCAGGTGGCGGACACGACGGGCAAACGCCAGACGGCGGTTGGAGAGAGCAGCAGCGGCAAGGGAAGGGCGATCCAGAGGTTCGCGGGCGAGCCTCAAGGGGCGTTGACGCACGAGCGGGCAAGGGCAGCGCAGAGCACACCAGGGCGGTGCGCGAACGGCGGGACGACGTCGGGAACGACATGTGCGGGCGGACAGATGTTTAAGCAGACGAGCAGGGACGGCGAAGCACAACACAGCGGGGCAGTGAGCAAACGGCAGGACGGTGCAGGCGTCGACGGGCAAACGTGTAGGGCCAACGCGGCGGCAGTAGCGCACCAGCGGCAGCACATAACAGTGGCAGCAGCACGCGGACATGGGGCGAGCAGGAGCACTATGCGGTGGGGAGGACGGACGTGGCCAGGTCCAAAGGTTGTCGGGCGACTGCCGATGCCATTGGAGCATCATCCTCCACCAAACATCTGCCCTCCGAGCAGTGTCGGAGTTGCACCGGTGTCGGTGACTACACGAGAACCGCTTATAGGTGTTTTTTTTTTTTAAGGGAAGAAACGGCTGCAGGGAATTTAGACTTTCCCTATTAAGCTGGTGCAGTGGTGCTAGATTTGCCATGTTTTTTTTTTTTTTTTTTTTTTTTTTGATAACGAGGAAATCCCGCCCCGTGTGGCTTTGTGGACTCAAGGATTGGTGTTCGTGAACTCCAAGGTCAGGACTTGGCAGCTCCTACTTTCCGTATACCCGTATTGCCCTTACCCCACTTGACCAGAAAAACCTCGGATTTACACACCTCGAGGATTGCATGTAAATCAGGTAAATCCCCCCCCAGGAATCGAACTCGGGACCTCTTGCTTTTAAGCAAGAGTTCTAACCGATCGACCCAACCGGGGTCCTCAGATTTGCCATGTTAATTTGTCTTAAATTAGAAGGATGACGGAAATGACTGTTTAATTGGCAAAAAAAAAAAAATCATATATTTTTGTGAGTTTTGTTTTGGTAGGAAATTAATTGTCTTGGGCTGTAGCAGGGTTAGAAACTAAGAAACATTAGAAAGTATACGGATTGTTAATAGGTGGTATAAAAATTGCTAGTTTTTCAAAGCTCATATGCAAGATTTAGCATGCTGATTTAAGTGATAGACTTGCCTTCTTAATAGCTGTATTAAAAGAGTGACAAAGAAGATATATTATGAGTTTTGATGGGAATATAAGTATTCTGGTGCTGCCACGTGACAGCGTGAAGACTGAATTATATTATTATAGTATAGATAATATAGATAGATTCTATAACACCCTGCACTCATGGTTCGCCCGTGCCGCCCAAACCGGGGTGGCACGGGCGTACCGTACCGTGCCCGGGTGAAAGCGGCACCCGGGCACGGTCGGGTCACCCCAATGGGGTGACCCGGGTGTGCCGCTGCGGTACGCAGCGGCACACCATGGACCGGACTGGTTCGGTTCGGTCCGCTCGGTTAAATTTTTTTTTCATAACTTTTTCATATTAGGTGTATTAAAGTGATGTAAACGATGTCCAATTATGATGAAAATTTAAACATAGGTTAAGTAAGAGATGATACAAATTATAGTAATTTTAATTTAATTTTTTAATTATTTTTTTTATCAAGTAAAAATTATCTCAAAAATTAGTAAATCGACTTAATCTCAACATCTAAGGGATTTAATTGTGTCTAATTGAGATGAAATTTCAAACATAATCTAATTAATATGTGATACAAATTGTAATAATTTTAGTTTAATTTTTTAAATTAAATTTTTGTCAAGTAAAAACTGTCCCAAAAATCATTAGGTCAACCTAATCTCGGCATCTATGCATCAATAACTCATGATATTTATATTTTTATAATCAGTACATTTTTCTAATAATTATGATGACTTCATATTTGACTTTATTTTCTAAACCAAATGTCGTCCCGTTGAAGTACGCGCATAGAGAGTTCGTCGTACCGCGACAAACTCCGTGTGCACTTAAGTTGTCTAATTCAGATAAAATTTTAAACATAAACTAATTAAGATATGATACAAATTATAATAATTTTATTAATATATGGGATTAATTAACATTAATAAATGATAGCTCAATGTCATACTCAGAAGTGCGCGCTCCGACAGAGCGACATCAAAAAACTGTAGCGAAAATGAATTTTGAGAACACCATAATTTTAGAAAATGTGGTGATATCAGAAATGTAAATATCCAAAATTGTTGACGTACAGATTTCGATATTAAGTCGATGCAACTATTTTCCGGGTGATTTTTCACCCAGTGTAAAATAAATTCTAAAAATTAAACTAAAATCATCATAATTTGTAAAATCATTACATTAGCTTATAGCTAAAATTTCAACATAAATAGACATTATTTGAATGTGCTTACAAGAGGAGAATGGGTTTCAACACAACATACCAATTTTCCACCGTATCTCAACGGTACGGTACGCTTCGATGCGTACCGTGCCACGGAAAATACGGTACGGTCGATCCAGTCGGTACGACGAACCTTGCCTGCACTTAAAGCCTTTTACTTTCTGAATTAGTTGAAATTATTTCAGAATTTTAGACATATTTTTTCCTAGTTATTAGAATGTTTACTCTATTTTACTTAGTTAGAATTTATCTTTAACAATAAATAATAATCTAGAATTTTATTGAGCAAACACAACATGATTATGCAATTTGAATCAAAATAGCTAGGCATTTCCCTTATAAGCCTAAAATTGAGTCCAAAACCTTAACAGAAAACGACCCTTCTTTTAAATCTATAAAATGATTTCTTTGTTAAGTCCCCAAACGATCATTCTATTAATACTATAAAATGAGCCTTATATAAGTCTGCAAAATGATCATTTGAACCCAAGTCTTTGATTATCAGTTCAGCCCCCTATTGATTACAAGACTAAGTCCATAACCAATTATCAATTCAAGTCCTTCCGATTATTAGTTCACCACCCTACCGATTAAAATACTAAATTTATAATTGATTGTCATTTTAAATCCTTCTAATTATCAGTTCACTCCTATCGGTTACAAGGCTAAGTCCATAGTCAATTATTAGCTCAAGTCCATATCGATTAGCAGAACATTTGCCTATCAATTATCTATTAAGTCTCACTTCGATTATCAATTCATTTCTTGTAATAACCGGTATGTTCGGATCGAGGTTTACCGGGTTTTAGAGGCCAGTGTGTGGTCATTGTTAGACCATGGAGGTCTATGTGTGTTTTTGCAGCTTATTTTGGTCAGGTTGTCGGCAAGGGTGCTGAGCAACCCAGCCAAATTTGGGCTCTGTCGGGCTCTTTTAGATCGCGTCGCAAATAGAGGATGCGATTCTTAGGGGCTTATCGCGTCCGATTTTCCAGACGCGATACTAGTTCTAATCGCGGTCAGTAGGCGGGGCGCGACTAAGTATCATAGTCGTGGTCGGTATATGGGACGCGATTTCTAACCGTCGTTACGTGGCTGTCGCTGCATGCGCGCCGCGTGGCGCATGCAAGGTGATGGGGGTTTTAATTGCATCAACAACGACGGACACGATTATTATCGCGTCCAGTATGCGCAACGCGATTTGGTTAAGAGCTATTAAGTGTATCTTCCCCTGGCCGAACAGTGCAGTTGCACTGCTCAACTGGGGAAGATGCTGCTGCAGCTGTGAAGGATTTCTGGGTGTTCTTGGTGCAATTGAAGTTTGTTTGACGTAATTCTGGCGCGAGTGCGAGCGTTGGACCGCAAGGAATCCCGTGGTGGTGTCAGATTTGTGCTTCTTGCACTGGTAGGGGAACTCTACCATGTTTTCACGTTGAATGGTTTGTGTGGACATGAATGGGGATTCTACATGTGGGAATGGCATTTGCATGTTAGTAAGCATGTGTAGGAATCCATGTGTATGTTTATTTTCAGCTTGGCATGATTGTGGGACTGGGAGGAGTGATTTCTGGATGGGTTGTAGGGTGTGTTTTTGAACTCCGAAAGGTGTCCAATACAGGGGACGCGTTCTTTTGAACGCGTCGCATACACTCGACGCGATTCAGAGTGGAGTTGCGTCTTGTATGTCCGACGCGACTTGAAAGGTAATAGCGGCTTCTATTTTGGACGCGATTATGAAAGTTGCCACCCGAGCTCTGACGAGCTGTGGCCAGTTTGTCCAATCTATGTCCCACATTACTTGGGCTGTGTTACCAAGGCAATGTAGGGTTTGTATGGGTTGTGTAGACCCGCATAATGATTGATATCAAGGTGTTTTGCGTGGATTTGTGTGCATAGCGAGTTAGGTGTTACGCCTTCCATAGTTACCTCTCTAGTCGGTTACCCTAGCACCGGGTGCTTAGGGCTTGTCCCGGTATGGAAGTACCGTCGAGGTTTGTGTCGTCTTCCTGGACACCCTCACTCCTGTGTTTGAGTAGTATGTCCAACTGAGGGAAAGACGACAGGGGACAACGGCTCGTGTTTGTGGGTGTGCGGCCGTTTGTAGCGCGCTCTTGGTTGAGGGACGGATATCGGTAGATGTACTGGTCCTCAGCTAGTCTTGTTCCAGTGCCTCACTTTAGGGTTCTCGGTCGGAGCCCCTAAAGGTGTCAGGCTTGGTCCTGCGACAATGTTGCTTGCAGGTGTGGTGTGGTTGTCTCCACGGTTCTTGTTTGTTGAGGTGGAGCGGCAGCTGGACCTTTCGTCCGTGGCTAGGGCTGTACAGTTTTCGGTTCAAACCGTTGAACCGAACCGAACCAAATAATTCGGTTCGGTTCGGTTTCACAACATAATATATCGGGTCAATAGACCGAACCGAACCGAAGACCAAATTTCGGTTCGATTCGGGTTACAAAAAGAAAAAACTGAAATAAACTGTTTGACCCGATCTAATTTTCCCTTTTGCCCTAAAGACTTGGGAGGTGGCCTTGGGAGTTGAGAGGCTGGGAGCCTGGGATTGCTTTGCTATTTTGCTGCGGCACTCGCGCTGCTATGCTGCTGGGCTGGGGCTTTCGAGCGGGACGCTGCGGCAGGAGGGTGGAGTCGTCTGTGACTGCGAGCAAGGGGCAAACGGGCGCGCGCGGTGGGGCTCGGGAGGTGCCTTCTCTAGGCTTCGAGCGGAGCTGCAGAAGGCCGGCGCGGCCCGCCCAGCGGGCTTGCGACTTGAGAGCTAGGGGCCAACGGTGCAGGTGTCTTCTCCGGCTTCGAGCGGGAGGCCGGCGGCAGCCAACGGCCCAGTAGATCTGCCGTCTGCGAGCGAGGGGGGAAAACGGCGCGGTCAGTGAGCTGTGGCGTGACCCTCTCTCACATCTCGATCTCTCTTTGTTCTGTCTCTCTCAGATCTCTCATACCCTCTCTCCCATGGCCATGGCAGGCGGCGACGACCGGAGAGCAGATCAAGGTTTGACGGCGGTGGATCTGTCTGAGAGAAGGTCGGGTTCTCTGTCTCTATGATTCTATCTGACTATCTCTCTTTGGACTGTGGTTCAAGGGTTGTGTCATGTCAAGTATACCATGTCGACAATAATACATAGCACAACACCGACCCATACCAGCTCCAAATGTTGGCAGTACCATTATGGGTGGGGGTGCAGAACAGGAGTTCCAAAGATTTGAGTTTGGATGAGACAAGCAAACTGGAGATACAGAGATTCTCAAGTGATCTTGAGAGATTTTGAAAAGATTGCAACAGCATTAAGTTGAGTGCTTTCTTGACTTTAGATTTTGTGAGGATAAGGAACTTCTTTCCTCTTCTTGACTTTAGATTTTGGCCCATCCAACCCCATTGAGATGAGAAGTTCATGATTTTTGTTCTTGCTGAGGACTCAATTCCATTACAAGTGGGCAGTAACCACAGTACATTAGACAAAGAAGTCATTGTCTTCAGCTTAGCTGCATGTGGGCGCCAGGTTTTTTATTCGAATTTTACCTCTGTCACTCTCATATGAGAGGAAATGTTTAATGACAGCTCTGATATGCATATATGTCCGAGCATTTTCTCATAGAAATGTAACGAAAGAAAGCGATAGCCATTGTTCCCACTTGCATCTCGGTTACTAATCAATCCTCCTCAAATTCCATGCCTAAACCATCCATCCTGCCATGGTAGAACATTGACTAATTTCTCTTTCCCTCCAACTGGTTGCCATTAAGATTTCCTCTTCTGACACTAATACCTCTGTTTTTCTCTAATAAAATTGTCCGAGCATACAAGTCCTAAGGAAAGTTGAAGGCATACAAGTCCTGTTTTTAGTTTATTTCATTTGTTTGCATCCAGATGTTTTGATTTCATTGTCTTTTATGCAAACAGTGTATGAGAATCAGTATCTGACAACCCTTCTAATGTTCTGCAGTGAATATACCTAATTTAGGAGCTGCTAGTGATGGTATGTGATGAGGCTAGAAGCATGGTAATTTGTTTCTACAAAAGGCCAGCTAATCATAAAAACCCCACATTTTTTTTGCTCTTCACACCCGGGCCCAAAAGGCTACAGAAGTAGTAGTTTTGCAAATTGTTGCCATAGATAGGGACCTGCCCTTCCAACTTTTAAGCTTATTCTCCATTAGTTCCAGCACTTAAACTTATTTGTTTTGTTTTTGCTAATATTTTGCTCTTTTATTTTAGAATGGGGAAGGAAAGAACTTCAAAGTTCAATTTTAAATAGTCAAGACAATGGGAATGCATGTTAGATAATTATGTATGTGGGAATGTATGTTAGACAATGCATGTTTGACACATTATTATGTATGTGGGAATATATGTTAAACAATTATTGTATGTGGGAATGTATGGTAGACAATTAATGTCACTATTCAGTAGCATGAATTTATGTTAGACAATTATTGAAGCATGAATGTTTGCTACTAGCTCTTTGAAACCTTGTAAGCGGTTATTGACTTCTGAAGATGCATAGCAAAGTTGGAGGAGGAATCTGGATGTGTTTATTTAATTATTTGCACTGCAGCTTTGGGGAATCTGGGTTGCGGTTATAACTTTAATTCTTTTAATTGGGCTCCTGTGGGAATCTGGGATGTGTTTTATTTGCACTGCTCCTTGATATGCTGCTACTAAAGTTGAGGAAGCTGCAAAAAAGTAAGCAGGAAACTTTGATGGGTGTCTAATCGCTGGTTCATGGGCTTAGTATCTTTTGAAGCGGCCCAGAAAATAGCCTGGTAGTGGTAGCATGTCTTATAGGCAATTATTTTATTTTAAAAAAATTAAACAGTGGTGACTGTTCAGACAAGCCCAACCCAAGGCCCATAAAGCCCAAACCGAATTGAACAAACCGAACCGAACCGAACTAATTCGGTTAGGTTCAAAACGGTTCATGCTCTCCTTCGATTCGGTCCGGTTCGGTTCGAAGGCTAATTCGGTTCGGTTCGGTTCGGTTTTGAAAAAAAAAAAAGTGCAAACCGGACCGTGAACAGCCCTATCCGTGGCTGCGAGGCTGAGAGGTGTACTTGTGTGGTTTGTCCGGGTCTGTGGCTGGTGTTGTAGGATCGAATAGGTGGATGGATCAGATCTAGAAGGGGGGTTGAATAGATCTTACACCAATTAATGCGGAAGCTTAAGCAATTCAAATTACTTCGAATCAGATATCAATTCAGACAAACTTTACTGATCTGAAGTGTGGGTGTGTGTAGATTATGTGTGAAGCAATTAAACACTTAGTGTGAAAGCGAAATCCTATGCAGCATCTAGCGCAGACAAGCACAACCCATTGCACAAAGGTTTTTAGGTGTTCGGAAATCACACCAGTGATTCCTACATCCACCCCTCACACAGTGAGGCTCCACTAGTCAAAAGAGTACAACTCACACTGGAGCACGACGACTCCAAACAACCTTGAGCACGACGGCTCAACACACAACCTTGAGTTCAACGACTCACAAACTGAGCACGATGGCTCAAACAACAACCTAGCACGACGACTCCAAATTGAGCACGACGGCTCAAACCACACAGTGAGTGCGACGACTCACAAACCAGCTCGATGGCTCACAATACCAAACTAGATCAAACACGAAAGAAATCAGATCCTCTAGCATGATCTGATTCACATACTCAATAAACTCAAAAATCTGTACAGAACTTCATGTACAGATCTCACAAGAAGAAATAAGATGTACACTCCAAGAATTAGGTGAAAGAAGTATGAATTGGATGTTCTTCGGTGAAGAGGTCTTGCAGACGCTTGAATTGAGGAGCCTTGATGGAATTCGGTAGAGATTCTCCTCAATCGACGATACTCTACTTTGATGGCATCTGAAATGCCAGAAATCCCTCTTCTACTACTGCTCTTCAGTTGGATCTGCTCCCTTTCCTACACAGCACCTTCTCTCCAGAGATTCCCCTTGATTCCCAGTCCTTCCTCTTGAAAGGATGGCCTGCAGCTTCTCGAGATGGAGCCAGATCTGGAAAGCCCCTTTTTGCCGCCAAAAAGCTTCTTCTGGAAGTGTATGGGCTTTCTTGCCTTGGGGTAAGAGAATCATGGGTATTTAAGCCCCATATGTCCATAAAGTGCCTTGGGGTGCATGGGCACGGAAATCTAGGTCAACTCCCTTGATTCCCAAGCAGCCACGTGTCTAGAAAATTCACGTTTTTGAGTTTCAGTCGAAGTGTGTCGACACCACAGGCATTGTCTTCAAACTGGGCTTCTGGACAGTGATCTAGTGTCGACAGGCACTGTGTCGACACCACAGGCAGACTGTGTCAACATAGGCAGACTGTGTCGACACCACTGGCTACTGCTTCAGAATACTTCTGGACAGTCATCTAGTGTCGACACCACAGGCACGGTGTCGACACCACAGTTGGACTGTGTCAACACCACAGGACATTTGTGTCGACACCACAGGTGGACTGTGTTGACACCACTGTGACAAATTTGTGTAAACCTGAAATATAAAGTGTAAACCATTAATACAAGATCTTATCATTAAAATGTGAGAATTAAACATCAAAAACATGTTGTTTAAGCATTGTTGTGATATGTATAAATGTATAATATGTTCAATTAGTCATCATTTTAATATGTACAAAATGTCATCATCAAAATCAAATTAGAATGATGTCAATTAGTCATGATTAAAGTCATCATTAAAAGGTTTCAAATACACACTCAACCCAATAGGTGTCACGAACCAGTTCTCGAGACTCGTGTTCGGCGTACCCTTCCTTTAGCTTGTGCACTTGTCGTGTGTTGCCGTTTATTTATTTATTCACGTTGTAGTATCATGTTTAGATGGTTACATGTTTTACAACTTTACTATTATTGTGTTTCTCGGTTTGGGGGAGTTGCCTACTGAGCCAATGACTTGTGAGGCTTACCCCTTTTTCTTCCAGGTGAGGGAGAGCAGGAGGCTCACGTCCCTCTAGTAGTTCGGATCAGCTTCATAGCAGAGTCAGGCCGTCTCCACCAGCAGAGTAAAGTTATTATTTGTGGAGCCTTGGGGATTTGTCCCGGGCTGTGTTTATGTGTATGTTGATTATATAAGGAACCTGGTGTGTACTTTTCTTATGGACATGTATAAGCAATGTAACTTATGTGTGCTTAATGTGGTTTCTTTTGTATTTTCACGGACATATGAGTTGGATATCCTTTGCGAGGCTTCGGCCCGATCGCGGGAGACGGGGTCGTATCAAGCTCGTTGTAGTGTTAACGAGTTTGAACGGCGTGGTCCGTTACAATTGGTATCAAAGCAAGGTCCGTGTAAATATGAAAGAATGGGAAAAGTACATAGTGGTTCCTTATCATGATCCTCTGCTGGTAGATGGTTTTGTTTTTGTAATAATATACTTGTTGTCTTGTGTGGATAAAATGTATATGTGCAGGTCTATAATGGCGGATAGGAGAGATTGGGGAGGAGGAGGTGATGACCCTGAGGAGTCTACTCACCAAATGATAGAAAGAATGTGGGAAAGTCTTACGTATATCCGGAAAAGGTTAGATCAGCAATTACCGGGGCAATCTTCTGGGGTAGTACCACCGGTGACGGAGGAGATAATGCCGACACCATTAGTACCACCTTATGGAGTAGAGGCACCTCTTGCAACACCTTTACCTCCAGTGGTACCAGTGAGGCCAGCAAGTATGGAGGAGTCCACAATGATGGTGGAGAGGTTCTTACGTTTGTAACCACCAACATATTCGGGAGGTCCAAATCTGGATACAGCGGAGCATTGGATCCATGAGATTGAGAGGGTGTTTGTCACAATGAGGTGTCCTCAGGCGGATAGAGTTATTTTAACAACATATCAGCTGAGGGGTTTTGCAGAGGAATGGTGGAGACCTAAGATGCAGACCGTGCTTATCGGTAGAGCTGAAGAAGCAATTACTTGGGCGGAGTTTCTTGAGGTCTTCAACAATACTTTCTTTCGATGCAAGTTCAGCAAGCAAAGAGGGAGCAATTTAGAACACTTCAGCAAGGGAACTTGTCGGTGTTGGAATATCAAATGAGATTCATGGCCTTGAGTCGGTATGCCCCGTATATATACCAACAATGCAATGATGATTGAGTACTTTATTCGGGGATTGAGGCCGGAGTTGCAAGATGCAACCATACCTTTGATGTGTGGTACAGTGAAGAGGTAGCCCAAGAGCAGCAATACTTGAAAGAACAATTCAAGCCAGCAGTATAGCGGATTGGGATCAGTGGTGGTAGTTTCCGACTTCTACAACAGTCTGCAGGTGTTAGTAAAGGAAAGGCACCTTCGGGAGGATATCTTCTTCGGGCTTTGGCAAATGGGGCAATAAGTTGAAGAAGATATTTAGAGGCCAAGGAGGTGGTAAGCAGCAAGGATTTCAGCAAGGGTGCGGCTATAAGCCAGAGATGGAGGAGTCGCAACAAAGCACGACAAGGCAACCCGGAGAATTACGGTGTTACAATTGTGATCAGCTGGGGCATATGGCGAGGAATTGTCCATACCCAAGGAGAACTAATTATGGTAGGGAGCACCACAACAGCAACAACAACACACAGCATCATCGGCAGGGCAAGGAAGAGGCACACCTTATCAAAGGGCAGAGACGAGGTCGAGTGATGGCGATTACCAGGGCTCAAGCGGAAACATCAAATCTGATTGAAGGTATTATCCCAATTTTTGAATATTCAGCAAGAACATTGATTGATCCGGTGCATCTCATTCTTTCATTCCAAAGATTTTCTTGATGTTATGGTACATCCTTTGAGGAGAGGCAGTGTGAGCTTATGGTGAGGTACCATCGGGGTTTCATGCTTACCACATGTTATTTGGATGAGGTACCTTATGATTCAGGGTAATCAGTTGCCAGCTAGGCTTATGCTTTGCAGTTAAAGGAATATGATATGATATTGGAATGGATTGGTTAGAGGCATATGGAGCAGTGGTAGACTGCAGGAAAAAGAAGTAGATTTAGCTATCTAGGAGGAGATTTATTTGAGTTCCAAGGTATTCCATTCTACACTCCTAAATTCATTATCTCTACCTTAAGGCTAGGAAATTGATTAATGCAGGATGGTAGCCTATTTGGCATCTGTTAGTATGGTTAAGGCAGAAAAAGTAGTGGATATGGTACCTGTTGTTAGGGAATTTGTGGATGTTTTTCGGAGGAGTTACCGGGTATAGCACCATAGAGATGTGGATTTCACTATTGAGTTGCAGCTGGGTAGTATGCCTATTTTTAAGCGCATACAGGATGGCACCTGCAGAATAAAGGAGTTAAGAAGCAATTGCAAGAGTTCCTTGAAAAGGGGTTCATTAGGCCGAGTCATTCACCATGGGGGGCGCCGGTCTTGTATGTAAAGAAGAAGGATGGAAGCATGAGAATGTGTTAGATTACCGCCAGTTGAATCAAGTCACATAAAAACAGGTATCCACTTCCATGCTAGATGATTTTTCGATCAATTGCAATCAGCAAAGGTGTACTCCAAGATAGATTTGAGATCGAGATACCATCAATTGAGGATTCGGGAGGAGATATATACAAGATGCATTTAGAACAAGGTATGGACACTATGAATTGTGGTTATGCCCTTTGGGCTAGCCAATGCACCGGCGGCATTTATGAACTTAATGAACCGGATCTTTCATCCCTATTTAGATCGGTTTATTGTGGTGTTCATAGATGATATTTAGTATATTCAAACTCAGAAGAAGAGCATGCAATCATTTGAGAATTGCATTGCAAACATTGAGCGAGCATCAGCTTTATGTAAAGTATAGTAAGTGTGAGTTTTGGCTTAAGAAATTCAGTTTCTGGGGCATATTATTTAGGAGAAGGTGTGGCTGTTGATCCAGCAAAAGTGGAGGCGTTATGAAATGGGAGGAGCCGAGACGGTGTCGAAAATCTGGAGTTTTCTTGGAATGGCCGCTATTATAGAGGGTTTATCCAGATTTCTCTAAATTGCAGCACCATTGACAAAACTCACTAGAAAAGGAGTACCATTTGAATGGTCCTCCGATTGCAGGCGTAGTTTCATGGAGTTGAATAAGCGGCTCACTTCAGCCCTAATATTGGTGATACCGGCAGGAAGAGGTGGTTATGTGATATATACTAATGCATCCAAAAGAGGACTTGGGGCAGTACTTATGCAATATGGGAAGGCGGTGGCCTATGCATCTAGGCAGTGAAGCATCATGAAGAAAATTATCCTACACACGATTTGAACTGGCGGCAGTTGTGTTTGCATTGAAGATTGGCGGCACTATTTGTATGGGGAAAGTTTGAGATATTCACGGACCACAAAAGTTTGAAGTATATCTTCTCTCAAAGGATTGAATTTAAGGCAACATAGGTGGATGGAATATCTCAAAGATTATGATTTTAGTTTGGCATATCACCCAGGTAGAGCAAATGTGGTGGCAGATGCTTAAGTAGGAAGGTGGTGTATGGGTCATATTATGATGAAGAATGGAAATTGTATGAGGAGGTGGTAGAAAGTTCTTTGTTTGTACCAAGCAACCGACGTAGAGCCATGTTGGCTAATAGTGCGGTAGAACCATCACTGTATTTGTCACGTCCCGAGAATTACGCAGCGGATATTATTTCGAAGAATTCGAGTCGATATCACGAGACGTGGACAGTCGGCAAATAAGCCTCTAGCTAGCACGCACTAATGTGTGTCAACACAACATAATAATAGGGCCCAAATGTTGAACTCAATAAGAACTGCATTTTTAACTTCACTCAACTTATAAAAATTAGAAACTAGTACAAGACGGAGACTCAAATAAAAGGAAAGTACATTCACCCCTCACTTCCTACTACATGTTCTAACTCTCAAATAAACTACGATAACTAGACTCATAATTGGGACGCTCATCACTCGGATGCTTCCCATCCTCGACTTGCTCTTCCTCTTGAACTTCATAGTCACCTAGATTGGGAAAAAGGTAGGGGATGAGCAAACTAGCACAGTAGGATTTATATCTCAATGTGCGGGCAATGATATAAGTGATTAAATTTTTGAACTAGGAAAGTACGATGAATGATATGCAAGTACGAATAAAACTCGTTAAAGCATGATATATAAAACAAGCTAAAGAGAGTGAGTATGGTAGAATGAGATTTGTGAATGAGATAGAACTAGCAATAGATCACTTTTCACAAGCACGCAAGATTTCAATTGATGTCAGAACGCAAGATATCTTAATTGCATTAAATGCAGGATGGCCATATCACGCAAGCAAGCAAGCAAGATTTCACAAGCACGATCAGTAACACTAATCAGGCACGTAGACACAATGTACACCAAGAAAGATCCATCAAGATGTACACCAGGACACGTGTATGTGGTATTGTATCTAGCATTCAACAGCAAGAAAGTACTCCCAGCGCAGATGCACGCCAGTAATCATTATACCACATGGTTAACAGTATATTTATGACTCTCCGTCATTGGGGCTAGACTGGAGCCCTTGGACACATGCCGTGCCCTGTCAGCCATCTCATGCAAAATTTTAAATGTAGATACCCCAGCCATTAATAATGGCCAATGAGAGTTTCAATAAGTAAGCATGTGTAATGTCATGTTCATGATGATGATGAGAAGAAATAAATAATTGAACATGATTCCATGAGGACAATAGTCAAAGATAAATTCGACAGATGAACGGTAAGATTTATCATTTAGTTCAATCTTTACATAATGGCTTTAGTCTAGATGGCAATTCACACTCACGAGAACAGAAGAGAAAAGAAGTGCACGCCCTTGATGTAAGTGTGGAGTAATGTACGTGTGTCAATTCACAATCCGTCGGTCTCAAACTCTCGGAAAAACACTTAACGTGATGGCATGCAATGAACAATGCATTTAACTACATATGGGTTTACAAGATTTTAAGATAAAATTTATCATTTAAGCAAACTAGAATGGTAACAGAGTAAATCACAAGTTTCATGTACGATCATGTCATTAAGAAAGCAATTAGAATAATTCATGTATTAAGGATTTTTTCAATAGGTTAAACACTTTTAAGCCATTAACTAGACAATCTTGTAATGATTTGACCCAGACATGCAATATTTTGCAAATAATAAAAACTGGTCAGTAGTGTCGACACAGGATCAAGTAGTGTCGACGCTAGAGACAGCTTCTAGAAAACCTCTGGTTAATGTGGGACAGTGTGTCGACACAGCACAAGTGGTGTCGACACTAGATCAGCTTCCCAGAACTTTCTGGGTCAAACTGGGGGAGTGTGTCGACACCTATGGGGGTGTGTCGACACTAGAGGGCTTCCCAGAACACTTTCTGGGTTTTTTTGTTTTGGACAGGAGGTCGACCTGAGTTCAGGTCAGGTCGACCGGGCTCAGGTCAGGTCGACACGGGTTCAGGCCAGGTCGACACAGTGGCCCTCCCAGACAAAAAAAACACACGGACTGCAGTGCAGTGATCCACTTCCACCTCTTATAACTCTCTAAAGAATGACATTTGGACAAAACGTTCAACATAAAGATGAAGATAACAACTAGTAGAAGAACTTTGATGTTGAGAGTTTGATCTAATTCGGTCTAGAATCCAATAAAACATACGAAGAACAAAAGTCAAAAGTAGCCCGAAATCACAGTGTTATTTAGAGACTCTCTTATCATGCTCCTAACTCTCTAACGAAGGACTTTGGGACAAAACGTCCACATAGAAGATGATCATGACTTCAAGTAAAGAACTTTCATGAAGAAAGTTTAGTCAAATTCGATCTCTAATCACATGCAAAATAAGACGAACGGGAAAAGCCCTAACTGTGCGAGACTTCGGGAAAATCACCAATACACAATGTAACTCCATGAAAACCATAAACCCAATTGCAAATGAACCTAGACTCAAAGAACTACATGATGGTGTTGGTTTTCTTTAATCTTGGCCCGAGACACCTACCTTGCGAAGATCTAAGTCTAGTTGATATTCTGGACGTAGCAGAGGATGCGGGGATGAAGATCCGGGTTCCCAGCCTTTCTCCTGCTCCTCAGAAGTTCTAGCTGCCTCCAAACGACCTTAATTCGTTGTTAAACATTCCCCAAGAGTTTGAGGATGAGTTCTTATAGATTTAGGTTGTAGTTAAGAGTCCTAATGATATTAGGAAAGGGCTGCGAATTCAGTTCCCTGTTTTCCAAAAATTTGGGACTCCTTCCTCCAAAAGAGGTAGTATTGGTTTAAGAACCTTCCACCATAGATAGGCACGAATTTGGGTTGCCAAGCATGTATGATTGCATCCCAATTCAACTCAAATTGCCCCTTTCTAATTTCAGCCTATTTAGAGTTACGAATTTCCTTGCATTTTCTAGCTTCCTTTGATTTTTGGGTCATATGCTGTCCATTGGCCCAATTAAGATATCGGGTCATTAAATATAATGTTGGAAGTCTTTCCAACACTTTTATTAAATTTTTGGTTGCGTCGTATTTTCGTTTAACAATTTTTCGACTGTTTCCTAATCTGGATAATTGGTCACCATGCGATGTTCACTTGTTAATCGGATTTTCCGATGTGTTTTGACACATACGATATTGATACGTATGTTTTAAATTCTTTGATCTTATGGAAAAATTATATATTTCCATTTATTCTTTTTTTCTATATATATATAGCTAAAATTTCCGGGGTGCTACAGTATTAGCAAGTTGTGGAACTCAAAAGGAAGATGAGTATTTGTTTGATATTGTGAAAATGGAGGATGTTACTATTGATGATGATTGTGTTGTGCGGTTTAGGCACAGGTTGTATGTCCCAAATGGAGGAGGAGTGAGCAGAAAGTGTTGGAAGAAGCACACAGGTCCAGGTATACCATACATCTGGAAGCACTAAATGTACAAGACTTGAAGATACTTTTGGTGACCAAGTATGAAGAAGGAAATAGCAGAATTTATAGCAAGGTTTGCGGTGTGTCAACAAATCAAGGTGGAGCATCAAAGGCCAGGTGGGTTATTGCAACCATTACCAATACCACAATGGAAGTGGGATGATATCTCAATGGACTTTGTTGCAGGTTTGCCCAGACGGCATCGGGTCATAATGGTATTTGGGTTTTTGTTGATCGGGTAACTAGTGTGCAGGTTGTTACCGATTAGCATGTCATGGGCAGTGGATCGGCTGGCAAAGTTATAGTTGAAAGGATTGTGCCATTGCATGGGAACCTGTTACTATTGTTTCAGATCGGATCCCAGGTTTACATCGGGGTTTTGAGGAGTTTGCAAAGGGTTGTGGGCACACATTGAGTATAAGTTCTGCATACCATCCCCAAACCGACGGACAAACGGAGACGAACATCCAACCCATTGAAGATGCTTCGGGCGTGTTGTCTGGCTTGGGGAGGTGGATGGGAACATCACCTGTATGTTGAGTTTGCCTACAGCAATAGTTATCATTCAAGTTTGACATGGCCCATATGAAGCACTTTATGGGAGACCTTGTAGAACACCGTTGAATTGGTATGAAGTGGGTAAAAGGCAAGTAGGGACCGGAATTGGTTCAACAATGTGCGAAGTAGTCAAATTTATTAAGGAGAAACTCCAAACGGCGCAAAGTAGACAAAAGAGCTATGCGGATGTCTGGCGTAGGCCTTGCAGTTTGAAGTTGGAGAGTATGTGTTTTGAAAGTTTCCCCGACTAAAGGTGTTCTAAGGTTCAGTAAGAGAGGCAAGTTGAGTCCCAGATTTGTGGGTCCTTTTCAGATTTTGGAAAGGATTGGGGACAACTTACAGGTTGGAGCTTCCGGCGGACTTCATAGATGCTCACGACGTGTTCCATGTTTCCATGTTGAGGAAAATATATCCGAGATCCTTCTCAAATTGTAAGCTATCAGTGGGATGATTTGAAGCCGGATATTACCATGCGAGAATATCCGTGATGATCACAAGCAGGCGAACCTAAAGTTGAGAAATAAAAACATGAGTTGGTAAAAGTTCGGTGGGAGAATCGTCAAGGTGGTGAAGATACTTGGGGTTGGCCGAAGAGATGTTCAAAACATATCCGTATTTGTTGCAGTAAGTAGCACTTTTCTATTTAGGTGATAGTTGCATATGTTCTGAACTGTGTTATGTTTACCACTTTAATTTCGAGGATGAATTCTTTTTAGGTGATAGTAATGTAATAAACTGGTACATTCGGATCGAGGTTTATCGGGTTTTGGAGGTCAGTGTGTGTCCATTGTTAGACCATGGAGGTCTATGTGGTGTTTTTGCAGCTTATTCTGGTCAGGTTTATAGGCAGGGGTGCTGGGAAACCCAGCCAAATTCGGGCTATGTCGGGCTCTTTTAGATCGCGTCGCAAATAGAGGACGCGATTCTCAGGGGCTTATCACGTCCGGTTTTCCAGATGCGATACGGGTTCTAATCGCGGTCAGTAGGCGCGGCGCGATTAAGTATCATAGTCGCGGTTAGTATATGGGACGCAATTTCTAACCGCCGTTACGTGGCTGTCGCTGCATGCGCGCCGCGTGGCGCATGCAGGGTGACGGTGGTTTTAATTACGTCAACAACGTTAGACGCAATTCTTATCACGTCCGGTATGCGCGACGCGATTTGGTTAAGAGCTGTTAAGTGTATCTTCCCCTGGCCAAACAGTGCAGTTGCACTGCTCAGCTGGGGAAGATGCTGCTGCGGCTGTGCAGGATTTTTGGGTGTTCTTGGTGCAATTGATGTGGCGACCCTCATTATACCGGTACGGTTATACCACCCCCCGTCGGTATAGTAACGTTATCACAGTGGGGCATTTACCCAAACAATAACATACGATTCAGATACACACAAATATAAATACAGAGTAGCGGAAGTAAAAGACCATGTCTTTTATTCCTCATCATCCACATTTAACATACATGATTCATGAAACAATTTAAGATCTAAAGTCCACTTAATCCACATAAAAGAAGTGCCAAAATAAATACATAGTTTGTCCAAAATTCCTTAATAGTTCTATTACATGCCTTGTTACATACAATGGAAGCAAAAGTCACTCTACAACTCCGTCAAGCTACTCCCGCGCTCGGAGTCGCTCTCCACGGTCTCCTCCAAATGTGTATCACCTACTAAACCTGTACGTCGAAGCAAGTAATGAGTCTAAAAGACTCAGCAATAACACCACACAAACCATACATGCACATATCATAGCCTTTTCATCCCAAGTCACAAGACAAAATATGTAGTATGCTTGACATCAATAAGAGACAACCTATTATGGTAATTCTACCAAAGTACACATGGTTCATGATTCAGATTTTTCCAAAAAAAAGTCATATTACATGCTTCCTACTTATCCATCACATAAGGTTTTACCTCCAATTAAGCAAACATGAGCAATCAAACATGGTGTGCTTACATACATGAAATGAGACCTTCCTATCATGATTTCTACACATTCTTGCACATGCATATTGTCGTTTTATGCACTTTTAACTTGCTGTTTTTGACATGAATTAGAAACTCACAACCAATCACATGAGAGCTACAATCTCAATTAACTATATCATGGTGCGCTTAAATATGGAACATTTACACATAGCAAGAAATGCTACTAGCATGGATTCTACGCATTTGTACACATGTAAAACATTTCCACAACTACAATTAGCTTGCTGTTATGACACAAGTTTAACATTACATATCATGGATCACCATTTCATCATCTAATACATTAGTTTCACATGGTTGCACAATTTTTCTCATTCACATAGTTCACTTTTCACACATTTCACATTTACACGTATTCACACTACACAATTTACACATGATCACATTCACATTTCACATTTTCACATTTTACACTTTAGTGCCGTGACACATAGTCCAAACCACCATTAGAAGGACACATACACATCACATACAAATAGATACCACCTAGGCAATACAGTGACGACTCTTGGACTGCGCAGACCGGGAGAACAAGTCTCCACCCTACCAGTGGTACTTGTCCACCTCCAGAATTTCATCCTAATGCCCTTAGATCTTAACACATTGAACCTTCCCATGGGGACTTTTCCATGGTACGGTTCCACGGCCCTCTATGGAAGCAGTGTCACACTTGCACACACTTTTACACATTACACATTTCGATTTTTAACACACATATTACACATGTCTTTACATTCTCTCACTTACACACATGCCTCTATTTTTTTTTCCTAATCATAATGTTACTGTTGACAGACTTTAAACATTCAATACTTTACACTATCAGGCTGAAAATGCCTAATCAAACCTCATTCATGATAACATGCTTTATCATTCGTTTTCTCATGGATTCTCATAATACCATTTTCTGTTATCCAATCATATGAAAATTTAAGCACACACTGGTTGCAGGTTTATGACCACACATGCAAATTTCCAGATTTTTCTGAGTTCTATTGCATTTACAGAATTAAAACATTCAATTGCATGCCTTCATAATTCAATTTGTCATGGAACATAACATGAATCTCAGATTTGACATTTCACATATCTGAATCTATCATACATATTGTTATAGAAATTTCTCAGCGAATTATTTCACAACATACAATTTACTGTAAATTTCGAATAACCTACTCATGTTTTCTATTTCCATTGCAGAAATTACAGTAAATCATATGAACATGAAAAAATTCTCAAATTTGCAGGGTATGGACTGACACATATACACATGGTATAAAAATCTAGGGCATTTAATTCCTCAGGAATCATGTAGACAGTAGGTGAACATGCATAATCCATTTCCCCAACATGTTTTTCAATAAATATAATAATTTATGTCACCCCAGAAAATCACAAAAATTTCCACACACATCACATTATCTATTTTACATAACATATAAAATTACACTATATCCTCATGCGTCAAAGTCCGGAATTAATTACATAAAGCAGAAGTTTACTGTTCTGCACTGAAGAACTTGGCGGCAGTGTCTGGCCGTTCAAGGAGTTGGACGGCCAGATCGCTGGACGCATACTGGAGATCTTGGCGGCAAGGGCATTGAAGCCAAGTTCCTGTCTGTGCAAAGCACAGATCGAACTCCAAATACAAGGGGATCCAGGACACAATTTAAAATCTGTAAAAATAGTAAACCCTATTAGACTCTACATGGACGAAATGTATGGGGTACTTACCTCTGAAATACTTCAAAGGGATCTAGGTTCGTAGAAGCTCTCCTTGGGCAGTCCTAAGAAGCCTTCAGAAACGCCTTCCTCCGTTTCTTGATCAGTCTCCTCAGCAAGCCAAGGTCGGGGAACTCTTCCCGATGTTCCAGCTACCTCCTTGTTGCAGTAGAATGCCGGGAATACCTTCACACTGATGGATCGAGCTTGCAAAGTTCAGCTTTTCTCACAGACCAAACTAGGTTTTCTTCTTCTCGTCTTTGCAAAGAGCCAAAGAGAGCTCTGGGGTTTCCAAGGGAGGTTGGTTTAAAGGAGAGGGGTCTCTCCTTTCCCGCAGGGGTGATGTGAGGCCTTCCCAGCCGTTGGGATAGCTCCCCAATGGCTGGGGTTGCTTGTCCCAGAAATTCGGGCTCTGCGTGCATGCATGTCAGAGATCTTAACGTCCATATCCTGGACGTTGGCTTAAGTATTGGCGTCCATCGATGTGGACGCTGGATCAGCATGGGCGTCCATCCATGTGGACGCCAATAGGGTCCTTCGGCCATAACTCAAAATGCAGAAACCATACTTAACTCATACCTATATACACGTCATACATATGTATTATCATGTATACACTATCACCATGCAATTCGTACATTATTTACAACTAATTATCACATGCATACATAAGTATAAATAGTTAATACTATGTAGATATGTACATCTATGCATACACAACATGAATTATTTACATGAAATAAAATAGCAACAAATTCGAGGGCCTTACACCCTCCCCCCTTAAAGAAACTTCGTCCTCGAAGTTTAAACAAAACTACTCAAACAAACAGAGATACTTCTTCTTCATCGCATCCTCAAGCTCCCAAGTAGCCTCCTCTCGCGAGAAGTTCCGCCATAGAACTTTACCGACGCAATACCCTTGTTCCGGAGATGCTGAACCTTCCAGTCAAGAATAGCTACTGGTTGCTCCACATACGACAAATCTGGCTGAATCTCCACTGGCTCATGACTAATCACATGAGATGGATCTCGGACATACTTTCTGAGCATAGAACGTGGAAACAGAATGAACACTAGCTAAAGCTGGGGGTAAAGCTAGCTCATATGCCACGCTGCCCAATCGTCTGAGAATCTCATACGGGCCAATGAATCTGGGGCTCAGCTTACTATGCCTGCCAAATCTGACGACACCACGAGTAGGTGATATCTTCAAGAAGACATGTTCACCCACCTCGAACTCCAAATCCTTCCTCCTGTTGTCGGCATAGCTCTTCTGCCTATCCTGCGCCGCAACAAGCCTCTTCCTGATAAGCTGGACCTTATCTGAAGTCTCCGAACTAACTCCGGACCGATCAGCTGCCTATCACCGTCTCCTCCCAACATAAGGAGATCTGCAAGGCCTACCATACAACGCCTCAAATGGAGCCATACCATACTCGCATGAAAGTTGTTGTTATATGCGAACTCCACTAGAGGTAAATGACGCTCCCATCATCCTTCCAATCCAGTACACACGCTCTCAACATATCCTCGAGCGTCTGGATAGTCCTCTCGGACTGTCCATCAGTCTGGGATGAAAACGTCGAACTGAGCTTCAGCTCCGAACCTAACGCATGCTGAAGACCCTTCCACACCTCGAAGTAAATCTCGGATCTCGATCCGAAATGATCGCTTCGGCACACCATGCAATCTAACCACACTACTAACATACAATCTAGCTAAGCTCTCAACCGACTGCTTCTTCTTCATCGGTAAGAAATGCGCAGTCTTTGAGAATCTATCAACAACTACCCAATCGAGTCATTGCCCCTTCTAGATCGAGGCAAACCCGAAACAAAGTCCATAGTGATAGCTTCCCACTTCCACACTGAATCTCCATCCTTTGCATAAGGCCGGATGGTCGCTGTCACTCGGCCTTTACTTGCTGACATACTAACCCGGGATACATAATTCGCTACATCCCTCTTCATGCCAGACCACCAAAAGGACCTCTTCAAATCTTGGTACATTCTCGTGTTACCCGGATGAATAGAGAATCGCGATCTATGAGCCTCCGCTAACACATGCTCACGGACATCTACCAATCAGGGACACAACACACGGTGATGAATCTAATCACACCGTCCTCATCAAAGCGATGCCTGCCTTGCCCACTAACTCTAAGAGTCTAGGGTCGGCTTTCTGTTGCTCGATCACCTCATCCAAACCGAGGACCAAGAGATAACTGAGCTACAAAAGCCTGGCATAGCGATGGCTCTAACTCAGTCAACGCGCAAGCCGCATCTTCCAACATCTTCCAATCCTGCTGGAGAGATGGCCTCTTTCTACTCAGAGCATCCGCTACGACATTCGCCTTCCAGGGTGATACTGAAGGTCGAAGTCATAGTCCTTCAAGAACTCAATCCATCTCTCTGCCTCAGTTTAATTTCTTTTGGGAAAAAGATACTTCAAGCTCTTGTGGTCGGTAAACACCTCAAATCTGACACCATAAAGATAGTGCCTCCAGATCTTAGTGCTGTTGAGTCGGGTAGTTCTTCTCATGCTCCTTCAACTGACGAGAAGCATAAGCCACTACCCTTCCTTGCTGCATTAGCACACAGCCTAAACCAATCCGAGACGCATCCGTGTAGATAGCAAAACCCTCTACACCGCTCGTAAGACTAACACCGGAGCTGACGTGAGCTTAGTCTTCAACAATTGAAACTACTCTCACACTTCTCGACCATACAAACTTCACTCCCTTTCTGGTGAGCTGAGTCAATGGGGCGGCGATGGATGAAAATCCCTCAATGAATCGCCGATATTACCAGCCACCCAGAAACTACGAATCTCCGAAGGGGTCTTGGGAATCTCCCAATCCATAACTGCCTGGACCTTTGCTGGATCAACTGCAATACCAGCACCGGAGATAACATGCCCGAGGAAATGAACCTCGCGCAACCAGAAATCGCACTTGCTGAACTTAGCATATCTTGTGCTCACGGAGAACCTCTAATACTACCCTCAAATGCTGACGGTGTGTGGCCTCATCCGAAGAGTAGACCAGCCATCATCAATAAACACCACAACAAAGCTATCTAGGTACGGCCTAAACACCTTGTTCATGAGATCCATGAACGTTGTAGGGCGTTGGTCAATCCGAAAGGAAGAACCAAAAACTCATAATGTCCATAACGGATCTGAATGCCGTCTTGGACACATCCTCACTCCGAATCTCAACTGATGATAACCAGATCGCAAATCAATCTAGAAAAGAACTGATGCATCTTGCAACTGGTCAAACAAATCAATCACATACGAGGTAAGGGATACCTGTTCTTCACAGTCACTTGGTTCAGCTTTCTGTAGTCAATGCATAACCTAAGTGACCCGTCTTTCTTCTTGACGAATAATATAGGTGTGCCCCAAGGGGAAACACTAGGGCGAATAAATCCCTTATCTAGCAACTCTTGCAACTGCCTCCTTAACTCGGCTAACTCCGCAGGTGCCATCCGATATGGAGCCTTCGAGATAGGAGAGGTGCCCGGAAGCAACTCTATGGTAAACTCTATCTCTCTATCCGGTGGCAAACCAGACAAATCATCAGAAAGACATCTGGAAAATCCTGCACCACCTCAATCTCTGCAAGAGTAGGTGACTCATCACCTCTGGTACTAATACCACGCTGGCAAGAAAAGCGTCACAACCCTTGTTACCATGCGCATCGCCTTCATGGCAGAGATGACCATCTTTCCCGCCAAGTTCCTTGGCAAGGATGAGAGAACTCGTCCTCACCAGGAATGCGGAAAACAATCCTCTTCCCACGACAATCTACTAACGCATAGTGCTCCTCTAGCCAATCCAGACCAAGAATAGCATCATAGTCCTTCATCTTTAGCAAGAAGAACACCCATCTAGGATTCTATCCTCAATGCACACAGGTAACGACGAATGCACTTCCTAGTCGATACCGTACCCGCAGGGGTGTTCACAGACAAGGGACCTCTAAATCCTCAGACTCTACGCCTGACTCTAGGGCTAACTGCCTAGCGAACTGCTCGGAATGAACGAGTGAGTAGCACCCGTATCAAACAAAACCCGAGCGCACACCTAGAAGTAAACCGTACCTTCGGTGACATGCTCCGCCCTCGGCGTCCTCGCGCGCTAAAGCAACACTCGAGCTGGGGCTCGAGGCCTTCCTGGTCTTCCTATAGCTGGCGCTGCTGCCGCTACCGCGCTGTGGGCTGGCGCTCCGCGCTGGCTCCCTGCTGAAGTCTCGGACAATCCTTGATCTTGTGGTCGCTACTTCCGCACTTTAAGCACTTTCCCGTAATCATCCAACATTCGGAACCACCATGTGTCTTCCCACAGTGGGACACTCTTTCTTCACACCAGGGGAACGTGCAGAGGGTACCTGAGTGTTGCCGACTGCTACTAATCTTGTTGTGTCTGGTACACCGCTTTCTTCTTGTCCTGCCGCTGAAACGTAGCTGCAGGCCTCTTCTGCGAAGCCTTCTTCTCTTCAAGGTATTGCTCCATCTCACCCTCATGTCTGCAAGCAGCACTGAGTGCCTCGTCCAAGGTGCGATGGTCGAACGCCACTAGCCTCGTCCTCAGTGATGGCTTGAGTCCCATCACAAACTTCTTTGCTTTCCTGCGCTCATCTGTCACGATATGAGGTGCATACTTAGATAGCTCTGCAAACCTTGCCTCATACTCCAGCACGGTCATGGAGCCTTGAGTCAAGAGAGGAACTCCTGCTCCATCCGATCTTGAATATGCTCGGGGACGAACTTGGCCCGAAAGAGCATCACGAACTCGTCCCAAGCAACATCAACCGCGCAGTCTTCAAACGGGTACGCAGCATGAAGCCACCATACATCAGCTCTTTCCTGCAGTACACGCTCATCATCTAAACAAATCTAGCTTAACAAACTACACCATATAAACTAAAGCATACCTATAGCATGTAGGTGGCTAATGTGACCTTATCCTCATCTGCACACCTGATGGCTCGGAGATCTTTTCTATCTCCCTCATCCAGCTTTCTGCCAACAATGGATTGCTCTCCCCCTTGAAAGAGGGTGGTAGCATCCTCTTGAATCTCTCCATGATGGAAGGTCCACCATGGTCCTGAGCTGGTACTTGAGCCTGCTACATTCAACAACAAATAGTACACATTCAACATAACATCATACAATTAAATAACAGACTACACTGCATTAATTATGCTAACCTGGGCCTCCAACTGTGCCTGGAGTGCAGTCTGAGTATGAGCCTGCGTCTGCATGGCTTGCACCAGACCTTGCATGAATACTCCATAATCCACAGGCGGCGGTGGGGGAAGAACAGGACCCTGAGGTGCCGGGGCCTGCTGCTCCGCCCGCTCCTCACGTCTCGGCTCGTCCTCATGGGTCGGCGCTCCGCCACACCTACCTCTCCAAATACAAGAAGAATGGGGGAATCCAGGACACGATAAAATCTCATAAAAAAGATAGAAACCTCCTAGACACATACATGGACGAAGTGGGTGGGTTACTTGCCTCTTGTAAAATCTCCAAAGGGATCAAAGTTGATGTTGAAGCTCTCCTTGGGCAGTCCCAAGAAGCCTCCAAAACACCTTCTCTCCGTCTTCTGTGGTGTTGTAGCTTCCAGTCCGAGGTCGGGGAAGCCTCCTCCTATGTCCAAGCTAGCTTCTAGTCGCTGTAGATCGCCGGATGAAGCTCCAAACCGACGGATCTGAGCTCTCAAAGCTCAGGTTTCTCACATGGCTTAGGGTTTCTCTCCTTCTCCTTGCAAAGAGCCAAGAGAAGGTCTTTGGGTTGCAGAGAGTGGTTTGTTTATAGGAGAGAGACCTCTCAACTCACGCAGGGGTTGATGTGAAGGCTTGAGAGCCGTTGGGGATGTCTCCCCAATGGTTGAGGTAGCTTGCCCCCGGAATTTCAGGGTCTGCAGTGCATGCATGTCAGTGATATTAATGTCCACATCGACAACCATTTATTTAAGTATTAACGTCCAATGATATGGACGTTGACTATCATGGACGTCCCCATGTTGACGCCAATTGGCCCTTCGGCCAGAACTTAAAAACATGCAGAAACCATGTGTACGATGTATATATATATATATATATATATATATATATATGGTATAGTATACATACATCACACATGCAAACATACAATATTTATAACCTATTTGCACACATAATTATCACTAGCTAATACGTACGTAGATATTTACATACATGCACACACAAGCAGGAATTATCCACACATGAAATAAAGCAACAAAATTCGAGGGCCTTACAATTATTCTAAAAGAAAATTTTAGCAATCCATTCACCCCCCCCCCCTCTGGGCTTGCTATCTGGGCAACAAGTGGTATCAGAGCCAAGTCTCTTCGAGTAAGTAGATCTCACGATCTGAAGAGCAATGATAAATGGCAGCCCAAGGTCATGCAGAAAGACAATCCGTCAACAAACCTCCTATATTCGATGGTGAAAACTATCACTACTGGAAGACAAGGATGGAGTTCTTCCTTCAAGGACTTGATTTCCAGCTATGGACAATAATCGAAGAAGGAGATCTCGAGGTAACCAACACCAAAGACAAATGGACAGATGAAGATAAGAAGAAGCTGTCCCAAAACAGCAAAGCAAAGAGTATACTGTGCCGCTCTCTAAGCAAGAAAGAGTTCAATAGAATATTAGCATGTAAATCAGCCAAAGATATGTGGGACAAGCTGCGGCTCACACATGAAGGAACTGATAAGGTAAATGAAACAAGGATTGATATATTGGTAGCTCAATATGAGAGGTTTTAAATGTAGTCCAGACAGTCCATCTCCCAAATGTACAGTCGCTTCACAGACATTACCAATGGACTTGCTGGGCTAGGAAAGACTTATGAAACAGGAGACATGGTAAGAAAGATATTAAGATCTCTACCAACCTCATAGACTCCAAAGGTAACAACAATAGAAGAAGCCAATGATCTCAGAAGAATGTCCCTCGAAAAACTCATTGGGTCCTTAATGGCTCATGAGATAAATATGGAAAGGCTGGGAGAATCCTCCAGCAAGAAGAAGCACAACAATGCTCTCAAGGCCACAGAAGACACCTCTAAAGGTGAATCAGAAAGTGATAAGAGTAAAGAAAGTAGTGAAGATGAAGAAGTCTTTCTCTCTAGACGACTGCAACGCATTTTAGCTAAAAGAAATATCAATAAGGAAGAAGGTATTTCAAGAAATGTAGAGAATTCAAAAGATCTGAAGGCAAGGATGTCAAGAGATCTGAACCCATATGCTATGAGTGTAAGAAGCCTGGACACCTCAAGGCTGAGTGTCCAAAATTGAAGAAGACTGAGTTCAAGAAAAAGGACAGCACGAAGAAATTCAAGAAGTACAAGAGAAAGCCACGGCCGCTACTTGGAACAATGAAAGTGACTCAGACAGTGAGTCAAGCTCCAGCCAAAAAGAAGAAGAAAAGGCTAACTTGGCCTTCATGGCAAATATCGATGACAAGGTAACTTCTGACTCCTCTTTTACTTATTGCAATGAATCTGATTCTGATTCTGATAGCTTAGAAGATGCTTTTAATTAGTTATACAGTAAATATAAAGACGTTTGTAAACAATTAAAATCTGTCAAGAAAAATTATGCATGCCTTGAAATAACTAACTCAGATTTAAAATCTGAAGCTGAACAATTAGAAAAACAAAATTCTGAACTGAAAAGAAGAAATGAACTACTATATGAAGATGAAAAAATGAAAAATGAAAAGATATCAAGTTTAGAAAGTCAGGAAACCATTAGTAAACTTAAAAGTAAAATTAACACACTTACAAAAGATAATGAATACTTGACAACTACAATTGAGAAATTCACAAATGAAAAATCTTCCTTAATATTAAAAGGAGCAAGAAGATCATGAAAGAAAAATATGGTTTAGGATATACTGCACCTGATAATGAAGAAACAATTATTCATCATAAAATTTATCCAATGCCAAAATTCGTAGCTGAACAAAATCCTAATTATAAATCAAATAACAATAAAAATAATAAGTCAAATAAGATAATAAACAATATCTCTTGCTACACTCATTGCAATAAACTAGGTCATACTAAAATAACATGTACAACCAAGCACCTAAAATGGATTCAAAAAAAAAAACTGTGAAGAAACTAACCAACCAGGACCCAAAAGAACATGGGTACCTAAATCTCATTGATTTATTGCAGGGAAGCCTTAGAGTATCAAAGTGGTACCTGGACAGTAGGCGCTCAAGGCATATGACAGGCAACAGAAGACGGTTCTCGTATATCAAAGATGAAGAAGGTATAGTAACCTATGGTGATAATGGCAAAGGTCAGTAATTAGGTGTGGATCAATTGGAAGCCAAGATAGGATCCTGATAGAAGATGTTCTATGCATCAAAGAACTCAAGCACAACCTAATCAACATCAGTCAACTGTGCGACAAGGGTCATCAGATCAAATTTCAAGAATCTAAGTGTCTGATCATCAAGGGTGGTACAACTATTTTTGAAGCCAACAGAGAGAAAAATCTATATGTACTACATCTAGAAGAGTTGAATGATCAAGACATCTGTCTAACTGCAAGTAAAGAACATAATGTTGAACTGTGGCACAGAAGATTAGGTCATTACAGCTTGGATGGAATCAGAAAACTCATCAAATATGATCTAGTGGATGGTCTACCGAAGATAAATTCAAGACTAGACAACATCTGCGAACCATGTGCAAAAGGAAAGCTTGCAAGATCCTCCTTCAAATCCAAAATAGTAGTCACTACCTCCAAAACACTAGAACTGCTTCATATGGATTTGTTTGAACCAATGAGAACAACCAGTTTGGGAGGAAAGAATTTCGGATTTGTTATAGTTGATGATTATTCCAGATTTACATGGGTATCATTTCTTGAGCATAAAGATGACACATTTGATAGTTTTGTAAAGTTCAGTAAGCTTGTTCAGAAAGATAAGAAGTTCAATATCATAAGTATCCAATCAGATCATGGAGGAAAGTTTTAGAATGACAGGTTTGCAGAATTTTATGATGATCTGGGGATTGACACAATTTCTCAGCACCAAAAACCCCACAGCAAAATGGAGTAGCTGAGAGGAAGAATAGAACACTCTTAGATATGGCTAGAACAATGCTATATGAGTACAATCTTCCAAGATATTTATGGGAAGAAGCCATAAATACAGCTTGCTACATTATCAATAGAGTCATGATCAAATCAATTCTAAAGAAGACTGCATACGAGTGTGTATAAGCAAAGGAAGCCCAAGATCAGCCATCTCATATCATTTGGATGCCTTGTTTCATTCACAACAATGGAAAAAGAGACATTGGTAAGTTGGATCCCAAATCAGATGAAGGTATTCTCATGGGGTATACTTCTAAACCTAAAGGTTATAGAGTTTTTAATAAAAGAAGTTTATTAATTGAACAGACTGTGCATGCTATTTTTGATGAGTCTAACCCTTCCTTGAGAAAGGAAATTGGTAGTGATGATGAAGATGCAAAAATCATTTCCAAGAAACCGAAAGAAACAACCATTAAAGATGATGAAGCTCCACCCTTGGAAGAACTGCAATAGAAGGATATCATTCATGATGATCTTCCAAAGGAATGGAGGTACAAAAAGGATCACCCAAATAGACAACATTATTGGAGATCCATCAGTAGGGGTAAGAACAAGAGGTAATATTATTCCTTGTGATTATTTAGCATTTGTATCTCAAATAGAGCCGAAGACAGTCAATGAAGCACTGTCTGATGAATCTTGGATTTTAGCCATGCAAGATGAACTTAATCAGTTCAGGAGAAATCAGGTCTGGTCCCTTGTTCCGAGACCATCAGATCATCATGTGATTGGCACCAAATGGGTGTTTAGGAATAAGTTGGATGAAGCTGATGTTATCACTAGAAACAAGGCTAGACTGGTTGCTCAAGGCTATTCCCAAGAGGAAGGTATAGATTTCGATGAAATATATGCACCAGTAGCTAGACTAGAGGCTATTCGAATATTGCTTGCTTATGCATCTACTTTAGATTTGAAATATTTTCAAATGGATGTGAAATCAGCATTCTTAAATGGTTTTATAAAGGAGAAAGTTTATGTGGAACAGCCTCCTAGTTTTGATGATTCAAATTTTCCAAATCATGTTTGGATAAAGCATTATATAGTTTAAAACAAGCACCTAAAGCATGGTATGAAAGACTCAGTGCATTTTTATTAAATCATGACTTTATTAGAGTTTAAGTAGATAACACACTTTTCATTAAATCAAATGCCAATAATATATTACTTGTACAAATCTATGTAGATGATATTATTTTCGGATCTACTGATGAATCTCTGTGCAAGTATTTTGAAAAGCTCATGCAGGGAGAATTTGAAATGAGCATGATGGGAGAGCTCAACTACTTCCTTGGACTACAAATCAAGAAAAGCAATGAGGAAACTCACATCAGTCAAGCAAAATATACTAAAGAACTGTTAAAGAAATTTGGATTTGAGAATGCCAAACCATGTCCACTCATGCACATCAACTAGGTTAGACAGTGATCCGGAAGGTAAGAAAGTTGATCAGAAACTTTATAGAGGTATGATTGGTTCATTACTTTATCTAACAGCTAGTAGATCTGGTATTTTATTTAGTGTATGCATGTGTGCAAGATATCAATCTGATCTTAAGGAATCTCATTTAATATCTGTAAAAAGGATCTTTAAATATTTAGCTAAGACTCATAACTTAGGTCTATGGTATCCTAAAACCTGTGAAACTAGCTTAATTGGATATTCGAATGCTGACTATGCTGGATGCAAAGTAGATAGAAAAAGCACCAGTGGTGGTTGTCAATTTCTTGCAGGATGCTTGATCTCCTGGTCTTCAAAGAAACAAAACTCAGTAGCTCTATCAAAAGCTGAAGCTAAATATGTAGTTGCTGGGAGCTGTTGCACTCAACTCTTATTGATCAAACAACAGCTTGAAGACTATGGACTGCACATCAAGACCATCCCATTGCTGTGTGACAACACAAGTGCTATAAATCTCACGAAAAATCCAGTGCAGCACTTAAGTACGAAACATATAGAGGTTAGATATCATTTTATTAGAGATCATGTAGCTAATGATAATATTAGTATTTCATTTGTAGATACACAAATCAGTTAGCAGATATCTTTACAAAAGCCTTATCTGAAGAGATATTTACGTCTCTTAGAAGGGAACTAGGCATGTGCAATTTATAACAGATATATCTGTATGTAACTGAAATAAAATAATAAATTTCAGAATAAGAGTTATCCTTCCCCGCTAGATTTAAGTAAATCCATTACTTTTTGTGTTATCATCTCCTATTTTGTCGTTATCCACATTAAATGCTCCGCCGTTTCAAAAGTGACTTTATGTCCTTCCGTTACGACGTGAATCCGTCCCTCACCGATTCACCTTCTCTCTCTCTCATCATTTTCAACTTGAAAGCCTGTAAAACCCTCATCGACTCCAGCATTCCTCTTCATGCTTTTGAAGAATCTCTCTTTTCCCACTCAAATTTCTTGAGGGGTCATGTTCCTCCTTCTCCCACGATCCTCCAGAACCCTTCCTTGCTAGATTCCATGGCCGCTTCTGGGAGTTCCGACAGTGTGGGTGGCTACAACACCGCCTTCCTCACGGCAGATCAACTGGAGAGATATCAAATAGTGAAGATCAAGCTCTGTGGCAACAAGGCAGTGGACCTAGATGATCTGGAGAAGCATGGTATGCATAGTGTGGTCGAAGCTCTTTAGAGGCTGAAGTGGACAGGGATTTGTACTATTTCTGAACCAAGCTACCCGCACCTGGCCAAGGCGTTTTACACTTTTTTGAAGTCAGAAGAAGATGGTTCTCTTACCTCTCTGGTCAAAGGTAAATCCATTCATATCACTCATGACCTATTGGAGAGGTTGTTTGGAGTATTTATTGTAGGGCACAGTCTGGAAAATTCCGTAGATATCCATGCTAAGGGACTAGGGATTATTGGAATAGAGTATAAGTTGAAGGATGGTAAGATTGACATCAACCAGTTCAATGCGTTCAATAGAATTTTGCACTTCATAGTTTGTAAGATTTTGGTACCCAGGAGTGCTACCTTTTCTTCATGCACTAAAGGAGATGTTGATATGATGTTCTGGGCCGTTCAAAAGCAAGCTATCAGCATGGCTCAGATTATTATAGAAAGGATGAAGTCTGCGACTGAAGTTATTTGGGACAAAAAGAACAAATTAGCAGTATCCCTTCCCTATGCCCATTTACTTACAAGAATTTTCAGTCATTTTGAGATTGATTTGAAGGGAGAATTGTTGGAGAAGATGGGTGTCACGCCCCCAGATGGGGACATGACCACACTATCAGAACACGCAGGAGGAAGAGAAATTCATATAACATTCCATTTTTAGATTATTATACAGAGTTCATACACACTAATCACTTTATAAGTTCTTTACATAAATACATCAGGAGTAGAAACCAACTACTATTACAAAATTATTCTTGAACTCTTGTTGATAAAAAGAAGCTGCTTTCGACTCATCTCTCAACCCATCCCAGCTAGCTCTTACTTCAGATAATTACCTGAAAAATGTTAACAAATAGTATGAGCATAAAATGCCCAGTAGATTGCCTTCTAATTTACTCTAAATCACCAATTAACTGTTACTCAGTTATATACTAAGAAACACAAGTAACAGGACAATAGAAAGGATGCTCAAAATGAAGTAAACTTAGTCAAGATGATCAACAGTGAATAATCTGAAGCAAGATAGGTAGTAAATAGTATCATGTAATCAGTGAAATGGGTTTAGATGAATGATCAGATCAATAACAATCAAGCACTGAATACGGTGTCAGACAAATATCAGATAATTGAACTGTCAATACAGTAACAATAGTGAAATGGATTTAGGTGGATGATCAGGTCAATAACAATCAAGCACATAGTACAGTGTCAGTCAAATATCAGATAATTGAATTGTCAAATCAGTAACAATCAATCAAGCACTCAGTATGGTGTCATGCCATAACACCAGATCATTATCCTCCGCGACATTCAGTTAGAACATTCGGGTGCTCCTCTCGGGACCAGATCAGGGCCTCATTGCATAGGCATTCAGTTCAGTTGGGTCCAAGACCCCAGTAAATTACTTTCATGACAATTCAATAATTGGAAAATACCCTTCAACCAACAAAAGTTCAGAATGGAAAAGGAATAAGCCTGTAGTTCAGTAGAATTCTAGCATAGAAGAGGTATTTCACTAAGCAACCTGACAAGGTTCTGGTAAAGCAAATGTATTTACTAACTAATCCGACAGAGTCTCGGCATAAGAGAGGGATGTGACTAACTACTCTAGTAGAGTTTTGGTATGATATGAGATTTTAACTAGACAATCCGACAACATTTTGGCATGAGATAGGGATTTAGGTAATCAATCCGACAGCATTCTAGTATAAGAGAAGGACTCGGGTAATCAGTCCGACAGCATTTCGGCATAAGAGAGGTGCTCGGGTAATCACTTTGACAGCATTCCAAAGTAAAGAGGGATCTTGAGAAATCAAACAGACAGCATTCCGACAAAGAAGAGGGATTGGAAAGAGTGTTAACTAATGATCTAGAGAGAATAGAAAGAAACCTACCAGTTAGTTGAGAAAACTATATCCTTGATTGCCTCCTCTTCTGACAGAACTCTGGTATGAATTAAAGATCAATGCAACATTCCTACAGAGTTCCAAGATAGATCGGCAGCATTTTGACGTAGCGAGAGACTCCGAGAAATCGAACTAGCAGTGCTCTAACGTAGTGAGGGAATAGAAGAACACAACTAGCAGCACTTCACTCACTAGGGATCTAGAACTAACTTAAAAGAATCTACCTATCGACAGAACTTCGGGTCAGACACCTCTTCTCTTCTCTCTTCTCTTCTAGCATGACCCTACTTGGAAGCTTGGAGGGGATGGATGGAGAGGAGGAATGAAGAGGGGGTGGTATTTATAGGAGGAGGGGAAGCATAGGATGAGGACACATGTCCCCAGAGGTGGCACAATCCTGAGCTGTCTTCCCCTGGATGTGGGACAAGTGTCCCTAGGGGATAAGCATCCCCTAGATGTGGGACAAATGTCCCTTTCTAGAGATTTCCAGATAATTCTTGATTTATCTAAGAGTTTCCAGGATTTTTAAATATTATTTCACTTGACTCCCTAACTTTTGTGTCCTTAACATTTTTACCTTTGACTTTTAGAAATTGGAGATATGTCCATTCCTAACCCTCCCGATCGGCCGTTTATGCCCCGAATGATCTCCGACTGGGAATCTAACTGTCTCTAAGGGTCTATAAAGTTTCATCAGGGTCCCTAGAAAAATTAACAATCGCATGAAAACCCCATATTTTTATAATTATAAATATGCCCTTTCTATTTACATTTATACTTTTTCTTCTTATTTAATTTTGGGCTCAGTGTTAACATGGATATATCCATATCATAATCCTCATTCTTTACCAATATGCTAACCTTTAGTACCAACCTTTACTCTTATCATTTTTAGTTGTATCCTTTAACAATATCATCATTATTTATCATTAGTAATATCATTTACCAATAATAGTATCCTTTAGCACATTTTCAATCAGAGCTTAGATAGATCTGGATTTACTTAATCTCTCTATCTGCCCACAAATTGCATTACGTTTTCTCGACCGTTTCTTACTTACTTATCATTTTATACCTTGGGGTATTACACCCTCCCCCACTTAAGAAGAATGTGGTCCTCCACATTCATTAAATTAAACTAATCTAATCAAAGCACAAGTATACTGACCTGGAAATTTTCTGTCATTCTTTGGCATCTTTTCATTGCCGGTTGATTTCTTCATCGGGCATGCTGAAACTCTATGTTCAAAACTTCCACATCGTAGACATGCTCCAGATTTGAATCTACAACTTTCAATCTTATGACCAAATTTGTGACAGAATTTGCAAACTTCATTAGTTTCACTGTCATCCTTCTATTGTTTATTCTTTTTATTTGAGTGTTTATCCTTGTCATTATCAGTCTGAGAGTCTTCATCCTCTGTAGATAGTCCCTCGTTCATTAGTCTTTTCCTTGAGGCTGATGTTTTAGCCCTTATCTTCTCCATCCTTATAGTGGCTTCTTCAAGAGCTCTTGCTCTCTTAACCATATCTGTATATGTCTGAATCAGCATGGGAGCTAATTGGGTGATATATTTCGGCCATAATCCATTTAGAAACCTCTTGGCTTTCAGTTTATCTGTTGCAATCAGATGTAGAGCATATCTTGATAATCTAGTGAATTGTGCTTCATATTCAACCACACTCATGGATCTTTGTTTTAAACTTGCAAATTCATCGGATTTCTGTTCATGTACTTCTTCAGAAAAGTATTTATCATTGAAGTATTCTAAAAATTCTGCCCACGTTGGTTTTCCTTCGGCCAATGTTCTCCCTATAGACTCCCACCATGAACTTGCATCTCTTTCGAGCTGAAACGTGGCCAGTCTTACCTTATCTTCTTCTGGGCATTGAATCACTTCAAATATTCTCTCAATTTCTTTGATCCAATTCTCAGCTTCATCTGGATTAGTGCTCCCTCCAAACCGAGCTGGATCCATTTCCTTAAATCTTCTATACTTGTCTTCATTATTCTGATGATTACTTTGCTCGGCAATTACCCTTAAAATTTGAGTTAGTCCTTGGATTGTGCAATTCATTTCCTCTCCTTGATTTCCATTATCTTCCATGATTAACAATTCTTTAATCTGCCAACAATTTTAAAATTAACATAGTTAATTCTTCAAGCAAATGTATCAAACTAACTTATGTCAGGCTAATCTAGCCTAGCCTACCCATAGTTTTCTACCCATCCTCGCAAGTTATTCTCAGGATTTTAAATACCAATAAATATTATTGATCTCTTAATGATGCTCTGATACCAACTCTGTCACGCCCCCAAATGGGGACATGACCACACTATCAGAACATGCAGGAGGAAGAGAAATTCATATAACATTCCATTTTTAGATTATTATACAGAGTTCATACACACTAATCACTTTATAAGTTCTTTACACAAATACATCAGGAGTAGAAACCAGCTACTATTACAAAATTATTCTTGAACTCTTGTTGACAAAAAGGCTGCTTTCGACTCATCTCTCAACTCATCCCAGCTAGCTCTTACTTCAGATAATTATCTGAAAAATGTTAACAAATAGTATGAGCATAAAATGCCCAGTAGATTGCCTTCTAATTTACTCTAAATCACCAATTAACTGTTACTCAGTTATATACTAAGAAACACAAGTAACATGACAATAGAAAGGATGTTAAAAATGAAGTAAACTCAGTCAAGATGATCAACAATGAATAATCTGAAGCAAGATAGGTAGTAAATAGTATCATGTAATCAGTGAAATGGGTTTAGATGAATGATCAGGTCAATAACAATCAAGCACTGAATACGGTGTCAGACAAATATCAGATAATTGAACTGTCAATACAGTAACAATAGTGAAATGGATTTAGGTGGATGATCAGGTCAATAACAATCAAGCACATAGTACAGTGTCAGTCAAATATCAGATAATTGAATTGTCAAATCAGTAACAATCAATCAAGCACTCAGTATGGTGTCATGCCATAACACCAGATCATTGTCCTCCGCGGCATTCAGTTAGAACATTCGGGTGCTCCTCCTGGGACCAGATCAGGGCCTCATTGCACAGGCATTCAGTTCAGTTGGGTCCAAGACCCCAGTAAATTACTTTCAAGACAATTCAGTAATTGGAAAATACTCTTCAACCAACAAAAGTTCAGAATGGAAAAGGAATCAGTCTGTAGTTCAGTAGAATTCTAGCATAGAAGAGGTATTTCACTAAGCAACCTAACAAGGTTCTGGTAAAGCAAATGTATTTACTAACTAATCCGACAGAGTCTCGGCATAAGAGAGGGATGTGACTAACTACTCTAGTAGAGTTTCGGTATGATATGAGATTTTAACTAGACAATTCGACAGCATTCTGGAATGAGATAGGGATTCAGGTAATCAATCGGACAGCATTCCGGTATAAGAGAAGGACTCGGGTAATCAATCTGACAGCATTCTGGCATAAGAGAGGTGCTCGGGTCATCACTTTGACAGCATTCCGGCGTAAAGAGGGATCTTGAGAAATCAAACAAACAGCATTCCGACAAAGAAGAGGGATTGGAAAGAGTGTTAACTAATGATCTAGAGAGATTAGAAAGAAACCTACCAGTTAGTTGAGAAAACTATATCCTTGATTGCCTCCTCTTCCGACAAAGCTCCGGTATGAACTAAATATCAATGCAACATTCCTACAAAGTTCCAAGATAGATCGGCAGCATTTTGACGTAGCGAGAGACTCTGAGAAATCGAACTGGCAGCGCTCTGACGTAGTGAGGGAATAGAAGAACACAACTAGCAGCACTTCACTCACTAGGGATCTAGAACTAACTAAAAGAATCTACCTATCGACAGAACTTCGGGTCAGACACCTCTCCTCTTCTCTCTTCTCTTCTAGCATGACCCTACTTGGAAGCTTGGAGGGGATGGATGGAGTGGAGGAATGAAGAGGGGGTGGTATTTATAGGAGGAGGGGAAGCATAGGATGAGGACACATGTCCCCAGAGGTGGCACAATCCTAGGCTGTCTTCCCCTGGATGTGGGACAAGTGTCCCTAACGGATAAGCATTCCTGGATGTGGGACAAATGTCCCTTTCTAGAGATTTCCAGATAATTCTTGATTTATCTAAGAGTTTCCAGGATTTTTAAATATTATTTCACTTGACTCCCTAACTTTTGTGTCTTTAACATTTTTACCTTTGACTTTTAGAAATTGGAGATATGTCCATTCCAACCCCCCCCCCCCGATCGGCCGTTCATGTCCCGAATGATCTTCGACTAGGAATCTGACTGTGTCTCTGGGGGTCTATAAAGTTTCATCAAGGTCCCCATAAAAATTAACAATCACATGAAAACCACATATTTTTATAATTGTAAATATGCCCTTCCTATTTACATTTATACTTTTTCTTCTTATTTAATTTTGGGCTCAGTGTGAACAGCGATATATCCATATCCTAATCCTCATTCTTTACCAATATGCTAACCTTTAGTACCAACCTTTACTCTTACCATTTTTCTTTAGTAGTATCCTTTAACAATATCATCATTATTTATCATTAGCAATATCCTTTACCATTAATAGTATCCTTTAAGCACATTTTCAATCAGAGCTTAGATAGATCTGGATTTACTTAATCTCTCTATCTGCCCACAAATTACATTATGTTTTCTCTACCGTTTCTTACTTATTTATCATTTTATATCTTAGGATATTACAATGGGTTAGCCCATTCGGACCAGAAATTTGAAGAAGTGTGGTTTTTCAATGGTAGGAAATTTTTGGACAAAGACCTCGGTGGCAGAAGGAGAAGCCATCATTGGAGAAGCATCTTAAGCTCCACTAGTTCAAGAAGAAGAAGTTGTAGTAAGAGATGATGAGCCTCCTGCATCTGAAAGGAGGATTGAAGATATTGCACCAGAACTTATTGAGCACTTTGGGCAATCTTCTGAAGGTGTGATTCCTCCTCAAGTTCCTGAACCTGATGTTATTCCAGAATCAGTTGTTAATCAGTTGGCCAGTGTTGCTCACACTGAGGGGGAGCATGAAATGCTCTTATGGAGGAAACCCCTAGTGTTCAGGTTACTGAAGTTATTGAAGGAAGTCAGGAAGAAGCTATTCTAGAGGTTGTGGCACCAGGGCACTCTGAAGATGCTCTCATAGAGGATGCTTCTGCTCAGGGGGAACCTGCTACTCAGGGGAATCCAACTTCTAGTGCTCCTGTAGATCAGTTTCAAGAAGGTCTAGTTGAAGACACTTCGGATGAGGATGTTGAGCCAGCTGTCGGCTCTGGAGAAAAAGGTAAGGGTGTTGCCACAAGAATTCCCATGCTCATCAGGAAGGCACACCACAGATCTAGCAAGAAGAAGATTCATGTGCATTTGGAGCTAGTCATTGTTAGACTGAATGCTTAAGAAGAGATTCTGTGCTCTTTGCAATCTGATGTAACTTCGATATTTCTCAGTCAGAGCACTGAAGCCAAAGAACTTGGAGCAGTAAAATCTGAGCTCCAAGAAATGAGAAGAGATTTGGGAAGCTTGAAGAAATTGGTCACAGACCTGGGAGATTTTGTGAGGGTGCACTTATTTGCTCCAGCCCCTCATGTTCCATTTGAATCAGCTCTAGTAGATGATGTTAGGCCATCAGGGCCTCCTGAACCAGACCTGCCAGCAGAGAAAGTTGCAGGGCCATCAGGGGCATCTTTTGAGGAATCAGGGCCACCAGGGCCATCTGAAGAGGAATCCGGGCCACCAGGGCCATCAGTGGAAGAATCAGGGCCATCAGGGCTATCTGTAGTTGAAGATGTTGCAGTTGGGCCATTAGGTCCATTAGAGCAAGTGGAATCAGTGGCAGGGCCTGTTGAACCACTCTTTATTACCTTCATATTTTGGTGCTAACAAAATTTATGATGTAACTTAAATTGAACATTTTGTTTCATCTGTGTCGCATCAATCTCATAGCAAAATGCTAAATCTCACGTTGATGCAATAAGGCGCACTAAAATGCTAAATCGATATTCATTCAATATACATCGATTTCTATTCAAAAGTGCCACATCGATTTCACTGACAACGATTTCATAAGTTACACAATGATTTGATCGTGTAACGATTCGTTAAGTGAAACATCGATTTTATCGTGCAACGATTTGATAAGTGAGCGCAACGATTTGCCCTCACATCGATTTGCCTTCTATAACGATTCGTTAAGGCTCATAACGATTTGCTCGCATAACGATTTCATAAGTGAGAACAACGATTTGCTCTCATATCGATTTGGTTCTCATAACGATTTCATAAGTGAGAACAACGATTTGCTCTCATATCGAATTGGTTCTCATAACGATTTCATAAGTGAGAACAACAATTGCTCTCATATTGATTTGGTTCTCACAACGATTCGATAAGTGCCATAACGATTTGCTTCTCACATCGATTTGTTAAGATTCATAACAATTTGTTAAGTCTTATAAGTATAACGATTTGATAAGTAACTTAAACATCGATTTGCTCTGAAGTGTTTTTGGCGCTTAAATGAAAATTCAAATATCTTCTAACAAAAAGGCTGTATGCATATCTCAGAGTCGTGTCAGAAAAAGATATGAACTGCTATTTTTATCATGATAGCAGCAAACAGTAGCATGCACTGTCATATTATAAACACTCTTTTATGCTAACACTCTCTTCTATGCTTACAGACCTCGAAGACCACCAGAGTCGGATTAAGTCAAATGAAGAGAAGATCAGCAACGTCTAGAAGAGCTCCAACGGATCTCTTCAACGGATCTATTCAAAAGCCTCTCATATAAAAGATGAAGCAAGGTTGACGAAAGAAATAGAGCTTTCCTGAAGATTTTTTTTAAGGAGTGTACATCCTGTGAAGAACCTCAACTCCACATACACTCAAAGGAAAAGAGAGAAAGAGCCCGAGCCCAAGAAGAAGTGTTCAAGCATCTGAAGCCCTCAAGCTTCAAGCTCATTCTCCTCTCTTCACTCTCTCTGTGTGCATCTTTGTAATCTGGGGAGAGAGTCTTTTTGCTGAGAGTTATTTTAGTTGGTTTTCATTTGTTCCAACTCTCAGCTTTGTTCTTTCTTTTCTAAGAAAGACTTCTGTCCAGCTGTAGGACTGTATACAGTGTAGAACCTAGCTAGGGGTTTGTGTCTAGCATAACCGCACTGGAGTTTGTACTAGGAGGTTGGCTTCTTTACCTGTAAGAGAAGTGGGTTGCCTTCTTGCCCGGGAAAGAGAAGAAGACCAGCTGGGGTGCTGGGGTGTTGTAGTGTCCTTGAGGGGGACTGTACCATTGGTTAGTAAAATCCCAAGAGGTTGCTTGGGGACTGGACATAGGACTTCCATGAGGGAAGGGCCGAACCAGGATAAATCCCTTGTGTTATTTGTATGATTGTTTATTTGCTTCCGCACTGCTACTCTTTATTACACTAAACTAACCAAACTTTCAAGTGATAATCTTCTGTGTTTAAGTTTCTGTTTCAGATTTCAGAAAACATATTCACCCCCTTCTAGGTTAGTTTGCTGTCGTACCAAAGGGCCAACAGGGCCAACAGGGCCATCTGAGCCTCAAATTCTTGTAGAGGAAGCTACTGTGCCCCCAGGGCCTTCTGATCATCCCAGTCTTCAGACTCTAGCCCCTTCCTCTCTACCTACGTCCTTCACTGCACTACCTGCTTCTGAACCCTCCAAGAAACCCCTTCCAAAACACATTTTCTTCTCCTACTCCTTTCCATGTTGCCTCCTCTTCCTCACCTATTCCTTCCTCTTCCATTCCTCCTCCACCTTCTGAGGCACCTCCTGCCTCCTCCTCTTATGTTGGTCCCTCTTCTACTGGTCCCTCCTCTACTGGACCATCTACACAACCTCCTCCCCCTTCATCTTTTGCCTCTCTTAATCCATCTAATCCAACATCTTTCATTACTATCATTCCTGAGGGTGCCAGTATCGTTCGCCATACTGTGCAAGACATCAAGGATGAGTTTGAAGAAGCCATCCTCCGCACAGTTCTTTCTGTCTCTGCCCATATCCACAGGACTGAATCTCAGCCTTCTTCCAGTCCTACCTCCAAGAAAAGGAAGACATCTACAGGGCTTGTTTTCCCTTCCTCTCAAACTCTCTTTCCTCCTCTGTGGTACTCTCTTTATGTTGTCCACAGAAGAAAAACTCTACATTCTGAATATCTCCAAAAGTGGCAGCAAATGTGCACCTTTGCTGCCACTTTTGGTCTTCCCTACCTTAATCTATCTGAGCATCTCAATATCATTCTTCCCATTTCTCTAATACCCAAGCCTGACCAGGCAAAAATCCTTTCTTCTGTTGAGTCCAAGACTGAGGATCAGTGGTCCAGGGGTAATAAAGACATCTACAGAAAATTTGAGGTTGCTAGGGCCAACATTTTTCCACCCTCAGACCATCCTCTCACCCTGTTTGAGTGGTTTGTCTGCCAGCACAGACCAACCTGGGGCCCTGTCATTCAGAAAGAAATCAAACTGGTTAGGCATTTCCAGATGTATCAAGACTATTGTTTTGTAAATCGCCTTCCAGAAGTTCAGTTTGGCCAATTCAGGGCAGCTATTGCTCAGCTCCGCACAGAAAATCTAGTCAATGTCCCTCTTCAGCTATTGCTCAGACCAACTTCTCAGGCCCGTTCTAATCAACCTCTTCTGACCCCCGGTGACTTTTTGGATGCCAACTCTCTTCACCTTGTCTGGGACTCCTTTATGAAATGGGAAGAACGATACAGGGTCTTTCTAGACTTGAAGAAGGAACTTCGGCAGCATCAGATCTTCTATCCCTTTAAAATTGATCAGTTTCTTCAGTTTGCCCGTTTTGGTTCCTTCACCTATTACAAGGCAGCTCTTGGCACCGAAAAATTTGGGGATTTCATATCAGATCAGAGACAGCTTCACATCAAGAGGATGGCTCCCACCATGGGACCCTCCTATCGCATTGAGCTTGGAGCATTTCAAGTCTATTTTGAAGAGCAGGAACGCCAAGTGCTACTTGTCATTCGGCGCTTTGCATCTCCCTTGTCTCCTGCCTTCTATCTCTCTGAAACCCTCCAATGCTCAATAAATATCTTTGTTTCTCTATTTGTGCTCTCATCTCTCTTCTTCTTCGTCTCACAGTTTAACTTTTTGCTTAATGACAAAAAGGGGGAGAAATATAACATTCTGAAACACATCTATGCTTATTGTCAAGTTTTGTCATCACCAAAAAGGGGGAGATTGATGATCAGTTTATCCCCATGTAATTTAAATAAATTACATATCCATTTTGGTGATTAACAAAACTCAGATATTGGTAAAATCTAACATACTTTCTACAAGATTTGAGCACAGGAAATAAACCAAGGAAAAACAAGCCATTCAAGTAAGTATTCATCACACTGTAGCTATTTCAAAATTCAAGCATGAAATTTCTCTAAGTACAGATCGACTCCCTTCTTGCACATAACGATTTCACTTATGTCATAATGATTTCAATAAAGCTATAACGATTTCTCTATTTTTATAACGATTTGCCCTCATAACGATTCGGTAAGTGATCGCAACGATTTGCCCTTTCAACGATTCGATAAGTGATCGCAACGATTTGCCCTCATAACGATTCGGTAAGTAATCGCAACGATTTGCCCTCACAACGATTGGTAAGTGATCGCAACGACTTGATTTCGTAATGATTTCTTAAGTGATCATAACGATTTGCTTTCATAACGATTTGCTTCCATAACGATTCGATAAGTGATCACATCGATTTCTTAAGAAAGAACAACGATTTGCTCTCACATCGATTGATAAGTGAGAACAAGGCTTTTAGTGTCACAACGACTCATCAAATTTCAAAACGATTCGATCCCTGTAACGATTCGATAAGTTACATAACGACTCTGTTACTGTAACAATTCATCAAGTTACATAACGACTTGGTCGCTGTAACGATTCGATACAGCAAGCAACGATTCATTCACATTGTCTTTAACGATTTGATTATAACGACTTGTGCATAACGATTTACTTATATATCTTCTATATAACGATTTAGTTATTAATGTATAATGATTTGTGTATAAGTTTACTTATGAGTGCACAACGATTCACTCACAACGATTTCATAAGTCATGCATATAACGATTCCCTGTGAAAATAATGATTTGATTTTCGAGCTCATTTTTGAATACGTTGAAAAGTCAAAGTCTTCACGTAGATATTTCTGACATCCATACATTTATTATGACTGAACGTATCACTGCAGTGCATGCAAACGATATCTTCTATTTTCATGCTTATTCTGTAATCATCTTTTTAGAAGAACAGAATGGAACTTCTATTTCTATATAAAGTCAATCTAACGTTGACTGATAACAAGAGACAGCTTAGCTGTCTATTGTTTAAGCTTGTAATACGTGCAGGTCTCTGACAGCACTCGTCATACAACGTTGGATAAAATAGAAGCCAAAGGATATTACATAAGATCTTCTCTCTTTGCATGCATGAAGACCATTGAACAAGAAGCTCTACAGTGGCATGCAGTCTAACGTAAACAAAAGCTTAGAGACAACGGGCACTTCAACGTTCAAATTTCAAATAGAATATATATAAAGAAGACTAAAGCTCCAGAAGAAAACAACTTTGAGATTGAGAATACCAACTATAATCTTTCGCAAGTTTTTCTACGAGCATCTCGAAGAGCCAAGCCTCACTCCTTTGATTGTTTAGCTCTTAGCTCTCTGCATTCATTGTGTTAGTCTTAAGAGCTTCTGTAAACTGAGAGTGTCCCTCACTGTAGAACTTTCCTTCTCAGTCTTAGCTTTAGATCTAGCATTGTATAAGCTTGATCTAGGGGCTTGATCTCATTTCACATTCTTGTGTTCTCGTGTTCCCTTCGTGTTGAAGGAAGACCTGGGGGTTCCAGGGTGTGTGTTACCTTCGAGTAGAAGGAAGACCTGGTGGTATCCAGGGTGGTGTGTTTCCTCTTCGGGTTGTGAAGAGAAGACCAGCTGTGACTGGGTGTGTAAAGGTCCATAAGGGGACTGTACCCTTGGGTAGTGAACGCCTGAGTTGTTGCTCAGAGACTGGACGTAGGACTCCTAAGGAGAGGGGATCTGAACCAGGATAAATCCTTGTGTAGTGTGATTGCCTTTGTGTGTTTGTTGTTTTATCTTTACTAACACTAACATCTATCGAAGTGTTTTGTTAATCTCTCTGTGAACAGATTTTAGGTTCTCAATATTTTTTAAGAATCTCATTCACCCCCCCTCTGGGCTTGCTAGCTGGGCAACAAGTGGTATCAGAGCTAGTCTCTTCGACAAAGAAGAAGATCCAACATCTGAAGAGAAAAGATCAGATGGCAGCCCAAGGTCACTCCGAAGGTTAGTCTGTCAACCGGCCACCTCTATTCGATGGAGAAGACTACACATACTGGAAGACTAGAGTGGAGTACTTTCTACAATGACTCGACTATCAAATCTGGTCAATAGTTGAAGAAGAAGACTTGTTGGTTACAAATGAAAGAGATAAGTGGACTGAAGACGACAAGAAAAAGATCTCCCTAACTGCAAGTCCATGAGTATTCTATGTTGTGCGCTCAGCAAGAAGGAATTCAACAGAATTTCTGCCTGCAGATCCTCTATGGAAATGTGGGAAAAGCTCAGGATCACATACGAAGGCACCGAGAAAGTCAAGGAAACCAGGATAGACATACTGGTGACTCAATATGAGATATTTCAGATGCAACCAGAAGAGTCAATAACCCAAATGTTCAGCAGATTTACAGACATCACAAATGAGTTAGCCAGTCTTGGAAAACCTACGAAATGGGAGACATGGTAAGAAAAATTCTGAGATCTCTACCATCTTCTTGGACTCCCAAAGTAACAGCCATAGAAGAAGTCAATGACCTGAAGAGGATGTCATTAGAGAAACTTGTTGGGTCCCTTATGGCCCATGAAATCAACATGGAGAACTAGGAGAGTCTTCGAGCAGGGAAGAAACACTCAAATGCTCTCAAAGCTGAAGAAAACTCATCAGAAGAATTTTCAGATAACAATGAAAGCAATGAAGACAGCGAAGATGAAGAAGCAATGTTGTCTAGGAGGCTACAACGAATCTTAGCCAAAAGAAGAAGTATCAGTCCGGTAGAAGATATTTCAAGAAAAATAAGGACTTTAAGAAGCCAGAAGTAAAGGATCCAAAGAAAGCTGAGCCCATATGCTATGAATGTAAGAAGCCTGGACATATCAAAGCAGAATGTCCAAAGCTCAAGAAATCTGAATTCAAAAGGAAAGACAGTTCTAGGAAATTCAGAAGATACAAAAAGAAAGCGATGGCAGCAGCTTGGAGCAATAGCATCGACTCTGACAACAAGTCTATCTCAAGTGAAGAGGAGGAAGAAAAGGCCAATCTGGCCTTCATAGCAAACATCAACGAAAAGATAGCATCTGATTCCTTCACTTCTTGTACTGAATCTGATTCCGACAATTGGAAGAATTTTAACGAACTTTATGATAAATATAAGGATGTGTAAATCACTAAAAATGACAAAGAAAAATCATGCTTACCTAGAAAACACAAATTCAGACTTAAAATCTGAAAATGAACAACTAGAGAAGCAAATCAATGAACTTAAAAGAAGAAACGATCTGTTATGCGAAGATCTGAAAGATAAAAAAACAAATAATAAAATTAGAAAAACAAGAAACCTTAGACGAATTAAAAAGGGAAATTCAAACTCTAACAGAAGAAAATGAAAAACTATCTAGTACATTAGAAAAATTCACCAATGGTAAAAATTCCTTAATACTAAAGGGTGCTAGACGGTCAAGAAAGAAGAAATATGGATTAGCATATACACCCCCAGATAATGAAGACACAACAACACACCCTAAAACATATCCAACTCCTAAAATTGTAACTGAACAAGATACATCATATAAATCAAACTTTAAATATGTTCTGTATGAAAAGGTAACTAAACACACATGTTGTAGCCATTGCAACAAGTTAGGTCACACTAAAATAACTTGTCCAACCAAACACAAAATTAGATAATTAAAAGAAAAAATGATGACACTAACCAACCAGGACCCAAAAGAACTTGGGTACCTAAAGCTTGATGTTTTCATTTTAGGGAAACCTTCGAGCATCCAAATGGTATTTGGATAGTGGATGCTCAAGGCATATGTCAGGTAATAGAAAGCTATTCTCTCACCTCGAAGCTAAAGAAGGCACAGTGACATATGGAGACAATGGAAAAGGAACAGTGATAGGATGCGGATCTGTGGCAATAAAGAGAAATATTTATTGAAGATGTACTATACGTAAAAGGTTTGAAGCATAATCTCATCAGCATAAGCCAGCTATGTGACAGAGAACATCAAATCAAGTTCCAAGAGTCTAAGTACAGCATCATGAAAGACGGAGCAGTAATTTTCGAAGCTAACAGAGAAAAAAATATGTACGTACTTTACCTTGAAGAACTCAAAGATCAAGACATCTGTTTAGCAGCAAGTAAGGAGTAGTCAACTGAGCTGTGGCATCGACTTCGTTTCAAACAACAATTTCATCTGCACATCAATTTCAGTTAAACAACGATTTATCTGTACATCGATTTCAATTAAACAATGATTTCATCTGTACACCGACTTCAGTTAAACAACGACTTTGTATAGAATATCGATTTCATAACATGGATTATGTTCACATCGAATCTGTTTCAACATGGATTACATTCTCACATGGATTATAGTTATAACATCGATTTCATATCCACATCGACTCTCTCTGATCACATACTGTCTCCAAACATCAACCTCTCTTTTAAATAACGATTATGTTTAGACAGCTGTTAAATATTTCTATTCTTTTCAGACATTCTTAAAAGACATTCCACATGATATTCAATATATTTTCAAATCTCATTGGATTTCAAGTCTTCCGCAGATCATATTGTATCTGGTGTTCTCTATCATTTATTGTGATGGTATAATATCTCTACACGATGTATCTCTTATTACTCATAAAGTAACGCTTTATTGAATGACAGAATGAAGTTTCCTTTTTAGTGTATCCTCCTATAACATGACTACTAATGTTGACTGACAATTTAGACCAAGATAAGTTGTCTATGCTTCAGCATTTATTATGTGCATGGTTCCAGTAGAAACACACGTTACATAGTTGGAATTGTCAACCTGTTAGAAGAAATAAGAGATTCAGACAATCTTCTTCTGAGTAAGTGTCTATTCCAGCATTTAATGGATGCAGGTTCTCTTGCTCATATGTCGGACCAGACACTCTAACGTGCATGAAGATGTGAGACAAGGGATACTTCAACGGTCAAAATCTTTCAAAGAAGATAAATAGAAGACTGGTGACTCCATGCAAGATATATTTCCTAGAACTTTTCAAGCTTGCATCCTGAAGATCTAGTCTCCCAGAAAAAAAAAAAAAAAAAAAAGAGCTAGCTTGTCCATTCAAACGTTCTTTTAGCTCTAGCTCTCCACAGCAAATGTTTAGCCTTTGAGAGCTTGTGTAGATATGAGAGAGCTCATTGTGTGATAATCCTTGTCTTTCAGACTTTGCCTCAGATCAAGCAGTTTGTATAAGCTTGTCTAAGGGCCATCCATTCTCTACTCATTCATCTTGAGTGTTCCTCTTGGTTGAGAAGAGAAGGCCTGCTGTTGAATGGGTGGTTATTCCCTTTGGTAAGAAGGAAGACCTGTTGCATCAGGTGGTTTAGTTCCTCTTCGGATAGAGAAGAGAGGCCAGTTGCGGCTAGATGTGTAAGTGTCCTTAAGGGGGACTGTACCCTTGCTTAGTGAAATCTCAGGTTGTTGCTGGGGACTCGACGTACGACTCCTTGTGACAGGAGATCCAAACCAAGATAAAATTCGTGTTGTCTGTGTGATTGATCTTTTTGTGTTTGCTTTATACTAACTCTAACCATCAAACTTAGTGTCTTCTGTATAAGTGTTTTTATTACAGGATTATTCTAAAATAAAATTTTAACAATCCATTCACCCCCCTCTGGGCTTGCTATCTGGGCAACACAGGTCATATGGAATTTGGGTTTTTGTTGATAGATTGACAAAGGTTTGTAGATTTGGCCGTGAATATGTCATGTACAGTGGATCGTTTAGCCAGATTATATGTGGAAATGATTTCCCATTGCATGGAATCCAATCACTATTGTGTCAGATAGAGATACAAGGTTCACAACAAGTTTCTAGAGAAGTTTCCAGCGAGTGATTGGCACATAATTAAAGTATAGTTCAGCATACCACCCTCAAAACGGATGGCAAACAGATGGACAAATAGAAAGAACAATTCGAACAATAGAAGATATGTTGCGAGCTTGTGTTTAGTTGGGGGTGGCAACTGGGAACATCATTTGGGATGGTAGAGTTTGGTTATAATAATAGTAATCATGCAAGTATCGAAAAGACACCATATGAAACTTTATATGGAAGATCCCGTAGAACACCACTAAATTGGCATGAAGTTGGAGAAAGGCAACTTCTAAGTCCTAAGTTAGTGCAACAATGTGCAGTGATGGTAAAATTTATAAAGGAAAAGCTTGAAGCAGCCCAGAGTAGGCAAAAGAGTTAATATAGATTCCTGACGCTGGGCATTACAGTTTGAAGTTAGAGATTATGTGTTTCTCAAAATTTCTCCTACAAAAGGGGTTCTTAGATTCAGCAAGAAAGGCAAGTTGAGCCCCATATATGTTTGTCCTTTCCATAATTTAGAGAGAATTAGATAAACAACTTATAGGTTAGAGCTTCTTGTAGATTTTACTAAAGCACATGATGTTTTCAAGTTTCTATGTTGAGAAGGTACATTCGTGATCCGTCTCATGTGGTCAATTATACTCGAGATGATTTACAACTGATATGACTATGACAGGGCATCTAGTACAAATCAAATGAAAAAGAACACAGAAACTAAGAAATAAAGAAATTGAACTGGTAAAGGTTAGATGGCAAAACAAACAAGAGGTGAAGATGTAGGAAAACATGGTGGGGCATCACATGCGCAGTAAAAGAATATACATTTAAACTTTAAATTCATTTTCTACAAGAAACTACTGAACCGAGATGACGTCCTAGGTGCATGACAGTCATGCAACCATACAAAGGGTGAAACTTTCTCACCTAGGGGTGTTCATAGAACCCTTGAAGCGTAGAATCGGTCCTGCAGATGAAGGAACTCATGTGACCTCCTTCTAGTAGTGTCCACACGGTGGCGATTGGTGATAACTGATCCTCCTCTCGCTTGTGTCTCTTCCTCTTCGGGGCTGCTCCCAGTAGCACCTCCTCATCGCCTTCGCTCGAGCAGACCCGCAGCAATAGCAGCGACAGTAGAGGAGAAAGGCAGCTGCAGGAGTCAAACTAGCTACTTTACAAGCAGCTGAAGCAACACACAGCAGTAGCAACAGCAGAGGCAACAGCAGCTGAAGCAAGGAGGAAGAACCTCCTGCTTCTCCTCTCTTATCCAAGAGAGGGGCTATAGAGAGAAAGGGTGTGGAGTAGAGGAGAGTGGAAAAGAAGAGAGAGAGAGGGTGATAGAAGAGCCCTCAGCTTATAGCGTTCATCCCACACCCTCTATCTATGTAGAGGGTCCTTTTTCAACCCTCTGCATGACCCTCTCGTCGTGCGAACGTTCTTGGTACAACTCAAAGTACATGCAGCCATACTTGCATTGACAGCAAGATAGGGTGTCTCTAATCAGTATTAGCGACACAGGTCACTACTGCCAAGACTCTCTTGGCGATAGTCGACCATGTCGCCAGGTCCTGGTGACAATCGACCTAGTCGCCAGGACCATCCTGGAGACAATCTATACCATCTCCAGGACCATCCTGGCGACAGACTGTCTTATCCCATCCTTGGTTAGAAGGGAGCCTATTGGATAGCTCTTATCCAATTCTCTATAGTCGTCGCATCAACACATTTTTGTATGTGATCATCTAGGTCCAATACCGAACTGGCTATGAGTTGCACCCATCAAAACCCTTCTGACTCAAAACTCCTTCTAACTTAGTGAATCATTATCTTCATAATGATTCACTCAACTCATCAACTATATACGTACTAAGCCTCAACTCATCGACTATAGACGTACTAAGCCACTACACCATAGTCCCTAGACGATACAGGGGAATCAAAGCCATTGGACCTTTCTGCCCACAGTTATTGTGTATCTATGGCCCTCATCCAACTGATATCCCAAAGACCGTGTATGAGGCATGGTACTATCAGGCCCACACAAAGTCCATCTAGTTCTTACTCTTATTGGATTCTTCTAGAAAACTCCATCTCTCTCAATTCGATTGACCCTGGCCAGAGATTTGCCTGAGCAAGAAACACATGGGATATTCCTCTCATGATATCAAGAGTCGATGATTCTTTGTTGACACACAATACCTTCGTAAGATTAGCTACCATTCCCAATAGCCAATTGTACTAGATTTGAACTTCCAGACCTATAAGTCTAGCATCAAAGAATGTAGTACCCAAACAAGACATCCTTGGTGTCTCAAGTCCAAGGACCAGTTACACAACTGGGACCATAGAATCGCTGTCTGACAATCAAGTATCATCAACCATACAATTCCGAGAGTGAATCATTCAGTAAACTCATTCTCCAATGAGCACCTGCACTATATCCCTAGTGTCTCCATACAATTAGCCATGAGATCAGCTACCTCCATCATATAGACAAGTATACAGCACACCGGTCTATCTGGTAAATATCTAGATGTCCTTCTCGAGTAACCTATGACTAAGAATATTTAGGATCTATGTTTAAAGAAATTGTCTCATTATCTTGATCTCATCATGATTCAATTCCCATTGCACAGATCCATGGACATCACAATATAAACATCAACTCATGTATGTAATATAAAGTTATAAAATACCATTAATATTATTACCAAAAGAGATTAGTACAATATTACAAGTGCCATCACTAATGTGAATTGACTTGTAGGGCGCTCATAACTAGCAGAAGATACATGGGAAAGGCCAGATGAAATGCAGATAATGTATCCATACTTATTTGAGTAAGCCTTAAAATCTTTTTAGGTAGTAGTTCTATATGTTGTGGCTTCTTTTTGAATTTTGAGGACAAAATTTCTTTTTAGGTGGTAGTAATGTAGCGTCCCGACGTTCCGGATCTAATTTACTGAGTTTTCAGGGTGTGGAGTACCATGGTATTGTTTTATTTTGTCTAAGTAGGTCATTGTTTGGAGCTTCTATTTGGGTTTCGAAGTTCTGTTTGCTGTCGTGGCTAGGGAGTATGACGCGCACACATAGTGTTAACAAGCGGTGGTTGTCGCGTTGCCTAGCTTGGATGCAACAATGTGGCATCCAAGCGATGTGATGCATTCTAGTGCATCATGGGTTTTCTTTTTCCCTCCGACCAGAGCAGCGTTTCACCCTATTCTCGGTTGCAAGTGGGGTTCTGTGTGATTTTGTTTGGAGGAGGTTTTTTTGAGTGATTGGAGGTGCTTTTGGAGTGCTCTTCGTAAGGAGGTGGCGGCCAGATCACGAGAAGACCCTAACAAGTGTGCTCTTCGTGTTATGGTAGGGTGGCATGTTGAGTTATGGTTATGTGAATAACCATAATCATTGTTTTGGTAATGATTGTTTGTTTTGTTTTGATGATGACATAATCATTATTCATCTTGTTGATATCATAATATCATTGTTTTGTGATGAACTTAAGTGCTTTCATGTTGCATATCATTTGATTAATGTTTGTAATCATAGACAGGCTGGCCACATTGATAACTTGCTTAAATGAACATCGGATGATCACTTTTGGTCGTAGTCAGCCGAAGCACAAACATCGGATGTATAGTTTTGGTCACAACCAGTCGAAGTGGAACTTCGTCATATACGAAGCTAAGCTTCGAATATGACGAAGTCACTTCGACCGATCATGATAAATTTAACTGTGCCTTCGGATGTTCTAATTTGTTCTTTATCAGATGAAGTGTAACTTTGTCATATACGAAGCTAGACTTTGGATATGGTGAAGTGGGACTTCATCATATCCGAAGCTAGTCACTTCAACCGATTAAGACAAAATTCAACACTGACTTCGGATGTATTCATTTGTTCTTTGTCAAATGAAGTGTAACTTCGTCATATACGAAGCTAGACTTTGGATATGACGAAGTCACTTCGACTGATCAAGACAAATTTGTCACTGTGACTTTAGATGTTCACATTTACACTTGGTCAGTCGAAGTATTGGCACTTCGTATATTCATGTTATAGTATTTGCCAATCGAAGTTAAACATCAATTGCTTGCACATCGATTGCTGATCAACTTAAACATCGATTGCTTGCACATCGATTGCTGATCAACTTAAACATCGATTGCTTCATGTTTAACCATTGATTGTTGATCACTTAAACATCGATTGCCTCATGTTAGACATCAATTGCTTCATGTTTAAACATCGATTGTCTAAACATCGATTGTTGATCACTTAAACATCGATTGCTGTGAGTTTCACATTGATTACCATGTCTACATCGATTGCCTTGAATATTATATCGATTGCTTTGAGTCCCACATCAATTGCTATTATAAAATGATGCAGATAATTCATTTTCTCCTAAATACATAAAAATGATATTTGTGTAGGACAACATGTGACTGACACGTGTCTCACTTAAAGTATTGAGTACTCACGCGTCTCCAAATACCAGGTCACATGTTTAGGGCTATAAATATGCACTTATCCATTCTGGAAAGGGGTGCGAAGAGGAGCGAGAAAAAGGTAGCCATAAGAGGACAAGAGAAGCCGCCGCCAGAAGAAGAAGAAGAGAAGTAGAGTAGAAGAAGAAGAAAGCAGAGCAGAAGAGAAGAAGAAGTGCAGCAGAAGAAAAGGATGAAGAAGAGAAGGAGCAGTGAGAGGTAGAAGAGGCTATAGATATGTGATCTTCAAGAAGAGTCTTGAAGATGGATCAATTCCAGGAGAATTGATCCATGTCTATAATCTACACATTTTGTTCTTCTGATCTATTTGTTGTGTGTGGATGTGTGATCGTGTAGATCACAACATTTCTTTGTTTGTGTGAATCTTTCACACAATGTGTTGAACCTTTAGGTGTGTGTTTGAGCCTTTGTGCTCAGGTGTGCGTTTAAGCCGTTGTGCTCAGGTGTTGTGTTGGAGCCATCATGCTCTAGTGTGTGTGTTTGAGCCGTCGAGTTCAAGTGTGTGTGTTTGAGCCGTAGAGCTCAAGTGTGTGTTGTACTCAGGTTTTGAGTAGTGTGGCCTCACTGTGTGGGGGGTGGACGTAGGAGTCACTGGAGATGATTTTCGAACCACCTAAAATCCCTTGTGCACTGTAGTTTGATTTGTGGTTTGATCTTGCTGTGTTAGATGAGTGCATAGAGATTTCGTTTACACATACTTGTTAATTTGTTCACACACATTAATCACTTACACTGCTTGATAAAATGTTTCACATATTTTAATCACACACATTGCATCATATATGTGGGGTTTTATTGGATAGAACTCTTATTTTTAAAGTATTTTTTTTAATACTTAAGTTTCCGTTGCAAATCTATTCAACCCCGCTTCTAGATTTTGCCATCACCGATTATCTGATCCTACATTGCACCTTCTTGCTCGATTTACTTGCAAGTTTCATCGGGTTTTACCGTTTAGAGATGAGTATGGTGCTTCTGAGCATATTTTAGTGATTTAAGTGTATGAACATGTGGTTTTCGCTTAAAGTTGGCTATGTTATGTATTTTAGATAAGTTTCACCATGTAAAGCATGTGATACTTAGAAAAGGTAAGTTTAGATTGGTTAAACCCATTCAGTGGTTATTGTATGGATATTGATGTTGTAGTTGTGTTTAGCTTTGTAGAGCAAGATCAGAAGCTCTATTGAGCCTTGGTAGAGGAGGCCACTCGGTCTGATAATGCATCCAGTCGGGTGGACGCGATGGTAAGGCTTCCCACCAGGCCAACACTTAAGGTCTTCTTGTCGCGACGCATCGGGAAGATGCGATAGTGTAGCGACCCATTTGCCTGACGCAAAAGCCTTCCAGTAACTATTGTGTAGCTAGATTTGCAATGGTGTATGCCCAATGGGATTCTTCTGTAAGCAACGATTACCATGAATTGTGAACTATGTGTGATGTATTGAGTCCTGTAAGGCCCTCGAATTTTTGGGATTATTGCATGTAAATAATTCGTGTCGTATATGTACGTATGTATGTATCTACATATGTATTAGTGGTATACTTATGTGTGTATGGTATAGCTTAGGTATAAATAATGTATGTAATGCTTGATGGTAGTGTGTACATGATAACGTATACATATAGCATGTATATAGGTGTAAAAGGTGCATGGTTTCTGCATATTTTAGACTTCTGGCTGAAGGTCATATTGGCGTCAATAGCATGACGTCGATGTGGTGTCAGCGTCCACCCATGGACGCCAACACTAATCCAACGTCTAACGATGTGGACGCCAACTTCTCTGACCTGCATGCGTTGCAGAGCCAGAAATTCCGGAACCAAGGCAACTCACCCATTGGGGAGCTGTCTCCCAACGGTCTGAGAGCCATCATGTCACCCTGTGCGTGGGAGAGAAGCCTCTCCCATATATCTAAAACCCGAATTTGCTTCCCCAACCCTTCTCTTACCTTTTGCAAGAGAGGAGAAGAAACCCTACTTTCTGAACTGAGGAAAACCCCACTTTGGAACCCAAAATCCAACAACTGAAGCTTGTTCCGGGGTTCTGCTGCAACAAGGAGCTTGCTGGATCATAGAGGAAGGCTTCCCCGACTCGACTTGCTGTGGAGACTGCTCAAGAAACCGGAGGAAGCTGCCTTGGGGACTAGTTTGGAACTTCTTGGGACTGCCCAAGGAGGGCTTCACCAACACCTTGATCCCTTAGGAGTGTTTCTAAAAGGCAAGTACCCCATTCATAACGTCCATGTATGTGTCTAGGATGGTTTTACTATTTTTGTATATTTTCCCTCGTGTCCTAGACCCCCAAATTCCCCATCTTTGGAGCTCGGGTCTGTGTTCTGCATAGACCTGGCATTGACGGCAATGTCCCTTGCCGCTAAGATCATGCTTAGCGTCCATCGACTATGTCGTTGACATTGAATTAGCGGCCAGAGACCGCCGCCAAGTTCATCTGGACAGAACAGTGACCTGTTCTGCCCTTCTATACGACTATTTTCGATATGTTTCACGATGAGGATATACTGTAAATCATTATATGCTATGTATATGTTGGTGTGATGGATGTGGTGTGTGGATGGATTATCACGAATGATAGGACTTAATTATTTCATGAAAATACATGTGTGATGAGTTTTAATCTTGTTAAACCATGTTTGCATGATTTAGGACAAGTCTAAATGCCCTAATTTGTGAGGATTATGCATGTGAGGTTCAGTTCCTGTTCAAATTTCTGAGATTATTCCCATGCTTGTGTGAATTTTGTAAAACTTGTTTAGGAAAATAGAGATCATGCTAGGTCATGATAAATTCCATAAATTAATGGATTGTCTAATAAATTCGGGAATGAATTCTGTATTCCATGCATGCTAGGGTTTAGACAGTAATCTGCTAAGATGGTAATTGTGTAAAATTCCATGTTAAGTTAAATTGTGGATGGTATGAGAAATGGATGTTTGAATTTCTGAAATTTCGTTTTAGTTCAGAAAATCTGAAAATTTGTATGAGGAATCCTAAACCTGAAATTAACATGTGGTTAAAGTTTCAGGTCATTTGGACTAGTATTTAATGTAATATGAATTTTCCATGTAAATTGTGATTTTATGCATGCCAATGTGAAACTATTCGATTTAGGTGTAATCCGACTGATCGGTGATAATCACCTGAATGTAGATTTTGAAATCTGTAGTGCCATGTTAGAAAAAATAGAGAAATGTGCATGTGAGTGAGAAAGTGAATAGAATGAGAGTGATATGTGTAAACTCATGTGTTAAAAACGGTAAAAACGTGTAATGTGTAAATTGTGCCAAGTGTGACATTGCTTCCACAGAGGGCAGTGGAACCGTATCAGGGAAAAGTCCCTCTGAGAAGGTTCAATGTGTAGTGACCCTAAGGGCATTAGGGGGAAATCCTGGAGGTGGACAAGTACCACTGGTTAGGGTGGAGACTTGTTCTCCCGGTCTGCGCAGTCCAAGAGTCGCCATTGTGTTGCCTAGATGGCGTCTATGTGATGTGATGTGTTGTGTCCTTCTTTGGTGGTTTGGATATGTGTCACGGCACTAAATGTGAAAGTGTAAATGTGAATGTGTAATGTGTATGTGTTCATGTGTTAATGTGAAAGTGAACAATGTGTAATGTGTATGTGTAAAGTGTAATTTATGTGAATTGGAAATTGTGTAAAGAAAATGTGAGACCAAAATGTGAGGATATGATATTGTAATCCATGTTGTGACAAATCTGAAACCATGTTAAATCAGTAGCTTCATTATGTTAGGATCATGTTTACATGTGTAAAATGCCTAGAATCCATGCTAGGGACAATTAACAAGTATGTGCACAAAATTTCATGTTTGGTTGTTCACATGTTGTATTTTAAATAACGTTGTAGCTCTCATGTGTAGGGTTATGGTTGCTAAATCATGTGAAAACCAGCAAGTTAAAGTATGTAAAATGTCGTGTACATGCACAAGAATGTGTAGATTCCATGCTAGGTGTGTTTTGTTTCATGTACGTAGGATAATCATGCTAAGTGCTTTCATGTTTTAGTTAAAATGCAAAGTAGAATTTCATGAGTAGGAATGATTAGAGAACATGTGTTAGGAATTATCTTGATAAGGAAATCTAAAAGCATGCATCATGTGTTTACTTATAGAATTATCATGGTTGGTTATCATTTCAACGTTAAGCATGATACATGTTGAGTTTTTGCAATGGTGTGTGTAGAGCCTACTATGACATGTACGTGTATGGTATGAGTGGTGTTACTTGCTGAGTCTTTAGACTCACTACTTGCTTCGGCGTACAGGTGTAGTGGTGACGTGGCACCGTTGGAGGAGACGGTGGAGACGGACTCCGAGCGCGGAGATTAGTCTTTGGAGTACTTTGTGACTTTTGCGTTTCATAGTATGTAAATTGAACGTTGTATTAGCGTTATCATGGAAAGAATGTATAATGGTGGACATCTATGTATTAAATTTTCAGCATTTAAATTATGTGAACTTTTAGTTCTTTGATGTTATTGCAATTTCATGTATGCTAAATGTGGATGATGAATGAATGAAGACAGTAGTTCTTTTTACTTCCGCTACTCTGTTCTTATATTCACGTGTATCTCAGCTGAATGTATCATTGGGTAAATGTCCCACTGTGGCAATGCTCGCTATACCGACATGGGTTGGTATAACGTACCGGTATAATGAGGGTCGCTACACCTCCAGTGCTCAATAAATATCTTTGTTTCTCTATTTGTGCTCTCATCTCTCTCTTCTTCGTCTCACAGTTTAACTTTTTGCTTAATGACAAAAAGGGGGAGAAATATAACATTCTGAAACAATCTATGCTTATTGTCAAGTTTTGTCATCACCAAAAAGGGGGAGATTGATGATCAATTATCCCCATGTAATTTAAATAAATTACATATCCATTTTGGTGATTAAAAAAACTCAGATATTGGTAAAATCTAACATACTTTCTACAAGATTTGAGCACAGAAATAAACCAAGGAAAAACAAGCCATTCAAGTAAGTATTCATCACACTGTAGCTATTTCAAAATTCAAGCATGAAATTTCTCTAAGTACAGATCGACTCCCTTCTTGCTCATAATGATTTCACTTATGTCATAACGATTTCAATAAAGCTATAACGATTTCTCTATTTTTATAACGATTTGCCCTCACAACGATTCGGTAAGTGATCGCAACGATTTGCCCTTACAACGATTCGATAAGTGATCGCAACGATTTGCCTCTCACATCGATTCGGTAAGTGATTGCAACGATTTGCCCTCACAACGATTCGGTAAGTGATCGCAACGACTTGATTTCGTAATGATTTCTTAAGTGATCATAACGATTTGCTTTCATAACGATTCGTTAAGTATTCATAACGATTTGCTTCCATAACGATTCGATAAGTGATCACATCGATTTCTTAAGAAAGAACAACGATTTGTTCTCACATCGATTTAATAAGTGAGAACAACGCTTTTAGTGTCACAACGACTCATCAAATTTCAAAACGATTTGATCCCTGTAACGATTCGATAAGTTATATAACGACTATGTTACTGTAACAATTCATCAAGTTACATAACGACTTGGTCGCTGTAACGATTCGATACAGCAAGCAACGATTCATTCACATTGTCTTTAACGATTTGATTATAACGACTTGTGCATAACATTTGCTTATATATCTTCTATATAACGATTTAGTTATTAATGTATAATGATTTGTGTATAAGTTTACTTATGAGTGCACAACGATTCACTCACAACGATTTCATAAGTCATGCATATAACGATTCCATGTGAAAATAATGATTTGATTTTCGAGCTCATTTTTGAATACGTGAAAAGTCAAAGTCTTCACGTAGATATTTCTGACATCCATGCATTTATTATGACTGAACGTATCACTGCAGTGCATGCAAATGATATCTTCTATTTTCATGCTTATTCTGTAATCATCTTTTTAGAAGAACAGAATGGAACTTCTATTTCTATATAAAGTCAATCTAACGTTGACTGACAACAAGAGACAGCTTAGCTGTATTGTTTAAGCTTGTAATACGTGCAGGTCTCTGACAGCACTCGTCATACAACGTTGGACAAAATAGAAGCCAAAGGATATTACATAAGATCTTCTCTCTTTGCGTGCATGAAGACCATTGAACAAGAAGCTCTACAGTGGCATGCAGTCTAACGTAAACAAATGCTTAGAGACAACGGGCACTTCAACGTTCAAATTTCAAATAGAAGATATATAAAGAAGACTGAAGCTCCAGAAGAAAACAACTTTGAGATTGAGAATACCAACTACAATATTTCACAAGTTTTTCTATGAGCATCTCGAAGAGCCAAGCCTCACTCCTTTGATTGTTTAGCTATTAGCTCTGCATTCATTGTGTTAGTCTTAAGAGCTTCTGTAAACTGAGAGTGTCCCTCACTGTAGAACTTCCCTCTAGTCTTAGCTTTAGATCTAGCATTGTATAAGCTTGATCTAGGGGCTTGATCTCATTTCACATTCTTGTGTTCTTGTGTTCCCTTAGTGTTGAAGGAAGACCTGGGGGTTCCAGGGTGTGTGTTCCCTTCGAGTAGAAGGAAGACCTGGTGGTATCCAGGGTGGTGTTTTCCTCTTCGGGTTGTGAAGAGAAGACCAGTTGTGACTCGGTGTGTAAAGGTCCATAAGGGGGACTGTACCCTTGGGTAGTGAAAGCCTGAGTTGTTGCTCAGGGATTGGACGTAGGACTCCTAAGGAGAGGGGATCTGAACCAGGATAAATCCTTGTGTAGTGTGATTGCCTTTGTGTGTTTGTTGTTTATCTTTACTAACACTAACATCTATCGAAGTGTTTTTTTTAATCTCTCTGTGAACAGATTTTAGGTTCTCAATATTTTTAAGAATCTCATTCACCTCCCCTCTGGGCTTGCTAGCTGGGCAACAAGTGGTATCAGAGCTAGTCTCTTCGACAAAGAAGAGGATCCAACGATCTGAAGAGAAAAGATCAGATGGCAGCCCTAGGTCACTCTGAAGGTTAGTCTGTCAACCGACCACCTCTATTCGATGGAGAAGACTACACATACTGGAAGACTAGAGTGGAGTACTTTCTACAATGACTCGACTATCAAATCTGGTCAATAGTTGATGAAGAAGACTTGTTGGTTACAAATGAAAGAGATAAGTGGACTGAAGACGACAAGAAAAAGATCTCCCAAAATTGTAAGTCCAAGAGTATTATATGTTGTGCGCTCAACAAGAAGGAATTCAACAGAATTTCTGCTTGCAGATCCGCTATGGAAATGTGGGAAAAGCTCAGGATCACGTACGAAGGCACCGAGAAAGTCAAGGAAACCATGATAGACATACTGGTGACTCAATATGAGATATTTCAGATGCAACCAGAAGAGTCAATAACCCAAATGTTCAGCAGATTTACAGACATCACAAATGGGTTAGCCAGTCTTGGAAAAACCTACGAAATGGGAGACATGGTAAGAAAAAATCTGAGATCTCTACCATCTTCTTGGACTCCCAAAGTAACAGCCATAGAAGAAGCCAATGACCTGAAGAGGATGTCATTAGAGAAACTTGTTGGGTCCCTTATGGCCCATGAAATCAACATGGAGAGACTGGGAGAGTCTTCGAGCAGGAAGAAACACTCAAATGCTCTCAAAGCTGAAGAAAAACTCATCAGAAGAATTTTCAGATAACAATGAAAGCAATGAAGACAGCGAAGATGAAGAAGCAATGCTGTCTAGGAGGCTACAACGAATCTTAGCCAAAAAGAAGAAGTATCAGTCCGGTAGAAGATATTTCAAGAAAATAAGGACTTTAAGAAGCCAGAAGTAAAGGATCCAAAGAAAGCTGAGCCCATATGCTATGAATGTAAGAAGCCTGGACATATCAAAGCAGAATGTCCAAAGCTTAAGAAATCTGAATTCAAAAGGAAAGACAGTTCTAGGAAATTCAGAAGATACAAAAAGACAGCGATGGCAGCAGCTTGGAGCAATAGCAGCGACTCTGATAACAAGTCTATCTCAAGTGAAGAGGAGAAGAAAAGGCCAACCTGGCCTTCATAGCAAACATCAACGAAAAGGTAGCATCTGATTCCTTCACTTCTTGTACTGAATCTGATTCCGACAATTTGGAAGAATCGTTTAACGAACTTTATGATAAATATAAGGATGTGTAAATCACTAAAAATGACAAAGAAAAATCATGCTTGCCTAAAAAACACAAATCAGACTTAAAATCTGAAAATGAACAACTAGAGAAGCAAATCAATGAACTTAAAAGAAGAAACGATCTGTTATGCGAAGATCTGAAAGATAAAAATAAACAAATAATAAATTAGAAAAACAAGAAACCTTAGACGAATTAAAAAGGGAAATTAAAACTCTAACAGAAGAAAATGAAAAACTATCTAGTACATTAGAAAAATTCACCAATGGTAAAAATTCCTTAATACTAAAGGGTGCTAGACGGTCAAGAAAGAAGAAATATGGATTAAGATATACACCCCCAGATAATGAAGACACAACAACACACCCTAAAACATATCCAACTCCTAAATTGTAACTGAACAAGATACATCATATAAATTAAACTTTAAATATGTTCTGTATGAAAAGGTAACTAAAACAACATGTTGTAGCCATTGCAACAAGTTAGGTCACATTAAAATAACTTGTCCAACCAAACACAAAATTGATAATTAAAAGAAAAAATGATGACACTAACCAACCAGGACCCAAAAGAACTTGGGTACCTAAAGCTTGATGTTTTCATTTTAGGGAAACCTTCGAGCATCCAAATGGTATTTGGATAGTGGATGCTCAAGGCATATGTCAGGTAATAGAAAGCTATTCTCTCACCTCGAAGCTAAAGAAGGCACAGTGACATATGGAGACAATGGAAAAGAACAGTGATAGGATGCGGATCTGTTGGCAAAAAGAGAAAATATTTATTGAAGATGTACTATGTGTAAAAGGTTTGAAGCATAATCTCATCAGCATAAGCCAGCTATGTGACAGAGAACATCAAATCAAGTCCAAGAGTCTAAGTGCAGCATCATGAAAGACGGAGCAGTAATTTTCGAAGCTAACAGAGAAAAAAATTTGTACGTACTTTACCTTGAAGAACTGAAAGATCAAGACATCTGTTTAGCAGCAAGTAAGGAGTAGTCAACTGAGCTGTGGCATCGACTTCGTTTCAAACAACAATTTCATCTGCACATCAATTTCAGTTAAACAACGATTTTATCTGTACATCGATTTCAATTAAACAATGATTTCATCTGTACACCGACTTCAGTTAAACAACGACTTTGTATAGAATATCGATTTCATAACATGGATTATGTTCACATCGAATCTGTTTCAACATGGATTACATTCTCACATGGATTATAGTAATAACATCGATTTCATATCCACATCGACTCTCTCTGATCACATACTGTCTCCAAACATCAACTCTCTTTAAATAACGATTATGTTTAGACAGCTGTTAAATATTTCTATTTTTTTCAGACATTCTTAAAAGACATTCCACACGATATTCAATTATATTTTCAAATCTCATTGGATTTCAAGTCTTTCCGCAGATCATATTGTATCTGGTGTTCTCTATCATTTATTGTGACGGTACAATATCTCTACACGATATATCTCTTACTACTCATAAAGTAACGCTTTATTGAAAGATAGAATGAAGTTTCCTTTTTAGTGTATCCTCTTATAACATGACTACTAATGTTGACTGACAATTTAGACCAAGATAAGTTGTCTATGCTTCAGCATTTATTGTGTGCAGGGTTCCAGTAGAAACACACGTTACATAGTTGGAATTGTCAACCTGTCAGAAGAAATAAGAGATTCAGACAATCTTCCTCTGAGTAAGTGTCTATTCCAGCATTTAATGGATGCAGGTTCTCTTGCTCCATATGTCGGACCAGACACTCTAACGTGCATGAAGATGTGAGACAAGGGATACTTCAACGGTCAAAATCTTTCAAAGAAGATAAATAGAAGACTGGTGACTCCATGCAAGATATATTTTCCGAGAACTTTTCAAGCTTGCATCCTGAAGATCTTAGTCTCCCAGAAAAAAAGAAGATCTAGCTCGTCCATTCAAACGTTCTTTTAGCTCTTAGCTCTCCATAGAAAATTGTTTAGCCTTTGAGAGCTTGTGTAGATATGAGAGAGAGTCATTGTGTGATAATCCTTGTCTTTCAGACTTTGCCTCAGATCAAGCAGTTTGTATAAGCTTGGTCTAGGGGCCATCCATTCTCTACTCATTCATCTTGAGTGTTCCTCTTTGGTTGAGAAGAGAAGGCATGCTGTTGAGTGGGTGGTTATTCCTTTGGTAAGAAGGAAGACCTGTTGCATCAGTGGTTTAGTTCCTCTTCGGATAGAGAAGAGAAGGCCAGCTGCGGCTGGATGTGTAAGTATCCTTAAGGGGGACTGTACCCTTGCTTAGTGAAATCTCAGGTTGTTGCTTGGAGACTCGACGTAGGACTCCTTGTGACAGGAGATCCAAACCAGGATAAAATTCGTGTTGTCTGTGTGACTAATCTTTTTGTGTTTGCTTTATACTAACTCTAACCATCAAACTTAGTGTCTTCTGTATAAGTGTTTTTATTTACAGGTATTCTAAAAGAAAATTTTAACAATCCATTCACCCCCCCCCCTCTGGGCTTGCTATCTGGGCAACACAGGTCATAATGGAATTGGGTTTTTGTTGATAGATTGACAAAGGTTTGTAGATTTGTCCGTGAATATGTCATGTACAGTGGATCGTTTAGCCAGATTATATGTGGAAATGATTGTCCCATTGCATGGAATTCAAATCACTATTGTGTCAGATAGAGATACAAGGTTCACATCAGTTTCTAGAGAAGTTTTCAGCGAGTGATTGGCACATAATTAAAGTATAGTTCAGCATACCACCCTCAAACGGATGGCAAACAGATGGGCAAATAGAAAGAACAATTCGAACAATAGAAGATATGTTGCGAGCTTGTTGTTTAGTTTGGGGTGGCAATTGGGAACATCATTTGGGAATGGTAGAGTTTGGTTATAATAATAGTTATCATGCAAGTATGAAAAGACACCATATGAAACTTTATATGAAAGATCCTGTAGAACACCACTAAATTGGCATGAAGTTGGAGAAAGGCAACTTCTAAGTCCTAAGTTAGTGCAACAATGTGCAGTGATGGTAAAATTTATAAAGGAAAAGCTTGAAGCAGCCCAGAGTAGGCAAAAGAGTTAATATAGATTCCTGACGCTGGGCATTACAGTTTGAAGTTAGAGATTATGTGTTTCTCAAAATTTCTCCTACAAAAGGGGTTCTTAGATTCAGCAAGAAAGGCAAGTTGAGCCCCATATATGTTTGTCCTTTCCATAATTTAGAGAGAATTAGATAAACAACTTATAGGTTAGAGCTTCTGGTAGATTTTACTAAAGCACATGATGTTTTTCAAGTTTCTATGTTGAGAAGGTACATTCGTGATCCGTCTCATGTAGTCAATTATACTCGAGATGATTTGCAACCTGATATGACTATGACAGGGCATCTAGTACAAATCAAATGAAAAAGAACATAGAAACTAAGAAATAAAGAAATTGAACTGGTAAAGGTTAGATGGCAAAACAAACAAAGAGGTGAAGATGTAGGAAAACATGGTGGGGCATCACATGCGCAGCAAAAGAATATACATTTAAACTTTAAATCCACATTTTCTACAAGAAACTACTGAACCGAGATGACGTCCGGGGTGCATGACAGTCATGCAACCATACAAAGGGTGAAACTTTCTCACCTAGGGGTGTTCATAGAACCCTTGAAGCGCAGACTCGGTCCTGCAGATGAACGAGCTCATGTGACCTCCTTCTAGTAGTGTCCACATGGTGGCGATTGGTGATAACTGATCCTCCTCTCGCTTGTGTCTCTTCCTCTTCGGGGCTGCTCCCAGTAGCACCTCTCATCGCCTTCGCTCGAACAGACCCGCAGCAATAGCAGCGACAGTAGACGAGAAAGGCAGCTGCAGGAGTCAAACTAGCTACTTTACAAGCAGCTGAAGCAACACACAGCAGTAGCAACAGTAGAGGCAACAGCAACTGAAGCAAGGAGGAAGAACCTCCTGCTTCTCCTCTCTTATCCAAGAGAGGGGCTATAGAGAGAAAGGGTGTGGTGTAGAGGAGAGTGGAAAAGAAGAGAGAGAGAGAGGGTGATAGAAGAGCCCTCAGCTTATAGCGTTCATCCCACATTCTCTATCTATGTAGAGGGTCCTTTTTCAACCCTATGCATGACCCTCTCGTCGTGCGAACATTCTTGGTACAACTCAAAGTACATGCAGCCATACTTGCATTGACGGAAAGATAGGGTGCCTCTAATCAGTATTAGCGACATAGGTCACTACTGTCAAGACTCTCTTGGCGATAGTCGACCATGTCGCCAGGTCCTGGTGACAATCGACCTTGTCGCCAGGACCATCCTGGTGACAATCTATACCATCTCCAGGACCATCCTGGCGACAGACTGTCTTATCCCCATCCTTGGTTAGAAAGGGAGCCTATTGGATAACTCTTATCCAATTCTCTATAGTCATCGCATCAACCACTTTTTGTATGTGACCATCTAGGTCCAATACCGAATTGGCTATGAGTTGCACCCATCAAACTTCTGACTCAAAACTCCTTCTAACTTAGTGAATCATTATCTTCATAATGATTCACTCAACTCATCGACTATATATGTACTAAGCCTCAACTCATCGACTATAGACGTACTAAGCCACTACACCATAGTCCCTAGACGATACAGGGGAATCAAAGCCATTGGACCTTTCTGCCCACAGTTATTGTGTATCTATGGTCCCTCATCCAACTGATATCCCAAAGACCGTGTATGAGGCATGGTACTATTAGGCCCATACAAAGTCCATCTAGTTCTTACTCTTATTGGATTCTTCTAGAAAACTCCATCTCTCTCAATTCGATTGACCCTGGCCAGAGATTTGCCTGAGCAAGAACACATGGGATATCCTCTCATGATATCAAGAGTCGATGATTCTTTGTTGACACACAATTACCATCGTAAGATTAGCTACCATTCCCAATAGCCAGTTGTACTAGATTTGGAACTTCTAGACCTATAAGTCTAGCATCAAAGAATGTAGTACCCAAACAAGACATCCTTGGTGTCTCAAGTCCAAGGACCAGTTACACAACTGGGACCACAGAATCACTGTCTGACAATCAAGTATCATCAACCATACAACATTCCGAGAGTGAATCATTCAGTAAATTCATTCTCCAATGAGCACCTGCACTATATCCCTAGTGTCTCCATACAATTAGCCATGAGATCAGCTACCTCCATCATATAGACAAGTATACAGCACACCGGTCTATCTGGTAAATATCTAGATGTCCTTCTCGAGTAACCTATGACTAAGAATATTTAGGATCTATGTTTAAAGAAATTGTCTCATTATCTTGATCTCATCATGATTCAATTCCCATTGCACAGATCCATGGACATCACAATATAAACATCAACTCATGTATGTAATATAAAGCTATAAAATACCATTAATATTATTACCAAAAGAGATTAGTACAATATTACAAGTGCCATCACTAATGTGAATTGACTTGTAGGGCGCTCATAACTAGCAGAAGATACATGGGAAAGGCCAGATGAAATGCAGATAATGTATCCATACTTATTTGAGTAAGCCTTTAAATCTTTTTAGGTAGTAGTTCTATATGTTGTGGCTTCTTTTTGAATTTTGAGGACAAAATTTCTTTTTAGGTGGTAGTAATGTAGCGTCCCGATGTTCCGCATCTAATTTACTGAGTTTTCAGGGTGTGGAGTACCATGGTATTGTTTTATTTTGTCTAAGTAGGCCATTGTTTGGAGCTTCTATTTGGGTTTCGAAGTTTTGTTTGCTGTCGTGGCTAGGGAGTATGACGCACGCACATAGTGTTAACAAGCGGTGGTTGTCGTGTTGCCTAGCTTGGATGCAACAGTGCGGCATCCAAGCGATGTGATGCATTCTAGTAGGCATCATGGGTTTTCTTTTTCCCTCCGACCAGAGCAGCGTTTCACCCCTATTCTTGGTTGCAAGTGGGGTTCTGTGGTGATTTTGTTTGGAGGAGGTTTTTTTGAATGATTGGAGGTGCTTTTTGGAGTGCTCTTCGTAAGGAGGTGGCGGCCAGATCACGAGAAGACCCTAACATGTGTGCTCTTCGTGTTATGGTAGGGTGGCATGTTGAGTTATGGTTATGTGAATAACCATAATCATTGTTTTGATAATGATTGTTTGGTTTGTTTTGATGATGACATAATCATTATTCATCTTGTTGATATCATAATATCATTGTTTTGTGATGAACTTAAGTGCTTTCATGTTGCATATCATTTGATTAATGTTTGCAAATCATTGACAGGCTGGCCACATTGATAACTTGCTTAAATGAACATCGGATGATCACTTTTGGTCGTAGTCAGCCGAAGCACAAACAACGGATGTATATTTTTGGTCACAGCCAGTCGAAGTGGAACTTCGTCATATACGAAGCTAAGCTTCGAATATGACGAAGTCACTTCGACCGATCATGATAAATTTAACTGTGCCTTCGGATGTTCTAATTTGTTCTTTATTAGATGAAGTGTAACTTCGTCATATACGAAGCTAGACTTTGGATATGGTGAAGTGGTACTTCGTCATATACGAAGCTAAGCTTCGAATATGACGAAGTCACTACAACCGATTAAGACAAAATTCAACACTGACTTCGGATGTATTCATTTGTTCTTTGTCAAATGAAGTGTAACTTCGTCATATACGAAGCAAGACTTTGGATATGACGAAGTCACTTCGACTGATCAAGACAAATTTGTCATTGTGACTTTAGATGTTCACATTTACACTTGGTCAGTCGAAGTATTGGCACTTCGTATATTCATGTTATAGTCTTTGCCAATCGAAGTTAAACATCAATTGCTTGCACATCAATTGCTGATCAACTTAAACATCGATTGCTTCATGTTTAAACATTGATTGTTGATCACTTAAACATCGATTGCCTCATGTTAGACATCAATTGCTTCATGTTTAAACATCGATTGTCTAAACATCGATTGTTGATCACTTAAACATTGATTGCTGTGAGTTTCACATTGATTACCATGTCTACATCGATTGCCTTGAATATTATATCGATTGCTTTGAGTCTTACATCAATTGCTATTATAAATTGATGCAGATAATTCCTTTTCTCCTAAATACATAAAAATGATATTTGTGTAGGACAACATGTGACTGACACGTGTCTCACTTAAAGTACTGAGTACTCACGCGTCTCCAAATACCAGGTCACATGTTTAGGGCTATAAATATGCACTTATCCATTCTGGAAAGGGGTGCGAAGAGGAGCGAGAAAAAGGTAGCCAGAAAGAGGACAAGAGAAGCTGCCGCCAGAAGAAGAAGAGAAGTAGAGCAGAAGAAGAAGAAGCAGAGCAGAAGAAGAAGAAGCAGAGCAGAAGAAGAAGAAGAAGTGCAGCAGAAGAAAAGGAAGAAGAAGAGAAGGAGCAGTGAGAGGCAGAAGAGGCTATAGATCTGTGATCTTCAAGAAGAGTCTTGAAGATGGATCAATTCCAGGAGAATTGATCCATGTCTATAATCTACACATTTTGTTCTTCTGATCTATTTGTTGTGTGTGGATGTGTGATCGTGTAGATCACAACATTTCTTTGTTTGTGTGAATCTTTCACACAACTGTGTTGAACCTTTCTCAGGTGTGTGTTTGAGCCTTTGTGCTCAGGTGTGTGTTTAAGTCGTTGTGCTTAGGTGTGTGTTGGAGCCATCATGCTCTAGTGTGTGTGTTTGAGCCGTCGAGTTCAAGTGTGTGTGTGTTTGAGCCGTAGAGCTCAAGTGTGTGTGTTGTACTCAGGTTTTGAGTAGTGTGGCCTCACTGTGTGAGGGGTGGACGTAGGAGTCACTGGAGATGATTTTCGAACCACCTAAAAATCCCTTGTGCACTGTAGTTTGATTTGTGGTTTGATCTTGCTGTGTTAGATGAGTGCATAGAGATTTCGTTTACACACTACTTGTTAATTTGTTCACACACATTAATCACTTACACTGCTTGATAAAATGTTTCACAGATTTTAATCACACACATTGCATCATATATGTGGGGTTTTTATTGAATAGAACTCTTATTTTTAAAGTATTTTTTTTAATTACTTAAGTTTCCGTTGCAAATCTATTCAACCCCGTTTCTAGATTTTGCCATCACCGATTATCCGATCCTACATTGCACCTTCTTTACTCGATTTACTTGCAAGTTTCATCGTGTTTTACCGTTTAGAGATGAGTTATGGTGCTTCTGAGCATATTTTAGTGATTTAAGTGTATGAGCATGTGGTTTTCGCTTAAAGTTGGCTATGTTCTGTATTTTAGATAAGTTTCACCATGTAAAGCATGTGATACTTAGAAAAGGTAAGTTTAGATTGGTTAAACCCATTCAGTGGTTATTGTATGGAATATTGATGTTGTAGGTTGTGTTTAAGCTTTGTAGAGAAGGATCAGAAGCTCTATTTGAGCCTTGGTAGAGGAGGCCACTCGGTCTGATAATGCATCCAGTCGGGTGGACGCGATGGTAAGGCTTCCCACCAGGCCAACATTTAAGGTCTTCTTGTCACGACGCATCGGGCAGATGCGATAGTGTAGCGACCCATTTTCCTGACGCAACAGCCTTCCAGTAACTATTGTGTAGCTAGATTTTGCAATGGTGTATGCCCAATGGGATTCTTCTGTAAGCAACGATTACCATGAATTGCGAACTATGTGTGATGTATTGAGTCAGGTGGCTCGATGCTTTCCTAGATACCTCTCTAGTCGGGTACCCCAGGCTTTATGTGAGTCAGGCACTGTATGTGCTCGAGGTTTGTCTCAGTACGGTGTATCGTCAAGGTCTGTGTCGTCTTCCTGGACACCATCGCTTCTCGTTTGTTGAGTTGTAGCACATTCGGTTGAGGGAAATATGATGTAGGGCAGTGACTCACTGTGTGAGAGTGCGATCGTTCGTAGCGCTCTCGTGGTTGGGGGACGGACACCAGTAGATGTACTGATCCCTAGCTAGTCCAGTGTTTCCACGACCTCTCTATAGGGACTCCTGAATCCTTAGTGGTGTTAGGCGTGGGTCTACAAATAGTGTCTGTAGGTGGTGTTGGTTGGTTTCCACAATTTCTTGCACTCGTAGAAGTGGAACTATAGTTAGACCGTTCGTTTGCGAATGCGAGACTGAGAGGTAGTCTAGTGTTTCTTGTGCGGGTCAGTAGCTGGTGTCGCAAACTAGTATTCGTAATACGAGTGTGGCGTCATTCCTCGCTAGCTCGTGCACTTGTATGTGTGTTGCCGCCTACTTATTTACAACACCTTGCAGTATTAATTATTTTGGTACATGTACAATTGTTCATTTAATTCTGTAAGTAGCTTGTCTGCTAATAGTTACTCCTGCTACTCTAGTTGTTCTTGTTGTTTGCGGTTTCTGGGAAGTTGCTCTACTAAGCCAGTGACTTGTGAGGATTACCCCCTACTTTCCCCTTTCAGAGGAGAGTAAGTAGAAGGATTCACGTCCGTCTTCTAGTTCTGGGCCCCATTGTAGCATAGGCGGACCAGCTCCTCCAATAGTGTAATTCTCTGTCTATTTCTAACCTCGGGGTATGCCCTAGGATGTTATACTTTCCTTTATGTTGGTTTGTAATAGAACATAAACTATATACATTTCATGTAAATATACATGAGACTGTGTAAATATATGCAAGCTCGGGTATGTTTAATGCTTTCTTTTATATTCTTACAGACAAATGTAATGATATCCCTTGCGAGGCTTCAGCCTATTTGCTAGAGGCATAGTCGGGGTCAAACTCATTAGTGGGAAAATAGGTTCGAGCGATGATGATCATTGCAGTTGATATCAAAGTTGATATGTGTGAATATAAAAGGGTAAGAATATGTACATAATTTTAATTCCAATACAAGAGATGTCAGAGAGGAGAGATTGGGGAGGAGGTGGAGATGAGCCCGATCCTAATCAAAAACTTATCGAGAGAATGTGGCAGAGCATCACACAAATATAGACTAGACTGGATCAATAGTTGCCGGTGCTGCCAGTTGTGTCAGAGTTTCAACCAATTGAGCAAGTACCACCCCCACCACCACTAGGAGTTGCAGTGCCTCCAGTTGTGCCCGCACCTCCTGCAACACGTGTACCACCTATTGTTCAGGAGGAGCCTACAACTTTAGTAGAGTGGTATTTGCTATTATAGTCGTTAACCTTGAGTTTCTAGAGGTTTATGGTGGTGAACTTGATGGCAGTCTATGTTGTCGTCAAGTTAGGGCGGTTAAGGTTGACGACAATCTATGTTGACGTCAACTTATCCGGACCTATTTTTTTATAGGGCGCTCGAGAGCTCCCACTCTCACTCTCTCCCCACTTCTATCACCTCTTCCACCCTTGCTTATAGCAACTCTAGAATTTAAAACCTTTATAAATAAATTTAAAATTAAATAAAATGGGATTAAATTAAAACCCATTAAGCCAAATTAGGAAATGGGTTACACTAATGGTCCATACATGAGTTAATGAGCCTAAAAGGGAAGAGCCCAAGTTGGATGGGAGATAATTAAGTGTAAATTCGTACCTAAAATATTAATAAATAGAAAAGGGTTAAGATAATGACTATTTTAACTCTTAATTATCTCTAAAAGAGTCCTAAGCCTATCCTAATCCTTTGCCCACAGAATTAGAGTCCACCCATGCCAATTAGATGGATAAAGACTAGAAATAGTGAGATAAATATTGGAAATTCGGAGTTGGATGAGAAGAGAGAGTTCTAAGTGTGTAAGAAGACATTGGACATATAAAACTCCTCATTTTCATCTCTAGCCGACCCTAGGCATTCTCTGAAGCTTGGAGCATGAGGAGAGGGAGCATTTGGATGAGGGAATCAAGGGGGAGAAGGCTAGGAACAAAGAGCTTCACCAAGTTCTTCACTTTTCTGCCCTAAGATTTTCAAAGCATTAAAGGTAGGCAATCTCTCAAGCAAAAACAAATTAAATTTGACCCTAGGTAGATCACGAACCCATCTACGAAAGCTCCATGTTTTCCCCAATTTTACCGTGCCATTTAGGAGTACTTCGTGCTCTAATTCCTGTCATGAACATGTACCCGAACCAACATGTTTACCTTCAATCCATGCATACACTTAATCTCGTGCCTTGCAATTTTTATCATACATGCTTCATGATGTTAGGATTTGAATGATCTTATTTTCCCTAATTTTATTAAGTACCCTCTTTGAATTAAATCAGATTCTATCACTGTGTATGATTTTAGGTCCTTGAGATGTAACATATTCATAGCATGTCCATACCTTGTCTATTCTCTAATTAACTGCTACTGTAGATACCTCTGCATGTCTACTTTCATTTAAAACTGGTTTCGTGATTTTTGGATATGTATACACATTTATATACATTTTTGAATGGCCCTGTATCAAGTCCATAGAGAACTGGCCCGAAATCCCAAGTGAACAACTTCTCCTTTGGGGTTCGGAAAGACCCTCTGAGAACGCGACGGCCCGACCCGTCGCAATTCCCAGGAGGGTCGCGACACATGAGAGCGTCGCGACATGAACGCGACGGCTCAACTTGTGGCGTCCTCCAGGCCTATACCGATTGTCCAGAAAGTGACAGACTCCGGCGTCGCATTCATGGATCGATTGCCCTAATCGCGACCGTTCACCCCGTCGCGTTTAGAGCATCTGCCAATTGGCCTGTCTCCGTTCTAATGAACGCGACCAACCATCCTGTCGCGATTTGAATCGCAACAGGTACCCCCGTCGCGTTTTTGTTGTGTCAGACAGAACACTAATTCTTCATGCAATCTATGTTAACCATGTCATTTAATCACTATTTAACCCTTAAATTGTACTGTTGTGAACAATAATGCCATGTTACTAATAATGGGTATATTATCATGATTTTCCATTAAATAAAAGATATGTGCACAACTATCTCTTGCTATCATGATTATCTTACACATGCACACACTATACATAAATATTTGCCATGAAACCGTGCCAAACTACTCAATAATTTATCTGGTAATCAAGTGTAATTATTCATATAATTTCCCTATTATTTTAAATGAACTTGTCTTTGTTTTATTCGCACGTTTTGTATACCGCTATCGCGTCCCTCTATCTTCGAGCACTCAAGGCATGACGGACAACCGTTTCTTTACACCCTTTTATATTGGCTTGGACGACTTCTTCGTTGGGAATACTCCTGATAGGACTAGGAACACCTTGTCAATGCCTCCGTAAGTCTCCTTGGCTTTGGCGGATGTCCATTGTCGACGAGCGGGTTGTACCATTAAAACCTATTATACCCTTAGGGATCAGCATGATCCAACGGCCTTAGTCTATTCTCTCTTACCTTGAGATCACACAGACCTCTGGCATGTGCTCATAGCACGGCTATAGGGGGGTTGTGACTTCTACCGTACTGCCGACACATGACCATGTGTCGTGCAACTGTGATTATCACATGTTTATCGTTGTTTTACGAATATGACCCCGTTCTCATCAACTATCTCTGCACTCTCATCTGTTCACATTCTCTCTATATTCTCATCTATTTGTCAATTACTCTCATCTATTCTTGGTACTATATTTAGCCATCCAATTGATTGTCTAAGATAATAAACATAACTAATGCCAAGTAATAGGGCCCAATCTGGTCCTGGGAGGTGCGCCCGAAAAGTGTCATTTGCCTGCGGGAGTTCAATGATCAGGATGTCGGCATTACATCCAAGTGCCATACTATCTAGATTAATCTATGACAATCAATCATTATACTATGTTCTCTTGGTTGATGAGAAGATCGACCACCTGTGCTATTTCTACTAGTGCACTTTTGTGCAACGTTACATGCTATTTCGTTATATGGCTGTAGACACGCAAATTTAGCTCCACTGCGGGCAAATTTCATATTGCGCCATAATGCCACAATGACCTTCTTTTTGCCTTGCAAGAGTGATTTTTCCAATATTTTTGGATCTCACCCATTCTTCCTCGGTGCTTCCCCTTCGTTTCAAATGTGGTTCGGTCGTGGATCTTCATTGATTCGCGTCCACTACAGTGGATGCCTTTTAGGAAGACCGTATCGCGTCTTGTCGCCCCGATGCGTTTCAAATAAAGATGCGTCGGCCACAGTCGCCGCGATTAGAAGAGACCTCGAAAGTCGTCACACTCAAGTGCCTGCCCCCTCGGAACCACGCAAAATGTCTGAATCGCGTCCTGCCGCCCAGACGTGATTAGGTCATAGGCCTGACACGCCAAACCTCGGAAGTCGTCCCACGTGCCTAAATCGTAATCCTGGCGAGGTAGGCCGACGTGTTTCCAAAACGCGGCGGCCATCCCCGACGCGATTCTAAAAGTGGTCATCATTGCCAAATGTCAAATCAAGTTGACTTCTGAATCGCAACCTGCCGCCCAGACGCGATTTAAATCAAGTCGCGGTGCGCCTGTCGGATGCTATTCTAATCGCGGCCTGCCGCCCGGACGCGTTTCAGTCTTAAGTCACATCCGATGTAATGGACGCAATTTGAATTCGTGATGCCTATAAATTGGACCCGAGGGTCATTTGTTCAGGGGGATTCCAACGAGAGCGGCGAAGCCCTGCTGGATTTCTGTCTCACCACTGACCCGAGAAGAAGCATCTCCCCTTCCGCGCCTTCCTCCTTCAGAGCCGTCTTTCTCTCCATCGACCACGTACCCCGGAGCGAGGCGGGCGACGTCTTCCTCCTCCTCTTCCTCCATTCTGTCCGTACCGGCAACGCAGCCATACCGTCTATTCGGGAAAGTACCCCCTCCCCTTTCTCCTTTCTTGTCACTTTCATCTTCTCTGGACCCCACGTGGCCCTTGTACTTTTTTTTTAACACACACACATGCATGTATTTTACACACACCCACATTCTTTAGGGGTTTAAAAGCCACCATCCGGTAAGTACATCTCCATGTCTTTTATTTCATTTATTCTTTATTTTTAGGATTTGATACCACACGTGGCTAATCCCCTTTCTTTACTTTTCTTTATCTCTTTTGTCAGGGTAATCAGCATGGAAAACGCCCTCTACCATGGCCGGCCGTGTTCGTAGAGGAAGAGAGGATCCACACCTCCGCACGATCTCCGCCTTCCAAAAAGGTACACACTACGATCACCCTTCCATCCTGCGCCCTCCACTGTGCATCTCCATTCGGCACCCTCGCGTGCCTGGCGATCACGTTTCTTTTTCTTTGTTTTACGCCTTTCACACTCCATATCCACACACCACATTTCATTTCTTCCTGCGCCTATTTTCCTTTATTTTTATCCCCCACTATTTGTGGACCGTTCTTCGTCCCCCAGTAAAAAGGGATCGGAAAATGCATCTACAAATTTGAATCTGTTATCATGCTAGTTGTGCTATTTTCATGTGAAAGTACTCTTGTTCTCTTGCTACCATGCAACATTACTCTCTTGACCATACATGAACGTTCTCTCTAGTTAGCCTGCTTGACAAGACATTAATCACTTAAAGTATGCCTATTTATATGAGATATTAAGTCTTAATGGGCATTTATCGCTCATCCTGTGCTATTTATTTCATGTGTTTCAGGTGAATCTGATGGAGACTGCCACACTCACGAGGAAGGGAATGAGAAGGAGCATGAGTGATTCCACTTTTCGACAACCAGTGCTTTTAGTAGTTAGTTAGTTAGTTATTAGTTAGTCAGTTTGTAATAGTTGGATTTGAATTAAGTACTCTGGGCCCTAGTTATGGCTCTGAATTAGTGATGTAATAGTTGATTTGAGGAATTATTAATGAAGTTGGATTTTATTTGGCGTTATTCCAAATTGTGCAATGGTTTGATGTCTATTATCGCTCTATACTATTTATATAATTGTAATATCGCTCCGATATTCTGCGTCGGGGCGTTACATTGCTTCTCCTACTACCTTCGGCAACTGATGTAGGCTCGTAGGCGACACTCTGGTGCACGATGCGGCATTGGATTGCGGGGAAATGATGTCTAGTGAGGGAGGCTGCCCACGGGGTGTGATTCACAGGTGAGTGCATTTCTTGTGTTTTTCTGCCATCTGAGGTAGGGAGACTAGCCTACAAACCCCTGTTGTTAGTTTTATGTTGTTGCATGTATGTTGTTGCTATGAAATCGTGGTTTCTGGGGGGTTATCTATGCTAGGGTTAGATAGTTGTATCGAGCTATTCGAGCATCAGATCGACATTTTCTAGTTGTTTACCGGTGCCATTCAGCTTGGGGAAGAGTTTCCCTAATGTTGGTTTTGTGTTGTAGGGGCTTGGATTGCCCTAGAGATTGTCTCAAGGCCATCCCTGGTTCTGGTTGCGCAAGGACTTGACTGTGAGATCCGCTGTCGTTGAGTTCATCTTGATGGCAGGATCCACTGCCGTCAAGGAGGTGTTGAAGTGATGTTGTCATCTATTTAGCGTCTTTGTGCTCCTTTTTGTGACTTTCAAAGCTGGGCATTGACGGTGTGGTGTCCGCCCTTCAGCACAGTGTTTTCTAGACGTCAAGAGCATATGTGTGGTTTCTATCTCGTGCTTGTGTTTGTGTTGTGTATCCGGGTGTTGAGCTGTGCTCCGCCTGGATGACTGGTGTTGAGTTAGTCCGCCAATAAGCCTAAGCGTCAAGAACATCTCCGCTCAGTGCGTGCCCCTTGTGGTGGTTTCGATCCGGTTGCCGTGAGGCCCCTTCTCCATTCGTTATAGTCTAGCGTAGGGGAAAACCAGCCAAGGACCAGATGTGAGGGAGAGCGTCTGAGTGTGCACACATGGCTAGGGTTTGAGGACTCTGTGGTGTCGAGGTGCCAAGCCACATGGCCTAGCTGGTCCTACTTTGTGTGTGGTTGTGTTGCGTTAGTGTGCTTGTGCCTGCGAGGTACTTATGTGTGTGTTTGCCACTTCTAAAGTAAAGGCGGTTGTGACGACGCGGTTTCCAGTGTGTGGGTGTAGTTGTCTAATTTTTCTTACTTGTGTCGTACTTACTTTCTTGCACCTACTTTACTGCACTTACTTTCCTGCGTTCTGTTTAGCCAGTGGAGTTGATGTCCCTACTGGGCCTTGAGTTAAGGGTCACTCCCTTTCCCTTTCAGGTGAAGCGCCGACGGAACTGGGCGCGGAGGTGCAGAGTCACTCCAGTCATCCTAGCTAGCTGCCAACTCAATTGCTGAGTACATTTGTTGTACTTTTCTCTTACTGTACTTGAGCTTTGAGTTGTACACCTTATTTTGTTATATATATGTATATTGTGAGATGTGTTCTTACTGTGGTTTAGTTCTCTTACATGTCTCCTCAGACACATTTCTTTAACCCTTATGAGCTTCGACTTATGGGTTGCAATTCAGGGTTCAGGTATACTGGTGGGTTACTGGTATCTCGGATCATGGGTCAGTACATTTCAAGAAATTAAACTATCTTAAATTAACATGGTTTATCACTGTTTAACAAGTTTAAAGTTGAATAGTCATTAAACAGTAAAGAGCTCATGATTTCAAGGCACTATTTTCAAGAAAAATGGGGGTTTAGGACTGACAGATTGAACTCGTCGAGCCTAGAGAGCACGTTCAGACCACAGTCAAAGAGCACAGTGCGTTCAAGTTTAGGGAATGCGTCGACCAGGTTGGTGCATATTGAACGCGTGCTATCATGCAAGCACGTTCAAGTAAGCAGTCAAGGTACTTAATTGCATTTCAACACAGTGAGTTCATTTATGATAGATTTCAATTCAAACACAAAATTTTCGATATATAATGAATCAAAAATAGGAAAAGCATTTGTAAAGGCTTTCTAACATGCTTATAAACACATAGTAAAGATTATTGACATATAGACAAGGATTTTTCATGATTGGAAGAGCTTTGCATGATCTCAGATGAACACAAGAAATGACTTTTGAACGTCAAAATACTTGCTATATGGACTATAACAATTGGAAAAAATGTGGGGAACATGATTTTAGCATGGAGAATAACCTATAAAGAGATTTAATTAAATTTTGGCGATGAGAATATCTACCTTTGTGTGTCTTAACAACTCTAGGCCAATAACAAAATGAAAGATTATGACTCTATACTTACATTGTTGCAGATTTACTTGATTTATTTCCTAATTTGAGCCTCCCAACCCTAATTAGGTTAGGATTCTAATAGGCAAACGTGGTCTCATGTTGGATGAGGGTTTAAGCACAAATTTGGATTTGTCTCATTATTTTGTGTAATTGGGCATTCTGAATGAAATGGTATTTTTTATTATTTATGAATTTTTTGTCCCATTAACACTTTTATGGATCATTATTTAATCACATTATCAACTTTTATTTATTTGTTAATCTTTCATTCCTTTAAAGTTTTTATTTATTTATTTTTAATTAATTCGGATGGCTACATCCTCCCTCACTTAAAAGAATTTGCTCTCCAAATTCACACAATGTTTACTATAAGAAGGGTGCTCTCGTACATGAAAATAGTTCGGGGGTGATTTCTCTTGATCATTTCTTTCGATTCCCAAGTGACTTTTTCTACTCCATGTCTATTTCATTGCACTTTCACCATTGGTATGACTCTATTCTTGAGCTGATGTAGCTTTCGATCTAAGTTCTTGATCAACTTCTCCTCATAAGTCAAATCCTTGTGTGGCACCAAGTCTTCATGACGTATGACATAGGTAGAGTCATACACATACTTCCTTAGTATAAACATATGGAAGACATTACACACGCCCAACAAATGCGGAGGTAATGTCAGCCAATCTATATGCCACTTCACCAACCCTCTCAAGTTTCTTAAAAGGGCTGATAAATCTCGAACTTAGCTTTCCCTTGACTCTAAATCATTGAATTACATGAATAGGAGATACGTTTGAGAGTACATGATCTTCCACTTAAAATTCTAGATCTCTCCTCCTTTTATTTGTATAACTCTTCTGTTTAGATTGAGCAATCTTCAGTTGGATCCAAATGATCTGGATACATTTTGTTGTATTTTGGACCAAGCCATAGCCTAGCCTGTAACACCCTGACTAATTACAAGATTTTAATTTAAATAATATATATATATTTAAAAAAAGTAAAGTATAAGACCAATTAATGATTTATTGTTGTTAATTAAATTTAGGCAATTGGGTTAAGGTTGCTAAATAAGTTTTAACAATAAAAGGATAGTTAAAGGAGAACTTGATACTTGTCATTCAAATATTCCTTCTTTTGCATTTAAGTTATCCCCGACAATGGTATTCAATAGACTATTATCATTCAAATGGAACCTTTGATGGGATTTCAGAGACTTCAAGAAAATCCCTAATTAATAATGATGATTTTGAATTAATATCTCAATAACTCAGAATTTAGCTAAGGAAAATAGATAAAGACCAATAAGCGTAACTACATAATTAAGATTAACAAGGAAATTAAGCAAACTTAATTATATTATGCTAATCGAGTTATGTAGCACAATGGTATCATAGAGATAATGATGATCATGGAGGATGCATATTAGAAATCATAAAGTAAGTAAATTGAAAATTTTATTATCACATGTAAAAACTAAATAAAATAACAAATAAAAAATTAGAACAAATAACAGCCCATAACTCTTGGATGTGTAATTGGGCCATGATAAGATCTAATTTGACTAAAATGGAGAAAAATTTTAAAATTCGTAACACCTCGAACCCACGAGACAAAAGGCTTAATCTTAAGTCTAATTGACTTCAAACTTTCATCCAAATCCTAACCCAAGTAGGAGAAATCAATTCATGACAAAATCATACTCTAACCAAGGTTAAGAGAGGGAAATTCACATCTAAATCAAGTTAAAAAGTGGAAAGAAATATGAAAAAATCGTAGTTAGAAAGTTGGAGCATTGTGAGACTTCTAAAGAATCCTAGCCTTTAAACAAACCCATAAATCCCACATTGGCCAACCCCTAGTTGCTCCTGATTAGAAGAGGAAAATGTGAGCTTTAGATGGACCTACTCGGACTCCTAACGTTCATCGTGTTTTATGTTTTCTCAACTTAGATCGATTTAAAAATAGGTATTTTCAAAGACAAATTCTAATTAAATCTTGCACCCATGTTTTGATCATGTCTAGAATGTTTTGGGAGTGTTTCCTCTAATTTGCATGGCATAGAATGCATATATTTTGTGCTTTAAAACTTAGGTCGTGTACGTTCATGTGTTTCTGAGTTTAATCTTCATGAAAGGTGGTTAGATCCATGAAATAAGTTTAATTCTACGTTCAAAAAAGTTGACTAGTATGTAAGCAAGTGTTTTGTACCTTGTTCCCCAAATTCTATTGAGTGATTTGAACGTATTATGCATATTACGGTTAATATGTCCATTTTTAAACTCTTTACTTAAACCCATGTAAAACATGACAAAATCATAATTAAATTTCGATTAGAAGTTCCCGTAGGATGGGAAGTATGTTAGGATGAGTTCTACATAATTTTTCCCAATTGTTATAACCCATGCTTCATGAATTTTATAGATTTACATGGATGTATCTAGCTAGTGTACACGTTTGCTACGAACTAGGTGCCTCCACTATTTAGCAATTTGACTCCCGACAAGCCCCTCCCACCTGGGCACGTTGCGCCCCAGTTGGCCAAGCCCCCTTAATCCTTATTGTGGTGCACTACGTCCTGCTGGCTGCATCCACTTGCTGGGAGTACTGCACCGCGCTCCTTGTTTGACTGGCCGCCCTCTTTCTTGGCACCTTGCACCCCTGTGCATAACACATTACTTGTTTTATTTTTTTGTGAGTTCTTCGTCAAAATAAAATGTTGCTACTATATTTTCTATAATATATATATATATATCAAGGGATGGAAAATATTGTTATTAAACTAGATTTGACCTTTTAATACATGCATCAAAGACATAACAGGGATACAAAAAAGTGTGGGATGCGATTTTTATTTAAAGCATATTTATGTTTGGATGTGTGGGTAAATGCTTATATTGTAAATTCAAGTCTCATAGGATGTGCTGATTATAAGCCGTGGGGATGAGAGATGAACATACAATTATTGAGCGTAAACATACCAGTTATACGCGTGATCATGTGTTTTGCCTCCGAAAGTTGTAGGATTTTAGGTCTATATGTGTACCGTTTGACTTCATCAAACAAGAGAGGGTATCAAGTTGAGACCAAAAACTCATCGTCGTCTAAGCGCAACGACATTAATTATATTTCTCTTTGAGGAGAAAACTCCCTGAATTAATTACCCGAATAAAAAATTTATGGCCAAAAATATGAGACATCCTGATGAAGGAAATGCAGGGAGATGTGAAATTGACCATGAATTAGTAACATAGGTAAATTACATTTTCGAAAGGCAAAGTTTTGGATTTTGAATTTAGGATTGTAGAACATGATTTAAAATTATTTTATTTGATTTGAATTTATTTATTTATTTATTATTTGATTTGAAGATGGTCTGGAGCGATTAAGATTGCTTTGGAGTTGTTTAATTTGATTTGAGAGTAGGGGTGGAATGGGCCGGGCCTGGGCCGGGCCTGGCTAGCCCAGGCTCAGCTCGATTTTTAGATGATAGGCCCAGGCCCGGCCCAGGCCCGGAGAAAAACCTAGTTTTCAGGATATTGGCCCAACCCGGTGTGATTTTTGATGGCCCAGGCCGGCCCGGCCCGGTTTTTACTTTTTAATAATATTTCTGTTGTCTATTGATGAGCACACAGACTTTATTAGCACACAAACTTTATTAGGGCCTCCCACCTATGGAGCCAAACACAATGAATAATTTTAGATCCTCCAGATCCCTTGTTAAGCAAGGTTCAGAAATAAGAAAAGCCCAACTTTAACTGTCCATGGATCCGATGCTCCCACTCAATTGATACACAGCCATACAGGCACCCATGAAGGCCCATTTTGTACATAAAAATAAACATTAAGTCATTAAATTTGAAATAAACATTAGACAGTGTTCATAAACAGAAATAAACATTAAGCCATTCAATCTGAAATAAACATTAGACAGTGTTCATAAATAGAAATAAACATTAGACAGTGTTCATAATCTGAAATAAACATTTGGAGTTTGGACAGTGCTCATATACTCCACTTAAAGCCTCAGAATACAACCTAAATTATTTGAGTCATTAAACCTGAAATGATAAAACTAAATAACTGATAATTAAAATGGCTTCATGAAAACTGTCCATAAACGATCTTCAAGAGAATCACCACAAGCAACCTCCATCTTCTTTCTTTCTCCATCACCTATGTAAAAAATAAATATATGCAATCATAAGATCTACAAAGTAAGTTGTGTAATAAATCTCATGTAGTCATGTTGAGTAAAATAAAGATGATATTATTATATTAACACATCACCTTTTCAAAGTCCCAATCAATGACAAACTTTAGCCTCCATTCATGGCATGTGAAAGTTATGTAGAACCTTGTAAAAAACATGCACAAAATAAATACATGTGGTAAACAGTAGAAAGACAAAAACAACATTTAAGTCTTCTAATTACCTTGTTTATGATCCTCTTCTCTAAGCCAATCTTCACAGCAGATTAATGCTTCCACAATGTCTGGTGTCAACCTACTTCGATATTGATCTAGCACTCCCACCATTGCTAAATGCATCCTCAGAAGCAACAGTAGATGCAGGAATTGCTAGATAATCACAAGCTATTTTGGAAAGTGTAGGATACACCAAAGAATTGTCACTCCACCACTTAAGGATGTCAAAACTCTTTTGATTGAGGGGAATAACACTTTCATCAAGATACCGTTCCAGTTCTGACTTTGATTCTTGTAAGTTCTGTTGACTCAAAAATTGATTGTATCCACTAAGAAATTCATTATTTGCTAATATCTTCTCGTCACAAGGTGCATCACCTTCTCTACTTTCTTGTGAAGCTTGATTAATAATATTTTGATTATATTGCTCCTTGTACTCAATAAAAATGACATGGATAGCCTCGGTCACCTCACTAACAAAGCTTGCACATTGAAGTCCATAAATTTGCTTAAAAGCATAATGAAGGAATAACATCTTAAAATGAGGATCAAGCACAGTTGTTATTGCATATAAAATAGTACAATCCCCCCAATATTTGTCAAACTTGACATGCATTTGTGGCACCATTTCTCGAATAATATGATATGAAGAATCAACTTCTTGATGCAACAAACTTCTAATTGAATAAATTTCATGCAAACACATGTTTGAAGAAGGAGTCTTACTGGCTGAAAGCACATTTGTAGCTTTAAAAAATGGCTTCAAAAACTTGCAAACAAACTCTGCTTGCTTCCAATCATCCAATGTAGGTGTGAGTGTATCGTCAGAATCCCATGTTTCTAAAACCAAAAAAACTCTTTTATAGTAAAGTGCACTTTCTAACATGAGATAAGTTGAATTTCATCTTGTTGGAACAGCTAGAGTAAGACTCCTCTTTTTTTGCAAACCAACCTGATTCATCACTTCATCAAATTTTTGTTCACGTGAAGTTGAGCTTTTCACATATTTAACACTATCACGAATGCTTGTAATAGCATCATGCAACACTCGAAGCCCATGTTGAACAATGGTATTCAAAATATGAGCACAACATCGATTCTGAAAGAAACGGCCTCCCAACAAAAGGGCATTCTTTTCAATGAGATTTGTCTTCACCACCCTACACAAAACATCATTCACAGTACAATTGTCACAAGTGAGACTTGCAACCTTCTTATCAATGCCCCATTGTGTCAGTGCCTTTATGATGACATTTCTAATTGAAACACCTGTATATGGTGAACTAATCATGCAAAATTTAATAATCTTTTTGTGCAACTTCCATTTATCATCAATGTAATGAACTGTAAGACATAAATATCCAAGATTTTGATTGGAAGTCCATAAATCTGTAGTAAGATTGACCCTCTAACATTTTTTTAGGGCATCTAATAAAGCTTGCTTCTCTTTCATATATATCTTTTCACAATCACTTCGCAATGTGTTCCTTGACACCAATTGAAATTCAGGACGCACAGCTTTCATAAATCGGCAAAAACCTCGATTTTCAAAAAATGAGAAAGACAACTCATCAATAATGATCATTCTTGCAAATTCTAAACGACAAAGATCTGCATCATACTTGTAATTTGTAAGATTGACACCACCATTAGAATGTGGGATGAAAGTCAATGTTACTTGTTTTTTTGTTTTCCAAAGAAGCTTCGCGCAATTCTTGACATGTCTACCAAGGTGGCTAGTTCCATCACTTGGATTACAAGTGAATGATGCGTTGCAATACTTGCAAAATGCCCTATTAGATCCATCAGCCTGATTCTTTATTTCAAAATGTTCCCAATGAGGAGACTTAAGCTTTCTAGCACGCTTAGACACCACACTTGATGATCTTTCAGTTTCTACAACATCATCAGAACTCTTTGTAGTATCATTAGCATTCTCAGCCACCAAACTTTCATTTTCAGTATTGTTAGTATTGTCATTCACTTGAGACATTTCTAAACAAGATAAACAAATAACAATAAGAACATACACATTATGCGCTATGTGCATAGTTTACATGTTAAAAGACTAGGGAACATACCTCACTGTCAATATAATTTGCGGATAGATCTGATGTAGAACTCCACCAAATTGCTGCACAATGAAGAGAAACTTTGTTAGCTTAAGCAGTGTGCGAAAGGGCCGGGGCGCAGTGTGCAGTGTTCGGCTGTGGAGTGTGCGGGCATGGGTGCGTGTGCAGTGTGCGGGTGTGCGAGTGTGGGCAGGTGTGTAGTGTGCGGGGGCGAGCGGTGTGCGAAAGGGCCGGGGCGTAGGGCAGGTGTGGGGGGAGCCGTGCGTGGGCGAGCGGTGGGGGGAGCAGGGGGGCGACCGGTGTGCGAAAGGGCCTAGGGGCAAGGCGGGTGTGGGGGGAGCCGTGAAAGCTGAAAGGGCAGGACGCGGGGCGAGGGCGCCTGCGCGATGGTGCCTGCACGAGGGGGCGACCAGTAGGGGGAGTAGGGGGGCGACCAGTGGGGGGGGCGACCGGTGGGGGGAGCAGGGGGGGACCAGTGGGGGGGGCGACTGGTGTGGGGGAGCAGGGGGGCGACCGGTGTAGGGGAGCAGGGGGGCGACCAGTGTGGGGGAGCAGGGGGGCGACCGGTGTGGGGGAGCAGGGGGGCGACCAGTGGGGGGAGCAGGGGGGCGACCAGTGTGGGGGAGCAGGGGGGCGACCAGTGGGGGGGGGGGGGGGGGGGGGGGGGGGGCGACCGGTGTGGGGGAGCAGGGGGGCCACTGATGTGTGAAAGGGCCGGCCGGGGCGCAGGGCGGGTGTGAGGGGAGCCGTGAAAGCTGAAAGGGCAGGGACACGGGGCGAGGGTGCCTGCGCGATGGCGCCTGCGCGAGGGGGCGACCGGTGGGGGGGGGGGAAGCAAAGAAAGGATGCAGGCGGCCTACCTTCTTCGGTTCTTCCTTTCACGCTACCACCACTGGAGTGCCAGAGCAGAAGGAGGCAGCGGAGTGGCAGACGCTTCGCGAGAGAAACCCAAATCTGAGATGGGAGCCGGGAGCGACAGCGTTTAGACCTTAGGTTTTCAGTAGAACTGTAGAAACCGAGCTGGGCGGGCCGGGCCAAGCAAAGCCCGGAATCGGCCCAGGTTTATTGCGGGCCGGGCCGAAATTTAAAAATGGGCTAAAAAATGAAGCCCAGGCCCGTGTTATACCGGGCCGGGTCTCCGGGCCTCCGGGCTGGCCCGATCCAGTTGACACCCCTATTTGGGAGTCGTTGGATTTAATTTGAAATTATTTTATTTGAATTTGAAGTTGGTTTATTTTTATTAGAATTTGTTGTATTTTATTTTTTTATTTGAATTTTGCTTTTTTTTTCCTGTTTGAGTTAGATTTGATTTGAAGTGTTATGTGATTTAAATTTGAATTATGGATTATTAACTTCGAACTGAATTTATTTTGATTTGATTTGTTCGATTTCACTTGAATCTGCTTTACATTGATTTGAAGTTTGTTAGGCTTGATTTTAAAATTATCATCTTTGGTTTGAAGTTATTTAATTGCTTGTTATTTGATTTTCAGTTTTTGGACTTGACTTAGTATATTTTATTTTGACTTGAACTTATCATGTCCCTCTTGGTTTAGATTTGATTTGGGGTTGTTGATTTAAGTTGACTTTATTTGTTTCAATTAAATGTTAGGTTTGCTTTGTAGTTATTGTTATTATTATCATGATTATTGTTTATTTATTGTTACTTGATCATGATTATTTCATCATTTTTGTATGTGTGTATGGTTTTATTTGTTTACTTATTTACTTATTGATTTGCTCAATTTATGCGCTCTTCCTTTTTTAATTATTTCACTTCATTTCCTTTATCGTACATACTCTATGTATTTTGTATTCACTTTATTTATTATCATTGTAATAAACATGATCAACGTCTATCATATCGATCAATCAACTCTCCCAGAAGAATAAAAACTTCGCCTGGATGGCTCAATCAACCAATCGTTGCATTCCTCCCAGAGAACAAGCTCTAGAGTTGGTCGACTGATCCTTTCATATTGGTTAATCGGTTCTCCTAGCAAGTAGGTCTGAGTCATCTAGTCAGACTGAAGACTGCAAATCGGTTGATAGATCCATCCAGTGATCAGGTTCGATGTGAGTCATGTCCCATTGGCCAACCGAACTTCATTCATTGGTCGACCAAAATTATGCTTGTCCGACTAACTTGTCTCTTCCACATATTGGGCCATCATTTATTGTCATGTCACCATCATTTGTTTTGTTATCATTATTATTATATTTTTGTTCCTATTTTTTAATTGGGAATAATACATGTAAAAACAAATAGAAAATCTGACGAATTCAATCATAATCCATGTAAAAAAATAGAAAATATGACAAAAATTTTACAACATCTCCTCCTTTCCCGATACATGTGGGGGGAGTGCAAAGGATAACCTGAGATGTCCCCAACATTTCAGGGTGTTTAACCTAACAAGCACGGTATCATCTCATATGTTGTTCCCTCGTGGGCTAATCTACGATGATGCAAGTCCCATATAGGGACTTGGTTGGTCATGGTCATGGCCATGGGCACATGAAACCAATTTATGACACCGACTGTGACAAGGCATAACTCAGCCTGAAAGCATCGAAAAAAGATCATGAATTGACCAAATATTAGATCCTCATGATTTGGACCTCCTAACCATGTAATGATCAGGTTGGAGATTGAGCTTAGGGGGTTGCAGAACCCATCCACCAACCTTGGTGCATATTCCTGGTGTGATATGTCGATGCATAACAAGGCATGAGCCCAATGGGAAAATGGAGGGCTGCTGGAACTTTGGACTTGCTGGAAGGATCCCATGCACACTTCCAAGGCCAAGAGTCCGGCTATATCATGTCCTTGAACCGGGTAAGAGTACAATGTGGTAAAATCAAAAGGCATTAAGTATGATTTATGTAATATTCGGTACGTTTGGATCGAGATTTACCGGGTTTCGAGACCAATGTGATCTATTGGTAGACCATGTGGGTCTACATATGTTTGCACAGGTTGGTTTGACAGGAAGGGAGGCTGGTGGGTTAGAGTTCTTAGCCCAAACAAGTCTCTGTCGGGTTCACTAAGAACGCGACGTAACCAGACGTCGCGATTCTCACATGAACACGAGTGCCTTCCACGTCGCAATTTCGAACCGCTTTTACGTGAGTGCCGCTGCATGCGCGCCGCGTGGCGCACGCAGGGACATCGGGGTTTAAACGCGTCGTCGAGGTCTGACGCGTTTCTAAACACGGCGGGAAGACACGACGCGATTTATACCCAGTGTGTTTTGGACTCCAGCCCTTGGCCGAACAGTGCAGTTGCACTGTTCAGCTGGGAGGAGTTCTGCTATGGTTCTGAAGGGATCGATTTGGGGTGATTTCTGGCCATTTGGTGTCCGTTCGACGTGATTCCGGCGCGAGGAGGAGCTTCGGAGCGCGAGGAATCCTCGGGTGGCGTCGGATTTACGTTTCACTTGTTGGTAGGGGAATTCTACCATGTTTTCCCTTGTGTGGACTGTGTAGGTTAGGGTTTGAGGCGTTTGTTGTGGAAATTGATTAAGCATAGTAGAGAGCATGCTTAGGTTTCCTTTTAAGCTGTTATATCCTATTGTATCAGCATGTATGGCTCTGTGGTGTGAATTCCAGAATGGGAGTTTAGGATTTTTGTTCTGCTATCTGAAAGGCGACAGAACCAGTCGTCGCATTTTTGAGAACGCAACGACCTGGCCCATCGCGATTCAAACCATAAGGCGGCAGGTAAGTCCGTCGCGATTTAGGTCAAATGGTGACCTCTGTGTTGGACGCATTTCAGAATGTGGCCACCCGAGCTCTGGGGTTCCTTGGCCAGTCTACCCAGTTTTTGTCCTATATTGCTTGGGCAGTGTTGGGACAGTTTGGGTCATGTCGGCTTATACCGTGATTGTTAACGAGAGGTTTTGCATGGAAATGTGTGCATTGCAAGTCGGGTTATAACGTCTTCTGTGGTTACCTCTCTAGTCAGTTACCCAGGAACCGGGTGCTCGGATTTTGTCCCGGTATAGTGAGTACCGTCAAGGTTTGTGTCGTCTTCCTGGACACCTTCACTCCTGAGTTTGAGTTGTACGTCCGGCTGAGGGAAAGACGGCAAGGGACAGCGACACTATTTGTGGGTGTGCGGTCGCTTGTAGCGCGCTCGTGGTTGGGGGACGGACACCAGTAGATGTATTAGTCCCCAACTGGTCCTATTTCCAGTGCCTCACTTTAGGGTTCTCGGCGGGAGTCCCTAAAGTGTCGGCTTTGGCCTGCAGGAGTGGTGTTAGTTGTCTCCACAGTTCTTGTCTTGTTGAGTGGAGCGGCAGTTGGATCTTTTGTCCATGGTTGTGAGACTGAGAGGTGGACTTGTGTTGCTTGTCCGGGTCAGTGGCTGGTGTCGCGAACCAATTCTCGTGACTCGTGTACGGCGTGCCCTTCTGTAGCTTGTACACGCATATGTGGTTTGCCGTTTATCTACTTGCAACTGTAGCATCATGCATAGGTGTTGTTATATATTTAAATACTTTATAGCTTTGATTGTTATAACTGTTGTACATTGTGTTTATCGGCTTTGGAGGAATTACCCTACTGAGCCAGTGACTTGTGAGGCTCACCCCTTCTTCTTTCAGGTGAAGGAGAGCAGGAGGGTTCACGTCCCTCTTCTAGTTCCGGTCGGCATCATAGTGGATTCGGCCCTCACCACCAGCAGAGTAATGTTTTTACTTGTGGAGCCTTGGGGGTTTGTCTCGGGCTGTTGTATATTTTTAAATGACTATATTATGGAACTGAATATGTACATTTCATGTGAATATATGTGAGAAAGTGTATCTTATATGTGTTCGATGTGTTTATTTTCTATTTCCACGGACATGTGTGAATGATATCCCTTGCGAGGCTTCGGCCCGATTGCGGGAGGCAAAGTCGTGTTGGACACGTTATTGGGTTAACGGGCCTGAATGGCAAGGACCGTCACAATTTATATCTTATGAACCAGATATATTTTAAGTAATTAACATTTTAAACAAGTAGAATAACTAAAGATAAAGTATTAAGTCAAGACAACATTAACATTTTACTAAAGTAAAAAACTCTGGAGGCAGAAATCTAGGATTAAATGGCTGAAAGATGGTGATAAGAACACCAAGTTTTTTCATGCATATGCAAAATTCCAAAGAAGACACTCCTTGGTATCTACCTTACATAAAGATGATGGCTCTAGTGTGGAAAGAAATGATGAGATTGCTGCCATGTTTATTGATCATTTTTCTAAGCATTCAACTCAGGCCCGCATCAGGTAAATTAGAATTCTTGGAGCATATTCCAAACTTGCTACATGACAGTGATAACGCCATGCTTTGTGCTGTGCCAAATTCTAATGAAATAAAAAAAGGTGGTCTTTAGCATGAACCCGAACAGTGCTCCGGGACCCTGGTTTCTTCTCCGGGTATTTTTTCCATACATGCTAGGATTTTATTCATATGGATGTTACTAATGCAATCCAAGCTTATTTCTATGGGCACAGTTACCGGTGAGTTTTACCTCATCTCTAATTACTCTCATCCAAAGGTTGACAGACCTAGGAAATGCTCTGAATTCCAGCCCATAAGCCTATCCAACTTTTTTTATAAGATCATCTCCAGGGACATATCTGACAGAATTGGTAACTTATTGCCCTCTTTGATTTCGAAGGAGCAAGGAGCTTTCACCAAAAGAAGGAACATTGCAGAGAACATTCTTATCACCAAATACATGCTACAACACCTTGGAAGACCTTGTGGGGGGGGGGGGGTGAATATGACTTTCAAGCTTGACATGGCCAGGCATATGATAGAATGGAATGAGATTTTTTATATGTTGTTCTTAGAAGATTTGGTTTTTCTGTTCAAGCTATCTCCAACATTGAACCTTTGATTTCAAACTGTTGGTTTTCTATCTTGCTTAATGGAATGGTTCATAGATTTTTTTAAATCTTTAAGAGGGCTCAGACATGGGGATCCAATAGCTCCTGCCCTCTTCATCCTTACTGAAGAAGCCTTAAGTCCTTGCCTCACCAACCTATTCCACCACAGCAGTGGGGGGTGGTATCAAACAAATGCACGATGTCCAGCTATTTCGCACATCCTTTTTGCTGATGATACTCTGATTTTTTTCAAATGCTTCAGTTAGACACCTCAGAAGGTTGATGGGTTTTCTTAAGAGCTATGAGGAAGCATCTGGGCAACTAATCATGTGATACCCTGAATTTTTATTCTTTTATATTATGTGTGGATATTTACTTGTTGTATGCATAGAATGTGTATTTCACTATGCTTTTATAAAAATTTTTATGCTTCTCGTGAACATATGCATGTATATATATATATATTTTTTACATGAGAAGAGGCAATTAGCTACATTGAGGTATATTGTGAATACTAAAAATCTTAGACTCACAATACTTAAGTCATATTATGCATGATAATCGAATTTCTGATGTGCATGTTGTATTATCTACTTCATGCATAGTGTATATAATTATGTTGTAAATATATGAAGTATATATATATATATATATTATATATATATATATATTATATATATATATATATTATACATACATATGTATGTTACTTTATGCATGTGCTATCTATCTATTTAATCCTACGTACATCAATTCATCTATAGTATATGAATAATATATAGATAACATTGTCCATGTAATAGGTAATTTACTGTGGACCATGTAAGTATATCTGTGCTATTTTCATACAAGTATAAAACATACATAATTGCATGCATTATCTAGTTATCAATGTATGTAAATCTCATGCGTATGGTGCGTGTTGTACACATAGTAAGAAATTATTATCATACACTTTGTAAATAATCATGAGTTTATTTCTGAGCACGCAATATATATAAACGTGTGTGAATTATCTAATTATTGAGGTGCTATTGTATTTAATTATTTTAATGCACGTAGTTAGTGTTATGGATGTGCGTATGTATACATACATGTGTTATCCTTGTTTAAATAATATTTATCCACTTTAAGCATGTTAAATTAATTAGGGTGTGTAAAGTACTTGGATGATAATATGCATACAATATTTAACTAAATAGAATAACATTTTAATCATAAGTTCATGCGTAATGTATGTAATTATGCAATGTGTACGTATGTGTGCATATATGTATGTATTGATGCATATTGTTCTTATTATGATTATGTAAGTTGTAATTAATTAATATTATATAATGCAAGTATTTTATGTGGTAATGATATATGAATTATTTTTGCATATACTAAATTATTTTAGTGCATTTATACATTTAATTTTAGGTTTGACAGTGTTTCGGCTGCACAGGGCTGCTGGCGGCCAGGACCTGGACGCCAAGGCACTGCTGGCGTCCAGCCCTGGACGCCAACCCCCAGTGGGCGGCCACCCCCTGGACGCCAACCTCATTCTGGCGGCCAGACCTTGACGTCAACTGCCAGGTGACTACAACCGATGTTGACGTTAATATCCTGCTGCGTAACAGTTCCAGAATTGTTAATGTCCATGTTTTGGCTGGTTCCAGATTAGGAAACCCTTCCTAAACCTTGGGTAACCTACCCTAATGCGTACCCAACCCTTGAACCTATAAAATACCCACTCTGGGACGAAGGAAAGGCTTTCAACATTTGGTGAAAACCCTAACTCCGAGATGGTGAAAAGCTGAACTTCGGAAGGCCGGATCCATCAACTGGAGGTGTTCCCCGAAGAGCTACAACATCTGGAGGATAGTCTATACATAGAGGAAGAGATCCCAACTCCGAGGAGCCATCTACATCGACAGGAGAAGAAGATCTAAGGCGTTTCCGAGCACCTTTTTCGCAGAGCCGAAAAGGGCTTCACCGACGATTCTGGTCTTTGTAGATTTTTTTTAAGAGGCAAGTAAACCTAGATCTTGATCCTATACATGTCCCCTAAGTCCTAAGTATTTTTACGGATTTTTCCTTGCGTCCTGGAACCCCGAATTCACCATTGTATGAAAAGTCGTATGTATGTGCTGCTGGGAGCTGGTTTAAGGCAACATAGGTTGCAGTCAAGTTCTTCAGAAGAAGTTGACGGCAACATCCCTTGACGTCTACTTCTTCAGGACCTGAAAATGTGCTTTTTGATTTTGTTATGCTGTTTAACTGACTTCTGGACATAGTTAAATACTGATATTTTTATTGGTGATCGTATACAGTCATTAGGTCATGTCATAATGTTGCCTAATTTTTCTGTGAACCGTGTTAATTATGAAAATTCAATAACTGTACTATGTGTACCATATAAGCATGTTTGAATATGGCATAAATGGAATTACTGTAAGTTAGGATTGCATAAATTTTACATGATAGTATGAGTACTAATATCTGACTTCTAAACTGTTAGAACATAAACATGATCATATGTGCCATGTTTAATGATGTTTCGATAAATATGACTGAAATCTGTTTTAAATTGTAGAAATTATATTACTGTTCGAAAAATCCAGAAAATTGAAGATGTGATATGTTTACTATTAGTAACCTGGGATAAAAATTTGGAACTAATCTGATGACAGTAATAGTAATTATTAGTTAAACTATGCGGATTATTCATATTTGATATGATAAAACTAATCTTATGTAATTCAGTAATTTGCTGCATGTTTAGAATTGTAATAGGAGTTGTTTACTTCTGAAAAACCATAGTATCATGATCAGGTCAAATGAGATATAGGCAAATGGTAAATAAGGTATGAAGAGGGATTAAATAGTATATGAACATACGTGACTAGTGTGTGAATGAGTGAATGTGTAATAATTGGGCCAAGAATGACACTGCTACCCTAGAGGCTTCGAGAGCTGTACATAGAAAAGTCCCTATGGAAGGCTCTACATTGTAAAGTTTGTCCTAAGGCATTAGGAAAAACCCGGAGGTGGGCAAGTACCACTGGATAGGGTGGAGAGGGCTTCTCCCGGTCTGTGCAGTTACCAAGATTCACCACTTCATTGCCTAGGTGGTGGGTATGTGCTATGAGTTGTGTTATGAGTTATGTGATATGAGTTATGTGTTATGAGATGTGATGAGTTATGAGTACGAGAGATTGGTTTGTGTCCTCTAATAGGTAGTTAGGACTATGTGTCATAGCATTTTAAGTAATTGGAATATGAATAGTGTAAGATTATATGCGAATGTGGCACATGATGAGTGCAAATGATATGATATGTGATAAATGAAAACCAAAGAGTAAATGATGTGAAGAATATGTGAAAAGATATGTAAGAGACAGTTAATGTTATTGAAAGTGTGCTTGCATGCGAAACACGATGTAGTAATGCATAATGTTCATGTTTTCATGCATTAATTACCTCATTTGCAATATCATGCTTATCATCATGTCATGTAGTTTATTGTTCTTCATGTAATAGTGTATGTGAATAAACATGAGTAACCATGTCATTTATGCAACATGAAAGATGAAAATGTAGAATTGTGAATTGGATAAGATAACATATGAACAAATGTAAATCCATGTAATTGAATGTAATTCATGTCAAAACAGCAAGTAAAGTGTAGTTATGAAGGTGATAAATGCATGTAATATTAATTAGGTTCCATGCTAGATGTGATGTTTGCTTAGTACAAAGTTTCATGCTTTAGTACTTATTGTTGCCAACCAATTTGACCATGTTTTAACTTCTCAATTCATGTTATAAAATATGAAACCATGTGTATGAGATGTATGTACATTTAAAACAGCAAGCAAAATGTGAAATTGAATATGAAAAGTGCATGTGAAAAGTGAATAGTCATCATATTAGTTTTTTCATTCCTTTGTGTCAAATTCTATGTTCTAGTTGTAGAAATATGTCATGAAATGATTAATGTGGAAATGAGGAATCATGTTATGTGTTAAGTGTAGAGAATATGTACAAGTGTATAGTAATAGTATCCATGATTTAGAATAAACATATGATAGAATGAGGCATGTCTAGGTGATTAAAAAGTGTTGATAGCTAAGAGTATGTTCCATGTGTTTGGGAGTTTAAATGATAGTATGTATTCATGAGTGTTTAATAGCTTAATGTGAATGCGATATGTTTAAGATTAAGTCTTTGTTTTACTTGCTGAGTCTTTGGACTCACCCTTGCTTCGACGTACAGGTTGACAGGTATCCCATGCTAGGGGGAGAGATGCTATCTTGGAGGAGAGGCTTTTGAGGAGCAAGTAGTAGTTGTATTTTTCCTTTCATAGTTGAATAAAAATGTTATTTGGACAATGTAGCTCTTTCATCATGTAATAATGTGGACATTGTCGTTCTATTTTTGCACTATATAGACTGTGGATATGGGATGGTGATGGACTAAGTTAAAATTGTTGAATTTATTTCACTGAAATCATTTGCTATCTACGTACTTTTCAACCTATCGGCTAGTGTTGGGTTTTATCCCCTGTAATGACGCTCTTATACCGATGGGGATTGGTATAATCGTACCGGTATGAGGAGGGTCGTTACAAATCAACAACACAAGAGCTCATTTTATGTACATAAAGATGCTTCTGCAAAACTGATTCAGAAAATCAGCAACATTACTGGTTTAGCATAACCAAACTGCCTCTTGCATATCTTGGTGTTTCTATTCATCCTGGCCGACAGAAACCAATCCACTTTGCCAATGTTATCTCCAAGACAACTAATAAACTACAAGGATGGAAAACTGAATTCTTATCATATGGGGGAAGACTGATCTTGATCTAGCACATCCTCTCAGCTCTCCCCATCTACACCATGTCTGCACTCTCCATCCCAGTCACTATTATGAGAGCCTTCCACATAATTTAGCAATTTTTTCTGGGGTTCTTATGAGGGGTCACCAAAAAGGCATTGGAAAAGCTAGGCTTCTATATCCCAACCGAAGAACTGTGGGGATTGGGTGTTCCTAATCTTCACCACATACAAATTGCTCTCAGAACAAGCTTTTATGGAGGGCCTTATCTACTAATTCTCTTTGGGCCAGATTTTTCAGAGGGAAACATCTATTCAACTGTCACTATTCTGAAGCTCACTTCCCCTTCATGATTGCCACAGATAGGAGACTATAGCAGTAGGCCGCCCAGTTAATTTATTGCAACCATAGGATTATATCCTCAAAGGAAAACTCTGAGGCATCCTTCTAGCTTGACACGTGAACAAGTACAGTACCACTCGAGACTTATCTCCCCGAAGATGTATGGAAAAACTTGGATGAAAAATTATGCTCCATTCAGCAAGCTTTCAATGAGCCTAATAGTAACCATTTACATACTGCCATTTAGTATTGCCCCAGACACATTCTAGCCCAACATTTATATACCGATCAGACCAAGGACACCTGGATATGGTGCCCCACCACTAGTGGAATGTTTTCTACGAAGTCTGTGCGCCTACTGCTCCAACCAGCTGCAACCCAGAACTGGAATGTTATATGGCATTCCTATATACCATTAAAATGGTCAGTGCTAATATGGAAATTGATATCTAACTGTGCTCCAATTGATTAAACAATCAAAGCAAAAGGGGTGCCACTCTGTTCTAAATGTTCTTGTTGTTACCTCCCACATGAAGAGAGTGATCTCCATCTTTTTTTTAGAAGCTTCATAGCTAACCAAGTGTGGACAGATCTGTCCCATCTCTTGCAGTTTAACAATATGGCGGCTATTACTATGACTGACAGACTGTTGATCTTCCTATCAAACCAGAACCTTTCTAGCACAGTGGGACGGCTAGCACAGTGCATTTTCATGTCAGTTATATGGGAAATTTGGTGTAGAAGAAACCGGCTAGATTTCAAGAGCAGATCATGTCGGCCAAACACATTGTTAACATAAGTATGCTTTCAATCCGAGTAGTTGGCACGTCCTTCAAACTTCAAAAGTTGTCTCAACTGTGGCTAACTGCTCTTAGACAGATTGGAGGTGGGCATGAGTACTTCAAGGTCAACATCCCCACTGTGGTCAAGTGGTTGCATCCTCCATCAGGAATACTTAAATTAAATGTTGACGGTGCCTTTAAACTTGCAGCAGGTGGTGCAGGAGGTGGGGGCATCCTCCGTGATCATAAAGGAATATGTGTTTTTACTTTTACCAAGAACTATCAGGGGATTATTTCTACCCTCGCTGCAGAAGCTCTTGCTCTGTGTGATGGCCTCACGATCTGTTGCAGCAAAGGGTTCATGGATATTGTGGTGGAGACCGACTCTCTAAACCTTGTGCAGATTGTCACTGGACAGATTCCTCGTCTGTGAGAATTATCATGTATTCTCCAAGATGTGGTTGTCATTACTCAAAAGATAAAAGCTCAAATCAAGCATGTGCCCCGTGAAGCCAACCAGGTGGCCCACTCCCTAGCTAGTTATGGATGTTCCGCTAAACATGTTATCATTTGGGATTCTGGGGCTGTTTTGTCACATGTTGTTAAGGGCCCCTACTGCCTTGATAAGGTGGGGTGTCCTACCTTTAGGCCCTAGCTCCGTTTTTGTACTTCCCCTCTTTCATCCTTATAATACAAAATTCCAGCCGCTTGGTGATGGTAGTGGCCCTCTCACACTGTGAGGATGCCCCTACCTTCTCCTTTTGGTCCGGCTACATTTTAAAAAAGAGTAATGCTATGCTCCCGGCTGTGCCGGGAGCATAGCTGAGCTGGAGGGGCCGCGCGCCCCTCCGCGCGCGCCGCGTGGAGGGCGCGGCCCCCCAGCATTTAATGCAATTTTTTTTTGTAGGTGTTGTGCACTATTTGTGTGCACAAATTGAAAAAAAAAAAACAGCATAAATGCTGGGGGGGCCCGCGCCCTCCACGCGGCGCGCGCGGAGGGGCGTGCGGCCCCTCCAGCTCCTATGCTCCCGGCATAGCCGGAGCATAGCATTACTCTTTAAAAAATATATTAAGAGTAAGGGCATGATGATAACAAGTAATAGGCAATAACTAACAAAACTTGTATCAAAAGCAATGAGAGATATAATTGGACTTATTATGAGTAAATACCCACAAAAGTAACACGAACAAATCGATAACTTTATCAAGCACGCATTCAAGAGGTGATTGTCATAGATCAATCTAGCAAGTTAAGTACTTGACTGCAATGTTAGACACCTTGCTTAATAAACTCCTTCGACACATGCACTTTTGGGTGCTCCTCCCAGCACCAAACTGTACCCTATAATTGTTAGAGATCGGTTGTGGATCCATAATCCCATGTATTATCTAGATAATCAAGTGAATGGCCATAAAGTTCCAAGAATAAGATGATACATTAAGGACAAAAAGAGGAGAATTATTATTGATGACAAGAGAAGAGTGTTTTTGACTTTCCATAAACATATAGAAGGGCTATACGTGAAACAATTCGAGAAAGCATATGAGAAACGACTGATGTACAATGCTCTCAATAACATACAATGCAAGGTTAAATGTTGTCTACACCATGGTCGAGACCAGAATGCAGTCAGGGTCAGAGACACATTTAGTAGGAAGACACCCTGCCTAATAGCGACGCGTTCAGAATGTGCATACTGATACATGCGCATTTATGCTCAGAGACAAAACGTTGGTCAGAATGAGTTGTACAAGTCTAGCAGCATAGGTGTTTATGGTACAATTAACTCAACTTCTTAGAGGAATTCCAAGCTCACAGAGACTTATGGAGGCCTCGATGAAAGTGTTCCGTTCCGACAGAAGGAATACTTGAGGAGGGTTCTCACAACACCAAGAAAAAATGTTGAAACGGCGCTCGCCATCTTAGAGGAATTTCAGGCTCACGGAGCGGTGACGGTATCCTACACATCAGTGTTAAATGATCATATATTATTATTAATAAAATCCTTTTATTGCATGGTTATCATGTATTTTCTAGGATATTAACATGATGATAAGCAAAAGAAAATTAGGGTTGTTTGACATGTATCAAGTTCATGTGAGAGAATCAAGAGGGGCACACGAAGAGATCAATTAATCATGATATAAAGAAATTAAATTATCTTAAATTAACATGGTTTATCACTATTTAACATGTTTAAAGTTGAACAGTCATTAAATAGTATAGAATCACAATTTTATGGCACTATTTTCAAGAAAAAATAGGGTTTAGGGCCGACGACTGAATGCATTGGGCTTGGCGAGCGCGCTCATCACATGATCAGGGAGCATAATGCATTCAAGTTAAGAAAACTTACTGGCCAGGTTGAGCATGTCTTGAAGGCGCTATCGCATAGGTGCGTTCAAGAAAGCAATCAAGGTACTTACCACGTTTCAACACAGTAACTTGTTTTTGACAAATTTCAATTCAAATACAAAATTCTTGATATATAATGAATCAAAAAGAGGGAAAACACTTTTGAAAGCCTTCTAACATACTTCTAAACACACGGTAAAGGTTAATTGACATATAGACGATGACTTTTCATGATTAGAAGGGCTTTACATGATTTTGGGTGAATAAGTGAAACGACTTCTAAACATTAAAATACTTGCTATATGGACCATACCAATTGGGGAAAATGTGGGGAACAAGATTCTTGCATGAGGAATATCCTATAGAGAGATTTAATTAAGTTTTGCCCATGAGAATGACTATCTTTGTGTGCTTTGAAGACTCTAGGACAAGAAAGGAATGAGGGAGAGCTTTAAGGCTTTCTCCTTGCGAATCCTCCCTCTCCAATTGCCCCTCTGATGTCCAAGAACTCTCCAAGCAGCAATATGGTTGACCAAAGGGAGAGATTGAGGTTTATTGAAAGGGTTAGGGCTTTAAGAGTCCCACTATGACTTTGACTTTCATTATTGCGGATTTACTTGATTTATTTCCCTAATTTAAGCCTCCCAACCCTAATTAGGTTAGAATTCTAATGGAAAACATGGTCTCATGTTAGATTAGGGTTTGTGCACGAATTTGGCCCATTAGTTTATGTATTTAAGCTCAATTAATTATCCCAATTTAGCTATCGATAATAAGCATTTTGAATTAAATAATATTTTCTTCTTTTTGTTATTATTTATGTTTTCCTTTTAGCTGATTAACATTTTTATGAATCATTATTTAATCCCATTATCAATTTTTATTTATTTGTTAATCTTTCATTATTTTAAAATTTTAATTAATTTATTTTAAATTAATTCGAGTTGCTACAATTTAGGATACACTCTTGTTAATAAAAAGCTTTTTAAGGAGAAGACAAAAACATATTTCTTGCATGCAACTTATATCCCAAGCACTTCATGTGATTATACTAAGAAAAATCGGCATGTTGTAGATAATTATCGTCAGAAGAATGCAGAACTTGTTTGAAACTTACTACATAGTAAAAAGACTCAGCATGTCAAAAATGGACAATGTGTTAAAACTGCACATCATGTTCACAAGTATGTCCATAAAATCAATTTTTTTTGACAAAATTCAAATATCATTGTGAAAAAGTTGGTTATGTAATGTCAATTTTTTTGATAACAATAATGCAAATCATGCTCTAAGCACCCCATACCCATATGTGAAGAAAAATCAGCATATCAAGAATAATCATTATCAGATGAATGCAAAGCATATTTTATGCAATGATTTTCATAAATCAACCATATTTCCAAAAACTTTAAGTGGTAAACTATGGAAAGAAAGATCACGCAATTCCATATTATTTTTTTGAAAAGAAATGCAAAATAATTGAATCTCTATGGATCACAAAAGAACTAATTGATCTATGAACTAATGATCATGGACCCAAAAAATTTGGGTACCAAAATATTTTGGATGAAATTTGTGTTTTACAAGTATGTCTTGAATCAAGAAGTACATTTGTGTTTTCAAGTTGTGAATGTTCAAGGCATGACCACAAGAGAATTGAAGAAAACAAAAAGGCAAAATAAATGGATTCAACAATATTGGCAAATTTTTCTTGAACTTCAATAAACTTGTTTTGTGAAAAGTTGAATCATAATTGATATAAGACTTCGGTGGTAGCATGCATTCTCAACATGTTGGAAAATCATCATTTGCATCAATTTTGTGTTTAAGTTTCTAAAATTGTTGTTGGAGCAGCTTGGTGTATGCTTAAAGTGAATGTTAAGGATTGTTTAGAAAATTGACTTTAAATTTGAGCTTGAAAATGTTTCGAATGTTGATGTATGCTTAATTCATGTCTTATTGAAAGAGATTTCAGAAAGAATCTCCTTGAGCTTGAAATGGTTTTTGTGTTAATGGATATTTGGCTTAGTTGATGAATCTGTTGAACCTATCATCTCTATATATTCTTAAGTTTTAGTGATGACAATACTTTAAATAAATGTCAACTATTTTTATTGACTAATAATAACTGTACATCATCTCTAATACATTCTTATAATATCATATTTTGGTTAGTCTAATGTGTGTCGACTTATGAATGAACTGTGTCGACTTGTGTGTCAACACATGATGTCCATATGTTGACACAGTCGACTTGTGGTTATCATGTGTTGACCTTTGTTTTTCTACTCATATTTGTTAATCTCCTTTTATCTCCTTGAATATGAATCTTGATGAGATTTTGTTTTAATATGATTTTATATGATGAACATGTATTTTTTTCCATTAAATCTAAAAGTAAAAAATAAAGGTAAATTAATGGCTATAAGGATCATTAAAGTAAGTATCTCAAAAACTTAGTTTCAAGGTCTTCATAAAATTTGCTAGGTCCATATCGATTGGTGACTAAGCTTCCTACCGATTAGTGAACAAAGGCCATATCGATTGATGTTCAAATCATATTGATTGCTGACTAAATAATTGTTTCGATTACTGCTTAAGTGGCCAAACGATTCCTAAAGAAAAGCTTATATCGATTGTTGTTTAAGTAAGCAATCGAATGCTAACCAAACATTGTGATTGGTGACTAAACTTCATATTGATTAGTGAAGAGCATTCCGATTACTAAAGTGATTTCTTCCAATTAGTGAACATTCTATTGATTGTGTTATGAGTTGTTTCGATTGGTGTTATGAGTTGTTCTGATTAGTGAACACCACATCGACTACTGCTATGAGCTGTTTCGATTAGTGAACAAGTGGACTGATTCATTCTGATTACTAACTATGAAACTTATATTGTATCAATAGAACACTTACTCTATATTCTTCTGATTAGTGACTTAAATGATTCCGATTAGTGTCTATACATCCTATTCATATTGATTACTTCATGTCTGCATCTTTTGGCTACCAAAGTTGCTTTATTTCAAATTTGGTCTATGTTTTTCATGTATGATCTTACACGTATCTCAAATATTAAATGCGCAGTCTATACTTGTGACAGTCCTAGCCTCTTAGGCCCGTTAACCCAATAACGTGCCCGACACGACTCTGTCTCCCGCAAACGGGCCGTAGCCTCACAAGAGATATCAACACACACATGTACGTCAAAATATAAAAGAACATACTGAACATATAGAAGATTCTATATCTCACATATATTCACATGAAATGTACATATTTACTTCTGAACATAAGTCATAGTACAAGGTACAACAACCAGGGACAAACCCCTAAGGTTCAACAAGAAGGAATATTACTCTGCTGGTGACAAAGGCCCGACTCCACTACGGTGCCGACCGAAACTAGAAGAGGGACGGGAACCCTCCTGCTCTCCTTCACCTGGAAGAAGAAGGGGTGAGCCTCACAAGTCATTGGCTCAGTAGGGTAACTCCCCCAAAGCCGAGTAACCAACGTACACAAATTAAGTAAACAAATCTCACAAGCCATTAAAATATATCACAACCTATGCATGATACTACAGTTGTAAATAAATAAACGACAAACCACGTACACGTGTACAAGTTAAAGAAGGCACGCGCACACGAGTCACGAGAACTGGTTCACGACACCAGCCATAGACCCGGACAAACAACACAAGTCCACCTATCAGTCTCGCAGCCACGGACGAAAGGTCCAGCTGCCGCTCCACCTCAACAGGGACAAGAATTGTGAGACCACCATCACCACTCCTACAGACCACACAACTGCAGACCCAAGCCTGACACCTTAAGGACTCCGGCTCGAGCTCCCTAAAGTGAGGCACTGGAAACAGGACTAGCTGAGGACCAGTACTTCTACTGGTGTCTGTCCCCCACCACGAGCGTGCTAAAGCGACCGCACACCCACAAACACGGTCACTGCCCACTGCCATCTTTCTCTCAGCCGACGTACAACTCAAACTCAGGAGTGAGGGTGTCTAGAAAGACGACACAAACCTTGACGATACTCACTATACCAGGACAAACTCTTAGCACCCGGTGCTGGAAACCCGACTAGAGAGGTAACCTCGGAAGGCGTGAATAACCCAACTCGCTGTGCACACAAAGCCAAGCAAAACCCATCATTTCCAATTACGGTATAAGCCGATACACTCCATAAAAACCTTACATTGCTTAACCATCATTGTCTAAGCAGTGTACCTCATAAACTAGACAGACTGGCCACAGAACCCCAGAGCTCGGGTGGCCACATTCTAAATCGCGACCAACACAGTGGTCGCCAAATGGGGCTTAAATCGCGATGGACTAAACCGTCGCCTTCAGACCTGAAACGCGACGTCTGGTTCCCTCGCCTTTCAGACTGAAGAACTAAAACCTACACCTTCATTCCAGAAATCACACAAACCACATATACATGTTGTAAAAGCTGTAAATAGCCATTTCACACAGTACCCTATGTATGGTACTACAAAGCATAACCTTTATGCAAGCTCGATATATCAAGATATGGTCTACACATTCCGAGAGAAGATAAAATGAGGGAAAGGTCCCCTACCAACAAGTAAAAACAAAACCAATGCTGTCCAAATGTTCCCCGTACTTAGAAGCACCTCCTCGCGTCGGAACCACGCCGAACGGACATCAAAACACCCAAAATCGCCCCAAACCTTCAGCAACCCTTCACAACTCTTCCCCCACAGCTGAACAGTGCAACTGCACTGTTCGCCCAAGAGCAGAAGCCCAAAATACACAAAGGCTAAATCGCGACGTATTGAGCCATCGCGTTTAGAAACGTGACGTACCTCGCCGTCATGATTAAACCTCGACGACCCTGCATGCACCACGTGGAGCGCATGCAGTCGCACCCACGCAAAGGCGGTACGAAATCTCGACGTAGTTGGTGGTCGCGTTCATGATAGAATCGCGACGTCTGTGTTGCTCGCATTCTTAATGAACTCGCCAGAGGTCTGTTTGGGCTGGAATCTCCAACCCTCCAGCCTCACACCCTGCTACATCAACCTGTAAAAACACTTGTACATATTCAAACTCAACTAATGAGCCACACACTGGCCCCCAAACCCGGTAAACCACGATCCGGACATTTAGGGTACTACAATACTTATTCAGACCTAGGCTATATATTCACACCTTAAACATGTCACTAAAAGTTCTCTCTTTCTTATCAGACAAAAAGGTGGCTACCTAAAAGAGCAATTTGTAACTGAAATTGTAGACTTCTACAACAGAGGTATGGGTGTTGATTGTCATGTGATTGATCTTACCTAACACCTTCCTCTGTGCATTAAATGTTGCAAGTATCTGATACTCTCTTGAAGGATATGTTAAACACAGCTTCACCTGGAAACATGCACATGATGATCTGGAAATCTGCTTGATGTTGAAGCTGAAGACACAACGGATCCTCCTAGAAACTTGCATGAACCTGCAAAATGAAGACTCAATGGACATATCAACAGATCCATCCTCCAAGAGTCTATAAAAGGAGGAGTGGATGATGTCACAAGATACCTTTTTTACGTGAAAGGATTTGAAGTTTGAGAGAGCACACCAACCATACATCCCTCCTCAACCAACAAAGAAAGTAGAGCGTCGAAGCCATTTCTCTTCTAGATTTCTTCATCTCTCTCTTTGTGTAGTATTCTTGCTATCATTTTTGAGAGAGAGATGTTTATATCTGAGAGAAAGATTTAGTGTTCATCTCTACTCTCTTGGGCGTTGTCTCAGATCAAGGCTCATTATTGTGAGCTTGGTCTAGGGACCGTTGAGATCCCATCTCATCGAGATTCTGTGTTGTTCCTCTTCCCGTGAGAAGAGTAGACCAACCTGCTGTAGACACGCTATTTTGGCAACATATTGAGTAAATTTCATGTTACACCGCAATACCTCGAAGTGGCTCTCTTCAATTAACCTCTTGAGTGATTTTCCTATTTTTTTTTAGATTTTTTCTAAGATTTTTAGGAATTTTTCTAAAAGAGGCCAAAGGGGTCTGTTGAACTTAACTGAATCGCATCTGAGACAGTGGACGCCTTTTAAAGGGTTTTGATCCGCAGCAGGTAAAGCCAGCGCGCATCACGCTTGCTTTCGTCATATGCTCTATTTTGATTCGCATCCGATTAAGTCGTCGCAATTCAAAGTCAAACCCTAAGCCATGCCCCTAAAGCCGCGTTTCAAGCGCATTTAAGAGCCCCCACGTCTTGAATCATGACGAAATGGAATCGCGTTCACTTAGGTCACCCGCGTTTCAAGACCATCTGTCAAATCAAGATCGATTCGTCAGAAGATCGATTCAGTTTGGAAACGCATGGTTATACCAGACGCGGTTCTTAATTCTAGCTATAGCTATGATTAGCAAATCATGCGGATCTTTTTAATTGCGGCGGTTTAGTCGGACGCAAATTCATCATATAGGCGTCCACTGTACCCAACGCGATTCAAAGAATTTTGCCTATAAATGAACCCCTGAGGCCATTGTTTCAAAACCAATCCAACCCCCCTAAGGTGAAGCCCTGCCAGATTGAAGAGAGAATCCCCAATCACGGCAAAGCCCTGCCGGATCGGTGCCTCGACTTCCGAGCCAGGGGAACTCAAGATCAAGGCGAAGCCCTGCCGGACTGGAGACCCGCATTCCGAAGCCAAAGAGGAGCACCCCCCATTCCAAGCCACGTCATCCGACCAATTTCTGGAATAAGGAGTCGACGTTCGCCTGCGCGCATTGGAGCAAGGCGGGAGATGGCTTCCTCGTCCACTTCATCCATCCAAGCAGCAGGCTACATCGCCATCTTTCTTTCTCTTCCCTGTCACTCTTTACTCTGTCCTACGTAGTGCATTCATCACACTATCTTCTCACATACTACACTTCATTTACTCCCTTCCCACATCTTTAGGGTTTAACACCACCCCCGAGGTGTGTTAACGCCATTTAGTATTTTTTTTATTTCACTTCATTTGAACTTTTACTACGCTTCTTAAGTCTAATCAACTGTCACATTTTCTTGTTGTCTTATCTCTTGCAAGGTAACCCATTTGGAGCTAAATCTTCTTTGCCGGCCAGCCGATGAAAGGAGTAAGAAGAGCCCGCGCACATCGGTGAAGGTAAGTACCGCACTTTTCCTTTCCACCCGTTTCCTTCGGTACCCTCGCGTACTTGGCGATCACACCTCCATCTTGTGCACACACGCACCCCTTTCTTCTTTCTTTTGTTTTTTTTTTTTTTCTGCTTTTCCACCCCTTTTCGCCATCATCATTCTCTTCCTCTCACCATATAAAATTTCTTTTTTTTTAAAATCATCTTCTTTGTGGGATCGTCTTTTCGAAGAAAAACACCGTCTACACCTGCGAGCTAGGTGTTGTTTCCCCTTGTTTAAGGGAAGATCAGCCTGCTGAAGTAGAATATGCCCGAACGTATATGCGATGAACAACTAAAAGGGGTGAATTGGTTATCGCCTAACTAAAAATCTTTTATACAAAATAGATCAGACTCAATTACACAAACCTATTGTGTGAGATGCACAACATAATATAGCAAGTATACAAATGAAACCGACTATCCTAATGTGCGTAGAATAGAGATAGAAGAGATAGATGCAAACCACACATGCACGTAGGATTTAGAGTGGCTCAGCCAACACACCCTGTGTGTGCCTATGTCCACTACCTCACACCCCCGTGAGGATTTCTCCTAACTTGTTTTCTGGGTACAAGTCGATAAACCCCCACACACGGTTGTTTCCAGGGACAACAGAAACCCCACCTTGTTTCCGAGGACGAGACAACCCAATGTGTGCACACACACGTACCACACACCAACCAAACACGTGCTCACAAACTGAGTACACCCACACAATGATGTTTGTGTAAATAAGTTGAAGTACAATTCTCAAGCCAAAAACAAGAGAAGAAAGATGAGGATTTGTAGTTCAGAATTCTCCTATTTTGGTGTGGTTGAGAAACGTTAGAGAAGAACACAAAAGCTTGCACAGGCCTTCCTGGACAAAGTACTATGGATGCATGATCTTCTGACATCCAACACCTTGTAAAGTGCTTTGGTATACTGGTTCATCCTTTGCCCTAGTTTGGATGCAAATCTAGTTCTCCAACTATGTGTATATCCCTACACACATGGAAAGGCCTCCCTTTATATACCCACTTGCCAAAGACTTGATCTTGGTCGTGGATGACAAGGAAATCTCGTCCAAATCCAAACTTGGAAAGAGACCCATCGAAACATGGAAACTGCATTCCTGTAATCGGTCAACCGATTTCACCAAGTCGGTCGTCCAATTCTAGACTTTGGCTTTGGTGTCGACCTGCTTCTTCTTCTGTGTTGACACACGGCACCAAGTCAGCCGTCCAATTTTGTGAAGTCAATCGGCCGATTCTTCGATTGTCCCAGCCCCAAACAGCACTGGCTAGGTCAGACGTCTGATTCCTTCACATCGGTTGTCCGATCTTTTCTTCACCAATCGAAACCTTGGTATTAATCGATTGGCCTCCTTACTATCAATCGATTGGACTGAACATCAATCGATTAGACCATAATCGGTCGTTCGAAATCTCCAATCGGTCGTCCGATTTCCTGACTGTTGCAGTGCCAAATCGTACTGGCTAGGTCGGTCATCCGATTCCTTCATATCGGTCGACCAACTTTCTGCAGAAGTAGAAATCAATTACTATTAAAATCTAGCTTTGTCCAAGCCTTGGCCTTTGTAAGGTCCACTTCATGTGGGACTTTTGAAATACTTTGCTGCACACTTAACCACAAGTTAGACCCTCAATCAAATATAAATAATTCAAACACTTGGTTCATCAACATGAAGTATACTTAGTGTTTTTATGATCATCAAAATCTACAGATTACAACACCTGCGAGCTGAGTGGTATTGCCCCTACTGAGTTGAAGGGAAGATCTGTGTATCAGGGTGGTTTTGTCTCTTCGGGTTGAAAAGAAGACTAGCTACTGCTGGGTGTATTTGTTCATAAGAGGGACCATACTTTTGGGTAGTGAATCCCAAGTTATTGCTTGGGTATTAGACGTAGGCCTGAGATGTATCTCAGTGTCAAACCAAGATAAATCTATATGTCTCCTGTGAGTGTGAGCATTATTTTCTCTGCTAACTAACATTACTAACTATTTCATTGAGTGTTTGTGCTTTTAGATTTCAAAACCATCAATAATATTTTTAAGCAACCCATCCCCCCCCCCCCCTTCCCCCCCCCCTTGGCTTGCATATGGTCCACTGAATCATGCTCAAATGCAAAAATGAATTGAATGATTCTTTTGATTTAGATAGTCACTTGAAATTAGCAAAGTGAAAAGTTATGTGAAATTGCATTGCATGATTGTTCGCTACTCAATCATCAATTGGAATAATATTGTGAAATTCATGGTCGATCATCTCTTAAACTCAAAAAATTTGCAGTAAAAATTTTCAATTGTTCAAGTCTATGTTGAAGTAATAAGTTTTGAAGCATCATGTAGGTCACTCCAATTGGTATTTAGCAATATAACTACAATAAAAAATGGTTTTAGAGACCGACAACTTCGGTCACTATTCAGTCAATAAATGATTCAGTGACTGAATAGGGACTCAAATTGTAGGTGAAACATTTTTGGTCACAATTCTGTGACCGAAAATTTTCGGTCACTATCTAATCAGTCACTGATAGTGACCGAAATAGTGATTTCATATAAGTCTTGTTAGCTCATACTGGATAGCTATTTTAATAAAGCTAATTTTTCAGTCATAATTAAGGTGAGTTAAGTCTTTGTAGCTTTGTCATTTGAGAGAGTTTTTGTGGGCAACAATATAAGACTTAGGATCATGCATAAAATGCTTGAGAAATTATTTGTGCACGATGGATGGCCATGTTTGTATGCATGTATACATGATAAGCCATTTCCTTGAAATTCGAATAACTATCTCCTTGGAAATAAACAAATGCATATCCAATACGTGAGGGCATATAGTAATTCATTAAGAGGGAGTTATAAGGTTGAATTTTGAAAAAATTTCAAGTGTTCATTATGCTCTTTATCCATCATTGTTTCTCTCGAAATACCCAAAGTCTATTCCTTGACCCAGCCTTAACACGTCCAGTACTTATTCCCACTTTGTTATTTCCTTGGTAAAAAACCCATGTTTGGTATCAAGATAGTAAAAAAAGTGAATAGGCATAACTCACATACGATAAGGCCACAAAACAATAATATCAATATTTTAGCTATGATGAACAATCACATATTGGGGATTTTACAAAGAAAATTTTATTTTAAAAAATACGATAGTATGTTGAAATTGGGTATATGTTAATAAAATTTTAAAATAAGATATTTTTGTAAAATTCTCTCGCATATTATATTTGTAAGAGGCTCTCCTCATCGCAACTAGGACAGGGCATTCATTGCTCCAAAAAAAAGTGCATCGATGGGTGTGAAATGAGGATAAGGAAGTGGGTATAACTCATTCCATGGGACCCTATGGAATGAGTTATCCCTACTCTTAACTCTATTTTTTGGGATATCCTATTTTTGCTTAACCCCTCTTATCCCTTGCTACAATAATGATACTAAACGAAGAATGAGAGTAACTCATCCCTATCCTCACTCTATCCCGATACCATACATCTATCAAGTTCGAAAGTTACCATCAATTTCTTGTTGGTTACTTATCCAAGCTAATCTATGGCTGAAAATCAAGAACTACATCTCAATTGATCCGTTCTAGGCTTTACTGAGTATTGGGAGGAGAATAAGATTTTATAGAGGTCTATCTTTTGGGTGCATTTCTTGATGGCCTTGAAAAGGATTATCTATCTGCTCTTTAGCCTGATAATGCACCATTGTTAGAGATGGCACAACCAGGGGGTTTGGTGAGGAGAAGATGCCACCATGCATATCTTTTATGAAGCTTGCACAATTATCTTTTCTGCCAAAGAATATACTCAAAACATGCATTGTAGATTTTGATGATGCAATGTTTTTTTGCTCCAACGTCACTATATGTTGCTCGAGTATGATATAGATTTTCTGATTACGATTGATCGAACTTTTGCATCATTTATTTTATATATCTGACATGCAAAGTTGTTCAATAGATCCATGAAATTTTTGCTACTTCTCTATGGATCAAAATTTCTATATATGGTTGTTCGGGCTCCATCATGTTCAGTTCCAAAATTCTATGTGCAAATATGTTCAAAAGAATAGTGGTGAATTCATAAATGCAGGAGTGCTATATGATGAGGTAAATACCGGGATGTTCAATCTTACGAAGTAATTCCCAAGATGCTCGTTGCATGAAAAATCTCAAAGGGTGTTCAATTTCATGAAGTAAAACCCAGAGTATTCAGAAATCTAAAGTAGAGCACCTAATATTCCAAGAATATTGATGGATGATTATATATATATTCTGAAAAAGAAAAAAAACATCTATAAATTGTTGTGGGCAAGAAATCGATGAAAGCACAAATACATGAACCTCAAGTGAATCTAATGGATGAAGGAATTCAGTCATTTACCCAGTAGTCATCTTTCTCATCATCATGAGTTCATATTACTGTAGATTTCTCCATTAAGAGGTTCAGATGGTTATGCAGTCAATTAGATTCTTTAGATATTTGGTTCAATAATTTGATCACATGTGGAGTCCTTAACCAAAGTCATGGTAGAAATCTAATTTTATCGTGTGGTTTCTTGTTGTATATCTAGCATAGCCTAGTATATTGGAAATATCAATTAGTGTTAGTGTAAACATCTTGTGCATCTCACCTTGACATCATTTGAACTCATTTGAATCCAATCCTAAACATCATTGGTATCTTTAATAAAACCCATTTAAGTTCATGGGAATATTTGAATGATGCTTGTTGCTAACCCGCCCCTTATTTGATGACGTTAAAAAGGGGAGAGATATTGCATATGTGAGGGAGAGATATTGTATATACATATATTTACTTGCATGCTGGCTTGAATGCATGATGCATATCATGATAGGTGTCTTAGCATGAAGTTTATCAAGAGTCTTAAAGAAAATGAAAGCTAAAAGAAGCTTAAATCTGAAATGCTTTCATGATTATTTCCGCCATTTATGTGTTGTATTTTATGAGATTTTGTCATCACAAAAAATGGGGAGATTGTTGCATTTTTTGGTGATTTTGATGAACAAAGCTCGTAGTGTTGATGAATGTGATGCTTTGACTATACCTAAATGTCTATGGAAAGCCCTGGCTAGAAATCCTATCTCCTTCTAGAAGGATCCACCACCTCCTTACCTAACTAGGGTTAACTTAACCCTAGTTTAACCAAGGCTTAACCCTTGGTAAACCCAAGGTGAGACCGCCCTAGCGCCCCCCCCCCCCCCCCCCCCCCCCCCCCCCCCCCCAAACGGCCTTAGGAGCCTATAAATACCCCTGCCCTCCCCTCAGCCCTTCCATCCTCTCCTCAGGCAAGAGACAAGGGGCTCAAGCAAGGGGAGAAGAAGAAGGCCTATAGGGTTTCGAGCTTCTGCAGCCTTCAGAGATTTAGGTCCTCTAATATTTTAAAGTCATTTGTTAGTAAGTTTTCCATTTTGTTTGGATATTTTCTATCGAGAGAACTCTGTCAATTTGTTTAGTTTTATTCCTTTTTTATAACAAAACTCTACCGATTTGTTCAGTCTACCAATTTGTTTAGTCTAGATCCTTCACTATGTCAGGACTCTGCCGGATTGTTTAGTCAAAATCTTATATCATACTAGAACTTTGCCAAATTGGATTATCGCATTTATATGTTTTCTCCTATCTCGGAACTCTGTCAGATTGAATTCTTGTTATTGTAACTCTACTAACCCGAAACTCTGTCGGATTGAAGTCTGATATCTTTATCTATTCCGAAACACTATCAATTTGTCATTTAAATTTCTTGATTAGACTCATGAATAAATACATGAAAACCCTAATCCAATACTTGTGTTAGTTCATAGCTTCCCCTTGGCCTCTTGAGATTGATAAAGCTTACAGTATATGACTATCGTGTCTTCAGTCTGATAATTATCCTAGTCCTAGTTCCTTGAATTCCCTTGCAAGTGAGCTCTTATGGTCTAGCTGGAGAGGATTCGAAGCTCTTAGTGATAGCTGTTCTTATTGACCAATTGGAGAACTTTCATGCTCTTAGTGCCCAGCTGGAGAGTTTGAGTTTTATTGGCCTTTCTATCAAATTCACGAACTGTTAGCTAGTGCATAAGTGGGGTCTTGAACCCAAGTGATGACCTTATACCAATTAGGGGGCTCTGGTCTAGTCTATGGAAGATCCCAAACACTTCTAGTGACCAACTAGTACTAATTGGGAAGTGATGTTGGTGCTTAGGATATATACATCATAAATGAGTGCTCGATTAACTTGCTGAATAACGTGTTACACGTGTTCTATTCATGAAGTGATCAGTGTTCAATTTCTTGAATTATCCGTGCTAAATTATCTCGATTTACAATTTATCATCATACATGCCATTCATGAAAGTATTCAATGCTCAACTTTTAGATTAGATTATCCATGCTCGATTCATTCATGTGCGTGTTATTCATGAAAACGTTCAGTGATCAACTTCTTGAAATATCCGTGTTTGCTATCGTTGTTCTTCATATCTTATGCAATCTAACATATTTTATTTCCGTTTAATGAATTCTCAAATGTTATTTAGTGATTTGCATACTATTATTGAGCTCTTCTTTCTATTTGCCATTGTTCATCTATCAACTGACATCTTATGATTTAAAAATATTAGAGGGTAAATCCTCTTGGAAATTGTGCTCATTATATGTTATTAACATTTTTTAGGTAACTCTTGTGTATAGGATGAAGCAGACGAGAATGTGTGCAGAGTGGTACCGCCATCACATAGTAGTGCAATGTCGAAAAAATGTATTATAAGAGTTTAATGAGTATAATTAGATGTGTACTTGTAACCTCCAGTTTTATAGTGAATGAATATTTGAGTTTTCAAATCCTGTGCATAAGTGCAATCGTGTATCATGTCATCTATTGTGTCTTAGTAATTCCACTGCTTTAGGGCGTAACAACTAGTCAGGGGTACTTCACTGCAGAACAGTTTGCGAGGTTTCAAGCAGTCAAGTCAAGGTGAAGCTACGTCGGCACAAGGTTGTAAATATCTATGAGTTCAGTAAGAAGGGATTGTCAACAGTGGAAGCAGCTCTGGAGAAGATAAAGTGGACTCAACTATGTACCATCTCATAGTTCGTATACCCATAGTTAATCAAGGCTTTCTATGCTTGTCTGAAGAAGGGAGAAAGGAAAACAGATCATAATCACTATCGATGTTCTCTTAACCTATTTGGTTGCTCAATTGAGGGCATACCTACAAAAGGATTGAAGAAGTGAACGTCAAGGGCCTGGGGATCATAGGCCAACAGTACCAACTGAAGGAGAAGAACATTGACGTCGACTAGCTCTCAGCCCTAAATCGCATTCTCCATGATATTACTTGTCAGATATTGGTATCAAGTAGGAGAAAGCTTCTCCACATGCACTCAAGGAGATGTTGCTATTCTCTTCGGGGTAGTCCAATTGTAGTAGATGAACATGGCGTCCTTCATTATCAAGAAGATGCGAATGGTGGCTAAGGCTGTCCAAGACAAGAAGGTCAGCACCACCATTACACTGCCATATGGCCACTTGCTTATAATAATTTTCAAGCATTATTAAGTTGACCTGACTGATGAGGACAAAGAGAAGATAAATCCACCACTGAACAACAAAAATCTTAAGAAAGAGTGGATTCCATTTAGTGTCTGGGATATGGTACAAAGAAATTGTGTTCGAAGGAGAGCCAATGTTAATCCCAGAAAGTAGTAGCATAGCAAGCAGTAGCATCAATAGAGTAAGAGGCAACAACATCAGGCTCAACAACAGCAGAAGGTACCACATGTACTGCAATAGAACCAATTGCAAATGAGCCAGCCATTGAAGAACAAGTAGTGTTAGAATCATCAACAACTAGGGCTGCCAACGGGTCAGATTTAGAATCGAAAATAGGTGTTTTCATTTTCACTGGCTATAAAAATTTCAGAGTCAGAAACGGAAACAGAAAAGAGTGTTTCCACTTTCCACTTCCGCATCCATTTCATATTTAAGTTGAAAAAAATAAAATAAAAACGGAAATAAAATGAAAAATTCAAAAGCAACAACATTTATGTGACTAGAATAATTTATAAATTTACAAGCATTGATTATTAAATTTATGAATAGTTTCAAATGTAAATTTAATAATCTACTAGTATAGATAACTAATAACAATAAATAAAAATATATTTCTACCATATCTTCTCTATCACGTACATTATAATGACCCTTAGTGAATTATGATAATATCAAATTAGTCTAGCAACATCATATAATTATGTATATTGTTTGAGTAATAGACAGTCTACATATGTAGGTATAAAGACTGTCAGAACTCAGAAGGCTGGATCCATATGCTTTATTTTGATACGAAATCAAATAGTAAAATAATTATTCATCGAATGACTATTCATCTATTATATTTTGGAATGAGATAGTTGTCACTAGTCACTCATTGAGACAAGGATATAAATGGCATTTACATATAGATTAAAAATAGGGGATAGTGAGTTAAAAGTTTTAAGAGCCAAAGCTTCTAGATTGAGGTACTTTATTATAAAAATGTATTAATATATTAAAAATACACAAAAATAATAAAAAAAAAAGATACGAAATTGAGTGTTCCACTTTCGCATTCCTATAAGAATTGGATATACATTTCTACTTTTGCTAAGCATAAAAAAGTCTTTATGAAATTTGCATCTTATTAAAACTGTGAAATGGGTTAGTTAAATAGAAACAGAGATGTGGTGGCTAGAAGCAACAAAAGAAAATAGCTTTAGCTACAATAGAGCAAAGTAGCAAAAGAGTAGGAGATGGTAGTGGACAGACAGGCTAACTTACTGCAGATGGCTAGCAAAACAAGCGCATGCGAAATTCAACATCAACTGGACCTGCTCTCCCGGAAGAGCTGAGCAAATTGCAGATGCACTAGGTTATCTCAGTGAGAGGAAACCCCTTATGGGAGTGTAAATTTTTTTCCTGTTTTGAAGTAGGTGATAGGTTAGAAGCGTAGTACTGTTGAGTTCAGTTTTTAGTTGCTTTGTGTTTGCATGCCCTAAGGCTCCTAACATTCTACCAAAAAAAAAACAGAGAGGAGATGGTAGTCTCAAGTAGAGGCAATTGTTCAAGAGCTAGCTACAACTGTCCAGAAGAAGCAGTTGACAACAACAACATCAGCAGTCCCTGAGGTAGGAATGGTTGAACCTCAGTTTGAAGAAGAAGATTAGGCTGAAGTACACGAGGAACAACCTGTACTTGAAATAGAGATAGAGGTAATAGGTTTTTGTTTTTTTGGAGGGGAGGGGGGTAGAGAGCTAATAGGTTTTGCTCACAATTCTTCTTCCAGTGATATTATTGAGGAAATATTGGGAGAATTACATCAGGAGTTCCCACATGGAGGAGTGCCCACCTCAATATCAATAGATGGGGCACATGCTGAGGGGGAGCCACATACTGAGGAACATGAAGAGGAGCATGAAGAACCTATGATGTCTGATGAGTGAGACAAACAAGAATCTATCAGAAATGATCTTGAAGAATTGAAGCTATTTTGTGGTTAAGCTTCATGCAAAATTAGATGACATGAAGATAGAATTATCTTAACTGATGTCTTCTATCGAGGAGGATTTGGCCACCTTGACAAAGCAGTGTATTTGTGAGGCCATTACGATTAAAGGGGGAGAATGAGATGTGATTCCAAGTAATGGCCGTGGATCGGAGGAAGCCTAACTAAGTGAAAAATTAATGACTAAAGTTAATTTTTTGGACAGAGAGTCAATATTTTCATGGTCAGCGGTTTTACACTTAATCTTTCTAGTCAAATGGTATAAAATTAATAAGTATGACTCTTGAATTTATAAGTCACATCGAAAAGTGTTAGGATAATTAACAAAAAATTTCATAACCGATAGTTTAGAAATCAATTTGGTTCGTTATTATTTTATTTGGTTCAAATGATAACGGCCAAAAGAAATATAAAAGATGATAAATATTTATTGCGAGATAAATTGCATGGATTGAAAAAAAAATAATTTTATTGGTAAAAAGAGAGAGAAGATTGCAAGAAAATCAATATGATCACTTCTTTTGCAATCTATATGAGTCTTCTTACAAGACCAGTATTGCAATACACATTTATAATGAGTATAGGGGGATCATAAACAATGTAATGATATGTTATTAAATAAAAAAGGCATACAGACTTAGGCATAAGCATATAAGTTAGTGCATGACTTGATTGGGTCGACGTTCAAGTAGTTCAAATAAGTAAATTATGAAGCTTAAGCAAAGTATAGGGGTCAGATGGCAAGTATACGGGTTCATTTATCTTCACCTAAAAAATTGTTTAAAATCTTGTTATGGAATAAATTTACCTTTGATTATAGCAATTATTATCTACTTTCCAAATGGATCCATATCTAGAATATGAATTTCTTAAGATCTTTAACTCCCTAAACTATGCTCGAAAGTTTCAAGAGCTGTAGTTTCTTCGATGATAAGTTCAGATGGAAGATTGCACTCTCATGTTATTAATTTATAATTTTCAAAAATGAAATGAATAACTTGAACTATTCATTTGGTATATATATAAATCTTAACATACCACATCTCTCTAAATTGGATGTATGCTTAGTGCTCGCTCTAAGTATAAAGAGATGGGTTTCGCGGTATTTAAAGCGCCGTAAGATCCATCTCATTTGAGTCCATGTGGCCTGCAAAAAGAATTTCTCATGTATACAATATACTTGTAGAGTAGGGCTCGCAACATTCAGCACCCATCCGGTGTTGGAGTAGGCTTCATGGGCCTCTACCCGGCCCATTACGAAAAGCTTTTCTAATTTCCGTTTTTTCCCCTTTTTGGGAATTAATCACTCTCGGCACGCTTCATTTGTTGTGCGCTCTCTCTCTCTCTCTTTCTCTCTCACACACACATATCGGTCCGACCGTCGCTGCCGCTGCCCGCAGAGGGCGTCGCAAGGGGAGATCGGCGCTGGGGATGAAGCAGTTCTAGCGTATCTCAGGCTCAGTTCGGCGAGGTTTCCATCGCCGTACTGTTCTCGTCAGGTTTCCTTTCCCTTCACCCCGATCGCAAAAGCTAGGGTTTTTCCCCCCCTTCCTTTCCGGAGCTTTTCCGCCGGTTTCGATAGTAGGGTTTTCTTGTATGCCCCCGGGGTGGGGGCTTCTGGAGCAGCACCATGCATGTGGTTGTGCATGCATGCGGACTCAGCACCATATGCATGGTTGCTCATGCATGCGGACCTTTTCTCTTCGTCTCCACCGCTGCGTGGTTGGAGCATCAGGGTTCATTTTGGTTTGCAGTTGTTCCCGCACATATCCGACACCCGTTTCTTCTGGAAATTGTGTTATGTTTGGTGTCTGTTTTGAGAATCAGTTCTGCTTCGTGGGATCCGCCCACTAGAAATTTGGGAATGGAAGAGGAATTTTGTGTTCGTTCTCTTACCATGGTACGTGCGGTTCTCTATTTCAACTACTAAGATACTTTCATGTACTATGGTGTCGATTTTTTGCTTGTGGTAGACGGATTAGTCCCTCTTGGGAGAGACTCTTCCAATGGGTGAAGGTTTCAAAATTCAATGGCGGAGGAGAAACAGTGAGTACTGGTTAAATTGTTTTGGTCTTCCGAGTCTGGTCTTTTCATGCTTGAGCGAAACCGCTGTCAGTATACTTGATTTGCTTCTGTTACCGATTTAGGCACTTTTTGGAGCCTTTCCTTAAGAAGTCTAGAATATCGGCTTCTGTTCTTGTTTCATAATTTGACATGGAATAAAATTTTATTTTTAGAATAAGCTTGTAGTTTTTATTATTTAACTGGTTATTGAGTGAAAAGGATCATGAAAAATGATTGCTTTCAATCGGCTTTTTAAAAAAGCAGCTCGTGCTCGTGGTCTCTAGTTCTTATTCCTTTTTGTCTACTTTGGTTTTAACTATCTGCTTGTTCTTCTTGTTGTGCAGTAGTCTAGGATTTAGACTATAATACGGGGAGTCCTAGGGATGAAGCGTCGTCACTTCAGCCCTGTCTCCCCCACTGTTGCAGCGGCTGCCGCCGCCAAGAAGGGCACATTGTTTACTTGCTCGGAGGAGAGAAGGTGCAATGTCGTCCCATGGTTCGTGGTTTCGATACGTTCACATCATTATATTGACATTATAGCAGACATGATCTTAAATTCTTCTAGCTGTTTTAAGCAATTTTTTTATTACGTAAAATAGCATTGTGATGCTGTGAGCTGCTAAACTGTCATTATGAATCACTAGCTCAAGTGAATGGACATTCTACTTTGTGAATGTATGGCATCATTCTTGCCATACTAATGCAAAAATTTTCTTTCTTTCTCCTCCACATCTTCTGAATAGACCCATCTAAAAATTGTAACTACCTGCAGGATTTTGTGCCATAAACCTGTCAAGTCCTCAGCCATCATTTTGTTGCCCTTTATGGAAAATCAAAATTTCGTTTCGGTCTTTGGTGTTCACGTGTGATGCTACCGTTTTCAGAGCAAATTACAAATGATACTTTCTATACGTAGCTGAAAAATGTTGTAATAAAGGCGTGAACATAATTTGAATCATCTAGATTTACCTTTTTTTGCTTTGTTGGGGGGTAGTGTGGGTTCGTCATGGGAGTGGCTGGTGGGGTATGGGTGGGCTGTGCAGTTTTTTGCCCTTTTGTATAGCCTATACTTGTATATTCAATCTTCTTTTTAATTTATACATCAGTGGTACCATCCACTTTTCAAAAAAAAAAAAAAAAGCGTGAACATGTCTAATAATCTGAAGTAGGAAGATGGAAGTCTTGAGTCGGATTTCTAAGGATATGTGTTGAACAGCATTGCTTTGTCTCCCTCCTGCTTATCTTTATTTAATCTTGATATTTCCTCCTTGACTGTTTAGCTTTTCCCCCTTTCTGAAAGAATTGTGGCATTACCACCAATTTTGTTGCAATAGAGGCAGTAAATCCATGACGTGTAGATGAGAGCTTTGTCTACCACCATTTGACTGTTTAATTTATCATCCTAAGGTAGAGCTATGTGAAAGAGCTTGGTGTCCCCGGAGGAAATGAAATTGCCTGATCAGATTAGATGGTTTACATGAGATAATTTTGAAGCTAAAATGGATTGCTTGATGATGTAATCCTACTAGATTTGTTAATAATTTATAATAATTATTGGCAAATTGTACACTATTTTTAGATTCTCTCTAACAATGTTCATTACAGAAATGAATGATTTATTCTTATATGTTATGTAAACATATGGTAACTAAAACTAGCAAGGTGATTTGGTAATTTAACTGTTTCTTAATGGGTTGGCTAACCGGAAATGGGAGAAGATCGAGAGAGATGAATGCTCTGTTGCATGTATGGGTGTGCTAACCTTAAGGAATTCACCTTTTGAATATTGCAATCCCTTGTTGAGCAAATTTTTTTTGTTCCCATGCAATTTTGTTTAATGATTAATGGCTAGTTTCTACTTCTTTTTAAGGTAATTAGTTGAAAAGCTCATTTTCTCCATACAGATATATCTTCCTTCATTTCCCCAACCTTCTTTTCTTCATATTGTTAACAGAAATTAATTCTAAAAGCTGAAACTTACTAACCAACAAATATGTTTTCCTTTCAACTTTCAAAAGGTGGGCTCTGGCCCAATTGCTTCCAGGTTGGGTTCTTTTTGGTGTGGGAGTTCGAAAGTGGATGGTAGAGGGTTCTGAATTCTCTGAACTGGCTTTGCCATTGTGGTAGACCCCCTCAAAGAAAAGGAAAGCACATACATACATATATATGTATAACTGTGCTTATCTCTATATATGTATGCATATGTGTATATATACACGCGCGTGCGTATGGTACAGATATCTTTATCTACAAACATACATATCTTCTCTCAGTTTTCTCTGTAGTGCTATTTTCCATTTGAGTCATCTCGTCTGTTTTCCTTTTCCACCCCACATTTATTGGGACAGTTGTGAAATTAAAGGGATCTACGTGTACATGATTTTGTTTTAGAGCTTCTGCTACAGCGGCAGGGGATGTTCAAGAATACCAAAGAAAACCCTCGTCCCCAAACATGGGAGGTTCCCTTACAACCCCCTTTTTTACTACCCACTATCAACTGGGCCACGACCCACTGGTTCACTTGCACGTAATTTTCTCTTCACTTTAAGGAATATGTTTCTGTTCCAAAGAACGGACGTAGAAAGAATTTTTTTTGGTTGTTTTGGTGTGGCTTATGTGTTTTCCTTTTTGTGAGCCATTGGCCAGCCATAGTGTCTAGGGGATCAAGGTGGTACAATATGACCAGGGTCCATGAGCTCTTAGGCACTCGTCAGTCTTGTCTAGGTGCTGAGCCTAGGTTGCAGATTCATGAGAGAAGGAAGGATGGGGAGATGGACAGCTAAGGGATGTCTCTTTATGTGTGCCTTTGAGGAGAAAGGGAAGATGTGGGAAAATGGGAGCACTGTCTATGGAGAGTGTGTCTAAAGCCTGATCTACCTTTGGTTTCCGGCCTCCCCATGCAGTGATCTGTCTATCAGGTCACATGGGGGGGATCCCCATGGCAAAAGATTTAATAAAATCTGCTACATGTATGTCTGGGCCCTCCAACACCAAGGTGCCCAGGCAGGTGGCTAGCCCACCTTTTCGGGCTCAAACAAGGTGGGCCAGCCAGTGCCTTGGGTTTCAAAAAGCACATGGTCATCTGGGTGGCTGCCTTGACAACTATTTGCCCAGCTAAAGAATAAATTGCAATATGAAGGATAAACATGGTTCAACATTCTAGTGCAGGTTAGAAGGCATGGTCTTGAGGCTGAAGGAGGTCCTTCCTCTTAACAAGGAACCAAGAAAATATTATGTCAAGGACAGTGGTAATTGCATTTGTTGCATTAATCCCTACGTGTCAAATGTAAGGAGTCCACATCTCTTGCCGTCTAAAGAAAATGAGATGAAAAATAGCACCACTTCTTCGTGCAAGTTTTTTTCTTTTTTGACTTTATTATTGCTTAAAGTTAGGATACATTGCCATTTATGTCAGACCCACTGTTTCTTTCCTTATATGGAAAAGCTAGGGAAGGGAAACGGGGGGGGGGGGAGTGATTTTGACATTGGTGCAGTAGTGGTATTTTTTTTAATGCTAGTGACATCATCCATTTTCCAATGCAGTTGGCAATCACATTACGTCTAAATGGATGCACTATTTAAAAGGCATTATGAATGGTATAAATGGGTGATTTCTCGCAGATGTCGTGTTACATGCACCATGATCCTATGTTTTCCCCTCCTTTTTTCTCCCAACCTTTTCTTTTCCTTCTCTTAAACATGTCATATGCTAGCTGCAAAGTTGCTTGTCTGAGATAGCAAGTTCAAGATTAATTAACTACATCAATGGCCTTTTTTTTGCCTTGTTGCCGTAAGGGATGTTCACTTGAAACTATGTTGACAAAGACTAAATTTTCCCGCGTGTAATGCATTTATTGTTTCCACTTACTGATATTCATGCCAAACCTTGCTTAGTGGAATGTGTTATTGGAAATGTTGACATAGTGATTTAATGTGTAAATCTAGATGAACTTTATTGCTATCCTTGGTTACCATGCTTAGCAGAATATTTACTATTAATTGACGTAGTAATTAAACATCATAACTATATGTGTCTAAGATTGTTCATGCAGTTTGTAGCTTAACTGCTTTTCTCCCTGTCCTCCCTCCCCTTAAACTTTCAGCTTGATACTACTGTGCTTCTGTATCAAAATCAAAAGCTTGGCCAACAGTTAGAAGTTCAGAAGTTTGAATATTCTGTTATTGAGAATAAATTCAAACAGCTCAAAGATGAGCAGGTGGCTTATGATGACACATTGACAGAGGTCAACAAATCATGGAATGGAGTATGTCAAATGGATTTTAATTCAATTTTTCCTTTGCGTTTTGAGTGTTTAGTTTGGATGGGATTTAACTTTCTTCCCTCACTTGAGCAGCTGGTTGACGATCTGGGGTCTCTGTTAAATAGAAGAAATTCAATCAAGGGGCATGATGACAAGCATTGCGAGTCTCTGGATGGTAATGTTCCGGCATTGTCTTTTATAACGTGTAAGATATACTGTTATTGGTGAAATGATGCTTTGTCTGTTAAAAGGAAGTTCATTCTCATTTTTTTGAGGATTAGTTTTCAGTTTTCAGGCTTTCTTTGTCTTTTTTGTCTGAAAATATTTGACATGGTTCCCTGTGTAAAAGCTGATATTTACTATATATGATGTAAGAAATTATTTAAACAAGAATAAAAGATGACTCGGAATGTTGACACCTTTTGTTTGATTTCAGATGTATTATTGGATTTATTTTTCAAGAGCTTTTTGAGGTTTATTCATCTCATCTTTAGAAAGTTTCTTAAATGTATTATAAACTTCTCTGCCACTATAAATAACGTAAAAATTGTTTTTGAAAATAAGGACTAGATGTTGAAACAAATAATTGTGATATGACGGTGAATGAATATTCAAAGCATATTCCTGACGTCCGTCACTGGAGGTTAAGTCACGTTGAAACAAATAATTGTGATATGACGGCAAATGAATATTCAAAGCGTATTCTTGACTTCTGTCACTGGAGGTTAAGTCTCTGAAGTATTTTGTTTGTATTTGTAAGAGGGGTAGATTACTTTCTAATTGGGAAGTTGGAAGTCCACAAAGGAAATTTCGTTAAGCATGTACGTTCTTAGAATAGTTCTTCAGTCCAGGTGAGGGCTTCTGTGACTTCTGTCCGGCACATGTACCTTGATAAAGTTATCATTTCATGATGTATGAAACACGCCTCATAACATCATTCTTGAGCAAACAGGGATGAAGGACCGAAAGGGCAACACTGATGAAGATTTTTTTTTTTGTCAAAAGATTTCCCCCTCCCTTTTCCCTTCTCCAAAGGAAAATTATAAAAAAGGTTTGCAAGGACACAAGAATGAGGCTTATGGTGTATGAAAGGTGTGTGCAGAGGAGCACCATTGTTTCTGCTTGCTTTGTCCATCCATAATGCTTGGTTGACAAAATGATTTTGTGAAACAACAAGTAGAGATATTATTGACTACTGTAATCAGTGGGTATGAAAAATTTAAGGCTTTTTACATTTCAAGGCATTTAATACAAGCATCCTTTGTGCTTTTGCCTGAAATAACAATCAGTCTAGCTTCTTCCTGTCCCAGTAGTTTTGAAGAGCTTGAAATTTCATGATTTCAGATCATGCAACTTCCCTTCGTGAAGGGACAACTACCTTATTTCTCAAGTGTACCTCTTTGTATCAAGGAAACCATGATGCCATTAAAGATTTTTAGTTTTCCTTTTTGGTTTTAAGATTGATTGAAATCTTGTAGAAGTTGATTTTCTAGAACAGTGTGTGAAAACTTGGTGCTTGGAAATTTTTTTAGAATACCAAGAGTTAGTAAGCCCACCTGGCAGGATCAAGCCTGAATCACCAGTAGCCTGACCATGGGGAGTCCAAGCATCTTTTAGGTAGCGGGGCACCTTTGGCCTGGTGAAATGAATGAAGTTGGAACCATGTGAATCCCATCCTGCATTTATGTCCATGTTATGCGCTGATACTGCAACCTTGCAGTTTTCCATAAATTACTTCCAACTCTTCCCCAATGAGGGACTTTTATCTTGCATTGACTTGTCTCTGGACTCATTTTTCTAATGGTAGGATAAGCCATGCCATGCCTGGGCAGTGGAATGGTATCTGTATTTATCTCGTCAAGAAGAATTATTTTGTCTTTAAATGTCATAATGAGCGAGATGCCAACTAACCTTTATCCCTGTCGCTCAATCAATGGGGCAAGTCAAGGCATGTCCTCTGGGTTGGTATCCTGGCTCTCACCCTTTTAGATGGGTATATACACCAAATCCTTGATCTCAAGCTTCAGATGGATTCAATTTACATACCCTTGTTCCTCAATGTCATTCTATTCCTTATTCATATAAACATGTTTTTGCACCTCATTCATTATCCTATATCTTCATTTAAAAGCCCCCATGGACCTGTGCTTGGAACTCACTGATGACCTAGTTTCCTTCTCAAAGTGGAATTGGTGCCCTTACTTCGGTGTGAATCTGGGGTTTACTCGGCCTCCTTTGGACAGGGTTCCTTGTTGTAAAACAAAGAAAGGTTCAGTTAAACTGGCAAAATGTTAATTTGTTGCATGTATTTGTGAATTTTTGCTGACTATAATACCATTTTATTCGTAAGTTCTATTATTGCTCATGTTACTTGGTGCTTAATGATCATGGCTCCAATACTTCATGCTATTTTGATGCATATTGGGACTTGATGTTGAGTTTTAGAGTTGCTCATCTTTTACATTTTCCAGACCTTATGCGGGTGCAAATGACTTCTCCTAGTTGAAGACTTATGTTTATACACTCTCTCTCTCTCTTTCAGATGGAGCATCTTGCCATATCAAGGATGAACTTTTGCATAGACTTCTGGATGCAGGTGCCACTGAAAGTTCCAGTGGAAGTATTTCTCACAGTCAAATGGAGGATCATGTACATAAAACACCCACCACTAATAAAATTTTAGAAAATATCATATCAGCTGTAGATAAGCTGTGGAACGTGAGCAATCGGCTTACCAACTCACTTCTTGGGCAGCTACCAGAAGATGGTTTGAATTGCTTTCTGCTCAGTCCCTTCTGTTGCTATCTGTATAATACTATGCTGCTTGCTCCCACATTATATCCTCTTATAGGTGTTTTGATCTGTTGATTAACAGAAGTCATTGAACAACTATGCAAGACAGTTAATGAGTCACATATGGAGGTTAAGGACTTGCGACTAACAGTAGGTGATTTTCATGTGAAGCATAAGTCATTAGCAAAAGAGGTACAGGCTCACCGAGACACCAGTGCAAAGTATAAAGCTCAGACTAGGCGGCTTGCAGGTGCATGTTGTAGAGCTTTTGTTTTAACTGTCTTTAATTTGTAAAGTACACTGGACGTCATACTCGTTAGTAGTAAAGTTGATTGTTTGAGCATGAGCTACCCATGTGGCCCAATTTGGTTATCCAATTATCTAATATTTGAATAATAAAGTCAGAAATTTGCTTGTAAATGGATGATTGACAGGAGAGGCTGTAATGACACATCTTTTTTAATGTATTTGTTCATCTAACTGATATCTGTATTTGCATGAAATGTTGTATGAGCTTTTACCATATATTTCTCATGGTTGTCAATGACTCAATATATCAGTGCCAGTCACTCAACGATGCATCTTTCTAAAGGGGAAAAAAGATGAAATTAACTTGATGGTTAGACCTCATGAAATTATTCTTTGGAATATCCGAATATCCTTAGAATAGGCTGAATAGCTGGATTAATGCTTGCCAATCCATTTGTGCTGAAGAATGGCCACATTGGCTTCTGTATAGGCTTAAACTGTTGGCAAAAGCGGTTAGTTCTTTGTTGGAAGTTCAGAGACCAGTTGCCTCCCTATATCTTGGGTCTCTTACCTGCCACTGCAAAGTTGTTTGGGATGGCATATCACTTGGTACTAGAGCACTGCTTTTTGTTGCTTGTGCTTCTGTCCTGCCCTCCATCTTGACGACTTGACCCCTTAAGATTTTCATCTTTCTGCTGCATGATCTTTGCCCTTGGAGGAAGGCCTTACTTTGCATGGGGATATTGCAAGGGCTGCTTAATCTTATGTTGGAAGCTCATGCAGCGGTTGCCTCCTTCTATCTTGGGGACTTGCCTCCTTGTACCTTGGGTACTTTTCATGGGGATATTGACAAGGCCTGTTTAGTCTCATATGGGGAGTTTATGCAGCAGTTGCCTTCTCTTATCTTGGGCATTCTGCCCCTCTCTGCCGCATGGTTCTTGGATATCCTGTCAGAGATTTTTTTTCTTTCTTTTTGCTGTTTTGTAAAATTTAATCCTGATGTATTCTTTTTCCTTTCTTTTCTCTTTTTTGGGTGAAGAGGAATTGGAGAGTGCAACCACTGAGCTGAAAGAAAGCAATTGTGAACTCTCTCTCCTCAAGTCACAAAAGGACACTGGACATGGGACACCTTTCCTTTTACCAGCCTTAGGAAGTAGTTGTGCTTCTGATGATGGCTCCAGAGATAGACAAAAGGAGGTGCAGGAGTTGGAGTCGGCTCATAAGGAGATGCTGGTAACTAGTATATGTTTAGACCTTCCTCTTTATGGCAAGTAGAGCTCATTCTGATGTTATCTGGATGCATTCTTTTTTATGAGCTATACAGGATCTAGCCTCCAGTCGACTGCTAGAACTTCAGAATCTACATGCGAAAAGGAAAGAGTTGTTTAGTAAATTATCGGAATTTTGGGTTGGTATCTAGTACTTTACTGAGTTTTATTTCATGTTTGGGTAATTATTGGTTTCAAAACACCAAGAATTTCTGTTTATTTACCCAAAAAACTTGATGAATAGAATATGATGGATGTGAAGCATGATTCATCATCGAAAGCTTTTGCATTGCTACATGAGCAACTTGAAAAATCAAGAGTTGAAGTGGATAACTATCGAGCTTTGCTGGAAAAACTACAGGTAGTAACTTTTTGGCAGTTCCATGTATCATTGATGGTTGTTCTCTATAATGGAATATCTTCACCTATCTTGACTGTTTTCTGTTTACTTTTTCTCTGATTAGATTGAGAGGGATAGCATTATTTGGCGGGAAAAAGAGGTCACTCTGAAGATGGATATAGCTGATGTTTCTCGAAGAGCATCTATGGTTGCTGAATCTCGTAGTGCAGAACTGGAAAAATTAATACTGAAACTCATGGATGAAAGGGCGCAACTTGGGACTAAGCTAGAAGAGGCTTGCAGAGAACCAGGTATTTGATCTGTCCTATGTTGCACATAATGACCTTAGGAATTATTGGCGATCTTCTGGGAAAAAGTCATTCATGCAATTTCAGGAAGGAAAGAAATTATCTCCGAGTTTAAAGATATGATTTCATCACTCCCCAAGGACATGGAGACAATGCAGAATCAACTTGCTAAGCACAAAGGAGATGCTTCAGAAATTCATTCTCTTAGAGCTGAAGTTAGATCTGTTGCTAGTATTTTGGACAGGAAGGTTGGCTTCTTGCGAAAGAAATTTGCCTGTCAAGCATTTTTCAGAGTCTACAATGATGTTGTGAATAGTGATGGGTGTAATTTGATGCAGGAAAATGAAAGGAACACTTTATCCAGAAAATCTGCTGATCAAATTTCTGAAATCCAGAGACTCCAAGCCACAGTATGGTCTTTCTTTCTTATAGTGAGCCAATACTCCAAACTTGCCTTAATACAAGGAAATTGTTACTTTGCATTAGCCTCCTAGAAAGACGCGAAGAATTGTTTTTCTTCTTGGGGCATACTTTTTTTCTTGGTCTTGTTTCCTAGGCTGCTCTTTGTCAAGTTACCCAATTATATGGCAGCTAGGTCACATAGAACATCTTTATCTTTCTCTTCTGCACGAAACAGGGTAACAATGAATGCATGAAACTTCAAGCTCGGTCACTAGGGTTAGAAAAAATGTGGGAAAAGGGAAGGGAAATCTCCTTTAGTTTGTTTTGTGATTCACTTGTACAAGGTTATCAAGTCTTGAAGGCTAACTTTACTCCAACTTTATTTCTCAATTTCCTCTTTTCTCAGTGATTCCGTTGTACAATGGAGAGCCATCTTTTGCATGTCATTGTGATACTTCCAGCATATCCTTGTATTTCTGGCTTGTCTTGGGCAAAAAGCTAGGGTGATTCTGGCCCAGAGTCTTGTGTTCTGAATATGATTTACTTACTGCATCTCAGGAACATATTTATAAAACGTTTATTTATCTTATATACTTATTAGTTACAAAATATTGGTCATTTTTAGAAGATAGTTTTTTTCGATCCATACTTCTTGTAAAACTCAATTTTCATCTGCCATTCTGACCTTCTCCATCTTGATTGCTATCTCTCTGATGCTGCTGTCTGCCTGCCTGCCTGCTAACTCTATATTCTGTTTCTCTTTCTCTATGTGCTCTTTTCCGTGGTAGTGAGCTGGCATCTCCCAGTGATCTCTTTTTTTTTTTGAAAAGTGGGCAGTACCACCAATAAATTAAAAAGGGAAGAAAGTGTACAAGTATAGGTTATAAAAACGAAACCCCAAAAAACAGCCCTGCCCGTCTATACAACGCCATCCAAACCTACCCCCCATCAAGGCAAAAAGAGAGGAGTTGGCCTGATCCACATTACAAATAATTGCCCCCCATTCCTGAACTTTGCTACAAATCCCATCAACAAGAGTCAGCATCCTGAGCAACCTTAATAAAATCCGCCTGTTCGTCTCACCCCAAATCATCCATAGAGTAGCATGCAAAATGAGCTACCAAACTGTCCTGTCACCCTTGCTGGACCAATGCCTCATCCACTTCAGCATCATCTGCTTGATCTTCAAGTGAGAAGGGATGGTGCAATGAGCTCTTTCAGCCACCTCCCTCCAACCAGTGGAGGAAAAGGAGCAGCCAGTGGAGATGTGATCAGTAGACTCATCCTCCACCCCACAAAGAACACAAGTGGTCTGAATGGCCGGCAGAAAGCGATGCAATCTGTCATGCGTGGGTAGCCTACCAATAGATGTTCTTCACATTAGAACTTTCACCTTTAAAGGGGCTTCAGGCTTCCAGACCTGAGCTTGTAATCTATGCTGAGTGCCACCATCTGAAATGATGCTATAAGCTCAGTGGTCTCTTGGAGTCATCTTGTCTCTTTTGTTTGGGTTTTTCAATAGCTCTTGCTTGGTGAACTCTTATACTGATCCTGAGGAACATTAAAAGACATGCTCCGCGTAATTATCAAACTCTTTTCTCAACAGAAAATACAAGGGTCTCAGGGGAGCTGTTGGCTTATGTTCCATCATGGGTGACTGGGGGACTCTCTCACATGCTCACTCATTTGTTACCTTTGGTTGCTTGGTGCTCTCGTGTTCACTTTGTCTTCCTCATCATCTATGTTCCTCTCTCCTCTCCCTCCTGTAATTTTCTTTTCTTTTTTGATCCATCTTCTTGCTTTTTTTCTTTGTTTTATGTATTAATTTTTATTTACAATGTTTATCTTCATCCATGCCCTGTTGCTGCATTGCTTAAACTTGATTCATGTTTTCTATTTCTTCTGATATTTGGGGACTGGTTTTTTTCTTCTTGTGTGTTAAATGAGTGATCCCAACAAAACATGGCCAGGATCAGCAAGGATGTTCAGGGCTGGTAACAATACCTGTTACTTGAGGATTTATTGATTGGAGAGCATTAAAGTGGTGTTGTTCATGTGTTATGTTTTAGGGAAAATACATACATGTCCCTGGAATAATCATATTCTAGATTGTGCCCTAAAATCTTCGTATTATATTCCATACCCCTGAAATAAAAAAATTCATCAGTTATGTCACTGTGGTTAGTTTGCTGCCAAAATTTTGGGAATATTCTTGCTATCACCTAATGGAACTGTTAAACAAGGCATAAATTTACGAAAATATCTCTATTAAGAAGAGAGAGAGAGTTAGAATGAGAAATCGTGTATAAAGAGAATGAAGAGAGAGGACAGAGGGGAAGAGAGAGAGGGGGTGGCGGCACTGACAGTGAGAGAAGAGAGTTCACACATTGGAGAGAGGGAGGGAGGGAGGTCTCCCCTCCGGCTCTGGTAGTGAGAGAGAAGAGAGAGAGAGAGCACATATGGGGGAGAGAGAGTGTGTGTGTGTGCTGGAGGGGCCTCCCCTCCGGCTCTGACAGTGAGAGAGAAGAGAGAGCACGGTTGGAGAGAGAGAGCATATCAGAGAGAGAGAGAGAGAGGGCACTGGGGGGTAAACACAGAGAAGAGAGAGAGGGTGCAGGTGCACAGGGGGTAAATGCAGAGAGAGAGATATATATATAGATGCAGGGGCGCACGTGGTAAACACAGAGAGAGAGAGAGAGAGAGAGAGAGAGAGAGAGAGAGAGAGAGAGAGAGAGGAGAGAGAGAGGTGCAGGGACGTGTACGGGGTAAATACAGAGGGATGCATGGGCATCAAGACTGGGGGCGTGTAGGGGTAAACATAGAGAGTGACAGATCAGTGGGGGTGACCCCCCCCCCCCCCCCCCCCCCCCAAAAAAAAAAAAAAAAAAAAATCGTTGCCATATATATATATATAGAGAATTAATTAGAGGTCCCTGTCAGAGGGTTGACTTTATAGTCCCTGTCAAAAATTAGAAGTCATATAGTCTTTACTTTTTGTGTTAGTTTAATTTCTCGTCCCTGCTTTTTGTTTCTCAGTATTTATGAGTCTTGGAAGACGAGTCGTCCTTTTAGCATCAACTTTTTCCTATTTTGCCCTTTCTTCTTTTGCTCTTTCCCTATGCACACTTACATCGTTACAGTTAGTGTATATATCGTTTACAGTAAGCCTTTGTATCAATTACAGTAAGCTTTTGTATCAGTTACAGACTACAACTATAAGCTCTTACAAAAGAAAAAAAACTTTATTTGTTTGCAAGTGTTAGGATTCGAACCCAGGTCTTCACAAACACAACATGAGATACCCTTACCACTAAGCTACAACTACACTTGAGTTACAATATAACATATAATATATTTAATTAAATATTGTAGTAAACATAATTCTCTATTACAACCTATGTTAAATCTTGTTACAGTAAATATCATTCTCTGTTACAATATACATTAAGTTCTGTTACAGTAAACATTATCATCTATTATAGTAAACATAGTATATTGTTACATAATAACATATGTTAATGTATATTGGAACAAAATTTAATGTATGTTATTAATGTATGTTAAGGTATTCTGTAACAGAGCTTAATATATACTGTAACAGATCTTAATGTATATTGTAACAGAGCTTAATGTATATTGTAACAGATCTTAATGTATATTGTAACAGATCTTAATGTATATTATAACAGATCTTAATGTATATTGTAACAGAGCTTAATGTATATTGTAACAGAGCTTAATATATACTGTAACAAGATTTAACATAGGTTGTAATAGAGAATTATATTTACTATAATAGATGATAATGTTTACTGTAACAAAACTTAATGTATATTGTAACAGAGAATGATATTTATTGTAGAAAGACTTAACATAGGTTGTAATAGAGAATTATGTTTACTACAATACTTAATTAAATATATTATATGTTATATTGTAACACAATTGTAGTTGTAGCTTAGTGATAAGTGTATGTCATGTTGTGTTTGTGAAGACCTGGGTTCGAATCCTAGCACTTGCAAACAATAAAGTCTTTTTTTTTCTTTTGTAAGAGCTTATAACTGTAGCCTGTAACTGATACAAAGGCTTACTGTAACTGATACAAAGGCTTACTGTAAACGATATATACACTAACTGTAACGATGTAAGTGTGCATAGGGAAAGAGCAGAAGAAGGAAGGGCAAAATAGGAAAAAGTTGATGCTAAAAGGACGACTCATCTTCCAAGACTCATAAATGCTGAGAAATAAAAAGCAGGGATTAGAAATTAAACTAACAAAAAAAGTAAGGACTACATGACTTCTGATTTTCTGACAGGGACTATAAATTAAGTCTAACTCTCTGACAAGGACCTCTAATTAATTTTTCCTATATATATATATATATAATATCGAGGTGGGTGAGAAATTTTTTTAAAGAGTTATAGAGGGCAAGTTAGTCCGTTTACCCTCTTGACTCAATTGTTCTCTGGTTAAATGGATGGAATCAAACAGTATGGGCATACACGATGGAATACAGGAATATAATATGAAGATTCAGGGGTATAACCTCAAATTCGATGTATTCTAGGGGTATGCATGTCCCTTTCCCTATGTTTTATTCTCTGTGATGTTTTATCTTATATTCATATATTTGGAATATTTATGAGAAAAACTTGGGATGGTGTTCCAGTAGAAATCATGATATAGACCTGGATGGGATTCTGGACCAACTTGGTCTGGCCCAGAATCTAGATACAGTACGGAAAACCCGAATTGGTCTAACTCGATCTGAGTGGGTCCTGTCAGTGGACTTAATTTGTCCCAGATCAAGTCGGCCATGTCAGCAAACCCTGCTTTGGAGTAAGATTAGGAGTTCATCATCTACATTAGGGCACAGTAGAGGGATCACTCTCGTACTTTTGGGGAAAAAACCCTACCTTTTTGTTGCTAGACTGCAGTCAATTTTAAGGTGATATAAATGCTTGCTTTTCTTAGTTCTTCCTTCTGTCTCCCATGCCTCTTTACTTGTATCATTCTCTGTCTGGTAAAGCTCTTGAATGGTAGTTCTTTATCTAACTTTTAGAATTTTCTCTTAATGTAGGTTCAAGACTTGAAACAGAGTTGTCAGGAGTTAAAGGTTTTCCTGGACATGTGTAAACGCGAGTCTAGTGATTCTAGGTGAGCACTCTTTTCTGACACTAATGCAGTTGGACATACATTTCCTCATGCTTGCTTGTTCCTATATCTCAATTGGACAGTTATGTGGACCGTATACATAAAAGTATGTTAGAAACTAATGTTTGAGGTCTAGCACTCAGCAAAAGGGCTGCACTATTTACTGTAATCCTATTGATTAGGCTATGTTTAGTTAAAATTGATCTTTTCTTCAGTGTATGCCTCTAGTTGACTGTTTCTAGGTTTGAAGAAAAGGGATTTGCAAAATTCTAGATATAAGTATTATGGACTTCACCACTATTGAACCTCGTGCTTCCAGGTCTATAAGTATATTGGAGAAAGGCTACTGAGATGGCAATACAACTGGGTTCAAATTCAAACATCATATTCAGTGTAATGGATTATGATCCTTCCTATTGACTTCAAAATATGAAAACCAACTTACTTGATGAGCAACTAGCTCTATCTATCTTGAACAATAGATCCAGTGTCAGGATCACTTTTTTAGTTTTCTAAATTAATATAGACCTGTAACTGGCTGTTAATATGCTTTCAAGTAATGCTAAGATGGAATAAGAGTCTTTGAACCCTTTTCTTTCTCAACTTTATATCTGCATGTTGTCTATCCTATCATATGGTAGCAAAAAGTGACCGCCCCTAGGTAAATGTGGAGAGGAAATTGTGACATTTCACGAGATAAGAGTGAACACGATGGAAAAGGGGATAAGAGTGTGGCATTCCATCTTTGAAGTAACATTTGAGGTGGTGACCTTGACCACACTTTTATTTCTACTCTTCTCGCATCTCTCTCTCTCTGCATGTGCTAATCTTTTTTCCAGGCTCTCCATCCCTTTTTTAAATGTGCCATGCGATGTTTAATCCTGTATGTACATATCTTAGTTTATTAGGTTTTTAATAAAATGTTGCCTCAGATGCGTAGACCATCACCTAGATGGAGGCTGGGGTGACCTTTTGCATGCCTCAGTCACCCTTTGCCTCTGTTAAATGGGATGATTGAAGAGTATGGATTATAATGTAATATAAAAGACGGTCATCCAAGGTTGGTAAGTATTTAGTCTTGAGAAATGCTAGCTAACTGTCCTGGATGAGTAGTTTTTCTACCCATCTAGGATGAGATTGGGCTGTGTGGTGGGCCGCGGACCCTGCACCTTGCAGTACCTTTTCCCAATGCAAAAGGATATTTGTCACCTTAAATTGCTAAGGGTGACAAATAACTGGTTAAGGGTGACAAATAACTTTTGCCTTGGGAATAGGGGGACTACATGGTGAAGAGGAAGGAAAAGATGGGTGGTGCGCGGGTCATGCCGGTCCAAGATGGGAAGTAAAACTTCTCGTCCTGAAGTATGCATTTCTCTTTAGTCTTAAAATTTGATGTGCAATTGAAGAGTAAGAACTGTGCATGTCTTAGAGATATGTAGCTTGAGCCTACGTTTATGTAAGCAAAAGATGGACAGGTAATTGTTAAGTGCAAAGTAAAGGGCTATTTGAATTTTGGAGTGGTGAGGATTCTGGAACAGATTGGATTATCCTATATTAATTGAAAGAGGGAACATTTCAGTATTTATGATGATTTTATGTTCTTTAGGGCAGTCCAAGGTTTGCCATATCGGATGGGGGGGGGGGTTCGAAGAGAAGACATCTCAGTAAAATCTCGAGAGATCAGGATAGCAGAGAATCGTCATCCAGTACCAGTTTGTTCACTCTAAGTCTCTAACTAATATTGCTGAGTATATCGTTGTTCGGTAGTGGTTTTGGTGGCAAGGGAATCGTCGTCCGGTGCCGGGTTTCCAGGAGCTGCAGGCTCCGGTGCTGCTGCAGCAAGCCCTAGGGTTTCGAAGCCCGTCCGGAGGTGGAAGACGAGCTACCGGCGGGAGTTTCAAATTTGAAATGCGTCCGGTCATGGACCCACTCTATCAGGGTGGATCCAGTTCATGAAGTGGGTGGTCCGAGTGGCCTGAATGGGGAGCGGGCGTGGCTTTGTGGGTGTTGCCCGGTTCGACTGTAGGGGAGTCCGGTCAGGGGACCCGATTCGGCGGCCCATGACTTACCGGAATCCAGTTGGGCGCGTGTATTGGGTCCCTGGGACCCAACACTGTTTGTCTTCCCCGCCCGGTAGATGAGTGCGTCCAGGGGTCTCTGCGAGCATCTTTCCGGCGGCCGACCTCCCTCCCTCCTTGCCCCGGCGGCCTCCGGCGGCTTCCTCGGTGGATCCGCCCCGGCATTTGGGTGACGCGATGATGGGCGAAGATCTGGGAACCTGTGAGGATGGTTTCGACAGTGGGAGCTGCCGTCCGACAGGGGGCCGGGCATTTCGGCCTCCTCATTTTTCGGGGACTCGCCGAGACCGAGAATCTCGCGAGATCTCGTGAGGTTGCATTCCATGGGGCAGTCTAGTTTCTTGGATCATAGCTTTGAGCAACAGCAGACATGAAGCAACTGAGTGAATTTGCTGTCTATTGAACCTTAGTGTTGCTGTGAGGTTTCTAGTCCCATCCGAGGACTGGAGACAAAGCTACTTTCCAGATGATCATTGCAACACGTGTTTACAGGCAGTCAGGTAATCATATGACCTGGAAAAAAGAGGAGAGCTTATGGCTGACCTAACAGGTTGGGGAAGAGGTTTCCTTTTTGGGACGAAAAATGAGAAATCTATATTTGTCTGGAATCAGCATGCTTTTTCCTGATTTTCTTTTTGTTAATGAGTCCTAATCATCCAATTTCCCATATTCTATATCCGTTCCTTGTCTATTTATGATCGGCTGAAGTGCTTTTGATTTCTGTGCCTATTCCATGCATCTGACTCTTGTCTAATGTCTATCACTTTTTTTTTGAAAGTGGATGGTACCACATTAATATAAAGTAAAAGGAGAATTTTCAAGTGTAAAAAGCATGCCCACAATACAACAAAACCGTGTAGCCACCCCCAAACTGAAACCCTTCCCAAAACTGAAAAAAACTGTGGTTCAGAGTCCCCCCCCCCCCCCCCCCCCCCCCCACACACACACACACACCCCACATCAATCATCTTGCCCCCACCTAGCCAAAATGGTGGAGGTACTAACGTTACAAGTGTACAAGCCCCATTCCCTCACCTTGCATTTGATGAGTTTTACTGTCCTCTCGGGCAACGTCATCTCCCTAAAAAAATCGTACGATTCCTTACGCCCCAAATCGCCCACAAGGCCGCATGCAAAATAAGCCACCATATGCGCGGGTCCTCCCGGTTTCAGTTGCACAACCCCCAGCCTTTCAGCAGCTCTATAACTGACAAAACTGGCCATTGCATCTGTTACTGGTTGCCGATTCCCTGAAGCATCAACTGCCAAACCTCCGTGGAAAATGGGCAGAGGACAAACAAATGATTAATATCCTCCTGCTCCTCTCCACACAAGCAGCACACCATGTTTAGATTCTCCATATAAATCTGCCAATCCTATCACAAGTTGGGAGGACACCAACACTTTCACTTTAAGGGGGCTCTATGCTTCCACACCTGCCTGCTAGATTGATACTGGCTTCCCCCATCCGCAATTAAATCATAGGCTGCCTTAACGGAAAACAGACCCGACGACGTCCAGCTCCACACCCATGAATCACGAACAGGAGTAGAGATCGGGATCTGGTAAAGAGTGACCAGCAGCAACTGGAACTCATTGATTTCCTCCTCACGCATCTGCCTTCTAGAATTGAGTGCCCAAAACACCTCTCCCTCCATGGGGAACTGCCTAATCCGAGAAACTGTTGTCCCAACCTGAGAAGATAAGGCCGCCACCTTGGGAAAAAGCACCTGAACGGTATGGCACCCGCACCATTTATCGTCCCAAAACAGTGCCTTCCGACCATCACCTAGCCTGATTCGCACTGCAGCCTTTGCCACATCAGCTGCCGAAAGAGCCCCTTTCTAAACAGGTGACACTCTAATAAGTGGGTGGCAGCACATTCCAAACTTTGGTGGTATCATAATATTTACCTGCTATGATGCTATGCCACAGTCCATCCTCTGTCGTCCCTAATTTCTACAGCCATTTCGAGAGCAAAGCCAAGTTAAATCAATCAATATCCTTCATTCCCTGACCCCCATTCTCCTTATCCCTGCAGATCATTTTCCAGCTGATGCAATAACCTTCTTTGTTGCTTTCCTGACTGCCCTACCACAAAAACCTGCTTCTAATAAAATCCAATTTCTTGATAACTGTCCTTGGAATTCTAAAGATGGAGAGAAAGTATGTCGGTAGATTGTCAAATATCGCCCTGCACAAGACCAACCGCCCACCATAAGAAAGCATCTTGCCCTTCCATGTCTGCAGAGGGCGTTCGAATCTCTGCACCACTGGAGCCCAATCCCTGATCAACAAATTCCCTGGCATAATCGGCAACTCCAGATAAGTAAAACATGACAACCCATGATAGCTGCCACTCTTTGAACCTCCCAGTCTTCCATGTGAATTCCAATGGCCAAGCTCTTGTGGTAGTTCACTTTCAGGCCTGATATTTTCTCCAGCAGCTCAAGAACAAACCTGGCCACCCATACCTGCTCCTCATTTCGGTCCACGAAGAGGACTGTATCATCCACATATTGCAAGATTGAGACTTGCAATTCCTGTTGCCCAAACCTGAAGCCCGATATAAGCCCATCTGCCTCAGCTATCTCCCAAAATGGGCTGCATAGATGTGTGACCAACATGAACAAAAGCGGGGACCGCGGATCACCCTGTCAAAGTCCTCTCCCACAAAGATGAAAAGAAGTAGGCTGACCATTAATAAGCACAGCGAATGAGGATGAAAACAAACATGAGCGAATCCAACCTGTCCAAGTCTCCCCAAAAACCATCTGTTGAAGAATCTGAAGCAAACAACGCCAGTTGACCATGTCGAACGCTTTCTCAAAGTCCAGTTTCAACACCATCCCTTTCCTTCGCTGCAGCTGCATGAAATGAATCGCCTCATGGGCCAGCAAGAAATTCTCTTGGATGTGTCTCCCTCTGATGAATGCCCCCTGACAAGAACTAATGAGTCTGTCCACGACTTGACCAAGCCGTGTTGCCAACATCTTTGTGATAATCTTGTACACCCCATTCAGCAAACTGATGGGTCTGAAATCTGCCAAGCAATCCACACCTTGTTTCTTAGGCAGCAGCACTAACAGAGCCTTGTTGACTCCCGGAGGTGGGCTCTTCCTTGTTGAAATTCCAGCATTGTGTCCAAAACTCTTGTCTAGCACTTACTATCCTAGTTGTATGATGTCTTCTGTCATCGGAGATTGGAGAAAGGAGTCTACACTGCTGAATGTCATGTTTTTATTCAACTAATGTTGTTCATACTTTAACATTTCTTGACAAATTGGTTATGAGGTGTCTTTATCTTATAATGTTAGTAAACTACCAGTAAATGGAATGCTTAGGGCGGAGTCTAGTTGTTTCAAATTGATTGATGTCAAGAATTCAAAATTGGACAACTGATTCTAATCCAACCTGTCTGGGGAGTGCAAACTAAACTAGGAGATGACTTGATGAACAAATATTGTGCAATCAAAGAAAAAGTAAAGTCTTTCAATATGGGTGCCTTTTGACTACCCACAGAGTGACTCTAAAAGAGCAAAAAGGAGAAACATTTTGAGGAGAACAATGTAATGCTAGTAAGATCCAGATATTGTTAGGGCTTCTTGTCCAGTATCCATACTAGCTAACTGTCAATAGTAAGAATCTTCTAAAAGGTGGTTGGAATGTTGGATTATGTTCCTTTCTCTTCATGGAATACAGGATCGGATCGGCCCAGGAATCGGCCAGGGCCGATTCCGATCCGAATCAGCCAGAATTGGCCGGATCGGTCATGGCTGATCAAATCCAGAATCGGCCGATGCCTGGTCCAGATCGGCCGATTCTGCCTTCCATGTTTCTCTTTGGGTGGAGATGGGAATATGGAACTTGTAAGAATGATGAATCCTTCTTTTATATGTTTAGCTTCATGTTTCCATTTTGGGTATTCGAGTAACATTGATTCTCACAGTATATCCACGATTCATTCAACAATATGTGATGATACTGATATAAAGGTTGCCTTTTGTTTCATTTATTTATTTATTTTTGACATTTTGAACTTGCCCAGTGTTTCCCTTGTGGTGTTTTTTAATTTTCACCATGTTTTTGTAGAATGTTATGATGTGATAGATTCACATTGCTATGATGGGATGCTTGGTCAACAAATCTATCAGGAGGCTTCACCATAAGTTCATTTTTTAGTTCTGATAGAGGTATCTGAGGCTTAACAGTAGTGTTTTGGCTGTCCACCAGCACCTGATCTCTGACCAAGACTGAGGGATGGGCAGTCAATTGGAGCTCATTAGGGAATAAGTTCACAGAGCGTTCACTGGCATGCTAAATGTATTTATAACCTGCAAAAGCCAGTGGTGGGTCTGATGATCATAACTATGAAAATGTAATTATAGATGCAAAAATGGGCGAAACAAGGGAAATCTAGTCCTAGAGATAGTGCCATGGATGGTGGTTATGCCTTGTTCTGTAGATTTAAACTTAGGAGTACTTTGTACATTTCTTTCCTGCTTAGATATGGCCATGTAACTGCATTCTAATCTCAAAAAGGAGTTATTTCCCTTTCCATACTGCAGGGATGTGCTGGAATCCAGAGACCTAGAATTCAAGGCATGGGCACATGTTCAAAGATTAAAATCCTCACTTGATGAGCACTGTCTGGAACTGCGTGTTAAGGCAGCCAATGAAGCTGAAGCAATTGCACAACAACGGCTAGCGACTGCAGAAGCTGAAATTGCAGAATTGAGGCAAAAAATAGAAAGTTCTGGAAGGTATTTGCTTTTATCCATGTCTAGCATGCAATACTTACCATGAAGCAAGTGCAATTTGAGCTTAAGGTTGTTCATTCACTTACAATGATAACAGAACCAAGATGCACATCAATCCCTTTTTACAATCCCTGCGCCCCTGCACCCCACACCCGCCCACACACATAAAAGGAAAAAAAAGTAGGGGAAAAATAATGAAAGCAAGATGCTTTGATCTGTCTTTGAGATGCAGCATTTTGGAGTTTAAAATGAAAAGAATTAAATAGTTCTTGTGTGCAGGGAGATAGTGGAATTGTCAGAGGTACTGAAATCTAAATGTGAGGAAGGGGAGGCCTATCTATCGGAGATTGAGGTCAAATTGCCCTTTTTGTGTCTTTGTCATTCTACTTACGACAAAATGATCTATGGATGGTAGATTTTGTTAGGTTTCAATTCCCAGTTCTTTTGTGATGCAGAGTATAGGCCAGGCATATGAAGATTTGCAGACACAAAATCAGAATTTGTTGCAGCAAATTACAGAGAGAGATGACTACAACATTAAGGTAGTTCTCTAAACTCTAAAGTGCATTTGTTGGACTTCCTTTTCCAAAACGGTCGTATCAACATAAATTCATTTTTGGGGAGATCCTTTAGTTATGTTTTTGTTGGATCTGAGATTGGATAAATTTGGAGCATATATATGTTTTGCTTATATTTTATGGAGAAGGTTACAATGGTTGCAGATTGCCTTGAATTGCAAAATCTTCTTTCCATTCATGTAGAGCTTACAAATTTGTTCTACAGACGTGTAAAGATATGAAATGTTGATCCAGATCAGCCAAGGAATTGGTCCAAGACTGACTGGAAGTCAGAAAATTCATTAGAAAAGTAAAGAAGTATGTTGATAAATAAAAACATTTTTGTGCACAAAAAATATTTAGACTAGTATGTGAAAACCTTTATTTAAAAACAATATATTTTATATCCTAGTGCCAAGATCCACCTATTCATAAAAAAATCGGTCAATTCACGGCTGAGACGGTGATCTCAGGTCGATTTGGCTGATTCAGATATTTTTTGTTAATTTTTTCCTTTCTTTTTTCAGTATTTCAAATGAGATTGGCTTTCAAGTATGTAATCAGATGATTCCTAGTTGAATCGGTTGATACATAATGGGATTAGTGGATTTCTGCATTCCATGGTACAGAATGTGATTTTTGGCTGGTAAAGGGCCCAACCAGCTAGTTGTGTAAATTAAATGGAAATTATATGATCCTCCTTTTCCTTCTGATTAATGATTTGCTGTATAGTGAATAGTTAAAACAAATTAAACGCTTAGCATTTTCTGGTGAGTTGGTGACTAAATACTGTCTGGCTTGTGTAAATGGAAATTCTCAGCTTCTTCCATAGTTGTCAAGGTGTCAAACTGACAAAGGTGTGCTTGGGCTTCTTGGGTGCCTAAGCACTTAGGCACCAAGGATGCCGCCCAATCTGGCCTATTTCAAGAGTATGCCCCTGTATAATATTTATTTCTATAATGCTTATAAAAATTAAATAAGAAAGATCATAAAAATTGAAGAGGGAAACATGGAATTAATTATATATAAATGAAATATCAAATGTAAAGTTATGTAACTCAGTTTACAAAGTTGTTCTAAAATCTGCAAATAGTAATTATGCAAACTACCATAGGGCAATGTGAAATGACAAATATTAAACTCTAAGACAACACATCAATGCATCAATTCATCAATTAACAAATACACGTGCCAAAAGGGAGTATGCCCACGAGAATAAAGAAGAGTAGTAAATACTCATAAAAGAAAGTTCATACAAAGTAACTAGTTACATGGCACCTAAATTCTAAAACCAAATGGAACATCGTCAAGAGCTATGTCACATTGCTCTGCTCCACTATTGTCGTCATGATCTTCTTCTCCATTTGACTACACCCAGTTGCCGCCATCATCATCAACATCATTTGTCTCTTCTTCCTCATCAAGCCATGTTTCATCATCATCGCCATCTCCCATAGATTGTGAAGATCAAGCTCTTGTTGGCATTTTCCCTCTCCTAGCCCTCTCAAAATGATGCCCCCATTACTTGATCTACAGCTTCACAAGTGAGGTCATCTCCATCATGAGCTAAGTCATGACCATCTTTTGTTATCCAATCACTTTCCCAATCTAAATCTTGTAAACAAATGGGATCATACTTTCTGGATGTTTTTTCCTCTCAATGAACCTTTCATGAAGGCGGCGATTATATTACGCATACACTAAGTCATTGAGTCTCTTATGCATACAATCTGTTTCTCTTCTTTGTATGAATCTAAATAAAAATAAAACACACAAGTATAAGTCAATAACAAGTATAGCTCTATAAAATTGCTAAGGTGGGGCTATACAAAGACTCAAACTCAAACATGCTCCAATTATGTTCACATCCAGAGGAACTACAACAAATTCCTAGAGTCCTTGAAGCAAAGGCCTTCAATTCTGGTGTCTCCACATCGTTTTACCTCAACCAATCTGTTGAGTGAATGTAAAGAAAATTTGAATAAACTAAAATGTGAAATATTGAAAACAAAACAAAATTAATTTAGTAATTTACTCATTTGCAGCCACTTATCACGAGCTCTAATTGTCATTTCCCTCCCAAATAAGCCTCTTTTGAGTCATGTACATCATGTTTTGTTCACTGATCTTGTCTTGGAACACTCTATCGTGCACCATTTTCTTGAGACAAAGTAGAAATGAACTCCCAAATTTTGTAGCAGAACTTGAATCCTTATTCTTTGCCTCAAAGTATAACTTGGGATTCAAGAAAAATCCAGCTTCATGTATAGGCTGATTCATATAATCCTTCCAACGCTTGTCCACAATTTTCAAGATAGACTGGTATTTTGCGTCTTTACCACCAAGGTTCTCAATGATCTTCTACTTCACATTTTCCATTGCAGCATAAATGTATCCTGTGGGCTGGCTGGCTTTTCATCTCCATCAACTATCCTTGACACTTGTAGGATTGTCTGGGAAAGCTCTCAAGATCTCAATTGCATGCCAAAATTTCACTTGAAAAATAATAGAAGAGACATTTTCCCCATGTTTAGGTTAGTCCATGCACTGTTATACCAAGATGTTGAAGTGAATAACCTACACAAACCTTTTTTTTATTCTCATCAGTCAACCTTTCTAATGTAAGAAAGGCTGGCAAACCTGGTCACTCCAAACCTTACAAGTTCCTTCCCCTTTGTCTTCTTTCTTATGTAGTTAAGCAAACGTGTATGATGTATATGTAAGATGTCAATTTCTTTGCCTTTGAAATAGTGCCAGCATAATCCTTCAATTTCCCAATGTCCTCTTAACATATGAACAAGTTAATGAACAGCACAAGATGTCCAAAATAATCTCTTCCTTTTCTCCAACAACAATCTTCTAGCTTCAATATTGTAGGATGCATTGTCAGTAACAACTTGCACAACATATTCCTCCCCATTTTTTTCAACCATTTTATCTAACCATTTATGCAACAGCCCTGCATGCTCTCTTTGGTCTGAGACATTCATTGACTCCACAAAATAAGTTCCTTCTGGACAATTCACCAAGAAATTGGTTAACTTCCTTCATCTTTTGTCAGTCCATCCATCACATATGATAGTACACCCGTCCTTCCAATGTTGCAAATATTTAGTATGGAGAAATGCTAGTTACCTGGGCACCCGGGTAACTAGCTGAGCTGGAAGGGCTGGGTGCCCTACCTGAGCGTGCTTGGTTGTGGGGCCCGGTGCCTGACCAATCAGGTCAGGCGCGAGGCCCTTCCAGCTAAGCTATCTGGGCACCCGTGTAGCTAGCATTTCTCTTTAGTATGCAATGTTTTTGTCTTGTCCACCATTTTTTTTAAGGAGGGGCATTCTCAACATATGATAAGATGGTGGTTTATATCCTGGACCAAACTGACCTGAGAATTCAAACATTACCTCATAACTCCTAGATTTTACAGCATTAAATGGTATTCCATGTTCATAAAACCGTGTTGCTATAGCCTTATCAAGAATCATTTTTGAAATTTGAATGCATTGAACTTTGCACTTTTTTTTCCACTTCTTCCTGCATCTACAAAATCTTCTGCACTCATCCTTGCAAGAACATCCATTGGCCCTTTAATATGCTTCTTTTGCGACTGTGATTTAGAAATGGAACATAGTTAGCGGAATTGGCCCCCTGCCCCCTGGATCGTATGAATTCCAGCCGGATTGGCCGGAATCAGGGCGGATCAGCTGATCCTGCTGAACATTTTTTTTTGGTATACATTAATTAATACATTCGTTAAACCATCGTTTCACATATATAAATTAATATCTATGTATATATGCACAACATTGTACATACATATTGTATATATATGTGTTTGTATATATATATATGTATATATATGTATATATATATGTGTGTAATGTTATATGTATGATTAAATATATCATGAACATACATACGATAAACCATCATTTCACATATATGCCAAGCCGATTCCTTTTTTCTATGAAATGGAACCCTTGGAGTTGGCTCCTCTTCATCAGATGATGGAAGCATATGTACTTGTAGAAGATGACACCTTCCTCTTATTTTTGTTCAACCACTGTAACATCTTTTCAGCAATCTCCTTTGTGCTTTTAGGGCATTTCTTTTCATCACTAAATCCTCCAACCAAATGCTTCTTTTGTCTTTTGATTCCTCCATTTGTCACCAAGCCACACAATTCACATTTCACCTTGTTCTTCTCATGCTTATTGGGCCATGCATACTTCCAACTCAGATCATTAGATTTGACCTTCTTCATTAAATTTTGTCTCAGGTTTGGAAGTAGAATCCACTCTAAGCCCTGCGAAAAAGATTGGGTGGTGGGTGGGGATGGGGAGGGCCTAATGATTGTGTATTAGACTGTGTGCCACACAGGTTGGGGGGGGGGGTGAGTGGGAAGGGGACTTCACTGCCGTCCGGCTGGGGTCGGGGAAGTCCGAGATGGAGGGAGGGACTTCACTGCCTGCCAGCGGGGTCAGGTCAGTCCACCGGACCGGGGGGGGGGGAGAGAGAGAGGGAACTTCACGGCTGGGGTTGGGGGAGGAAGTCCGAGAGAGAGGGAGGGACCTCAAAGAAAAAGTCTCGTGGCGACCGGAGGCGAGAGATGGGAGGAGGGAGGGACCTCAAAGAAAAAGTCTCGCGCTGGCTGGAGGCGAGAGAGAGAGGGAGGTACCTCAAAGAAAAAGTCTCGCAACAGCCGATGATGGCGGTGGTGGCTGGATGCAGCGGTGGCAACAGTCACAGCAAGAGGGAAGAACCCTAGATGGAGCCTTCGGGGAGGAGGATTCGTGAATGGGCCATGGGGAGAGTCAATTGGGGTGAAAGAGTAGGTGTTTTAAAACAGGATCCGATTTGGATCAGATCTAAGTGCTCCAAGGCACCCACGCGGGGCCTAGACGTGTGCCTTGACCTTCTAGGCGATGCCTTGGAGTGCTTTTTTGGGTTCCAGAAAGGCCTCCTGTTTCGAGAGGAAAAGCACCTTTGTGCCAAGAAGGCGCCTAGGTAATCTCCTTGACAACTATGGCTTCTTTTTTCCCTCACATTGTTTGTTAACTGTTGGGATAGCTTATGTAATTGCCTGAATTTGGATGATATAGAGATTTACAGAAGCAAATGCCATAAAGATGGAAATGAAGATGCTCTTTGTTTGATCTGGGGAGAGCAGGAAGATGTCAATACTTATGTTTCTTGCTTGCTCTATTGGTGGTCAAGTTTGGAGGATATTTGGATTTGCGATAAGGTGCACTTCCAGTCGGACCAGTCCTATGATATGTGGAGTCATTTCAGATGCATGAAGATCAGATGCAAGGTTTGATGCAACGGCGATTCGGATATTTGGATTTGCGATAAGGTGCACTTCCAATCGGATCAGTCCTATGATATGTGGAGTCATTTCAGATGCATGAAGATCAGATGCAAGGTTTGATGCATCGGCGATTCGGACCGAATCGAGTTTCCTTCGATTCGGTTCGATTCGCCCGAATCGGGCCGATTCGGTCTGATTCGCATGGATGTGGCCAGAAACTTGGTTTCTGGCCCATTACTTGGCCGATTCTGTTGAATCTGGCCCTTTTTTTGACCGATTCTCTGGTTTAGGCCTCTTGTGAATATGTTTTATCATATTCGATGATATTTATGCCATGTATTGCTATACAAACATTTATTTTCAATAAAAAAAATCATTAGAAGAGTGAAAATAATTGAAACTCATTAATATAAAGATATTTACATTGCACAAACTAAATACAAAGATCAAACTCTGAATTCAAATACAGAATACAATGACCCACTCTAATATCCCCAATGCCCCTACTGATATGGATCATAAGCATCCCATTGGGACTGGCTAGGCGTTGACTCTGACTCATCTGACTCCGAGGGTAGCTCTTCAATAATGTGATAACTTTTCTTTCGGACACACAATTACAGTACTCATCCCATGTCATCATGGTATGCTATCTCTGTCGAAACAGCTTGAGATAATGGTCCCACATCTGGCAGTCGGGACATACTACTTTCAGTTGTGCCATCTATACATTCTCCAAAGGAGCAAAAACATGAACTGGAACAGGAACAGAAAATGTTGCAGGAGGATACATATATAGGCCAAGGTAGCCTGTGGCAGTGTACCCATTGTAGCCACTAGAGTAGTCTGTGCTAGTGGACTCGGGGTGATAACTATGTCCGTCGTAGGATCCAACAGACTCTTGTGTACTCGTCCTCCCGAAGTCTGATCATGCATATCAAATTCAACTATTTGTTTGGATGGAAGTTGATAACCTTATACTTGCCTCATCAATGGCGTCTGCTGCTTGTAGAGGACTTGACAATCTTTCAACATCTCTTGTACAAGCAGCCGTCAAGTCATCCTCATATGTCAGCTCGTGCGTGTAATGGTAAGCAAGGTGGAGATAATATACTGCAATTGGCGTATAAAATATCATGGTTGTAAAACACAATTCATTATTATTTATCATAACTTAAAAATATCAACATTTTTCTCATTCGCCTTATGTAGATCTCTACTCATCTGCCGGTCCCATCTATCCTGAACAACATCCAAGACCAAGTGTGCATATCGAGGGGACACTTTGCAATATTCTTCTTCGCGGCTTCAAGCTTTGCATACACCAACCCAATAGAAGGTCTCATGTCCCCATCAACCACCCTGAATACCTCATATAGAGGTTCAATGATCTGAACCAGCTTGAACACCCGATCCCAAAAATTCGCGCTGTTGATGATGCCTTCCACCTCTTTTCCATCCGATGTTCCTGCAAAAGTGCTTTGCAACCATCTATCACTGCTGAACATGTGTTTCAATCCATCCTTGTGCTTCAATAGGCTTGGTAATGTGGCAAAATTTGTTGCAAAGCGGGTGACAGTCAGCTTTAACAACTCTCCATCTGTGGACTCTTATCCACGCCAAGACAACATGATGATTATAGATGGACCTTGTAATCTTCTGTCTCGCATCCACCACCATCTTGACTGGTTACAGTGTCCCAATCACTTTTAGCATCAAATCAACACAGTGGGCTGCACATGGGGTCCAGAAAAGATGAGGATAAATCTTCATCAACTCCTCATGTTTTTTTGTAGGCAGAGCCATTACTAGTCACCACCTGCACAATGTATTGCTCACCAATCTCCTCAACAACGTCCTGCATCAAACTCAAAATGTATTCGTAGTTGTGTACTCTATTTGATGCGTTAACAAATTTGGGATGGAAGACTTGTCTATCACAATACACGAGGAAGTTGATGAGGCTGCTTTTGGTGGTGTCCGACCAACCATCACACATCAATGTGACACCATACTTCTCTCATTTCTTCTTAAAACTGTCAACATAGGATTTGATCTCATCAACTTCTTCCTGAAGATATCTTCCAACCAAGTCCCTAGTTGTAGGAGGTTGCACATGTAGCCCTGCACGTTAAACCTCTTGTATCGCGGTTTTGTAATAAGGACTATTCGCTGCATTGAATGGTAACCCTGTATGGTGCCACCACTTTGCAACTGCTCGACCCACCTTGTATTTCGGCCCCTACTGGTTTTATGCATCCTCAATCCTAGTTTGCTTGCCATACTTCCTAGGATACACGTAAGGGTCCACCTCCTCTATTTGCACACCTGTGGGTCTCTTATTTTTTCTTCCATGTTTTTGTGTGACAGGGGGTCGAGTGAAGTAATCCTCCACATTAGAAAATCGACGGGACTGACTTTCGCTGGCGCCCCCTACCTTTGAACCACTCAAGGATGAGGGAGTCGGTTTCGGTTTTGGGTGGGTCCAAAACCGAAATCGTTTGGCCGAAACCGTCCGAAACCTATAAAAGATCACAAAATACAAAAAATGTAAAAAAAACTCAAATAAATTTGAAAAATATAAAAATTCATCACAACACAAAAAAAAACTAGTGGACATGCATATAAGATTGAAAAAAATGGATTAAGTGATAGATATATGTGGGTGACACGAAAATAAAGCATAAAGATTTGCAAGTAGAATGACATGAAAGACAATTAGGAGCATGCTTGGAACCTAAAATAGTCATACATATGTACTTATTGTTGGAATGTGAAGCTCGAACTCTCAATTTTTTTTGTAGAGGGGCACTCCCCCCCTCCAACCCTCAAAGCAGAAACCAACATACCCCCCCTCTTTCTGCCTCAAATCTCAAATCTGAGGGGGTCACGGGACGCGAATTCCCCTTTTTAGGGGAGTTCGCATCTGGTTTTGCCCGGTGTCACCAGTTTTGGGCCGACATCGGGCGATACTTGTTTTGGGTTTCGCCCGAAACCATTAAAATAGTATTTTTTAAGTCTCGGACCGGAACAATGTTTCGGTCCGATCTTGTGTCGCCCAAGGCCGAAACCAACACGTTTCGGCGTGTCGATTTCGGTTTCGGGCGAAACCTACAACCATGGAGCCACTGCCACTACCAACCTCATGTTGAGCTCCCTGAAAACTGACTCTGTAGGCTGCCCTTTTGTCAGCTTCCCATGCCTCAGCCCTGTTTTGTACTCTGGCCCGCCTTTCCTGCACATCAGGATCAGACACATATTCTGCATACATTTCTACTTCATCCTCAGTGTCTTCATCTCGTTCCCTTTCTGATATGATCTTCTCCTACATCTCCTTATCCGCTCTCTTTCTTGCACTCTCCGCTCGAACATGTTTAAGATGTTCAATCATAAGTTTTTTAACTTCACTTGACACCATTTTACAACCTTGCACGTCATAGTAGCCTGCTAGCTGGCCACCTGCAAGGTGCTTCTTCAACTGGGAGACGCCACCTCCTTGTCTCGTAAAATTACAATAATTGCACTTGAAGTTGTGTCTACTGCCCAACATGGTGCCATGCTACCACCCAATATCATCACTAGAGCCTTTCCTCTGTGCCATCTGGAGGGACAAATATAAATTAAATATATCAGCACAAAATTAATTTGAATTTCAAAATTCGGACATTAAAAGAAAATGTTCTCATATGGTGGAGATGATTTTTTTTCATGGACATCATACAACTCCATTCACACCTCTGCAGAGAGTTTGCGAATTTCAAGTTATTTTTTTTTGTAAATTTTAAAATATTTATTAGTCATACGGGAACACAAATTAATTTTAGCTCCGATTTATATGGAATCAATTTCTAACCATGATTTAGAAGTTATATTGACTATTGCTATCAAATTTTGGTTCTTAATTTTTTTTTAAAATTTTATTCAGAAATTCAAAATTTAGGAAAAATCTCCGAATGTACATGAAAAACTTGTAGATCTTGATGAGAAATGGTTGCAAGTATACACCAATCACTTGCAACATCATTTCTCATGAAGATCTAAGTCATACACCAAGAAAAATGAAGGAATATGATGACTTATCTTTAAACCCCTGTAGAAACTCCAAAAAATTTGAAGAACAAGGCTTTAATGCCTCCAAATCCACGTCCAAATGAGTTCAAACTCACGTGGGAACCCTCCCCAAGCTTTTTGGGATGGAGATCTAGGATTTTTTTCAGAGAAAGAGTGAAAACAAGGGGGAGAAAGAGGGCTCCGGCCTGTTGCGCTGCGAATCGGGAGTGTACAGTCCTTTTCGCAGCGCATCGTAAGGGTGTCTGGCGAATCAAACCCGATTTGCACAGTGTCGGATTGGATCGTGCGAATCGGGTCCGATTTGCCTGAATGGCCGGATCCGGGTGAATCAATGGTAATCGCGCATCGGGAAAGTTGTGATTCTCATCGATTCACCCGAATCGGGCTGATTCGCTCCGATGTGCCAAACCTTGATCAGATGTGCTGGCGCATGCAGTAGGGGAAAAATTGTACATTCTGCCACATTCCCTTCTTTAAAGTATCTAGAAGGAAGGAGATGGCCATATACTTGAAAGAAAATGTATACGCTGTGTGTTATCCCGTAATTTCTCATATTTGTTTGGTTGTATCTCCTTTATTCATCTAATAAAACTGGTGCCTCAGTCTAATGTTTATGGGCCGAAAAGAATTTTTTTTGCTTCCTGGACCTGACTCAACAATACACTGGTCAAAGAAGGTTGCAGTAGTATGATCAATATGTAGAAGATGCAGGATACAACATGGTATACTGTCGAACTTTGCACATAATAGTGTTTTATTCACCTACTATCCAATAAAAAGACATCCCTAAATGTTGTTTTTTGCTGCCTGTAAGGGTTTATACAATAAAAGGATATATCTTAACTTTTAGTCTTATTTGTTAGTTCCAGACATGCAGGTTCTTAGCACTCTGTCTTGTCTTCTTGACTATGCAAAATTCACACATTCTATTTCTCTCATTGACAGTGCATGTTATATTCTCTCATTGACAATACTATCAAGTTATTCTTTTTTATCCCTTTTCATGCTTTTTTATGACTCTGTTCCAGCTTGTCTTGGAGAGTGTCAGCGAAAGACAGCTACAGAATGGTCTGAGAATGGAAATACATCGCATGAATAGAGATACAGAAGAGGCGAATATGTCTCTGGAGTTTTACAACCTAAAAGTTATTCGATTGGAAGACCAGGTAATACTTATAGGCAAAGAATCCCTCTAGGTACAAGATGGTCTACATCTATTACATAGTGTTTTACTGCTAAGTATAGCTATGTTTTGTAGTTAGTCCGCTCAATCTTTTAGAGCTATTACTCCATAACTTGACTATATTTACCCCTGAATGGAAGAAACTGTTTGTTAGGTGGACAGAACCAGTTGAAATTCGATCAGAACTGAAATATACAGAGATAAGTAGAGAGATAAAAAGAAAAGATGCAGGAGGAAGAAAAAGAAGAAAGAAGAGAAAGGATATAGACGACGATACTGAGCTGGTAAAATGGTCTTCATTTAAATAACCTTCCTCCACTCCTTGGGCTTAAGCACAGCATCTGGGTCTGAATAAGCGACATTTCTGCCCTTTTGCCAATCAACTGCTCGTTTTAATGGCTCTCTTATATGCATGGTAAGAGTCTTGGCCCCTTCCCGAGAAATGAGAAGGCCGAGATGAGTAGTCAGGGTTAGGATCCTCTTCAGACATGGTTGTCAAGATCTCCTTATTTACCTGAATATCATTTAAGTAAATGTTAGTATTTGTAGTTTCATTTACTTAAGATATTACATGTAAATAAGGAAGTATCCTCCATTTGAATTCACTAAAAATATAAAAAAATTTCTTACCAATAAAAAGTCAACTCTCTCATCTAAGAAGAAAATCGCGATTTTGATGATTCCATCAAAATAACATCTTTCTAATCCTTCATAATTTGACCTATTTAAAAATTTCATAATTCAAATAAACTTAATAAAATACTAAAAATCAAAAGTCCGGTGAAAAAAGTCAAATGTGTATATGACTTCTCCAAGGAGCCACTTTCCTGCTGACAACAACTAAGTCTTAGTCATGGTCCACTGTGATATTTAGATAAATAAGATATTTTGCCATGGGTTCCCATGTCATGAGTTAAATGTTATGTTTAAAGTAAAATCTTACGGAGAGAAAAATGACAATGCACGTCCCGAATCCCAATTCCCACACTTGTTGTATGATATATGTGAACCTATGTCATCCATGGTTGAGACTTGAGAATGCATGCAATTATCTATGTTCCTTAAGGAATTATCTATGTGATCCACAGTTTTATGTTATCCTGATCTCCCGAGTTCTTATCGAGATCTCTTCTCTTCTCTTTGACCCTCCCGAGACAAAGCTGAGATCTGATATGGCAAATCTTGCTTATATGTCCGATGAGTTTGCTCTCGTTCCTCATCGTCCATCCTGCCCAGAAGATTGAAAGTATAGTTGTGATCTAGTCTTCTTTGTTCGTGTTGCGGACTGCTTGCAACCCTTCATGAATTTCAGATGGCATGGTGGTCTTGATCTGAAGACATTTAGTTACAATGAAAACCTTAATGATACCGTACAGACGGAATAAATGATTCATTGTCTCATCATAAAACTGTTAAGACACCAAAAAACACATTTATAATTATCAATGCTAGCTATAGGCTTGTCTTATTGTTAGAAGATTACATTGGATTAATAGCTAGGAAAAACCTTTACAATGCTTCACTTAAATGTAAGACATATTCGAATTTAACTTTTTCTTTGGTGCGCAAAAAAGGCTTTATTTTGTTTACTGATCAGCTAACTATCAAATTTAACTTGATGTTTCTTGCAGGTGCGAAATTTGGCAGAGCAGGTTGGGAAACTTGTTGATGATGGTTGGCAAAATTCTCTGTGTTTAGATAATATTAGGAAGAGATTGTTAGATGTGGAAAGAGAATCTGAGCAACTCAGAAAATCACTGGATGAAACACATTCCAACAATGAAATGGGTCGCAAGGATATTTCTGCACTTCAAATAGAACTTGAGGAAGAAAGGTAAGTATATTATTTGCTTCGGGATAATATGTGGGTTTGCCTGAAAAAAAAATGTGGCTTTGCCTTAACTGGTCTCCGTGTTTGTGACCTGGTACGTTGATCTTTGAAATGCACCAGGTTCAATAACAATAGAGTAGGTGAAGAGATAGAAGTCAAAATGAGGAAAGCTGCTCGTCTTAAGGCACGTACCCAAGGCTCAGTTTTGGAAAAGCTTCATCAGGAACTCAGGGAGTACAAGGGAATACTGAAGTGTGGTATTTGTGATGACAGGCAAAAGGAGGTAATGCTTATATGCCGATACCTGTCATTCTACTGATCATTATGTGACAATTTCATGTGCCAGGACCGTAGTTTACTGTATATAATTTGCTAGGTTCTTGGTTAATTTATCATATATAAGCTATCCTTTAACCAGAAGAAAGAATGCCGATAAGATTAATCTCGCTCCTCTTACGGTTAAAGAAAATTCTTGTGTACCATAAAGTAATAATTTCTAGGAGGAAAACACAAATGTGGCATTTTTTTCTGCTGTGTTTCATTCTTTATTAATTTTTTTGTTTTTGTTTTTTCTGGTCCAGGTTGTTATCGCCAAATGCTACCATCTACTTTGTAATCCTTGTGTTAAAAGGACTCTTGAAAACCGCCACAGGAAGTGTCCTGTCTGTTCCATGAGCTTCGGGCCTAATGACATCAAATCTATCTACATATGAGCTGTCTTTTCCTTGGACGGAAAGCAAGGCATCAAACTAGCCAGCCTGAAGTATCGGTGGCTGGATGTCTATTGTATGGTTTTGCTGAAGGGCAGGTTCGGCCAAATTTCGACTCCCTTTGTGTTCAAAGCTGTTGTGAAATAGTGGAGGCTAAGGCTGTAGATGCATCCATCTTGTAGTCGTCTGGTCATGTAAAGTCACATTGTTCATTCCAATTGACACCTTGGAGCTCTCTTTGCCAAATCTGATGATTTGCGGATCTATTTGAAGAGTGTTGAGGTTTCTTCAAATACCTTCATCTGTACAGTACCGCTGCCCTTGTGTTTGAGGATCGGTTATACATGAATAAGGTTCCCCTTCCCCAACTGATTCTACCATTGTATCCCATATCTTGTTCAAATTGATTTTTGGGCTTGTTTATGTTTTCTCTCTTTTTGTTTTGCCTTGTAGTATTTTGGACAAATGATATATAGATATCTCTAGGACAATCCGGCTTGACGGAACTCTGCCGTGATTAGTAATTTTGATCATGTTGAAATGTGAAAGTATGCCATTTGTAAATTCTCTCCCCCTTTCCCGTTTGCAGATATATATAATTTTGTAATGTAAATTTGTGTAGTAGAATTAAACGACAGAATGAAAGCAGATGGAACTTGTCTCTGAAACTTGTTCAACTGTCGTGGGGTTTAGCCGACTCGATCCATCGTCTCTGTACTTCCATGGGTCGTTTTGCTTATTTGAACCGTCGAGGGTCGACGTTTGTTCGCGAGACTGCGTAAGGTTTGGTGCACACTGCCGTCTCTGTTGTGGTGCCACGTTAGAGAGAGAAGCCCATGGTGTTCTTGGGTGTTGTGTAACTTTTACAGTATTGTTTGAGTTAGTAATGTTCTTGAATAGATTCTATTAGGGAAGTTCTTCAAAGAACATGGAGTCAGATGGGGTAGGAAACTACCATTATTCATATTTGGATACTTACATGCTTTAAGAGAAATGCTGATGTTAAAATATCTTATGCCAACTAAGGTAGCAAATCTATTTGTTGAAAGGATCCGACAAAACTCTTTTTTTTCGGTAAAAAGAGGGAATAAGTTTCATTGCTAAGTAACAAATGGTACATTGAGGGAGTTACAGAAGACATCAGAAGGGAGGGACTCAGGAGACCACTCCCCGCTAAAAGCCACCTTGTGTGCATGTTTGGCTAAAAAGTGCGCAAATTGAGTGTATTGCTGTAACGATCTTTCTCATATCGGTACGATTATATCAATCTCTATCGGTATAAAGAGTGTCAATACAGTGAGATAATAATCCAACACTAGACGATATGTTGATATGTACATGAATATAATTGAGTACAACATAAATAAAATAAATAACTCAACTTCATTTCCATCATCATCACACATTCCATAGTCTATATAGCGAAAGAAAATGACAATGTCCACATTATTACATTTTCAAAAGAACTACATTGTCCATAATATTGTCCATGCAATTAACATTATTCATACTATGAAAGGGAAAATAACAACTCTCTAGCAACTCCACAAAAGCTACTCCTTGCTCTCAGGATGATCATCACTACGCCTTCCTCAAACACGGGGATACCTGTCACACCTGTACGCCGAAACAAGTATGAGTCTAAAAGACCCAGCAAGCAATCTAAAATATCAACCTTACACACATCATATACACACTAAGCTACCAACAATAAGGGAAACACATGCTATCATTCTAACCACAACAATTTACATGGCACATACTTCTTATGGTCAATTACACACATAATTCTCCCAAACATATTCCTAGATAACACATGCTCATATTAATCATGGGAGATAATATTCACCTACCCAAGTTCTCTACACATGATATATCCTATGATACATGGTTCAAATCTTTATCATATCATTGCATAGTATTTACCAATTTAAAACACAAGATTATGTACAAGATAATGAACATATACACTCTTAAACACCTATCATGTAACATAATTTATTAATCTAAACATTATCCATATTATGGAACAACTCTACCAACTAGAACATGGAATTAAGCATAAAGTAGATAGCAACCTAACATGATATCTAATCATATTTCACATGCACTTTTCTCATTTATTTACACATTTTATTTTCTGTTTTAATATGAATAAATTATAATGATATCACCTTTACTAAACATGGATTGAAGATCTAAAACATATTTAATTCGGTTGACGATTATCCACAATTTAAGCATGAAACTATATACTAAATGAATAATAATTCTATCATGGAACTTAGACATTATGTCATGTATTTATCATAATCATAATCTCATTTTACTTGCTGTTTTGACATGAATTAAACACAATTAGATGGAATTACATTTGTTCACATGCTATCTTATTCATTTAAGAATTCCACATGCTCATTGTTCACATTGCATTACTTTACATATTTACATACACATATTCACTTACTTCACCATATGATGATATTAATCTAAATGACATGATACCAACATGACATTATATTCAACAAATCAACACATAAATAAAATGAATACATACGTTTACCTTAGTTTTTACATGCATTTACACTCTCATTAACATTTACTCTTCCTTACATATTCTTTTACACTTTTTCACATATTTTCTCTTGCACTTTCATTTATCACATGTCACATCATTACATTACCACATGCATCATGGGCACTTACCACGTGCCTTATTCACATGTCACATTACTTTATTCACATTTTATTACTTAAGTTGCCATGACACATATTCCTAATTACCAACTAGAGGAGAATTTAGCACATAGCATAATTCACACTCACATATCACTTATTCTTCACCTAGGCAATGCGGTGATAAATCTAGGTAACTACGCAGAACCGGGAGAAGCTCTCTCCACCCTAACTAGTGGAACCTGTCCACCTCCAGGATTTCATCCTAATGCCCTTAAGATTTATTTCACATACGTTGAGCTTTCCATAGGGACTTTTCTATGGTACGGCTCTCGGACCCCTATGGTAGTAGTGTCAATCTTGGCCAAATTTTACATTAATCACATTATCATACTTCGTCACATTTTTCTCACGCTTATATACACTCTTTACTCTCTTTTTACATACACTTTACATAACAATTATCTTTCAGTTTGCAAAATTCATTCTTACTGTTTAACAATGATAAACAACTTAAAACAAGATATTAACATGCTGATAACCCTTGATATATACCTAATTAAATCTAACATGCTCGATATGGTCATTTGTTCATTTAAAATCATAACAGTGCCTACTGTCATTAGAACAACATATATACCTATAAGATGTATAGCAAAATTCACATATTTGCATGCACAACATTACCTGAATATACTATGCATAATATTTAAATAAGTACATCATATACAAAATTAGCTAATTACTTATGTTCACAATATATATATATATAAAATTATAATATGCAAAGTTTTAACACACGCACTGTATTTATGACAGGTAAATATCGCATGCACAATATAAAATGACAAAAAATTCATGGTCTCACACTCCCCCCCCCAGAAAAAGATCTTCGTCCTTGAAGATCGCATCGGGTACCTGTGGTGACGTCGTTGATGCCATCTCTGGAAATAAGATGTAATCCTCATTCTTCCTGATTGGTGCTTGTGGCTCTGCTGTTGGCTCCTCTATTGCCGATGCTGTAGCACCTCGGGGATCAAACTTCTTCAACCTCGGACATTCTCTAATCTGATGGTCCTTGCTGCCGCATTTGAGGCACCTTCCTTCCTTTATCCAACACAGATTTCCGCCATGGTGTTTATTGCATTGCATACACTTGGGTTTCTCGCTAGCTGAAGAGGCCGCAAACCTTGCTGTGCTGAGAACCTCATCTAGAGTGCGGGGGTCGCATTCCAAAAGTCTTGTTCTCAACGCTGGCCTGAGTCTCATTATGAAGTTTCTCACCTTGCTTCTCTCCTCATGCTCTTTAGCCCTAGCCTCACGCTTACTGTTGCTAGTCATTTCCTGCAAAACAATTAACTTGTGAGAATTTAAATCACTTAATTCTAGCCATTTTCTTATCTATCTTTCATTCATTATTATTACTTTCTACATATATGGACAATTTCCTATAAAGACTTTGCAATATTATGAAGATGATGGTTTATCCATGTACAGTCTCAACCTTGGGTCTCTGAAACCATCTCTTTAACGACCCTCCTCATACCAGTACGATTATACCAATCCCCATCGATAAAAAGAGCGTCATTACAGTGAGATAATAACCCAACACTAGACGATAGGTTGATATGTACATGAATATAATTGAGTACAATGGAAATAAAATAAATAACTCAACTTCATTTCCATCATCATCACACATTCCACAGTCTATATAGTGAAAGAAAATGACAATGTCCACATTATTACATTTTCAAAAGAACTACATTGTCCATAATATTGTCCATGCAATTAACATTATTCATACTATGAAAGGGAAAATAACAACTCTCTAGCAACTCCAAAAAAGCTACTCCTTGCTCTCAGGATGATCATCGCTACGCCATCCTCTAACACGGGAATACCTGTCACACCTATACGCCGAAGCAAGTATGAGTCTAAAAGACACAGCAAGCAATCTAAAATATCAACCTTACACACATCATATACACACTAAGCTACCAGCAATAAGGAAAACACATGCTATCATTCTAACCACAACAATTTACATGGCACATACTTGTTATGGTCAATTACACACATAATTCTCCCAAACATATTCCTAGTTAACACATGCTCATATTAATTATGGAGGATAATATACACCTACCCAAGTTCTCTACACATGATATATCCTATGATACATGGTTCAAATCTTTATCATATCATTGCATAGTATTTACCAATTTAAAACATAAGGTTATGTACAAGATAATGAACATATACACTCTTAAACACCTATCATGTAACATGATTTATTAATCTAAATATTATCCATATTATGGAACAACTCTACCAAGTAGAACATGGAATTAAGCATAAAGTAGATAGCAACCTAACATGATATCTAATCATATTTCACATGCACTTTTCTCATTTATTTACACATTTCATTTGCTGTTTTAATACGAATAAATTATAATAATATCACCTTTACTAAACATGGATTGAAGATCTAAAACATATTCAATTCGGTTGGCGATTATCACAATTTAAGCATGAAACTATATACTAAATGAATAATAATTCTATCTGGAACTTAGACATTATGTCATGTATTTATCATAATCATAATCTCATTTTGCTTGCTGTTTTGACATGAATTAAACACAATTAGATGGATTTACATTTGTTCACATGCTATCTTATTCATTTAAGAATTCCACATGCTCATTGTTCACATTGCATTACTTTACATGTTTACATACACATATTCACTTACTTTACCATATGGATGATATTAATCTAAATGACATGATACCAACATGACATTATATTCAACAAATCAACACATAAATAAAATGAATACATATGTTTTACCTTGGTTTTCACATGCATTTACATTCTCATTAACATTTACTCTTCCTTACATATTCTTTCACACTTTTTCACATATTTTCTCTTGCACTTTCATTTATCACATGTCACATCATTGCACTTACCACGTGCATCATGGGCACTTACCACGTGCCTTATTCACATGTCACATTACTTTATTCACATTTTATTACTTAAGTTGCCATGACACATAGTCCTAACTACCAACTAGAGGAGAATTTAGCACATAGCATAATTCACACTCACATATCACTTATTCTTCACCTAGGCAATGTGGTGATAAATCTAGGTAACTGCGCAGAATCGGGAGAAGCTCTCTCCACCCTAACCAGTGGAACTTGTCCACCTCCAGGATTTCATCCTAATGCCCTTAGGATTTTTTTCACATACGTTGAGCTTTCCATAGGGACTTTTCTATGGTACGGCTCTTGGACCCCTATGGTAGCAGTGTCAATCTTGGCCAAATTTTACATTAATCACATTATCATACTTCGTCACATTTTTCTCACGCTTATGTACACTATTTACTCTCTTTTTACATACACTTTACATAACAATTATCTTTCACTTTGAAGAATTCATTCTTACTATTTAACAATGATAAACAACTTAAAACAAGATATTAACATGCTGATAACCCTTGATTTACACCTAATTAAATCTAACATGCTCGATATGGTCATTTGTTCATTTAAAATCATAACAGTGCCTACTGTCATTAGAACAACATGAAATTTTTATAACAAGTTTAACACAATAAACATATCACATGCTCAATTTTTTTTTCAGATTTTTCCAAATAGTAATTATATATATAACAATTAAAACTAATTATAGGTACGTTTCTCACTAATTTCTCTTAAGTTGGAATTATAGTATAACAGTCAAATCTAACAGTGCCAATGCGTAAATATAGTCATCACATGATTGCAAAAAATTCATGAAACCCTAACTCACAACTGACCTATTTACACAGATTAAACATGGTCATTTTATGCTCACAGTCCAATTATCAGAATTTGAATAATTAACACAAATCATGAAAATTCAGTAAAACCTCATGACATGACCTACTGATCACCTCTGACCCTTCATAAAATTTACAACATGCTCACATACCCGGAAATCAAATAAATATCTTAAAGAAGATCAAACAGCAGTTTTCAGAACACTGAGGAACTTGGCGGCACAGTGTTGGCCGCCTACTATGTCAACTGCACAATCTCCTGCCGCCAACACATGATCTTGGCGGCACAGGATGTTACCGTCAATATCCTACGAGTAGACTACACAGACAGCACACACATGCAAGGGAAATTGGAGGTTCCAGGACACGAGTAAAAATCTGGAAAAATGCTGGGACCGAAGGGGACATGTGTAGGATTGGTATACATAGGTTACTTGCCTCTAAATAAATCCTAGAAGATCAAACTTCATGGATGAAGCCCTCCTCGGCCCTGCCAAGAAGGTGCTCAGAAACTCTTCAAATCCGATTCTCCTGTTGATGTGGGTTGATCCTCGGAGTTGGGGATGCCTCCTTGATAGTTGAACTATCTTCCAGTCATTGTAGACCTCCAGGAAACTCCTCCAGTTTCCGGATCGAAGTCTTGGAAGTTCAGCTTTTCTCACAGGGAACTCTAGGGTTTTCACAAAGACCCAAAAGACTTGGCGCGACCAGAAAAGTGTTTTTATAAGGCTGGGCAGGTAGGGTATGCACTAGGGTAGGTTGCCTACGGTTTTAGGTGGGTTTTCTAAACTAGAATCGGCCAAAACACGAGCGTTACCAAATCTGAAACCGTTACACAGCAGGGAACTTGGCATCAACATCTGGTGTAGTCAACATGGGGTTGGCATCCAGATCTGCTGCTGCCAAAATGTGATTGGCGTCCATCGATCTGGACGCCAATCACAAGGCTGCAGTCAGCGGCACAGTGTTGGCCGCCAACTGTGCACCTCGGCCAAAACACAAATACGCATCCAATTAAACGTACAATTACACCCCAACAATGTAGTGTGTGCAGAAATACATATATATGCATTCACCATATAAACTACATGCATTACATATTATTTATTTAGATATAACTTGTACCAATCTTAGGCACCGTTTGGTAATGGGTTGATGGCTTTTCCCTTTTTCAAAATCAGATTTTGGGGCAAAAGCTCCCCAAGACCTGCTTTCGGGGCACAAAAGCCCATGTGTTATCATTTCACCTTTTCTCTCTATCTCTCTCCTCCCTTCTCAAAATCCCAAAGCCATCATCTAAAAGCACATTTTCTCACTTGGGAATTAGAGTGAGAAAAAATAGCTTTCCAATCATTAAATAATTGGAATCTCTCAACCCACATTGTTACCAAATGCTGCCTTAATTAAAGATAACATGTACAAAATAACACACATATATATATACACACTACATAATTACATGCTTTATGCATGAACGTATAAATGCAATACACACACTATTATTTAGGTACCATACATGTCATAAACAATTTAAGGGGTATTGAAATAAGTAGATATCATATGCACAACGTTAAACATATACATTTATACGTGTACAAAGCATAATTAAATACAACATGCATGGATTTACATAAATATAACATGCTTATAATATTTTAATATATTTATATATGCACTGTATTATTTAAGTACTATATACTCTATAAACAATTTAACATGCCTAGAAATAGATAATTATCATTTGCACAAGATTAACATATGCATGTATACATATACACATCATAGTTACATACATTATGCATGGAATGATTAAGTATAACATGTACATTGATAGTAAGATAAAACATGCACACTTAAAGATATACATGTACGAAAAATAACTCACATGAAATTATAAGGTATATAACAATACTTACCTATCATATGCACAATATTATTTAAGTTCCATATATACTATAGACAACTTAATGTGTATAGAATTATTTAGATATCACATGTATAAGATAACGTACATATATACATATGTACAACGTATATTTACACACAATATCCATGGGATAAATAGTATAATATGCACTTCAATAGTTAGATAGTATACGCTCGGTATTATTAAGATGCAATATATAATAAGTTAAATAAGAATAATCTATACGACAATAATCAATTTGCACACGCACACTTGAATTGACATATATATATATATATATACACATCTACACAATATAGTTACATATATTGTACATGAAATAAGTAAATACAATATGTAATTCTATAAATAGATTCAACATGCACCTATATACACATTACATGCAATAAAGTTAACTCATATATACCTATAAGATGTATAGTAAAATTCACATATTTACATGCACAACATTACTTGAATATACTATACATAGTATTTAAATAAGTACATCATATACAAAATTAGCTAATTATTTGTTCACAAAAAAATATAAACATGCATATGCACATGAACAATTTAATAATTATAATATGCAAAGTTTTAATACACGCACTATATTTATGACAGGTAAATATCGCATGCACAATATAAAATGACAGAAAATTCGGGGTCTCACACTCTCCCCGCGTAGAAAAAGATCTTCCTCCTCGAAGATCGCATCGTGTACATGTGGTGACGTCATCGATGTCATCTCCGAAAATAAGATGTAATCCTCATTCTTCTTGATTGGTGCTTGTGGCTCTGTTGCTGGCTCCTCTGTTGCCGATGCTGTAGCACCTCGGGGATCAAACTTCTTCAACCTCGGACATTTTCTAATCCGATGGTCCTTGCCGCCGCATTTGAGGCACCTTCCTTCCTTTATCCAACACAGATTTCCGCCTTGGTGTTTATTGCAGTGCATACACTTGGGTTTCTCGCTAGCTGAAGAGGCCGCAAACCTTGCTGTGCTGAGAACCTCATCTAGAGTGCGGGGATCGCATTCCAAAAGTGCCGTTCTCAACGCTGGCCTGAGTCTCATTATGAAGTTTCTCACCTTGCGTCTCTCCTCATGCTCTCTAGCCCTAGCCTAACGCTTACTGTTGCTAGTCATTGCCTGCAAAACAATTAACTTGTGAGAATTTAAATCACTTAATTCTAGCCATTTTCTTATCTATCTTTCATTCATTATTATTACTTTCTACATATATGGACAATTTCCTATAAAGACTTTGCAATATTACGAAGATGATGGTTTATCCATGTACAGTCTCAACCTTGGGTCTCTGATACCATCTCTTTAACGACCCTCCTCATACCGGTACGATTATACCAATCTCCATCGGTATAAAGAGCGTCATTACAGTGAGATAATAACCCAACACTAGACGATAGGTTGATATGTACATGAATATAATTGAGTACAACGGAAATAAAATAAATAACTCAACTTTATTTCCATCATCATCACACATTCCACAGTCTATATAGCAAAAGAAAATGACAATGTCCAAATTATTACATTTTCAAAAGAACTACATTGTCCATAATATTGTCCATGCAATTAACATTATTCATACTATGAAAGGGAAAATAACAACTCTCTAGCAACTCCACAAAAGCTACTCCTTGCTCTCAGGATGATCCTCGCTACGCCTTCCTCTAACACGGGGATACCTGTCACACATGTATGCTGAAGCAAGTATGAGTCTAAAAGACCCAACAAGCAATCTAAAATATCAACCTTACACACATCATATACACACTAAGTTACCAACAATAAGGAAAACACATGCTATCATTCTAACCACAACAATTTACATGGCACATACTTCTTATGGTCAATTACACACATAATTCTCCCAAATATATTCCTAGTTAACACATGCTCATATTAATCATAGAGGATAATATACACCTACCCAAGTTCTCTACGCATGATATATCCTATGATACATGGTTCAAATCTTTATCATATCATTGCATAGTATTTACCAATTTAAAACACAAGGTTATGTACAATATAATGAACATATACACTCTTAAACACCTATCATGTAACATGATTTATTAATATAAATATTATCCATATTATGGAACAACTCTACCAACTAGAACATGGAATTAAGCATAAAGTAGATAGCAACCTAACATGATATCTAATCATATTTCACATGCACTTTTCTCATTTATTTACACATTTCATTTACTGTTTTAATATGAATAAATTATAATGATATCACCTTTACTAAACATGGATTGAAGATCTAAAACATATTCAATTCGGTTGGCGATTATCCATACTTTAAGCATGAAACTATATACTAAATGAATAATAATTCTATCATGGAACTTAGACATTATGTCATGTATTTATCATAATCATAATCTCATTTTGCTTGCTGTTTTGACATGAATTAAACACAATTAGATGGATTTACATTTGTTCACATGCTATCTTATTCATTTAAGAATTCCACATGCTCATTGTTCACATTGCATTACTTTACATGTTTACATACACATATTCACTTACTTTACCATATGGATGATATTAATCTAAATGACATGATACCAACATGACATTATATTCAACAAATCAACACATAAATAAAATGAATACATATGTTTTACCTTAGTTTTCACATGCATTTACACTCTCATTAACATTTACTCTTCCTTACATATTCTTTCACACTTTTTCACATATTTTCTCTTGCACTTTCATTTATCACATGTCACATCATTACACTTACTACATGCATCATGGGCACTTACCAGGTGCCTTATTCACATGTCACATTACTTTATTCACATTTTATTACTTAAGTTACCATGACACATAGTCCTAACTACCAACTAGAGAAGAATTTAACACATAGCATAATTCACACTCACATATCACTTATTCTTCACCTAGGCAATGCGGTGATAAATCTAGGTAACTGTGCAGAACCGGGAGAAGCCCTCTCCACCCTAACTAGTGGAACTTGTCCACCTCCCGGATTTCATCCTAATGCCCTTAGGATTTATTTCACATACGTTGAGCTTTCCATAGGGACTTTTCTATGGTACGACTCTCGGACCCCTATGGTAGCAGTGTCAATCTTGACCAAATTTTACATTAATCACATTATCATACTTCGTCACATTTTTCTCACGCTTATATACACTCTTTACTCTCTTTTTACATACACTTTACATAACAATTATCTTTCAGTTTGCAGAATTCATTCTTATTGTTTAACAATGATAAACAACTTAAAACAAGATATTAACATGCTGATAACCATTGATTTACACCTAATTAAATCTAACATGCTCGATATGGTCATTTGTTCATTTAAAATCATAACATGCCTACTGTCATTAGAACAGCATGAAATTTTTATAACAAGTTTAAAATAGTAAACATATCACATGCTCATTTTTTATAGATTTTTTCGAATAGTAATTATATTTATAATAATTAAAACTGATTACAGGTATGTTTCTCACTAATTTCTCTTAAGTAGGAATTACAGTATAACAATCAAATCTAACAGTGCCAATGCGTAAATATAGTGATCACATGATTGCAGAAAATTCATGAAACCCTAACTCACAACTGACCTATTTACACAGATTAAACATGGTCATTTTATGCTCATAGTCTAATTATCAGAATTTTAATAATTAACACAAATCATGAAAATTCTGTAAAATCTCATGACATGCCCTACTGATCACCTCTAACCCTTCATAAAATTTACAGTATGCTCACATACCCGGAAATCAAATAAATATCTTAAAGAAGATCAAATAGCAGTTTTCAGAACACTGAGGAACTTGGAGGCACAGTGTTGGCCGCCTACTGTGTCAACTGCACAATCTCCTATTGCCCAGCTAGGTAGCCCAGAGGGGGAGTGAATGGGTCTTTTTAAAAGAAATTATCAGCTTAAACTTGTTCACCAAAACAAACACAGATGTGCACACTTCGGCTGATGTTAGTATTAGTTAGAATAGAAGCAATCACACAAAAGCAAACACACGACACAAGGATTTATCCTGGTTCAGAACTCCTTTCCTTAGGAGTCCAACGTCCAGTCCCTGAGCAATCTCTCAGGATTTCACTACCAAGGGTACTGTCCCCCTTAAGGACCCTTACACCTAGCCGCAACTGGTCTTCCTTCACACGAAGGGAGTACAAACACCTTGGATACCCCACTAGGTCTTCCTTCACACCAGAAGGGAACACACCCTGGATTCCACCAGGTCTTCCTTCACACACGAAGGGAACACACCCTGGATTCCACCAGGTTTTCCATCACACCAGAAGGGAACACAACACCCTGGATCCCCACCAGGTCTTCCTTCACACACGAAGGGAACACACCCTGGATTCCACCAGGTCTTCCTTCACACCAGAAGGGAACAGGCACAAGACGAGAATAAGCAGGAAAACAAGCTCCTTGATCAAGCTTCAACAAGCTAAGATCTAAAGCAAGGAACTGAGAGCTTAAGAACAACAAAGTAAGCTCACTCTCAGAACCAAACAACTCTTTAAAGATTTACAGAACAGTAAGAGAGCAAAAGAGCTAATCTAATTGAATGAAGCTTGGCTCTTGTGTGGAACTCGCAGAAGACTTGAGGGGAGTGATATCACTTTTTCTTTTCATAATTCTTTCAGTGTATATTTTCTTCTGGAGCTTCATTCTTCTATATATATCTTCAACTTGAAATTGAACGTTGAGATGTCCGTTGTCTCTAAGCTTTGTTTACGTTAGACTGAGTGGCACTTGGAAACTTCCAGTCAACAGTCTTTTATCCATTTGCGCACGCAAATAGATAGGATCTTCTGGCGTCTATATGGTCCAACGTTGTATGACAGAATGTCTTTAGGGTCCTGCATACATTAAATGCTAGAACAGTAGACAGCTAGGTTGTCTCTTGTTGTCAGTAAATGTTGATGTGAATATTCACCAAAATAGTAATGCCAAATAGCTTGTTCTAAAAGATACACACAGAGTAAGCATAATGGTAGACGTTATCGTCTGCATGCATGTAGAGATACGTTCAGTCTACATTTAATGCAAAGCTGTCATAAAGATATGAGAGGATTTTGACTTTTCAAGGCGTTATAAAGATAAGTCACAAAATCGATCTATTTATGACTTATGAAATCGTTGTGAATAACTGAGTAAATCGTTATGACAAAGGTGTTATAACCAAATTGTTATAAGATGTAAAGAAATCGTTACAGTGCTAGGAATCGTTATGATACTGAAGGAGTCGCTGTGATCACTAAAGAAGTCGATATGAATACTTAAGAAATCGTTGCACAAAGCAAATCGTTATAGTCACTAAAGAAATTGTTAAGATTACTTAAGAAATCGATGTGCAAAGTAAATCGTTATAATGACTAAAGAAATCATTGCAATGAGCGAATCGTTACGAAGTCTAAAGAAATCGTTGCGATGAGCAAGTCGTTACGAAGTCTGAAGAAATCTTTGCGAGGTCTAAAGAAATCGTTGCGATGAGCAAATTGTTACGAGGTCTGAAGAAATCGTTGCGATGAGCAAATCGTTACGAGGTCTGAAGAAATCGTTGCGATGAGCAAATCGTTACGAGGTCTGAAGAAGTTGTTGCGATGAGCAAATCGTTACGAGGTCTGAAGAAGTAGTTGCGATGAGCAAATCGTTACGAAATCTGAAGAAATCGTTGCGATGAGCTCTCTTAACGAATCGTTATGAGAACAACTTCTTTTATCCAAGCAATGTTATGGGTAAATCGTTATGGCTCTACTAAAATCGATGTAACATGAATAAAGTCGATGTGGTAACGATTTCTGTTGAAATCAAACGATGCTTGAAAGCTATGAAGAAACCATTGAAGCATTGAGAAAGCGTTATGAGGAAATCATTGCAGTTCTACTGTAATCATTGTGATCTACAAAAGAAACCGATGTGTACTTAGATAAAATATGATGCTATTTATGCAGTGTGAGAATGCTTACCTATTTTGACTTGTTTTCCTTTGGTATTATTTCCTGTACTTAAGACTTGTAGAAAGTAGTCAATTTGCCAAAGTAACATGGTTTTGTTAATCACCAAAATAGAAATGTAATATATTAAATTATATGGGGATAAACTGTTCATCAATCTCCCCCTTTTTGGTGATGACAAAACTTCAACAAATAGTACACATAATTCTATAAATTCTGAAATCTTATGAAACAAGAAATATGTATTTCAGAGCTTGTAATAGTTCTCCCCCTTTTTGTCATTAAGCAAAAAGATATACATCGACAAAGAAAAGAGAAGAGAAAGATAAGAAATAAAGCTCACTAGATTAGTCCTGAGGGGGTACAGGGAGATAGAAAGCAGGGGATAAAAGAGAGGCAAAATGAGAAATGAGTTCCTAGGCCTACTCTTCTTGCTTCTCAAAATACATTTTGAATGCCCCAGGAGCTATAGAGTAGGATGCTCCCATGAAGGAAGCCATCCTTTTGAGATGAATAGTCAACTGCTTATCCAAGAAATCAGCATAAGCATCTCGGTCCATGGACATTTTGAAGAAGTTGACTTTACCAAAATTGGCACAGGCAAGGAATTGATCGACAGTGATAGGGTAGAAAACCTGCTGATGCTTCATGGTCTGGCACATGGCTACATACACTTTGTACCTTTCAACCCAAATGAGATAGGGATCATGTACAGTGTGAATGGAGTTCATGTCCAGAAATGTAACAGCTGAGATCTCAGGTTGACCTTCCCTGGCACGAGACTCATTGACTTCAGAGAGTTGCTGTGCAGAGAGAGGATAGATCTTGTGAAGGATCGAGAAATGATGTGGACAAGATTTAGAAGGGGGGGGGGGGGTTGAATAGATCTATGCCAACTATTGCGGAAGCTTAATCAATTTAGAAAAACTTTTTGAATCAGAGACAATTTGAAAAAAAATTTGACAGATCTGAAAAGAAATTGAGTGAGTTGTGCAAAAGAGGTGTGTAAACAAGTTGATTAGATGAATTCAAATGATCCTATGCATGCATCTAACGAAAAGTAAATTCAAACCACAATTAGACCAATGCACAGAGATTTTTAGGTGGTTCGGAAATCACACCATGTGATTCCTACATCCACCCCTCACACAGTGAGGATCCACTAAACAACCTGGGTACACCACACCCACTGGAGCCTGACAACTCCAACAACCTGAGTTTACAACTCACACAACCTCTAGAGTAAGACTACTCTAGAATCCTGAGCAAGACTGCTCAACAACACCTTGAGTACATGACTCAAACCACTGAGCACGACGGCTCACAAACAACTTGCTAGAAAAACAGACAAGACTCATATCCTCTAGCAATAGATCTAGTCTAACAAGAGTTCATTCATGAGACTCATGCAGCAACTCTTGTACAATCTCACAATGACTCAGAAGAACAAAGGTACATGAAGAATTGTATAAAGAAATCTTTGCTCTTCAATTATACTCCATTGTAGAAGATTGAATTGGGAAGAGACTTGAGTTCTTGAAATCCCTGGACGATGCTCTGCACTCTGAATTCTGGGATCTTCCTTGAGGTCTTCTCAATCGATTGCTTCCACTTGATCTGCTTCCTTGAAGTGATCCAGTTGTATCTTCAATGATCAAACTCCACTTCTCATGCTTGGACAGATGAGAATTGGCTTGAGGAATCACCAGGAGAGCAGGAGCAGGGAGGTGAACTCTTCTTGCCGCCAAAACAAGTTTCTGGGAGGCTCTGAAGGGTTCTCCTATGATGGATGGCCAATAGGAGGGTATTTATACCCCAAATAGTTCAATGGTACCCTTGGGGTACATGGGCACATGATCCAAGGTTGATCCATCATTTCCCTAGAGTGCCACGTGTCCAGGAGAAACTTTAAGTCAAAAAGTTTCCGGAGTGTGTCGACCTGCCCATAGGGTGTGTCGACACACTGTCCCAGACTGGGCAAAGCAGTTCCCTGGGAGAGGCATCTAGTGTCGACCTGAGATAGTTCAGTGTCGACCTGCCGTAGCCAGCTGAAAAATAGGCCTTATGGGAAGGCTCTCTAGTGTTGACCTTACTGCATTTGGTGTCGACCTGAGATAGAAGCCTGTTGATTTGTTTCTCTGGGATCTGTCTCTAGTGTCGACCTGCCCTGGTCTAGTGTCGATACTAGTTGACCATTTCTTCATCTTTTGGCTTAGGACTTGGACCATTGTGTTGACACCAGTGTGGGGTGTGTCGACACTATCCTTGCAATAAATGTTTGTCCCTGAGAAATAAACACATAAATCATTAGTCAAATGTATTATCATGAATATAAATGATAAATGTGTTTGGAACATGCTTTTTGAATATTGTTATTTCAGGTGTGATGTATTTCACATGTTCCAAATGTTATGCATTAAAATCACAACTTGTCATTATCAAAATGTGAGGATAAATGAATTATATTCACACTCAACCCAACAATCTCCCCCTTTTTGATGATGGCAACATTAAATCCATATAAAAGTGAAGTTTCGATGAAATGTGATTTTAAGCATTTTTGTTTATTTAACACTCAGTTTGAAAAGCATTGATTGACACTGAGTGATGTTTCATTTCCTTTTATTCATACTTGTCAAAGACCTTTGAACATTTTTAGTGACATTTGAAAGTTGCACACATGAAAGACACAATGTTACTAGAAATGAGCTATTTTCACACAAAGGTCAAGCAGCTTGACAAGCACCCATTCATTCACATATTGACATTCATTCAAAGAATTTTCAATCACATTCAAGACACAAATGTTGACATTCATTCAAGTCAAACAAGTATCATTTTCATTTCATTCAAAGATATGAACATTACAATCTTTCAAAAACACATTTCAAAAAGACATTACAATTTTTCTTTCTTGCTATCTTCTCCCCCTTTGACATCATCAAAAGAAATGACATTAGGTGGAAGGAGGAGGAGGAGGAATGGGTATCAAGATGGTCTCAATATCCGTCAATCTTTTCTCCATAGAAGTCAAACTGAACTTCATTTGAGCTTGGATAGTTGAGAGTCTGGTATGTAAGAGATTTTCCATTCTTTCTGAATTCTCTGTCATGGTTGCTTGAAGTGCACTGAAGTCAGTTGAAACTGGGTGTGAAGATGAAGAAGAACCAACTGACCAACCATGTCTGTGCAATGATTTAAATTCCTTTTTCAGATCAGACATTTCTTCATCAATATGAGCAGATAAGTTCTTCATGCTCTCCAAGTCATCTACCAGATGAGCAAAAGACAGTCTTGTCTTAGTTATCTGAGAGAGTGTTTCTTTGGTGTTGAAGACATCAGCTTGGGAATTTGCCAAAATTCCCTGAAGAACTATTTCCAACTTCTCTTGATGTTCTTTTAGCTCAATTGAAGCATCTGCTAGGGTTCCAATCAGTCTGTTGAATCTTTGCACTGCATGGTCAGAGGCTACTTTTTGCTCAATAAATTTTGCAGACATAGTGTTCTCCAACCTCTGTACCTTCAACTCAAAATTTTCTGTCATTATCTGAATGGAGGTGTTCAAGGCATCAAATTTGTCATTTAGAAAGGTGTACAACTCTGGTGGAACAGAAGGTCCACCAAAGGATGTGGAGGCTTGAACTTGAGGTTGTGGAGAAAAAGATGGAATTTCTATCTCAGGGTTCAGGGAGGAGGAGGGGTGAAGTTGAGGTGAAAGTGGGGCATGGAAGGGTACATCAACTTCATCTGCAACATGAGGCTGAGCCTCATTCACTGGAGGCTGGTCCTCATTTGCTGGAGGCTGGTCCTCTTGAACTGGAGGCTGATCCTCTTGAACCACAGGGGCCTCTACTACAGCTGGCCCTCTCCTAACCTGGTCACCCACAATCCTGAAGCCCATAAACTTTTGAACATGCTTGAAACAATAAATGTTGGACTTAGGAATTTGCTGGGACTTCTCATTTGCAAGTGACACATCAAAGTGCTTAAAGACTTGAGTGAAATGGGCTGCATAAGGAAGTGATCTATGTAAATCTGCCCTAGTTGTCTCAGAGATGATCTGGTACATTATGACATGGAGGTTGATCTTTATGTCCTTTTTCATGCAGTATATCACAAATCTTTGAATGTCTGTGAGTCTATCCCTCCCACCACCTTGGGGTGTTATGATAGTGGTGAGTATATGATGGGTAAGTCTCAACACAGGTGGAAAAGTGTTTGTGTTGAACTTGGTGACATGTGTTTGCTTGGGATCAGACACATCTGCTTGCAACCCAGTTAAGATTGTATAGGCTTCATGAAGGTCAAACTCAAAATTATGGTAATCAGCTCCTTCATCTGGAATTTTAAAAAGGGTGGCTGCTAGGTCTAAAGGCAAATCAATCTCAATTCCTTTGACCTTTGACTTGTAACCATCATCAGTGCATTCCAAATGCATATAGAATTCCTGGACAAGTCTGGGGTATATTATGCAAAACTCAGAGATGAAGGATTGCCAAGACTGAAACTTGAAGAAGTTGATGACATCAGGAAAAGCAGCATTCAATGCACTGTCCTCTAAATCCACTACTCTAGGTTTCAGAATGATCTTCCCTTCACTCAGTGGTTTGGAAGGAGTTGCCTTAGAAGGCTGGGAAGACTCAGAGGATGAAGAGGATGACTGCTCAGAGACTTCAGGAGAAGAAACCAAAATCTTCCTCCTAGGGTATGCAGACCCTCTACCTCGACAAGAAGAGGATGTCCTACCTCTCTTAGCAGATGAAGGGGATACAGAGGAAGGCTCTGGCTGCTCCACAGGGTCATGGCGCCTCTTGCTTCTCCTTTCAGTAGGAGGAGCATCATCCGCCGGAATGGGCCTTGCCGTAGTCCTGGACCTTGCTCCACGGCGAGGGGCCTGTTTGTGTGCCATGGGAGCAAGATGGAGTGGAATAGGAGAGGATGGAGAGTGAGGAATGAGAGAAGAATGACAGGGATGGATTGGAGGAGGGAAGAGGTGGGATGCTTTCCGGATTCAAAGGTAGACGACGGCCATCGGGTCGACCTGAAGAGTAAAAGGGGTTTTCAGAGGTACAATACCCCGCAGGAACAACCAGACCCTTAACCGGTGCCCACGGCTGAAATTACCCTGGCAGGGGGTCAGTGTCGACACTAGAGGAGGTGAGTGTCGACCTGAGCGAAAGTGTGTCTGCGACGGCCCTCATTATACCGGTACGGTCACACCGACCCACGTCGATATAACGAGTGTGCTGCCACAGTGGGACATTTACCCAACGATACAAACAGTTGAGATACACGCGAATATACATAACAGAGTAGCGGAAGTAAAAGAGAACTATCTCCATTCATTCATCATCCACATTAAACATACATGCAGTTTGCAATTTGCAAAAAGGAACTAAAGTTCTCATAATTTAAATGCTAAAATAAGATACAAAATGTCCAATGTTCACATATTACATTCTCTTCATGATAATTCTAATATAATGTTTCAAGTACATACTATGAAGTTTACAAAAAGGGATGCACAACTCCACTAGCTAAACTCCGCGCTCGGAGTCCGTCTCCACTGTCTCCTCCACGAAGGTCTCGTCACCGTCTAAACCTGTACGCCGAAGCAAGAGTGAGTCTTAAAGACTCAGCAAGCAACACTATACATGACATTCACGTACAAGTCCTAGTGGTTTCTACATGCACATTTACAGATTTCAAACACAAGCATGCTAGTCAATGCAAGTTTTCAACCTATCATGAAGTTCTACAATTTTATACATAACGCATGCTTTCAGATTTCAAAAAATATAACATTTACCTACCACATGGTCTCTAATCCATTCACTTATGAACTTTAACCTTATAAAGAACCAAACGTGAGAGTTATCAACATGGACACTTTACACACATGAACGGGGAGCATAGTTAGCATGGATTTCACATGTTCTTAAGCACATACATAACTTTTTAACATGCTTTAGGTTGCTGATTTCACATGGTTCAAAGACTATAAACCTACACATGGAAGCTACAATGTGGCTTAGAACATAACATATGAACAATCAATCACGCCCTTTTTACACACATGCTCATTAGTTGTCTCTAACATGGATTCTACACACTTTTGCACACATAACATGAGCATAATAACATGCATTTTCAGAATTTACTTGGTTTCAGATTTAGTCTCATATGGTTTCAATACACATTTACACATCTGGAATTTCACATTCCCTTTTTACACAATTTCCTCTTTTCACATGGTTACACTTTACACATACACATCCACATGTCACTTACACATTCACACATGGTCACATGCACTTTACACATTACACTTTACACATATTTACACAATTTAGGTGCCGTGACACATAGTCCAAACCACCAAAGAAGGACACATTCACATCACATAACACATAGGCACCATCTAGGCAATGCAATGGTGACTCTTGGACTGCGCAGACCGGGAGAACAAGTCTCCACCCTAACCAGTGGTACTTGTCCACCTCCAGGATTTCCCCCTAATGCCCTTAGGGTCACTTAACACAATGAACTTTCTCAGGGGGACTTTTCCCTGATACAGCTCCACTGCCTTCTCGGAAGCAGTATCACATTGGCACAGTTTACACTTTTACATATTTACCGTTTTACACTTGGTCTCACGCACAACACATCTCATTTCATTCACTCTTTCACTCACCTGAACATTTCTGTTTTTCCTAACATGATACTACAGAAATTCCAAGGTTTAACACACAATACACACATTAATCATGCTGATTTTAGATCATAACGAACCGTATTTCAATTATATGCATGAATTATCGTACTTCACTTGAAAACACATAACTCTTTATCTACTGTTCCAATTGGCCTGAAAATTTAACCACATGCTGTTTTCGGGTTCAAAATCGTACTCTCAATTTTTCAGATTTTTCTGAGCTAAATAGGATTTATAGAAAATCAAACACCTAATTAGCATATTATTCACAATTTAAGCTAACATGAGCCTAACACAATTAGAAATCTATCCACTTACTGTTTTGCACAGAAACCACTAACATATGCATGGATTTAGAATACAACACCATCCTAATTCATACATCTATAAATCATTTGTCACAACCTATTTTTTTTCATGTTTTATTTTACCGAACTACACTTATTAACAATTCCACAAGCATGCATGGATTACCAAAATTTCAGAACACACACATGTCCCACAACTCTTTATGTATAGACCGAAATCAAGGCATTCACATTAATCTAAATCATGAATCATGGGTTTTGCAAGATGATTTACAAGTTATTCTCACATGCTTACAAGACATCATTAGCCACATTCACCCACACAACTCACATACATCCACAACCACAATGTACCATATACATAGCTTATAGGAATACCATATATCCTCAGCGCATAAACATACCGAAATTAAATGTATAAGAGGGACAGAACAGCTCACTGTTCTGTCCTGAAGAACTAAACGGCGGTCTCTGGCCGCTGACTCAGAGTCAGCGGCATGGTCGATGGACGCCAAGGAGGAACTGGGCGTCCAGGGACCTTGCCGTTACTCAGGTCTGTGCAGAAAACACAGACCCGAGCTCAAAAACTAGGGTGAAATGGAGGGTCTAGGACTCGAAATAAATTTCATAAAAATGATAGAAACATCCTAGACTCATACGGGGACACCATGGATAGGTCACTTGCCTCTTTAAAAATCCTCCAAGAGATCTATGGCTCGAAGAAGACCTCCTTGGGCAGTCCCAAGAAGTTGCAGAAGCACCTCCAAAAACGCCTTCCTCCGGGCTCCTGGATGATCTCCTCAGCAAAGCAAGACCAGGGAGGCCTTGCCCTTCATATCAGCTACCTCCTTGTCGGGGAAGTTGGCCGGATCAAGCTCCAGGAAGTCGGATTCTTGGGTCACAAGGTGGGGCTTTCTCACAGAAGCTCTAGGGTTTTTCTCTCTTCTTTTCCTCTTCTCACAAGGTGAAGGGAGAAGTGAGAGGAGCCAATTTCGGGTTGGACCCTAAGAAGAGCCCCTCACCCACTCACCAAACCGATTAGACATGTTCAGAGCCGTTGGGGACATCTCCCCAATGGTTGCCTTGCCTTGCTTCAGAAGATAGCAGCTCTGCTGCGCATGCAGGTCAGAGAGGTTGGCGTCCAGATCGCTGGACGCCGGATCTAGTGTTGGCGTCCAGGCTGGACGCTGACACCACCTCGACGGCCTGGGGATTGACGCCAATAGGGCCTTCGGCCAGAACCCTAATTTATGCAGAAAACCATGCATACCGGACATATATACATGCAATGTACATATAGTATCGTATCCACACTACCATCATGCAATAAGTACATTATTTATGTTCAATATAAACACATGCACACGTATTTATACTATTTTAAATATCCACGTAAAATACGTACATACATACTCAACACAATATACACACATAAATACGAAAAAACGACGGAGATTCGAGGGTCTTACACCCTCTCCCCCTTAAAAAAACTTCGTCCTCGAAGTTAGAACGACACTACTCAAACAAGAGGGGATACTTCTTCTTCATCGCATCCTCAAGCTCCCACGTAGCCTCTTCACGTGAGAAGTTCCGCCATAGAACTTTCACCGACGCGATACTCTTGTTCCGGAGATGCTGCACCTTCCGGTCAAGAATGGCTACTGGCTGCTCGACATACGAAAGATCTGGCTGGATCTCCACTGGCTCATGACTAATCACATGAGACGGATCTCGGACATACTTCCTGAGCATAGATACGTGGAATACCGGGTGAACGCTAGCCAAAGCTGGGGGTAAAGCTAGCTCGTACGCCACGTCGCCCAAACGTCTGAGAATCTCATATGGGCCAATGAACCTAGGGCTTAGCTTGCTATGCCTGCCAAATCTGACAACTCCACGAGTAGGCGATATCTTCAAGAAGACATGATCGCCAACCTCGAACTCCAAATCCTTTCTCCTGTTGTCGGCATAACTCTTCTGCCTATCCTGTGCCGCAACAAGCCTTTTCCTGATAAGCTGAATCTTATCCGAAGTTTCCTGAACCAACTCCGGTCCGATCAACTGCCTATCACCAGTCTCCTCCCAACATAAAGGAGATCTGCAGGGCCTACCATACAACGCCTCGAATGGAGCCATTCCAATACTAGCATGAAAGCTGTTGTTGTATGCGAACTCCACAAGAGGTAAATGACGCTCCCAATCATCCTTCCAATCCAGAACACACGCTCTCAACATATCCTCGAGCGTCTGGATAGTCCTCTCGGACTGTCCATCGGTCTGGGGATGAAACGCCGAACTGAGCTTAAGCTCCGAACCTAACGCATCCTGAAGACCCTTCCACAACCTCGAAGTAAACTCGGATCTCGATCCGAAATGATCGACTTCGGCACACCATGCAATCTAACGATACCACTAACATACAATCTAGCTAAACTCTCTACTGACTGCTTCTTCTTCATAGGCAAGAAATGAGCAGTCTTCGAGAATCTATCTACAACTACCCAAATCGAGTCATTGCCCCTTCTAGATCGAGGCAAACCCGATACGAAATCCATAGTGACAGCTTCCCACTTCCATACGGGGATATCCATCCTCTGCATAAGGCCGGATGGTCGCTGCCGCTCGGCTTTCACCTGCTGACATACTAGACATCTAGACACATAATCCGAACATCCTTCTTCATGCCGGACCACCAAAATGATCTCTTCAAATCTTGATACATCTTAGTGTTACCCGGATGAATAGAGAATCGCGATCTATGAGCCTCCGCTAACACATGCTCACGGACATCTACTACATCGGGGACACAAACACGGTGCTGAAATCTAATCACACCGTCCTCATCACGAGCAATGCCCGCCTTACCCACTAACTCTAACAATCTAGGATCGGCTTTCTGCTGCTCAATCACCTCATCCAAGACTGAGGATCTAAGGGATAGCTGAGCTACAAAAGCCTGACACAACGAGGGCTCTAACTCGGTCATAGAGCACGCTGCATCCTCCAACATCTTCCAATCCTGCTGGAGCGAAGACCTCTTCCTACTAAGAGCATCCGCTACGACGTTCGCCTTTCCAGGATGATACTGAAGGTCGAAGTCATAGTCCTTCAAGAACTCAATCCATCTTCTCTGCCTCAGGTTTAATTCCTTTTGGGAGAAAAGATACCTCAAGCTCTTGTGGTCGGTAAACACCTCAAATCTGACACCATAAAGATAGTGCCTCCAGATCTTTAGTGCATGAACCACAGCTGCTAACTCCAAATCATGAGTCGGATAGTTCCTCTCATGCTCCTTCAACTGACGAGAAGCATAAGCTACTACCCTCTCTTGCTGCATGAGCACACAGCCTAAACCAATCCGAGATGCATCCGTATAAATGGCAAAGCCCTCTAGACCACTGGGCAATACCAATACCGGAGCAGAAGTAAGCTTAGCCTTCAATAGCTGAAAGCTGCGCTCACATGCCTCGGACCATACAAACTTCTCACCCTTTCTGGTCAGCCTTGTCATAGGGGCGGCGATGGATGAGAAACCCTCAATGAATCGCCGATAGTAACCAGCTAACCCAAGGAAACTACGAATCTCCGAAGGAGTCTTGGGAACATCCCAATCCATAACTGCCTGGATCTTTGCTGGATCAACAGCTACACCAGCGCCGGAGATAACATGCCCGAGAAAATGAACCTCGCGCAACCAAAAATCGCACTTGCTGAATTTTGCATACAGCTTGTGCTCACGGAGAACCTCTAAGACTAACCTCAAATGCTGACGGTGTGTGGCCTCATCCGGAGAATAGACCAACACGTCATCAATAAACACAACAACAAAGCTATCTAAATACGGACTAAACACCCGGTTCATGAGATCCATGAACGCTGCAGGGGCGTTGGTCAATCCGAAGGGAAGAACTAAGAACTCATAATGTCCATAACGGGTTCTAAATGCCGTCTTGGACACATCCTCACTCCTAATCCTCAACTGATGATAACCAGATCGCAAGTCAATCTTGGAAAAGACTGATGCCTCTCGCAACTGGTCAAACAGATCATCAATCGAGGTAAGGGATACCTGTTCTTCACAGTCACCTGGTTTAGCTTCCTATAATCAATGCACAACCGAAGTGACCCGTCTTTCTTCTTGACGAACAATACAGGTGCGCCCCAAGGGGAAACGCTAGGGCGAATAAATCCCTTATCGAGCAATTCTTGCAATTGCTTCCTCAACTCGGCTAATTCTGCAGGGGCCATCCGATATGGGGCCTTCGAGATAGGAGAGGTGCCTGGAAGCAACTCTATAGTGAACTCTATCTCCCTATCCGGTGGCAATCCAGACAAGTCATCGGGAAAGACATCTGGAAAGTCCTGCACCACATCGATCTCTGCAAGAGTCAGTGACGAACTAGCATCGGGTACTAGCATAACGCTGGCAAGAAATGCGTCACAACCCTTGTTCACCATACGCATCGCCTTCATGGCAGAGATGACTAACTTTCCCGCTAAGTTCTTTGGCAAGGGGTGAGAGAACTCGTCCTCGCCAGGAATGCGGAAAACAATCTTCTTCTTACGACAATCTACTAGCGCATAGTGCTCCTCTAGCCAATCCAGACCAAGATACAATCATAGTCCTTCATCTTTAGCAAGAAGAAACACCCATCTAGGAACCTATCCTCAATGCACACAGGTAACGACGGAATGCACTTCCTAGTCGATACCGTACCCGCAGGGGTGTGCACAGACAAAGGAACCTCTAACTCCTCAGACTCTATGCCGGACTCTAGGGCTAACTGCCTAGCGAACCGCTCGGAAATGAACGAGTGAGTAGCACCCGTATCAAACAAAACCCGAGCGTGCACACCGAAAAGTAAAACTGTACCTTCGGTGACATGCTCCGCCTGCTCGGCGTCCTCACGAGCTAACGCAAACACTCGAGCCGGGGCTCGAGGCCTTCCAGGTCGCCCTGTCGCTGGCGCGGCTGCCGCCACTGCTGGTACTGGCGCTCCTCGCTGAGCTCCCTGCTGAAGCCTAGGGCAGTCCTTGATTTTGTGGTCGCTGCTCCCACACTTTAGGCATTTGCCCGCTATCATCCAACATTCCGTACCACCATGTGCCCTTCCGCAATGAGGGCACTCCTTCTTGTCACCAGAGGAACGTACAGAAGGTACCTGATAGTTGCTGGTTGTTGATGATTTCTGCGGTGTCTGGTACACCGTCTTCCTCTTGTCTTGCCTCTGGAAAGCTGCTGCCGGCCTCTTCTGCGAAGCCTTCTTCTCCTCCAAGTATTGCTCCATTTCGCCTTCCTGTCTGCAGGCTGCGCTGAGGGCCTCGTCTAGCGTGCGGTGGTCGAACGCCACGAGCCTCGTCCTCAGTGATGGTTTGAGACCCATCACGAATTTCTTGGTCTTCCTGCGCTCATCCTCTACTATGTGCGGTGCATATTTAGAGAGTTCAGAAAACCTTGCCTCGTATTCCAGGACGGTCATTGATCCTTGCGTCAGGGAAAGGAATTCTTGCTCCATCTTGTCCTGGATGTGCTCTGGGACGAACTTGGCTCGGAAGAGCCTCACGAACGCGTCCCACGCCACATCTACTGCTCCGTCCTCGAAACGCGTACGCAGTAGGGAGGACCACCATACATCCGCTCTCTCCTGCAACACACCTTCATAAGCTCTAACTAACAAATTCTAACTTTAACAATCAACGTACGATCATAAACTAAAGCATACCTGTAGCATGTAGGTGGCTAAGGTCACCTTGTCCTCGTCAGGACACCTGATAGCTCGGAAGATTTTCTCGGTCTCCCTCATCCAGCTTTCTGCCAAAAGCGGATCACTCTCCCCCTTAAAAGAGGGTGGGGTCATCCTCTTGAATCGCTCCATGATGGAAGGTCCACCATGGTCCTGAGCTGGGGCCTGAGCCTGCTACATTAAACAACAAGCAATATACAATAAACACAATATCATACAAATTAAATAACAAGCCACTTAGTTGTTTCATTAATTTACCTGGGCCTCCAACTGGGCCTGGAGTGCTGCCTGGGTGTGGGCCTGCGTCTGCATGGCTTGCACCAGACCTTGCATGAACACTCCATAATCCACTGGCGGTGGTGGGGGAAGCACAGGACCCTGTGGGGCCGGGGCCTGCTGCTCCGCCCGCTCCTCACGCCTCTGCTCGTCGTCGCGAGCTGGCGCACCTCCACGTCGTCCACGGGAAGCCATGGCTGTAATAAAATTCAGCCACTAATTAGAGCTAGGTTACTAAGTTCTCTAACCATTTTCTTATCTATCTTTCACTTCTTATTAGTGTTTTCTACACATGTGGACATACTTAGCATGCAATGGGGATGATGACTTAGTTATATTCATGTGTAATCTCAACCGGTCGCTCTGATACCAATCTCTGTGACGGCCCTCATTATACCGGTACGGTCACACCGACCCACGTCGATATAACGAGTGTGCTGCCACAGTGGGACATTTACCCAACGATACAAACAGTTGAGATACACGCGAATATACATAACAGAGTAGCGGAAGTAAAAGAGAACTATCTCCATTCATTCATCATCCACATTAAACATACATGCAGTTTGCAATTTGCAAAAAGGAACTAAAGTTCTCATAATTTAAATGCTGAAATAAGATACAAAATGTCCAATGTCCACATATTACATTCTCTTCATGATAATTCTAATATAATGTTTCAAGTACATACTATGAAGTTTACAAAAAGGGATGCACAACTCCACTAGCTAAACTCCGCGCTCGGAGTCCGTCTCCACTGTCTCCTCCACGAAGGTCTCGTCACCGTCTAAACCTGTACGCCGAAGCAAGAGTGAGTCTTAAAGACTCAGCAAGCAACACTATACATGACATTCACGTACAAGTCCTAGTGGTTTCTACATGCACATTTACAGATTTCAAACACAAGCATGCTAGTCAATGCAAGTTTTCAACCTATCATGAAGTTCTACAATTTTATACATAACGCATGCTTTCAGATTTCAAAAAATATAACATTTACCTACCACATGGTCTCTAATCCATTCACTTATGAACTTTAACCTTATAAAGAACCAAACGTGAGAGTTATCAACATGGACACTTTACACACATGAACGGGGAGCATAGTTAGCATGGATTTCACATGTTCTTAAGCACATACATAACTTTTTAACATGCTTTAGGTTGCTGATTTCACATGGTTCAAAGACTATAAACCTACACATGGAAGCTACAATGTGGCTTAGAACATAACATATGAACAATCAATCACGCCCTTTTTACACACATGCTCATTAGTTGTCTCTAACATGGATTCTACACACTTTTGCACACATAACATGAGCATAATAACATGCATTTTCAGAATTTACTTGGTTTCAGATTTAGTCTCACATGGTTTCAATACACATTTACACATCTGGAATTTCACATTCCCTTTTTACACAATTTCCTCTTTTCACATGGTTACACTTTACACATACACATCCACATGTCACTTACACATTCACACATGGTCACATACACTTTACACATTACACTTTACACATATTTACACAATTTAGGTGCCGTGACACATAGTCCAAACCACCAAAGAAGGACACATTCACATCACATAACACATAGGCACCATCTAGGCAATGCAATGGTGACTCTTGGACTGCGCAGACCGGGAGAACAAGTCTCCACCCTAACCAGTGGTACTTGTCCACCTCCAGGATTTCCCCCTAATGCCCTTAGGGTCACTTAACACAATGAACTTTCTCAGGGGGACTTTTCCCTGATACAGCTCCACTGCCTTCTCGGAAGCAGTATCACATTGGCACAGTTTACACTTTTACATATTTACCGTTTTACACTGGTTTCACGCACAACACATCTCATTTCATTCACTCTTTCACTCACCTGAACATTTCTGTTTTTCCTAACATGATACTACAGAAATTCCAAGGTTTAACACACAATACACACATTAATCATGCTGATTTTAGATCATAACGAACCGTATTTCAATTATATGCATGAATTATCGTACTTCACTTGAAAACACATAACTCTTTATCTACTGTTCCAATTGGCCTGAAAATTTAACCACATGCTGTTTTCGGGTTCAAAATCATACCTCAATTTTTCAGATTTTTCTGAGCTAAATAGGATTTATAGAAAATCAAACACCTAATTAGCATATTATTCACAATTTAAGCTAACATGAGCCTAACACAATTAGAAATCTATCCACTTACTGTTTTGCACAGAAACCACTAACATATGCATGGATTTAGAATACAACACCATCCTAATTCATACATCTATAAATCATTTGTCACAACCTATTTTTTTTTGCATGTTTTTATTTTACCGAACTACACTTATTAACAATTCCACAAGCATGCATGGATTACCAAAATTTCAGAACACACACATGTCCCACAACTCTTTATGTATAGACCGAAATCAAGGCATTCACATTAATCTAAATCATGAATCATGGGTTTTGCAAGATGATTTACAAGTTATTCTCACATGCTTACAAGACATCATTAGCCACATTCACCCACACAACTCACATACATCCACAACCACAATGTACCATATACATAGCTTATAGGAATACCATATATCCTCAGCGCATAAACATACCGAAATTAAATGTATAAGAGGGACAGAACAGCTCACTGTTCTGTCCTGAAGAACTAAACGGCGGTCTCTGGCCGCTGACTCAGAGTCAGCGGCATGGTCGATGGACGCCAAGGAGGAACTGGCGTCCAGGGACCTTGCCGTCTACTCAGGTCTGTGCAGAAAACACAGACCCGAGCTCAAAAACTAGGGTGAAATGGAGGGTCTAGGACTCGAAATAAATTTCATAAAAATGATAGAAACATCCTAGACTCATACGGGGACACCATGGATAGGTCACTTGCCTCTTTAAAAATCCTCCAAGAGATCTATGGCTCGAAGAAGACCTCCTTGGGCAGTCCCAAGAAGTTGCAGAAGCACCTCCAAAAACGCCTTCCTCCGGGCTCCTGGATGATCTCCTCAGCAAAGCAAGACCAGGGAGGCCTTGCCCTTCATATCAGCTACCTCCTTGTCGGGGAAGTTGGCCGGATCAAGCTCCAGGAAGTCGGATTCTTGGGTCACAAGGTGGGGCTTTCTCACAGAAGCTCTAGGGTTTTTCTCTCTTCTTTTCCTCTTCTCACAAGGTGAAGGGAGAAGTGAGAGGAGCCAATTTCGGGTTGGACCCTAAGAAGAGCCCCTCACCCACTCACCAAACCGATTAGACATGTTCAGAGCCGTTGGGGACATCTCCCCAATGGTTGCCTTGCCTTGCTTCAGAAGATAGCAGCTCTGCTGCGCATGCAGGTCAGAGAGGTTGGCGTCCAGATCGCTGGACGCCGGATCTAGTGTTGGCGTCCAGGGCTGGACGCTGACACCACCTCGACGGCCTGGGGATTGACGCCAATAGGGTCTTCGGCCAGAACCCTAATTTATGCAGAAAACCATGCATACCGGACATATATACATGCAATGTACATATAGTATCGTATCCACACCACCATCATGCAATAAGTACATTATTTATGTTCAATATAAACACATGCACACGTATTTATACTATTTTAAATATCCACGTAAAATACGTACATACATACTCAACACAATATACACACATAAATACGAAAAATACGACGGAGATTCGAGGGTCTTACAGTGTCGACACTAGATGAAGGTAGTGTCGACCTGGCCTGATGAAAAAATTGAGATTTGAGTATGGAAAAATTTTGTGAGATTTGGGACATCTTTATAATGATAAGCAATGTGTGGAATAATCATTTCAAGAATTTTTAAGAGGCTAAAAAAATTCATTTGTTATATTTGCAAAAATTCAACACAGTTTAAGTTTTACACAATATCCAACAGGATATGAGCATTCAAGACTTGAGTCATTAAAATGATGATTTGAGGGATATAATACATCTAACAATCAACTACACACTACCATATTCTTCAAGTCCAAAGAAATAAAAAATCTTTTAGACTGAAATCAAGTGTGTTGAAAGTAAACAACTTTTTAAAACAACTTGATAATGGATAGGAATGATTCTTTTAAACAATTCTCCAATGATACACACATTTTGTTTTTGAAACAAACTATCAAATGAGATAAATCTTGTTCACTCAAGAACTAATACTTTTCACACACTATAGTCCCTGGATACTAAGGATTTATCCATTATCAAGTCTCAAATGGGTAAATGATGACCTTTTGACATGAAAATATACGTTTTTTTTAGACGCAAATATTTCCAGTTACTCAGTCATCATCAAAAAGGAATATGGCATATTTATTTTGCTTTGCATTTATTTTTGATTTTGAACCCCTTTGAACAGAGATATCATTAGTGCCTCATGACATACATGGCACTTCATTCATTGTGAAGGTGTGCAGTTTCTCAGCACATGTGCCATTGCTCTGTTGAATTATCAATTTTTGGAGAGTTTTGTAAGATAGAAATCATTGATATCCAATCATCAGTTGCAAACAAAAAACATGTTTAAATTCAAGGTACACATTATCCTTCAGTCTTTGAAAGAAATCTGAATTTCTATAGTTTTGAAGAATATATGTGAGAGTTGACAAATGAATATAGTAGATCACTCAAAGGATCATTTTGTGACTCTAGATGCCTGAATGAGGACATCATGCAAGGAAATTGATGTAATGCAAGAAAAGTTTTGAATTTTTCAAAAGACATGACTTGAATTCTCTAGCTCCCCCTGAGATGAGGATTTCAACCACTTTTCATCAGAATAAAGATATGCAAGTTTTTGAAATCAGAAATAATTCTCTTTGAACAACAAAAGCTCCCCTCAACAATTGCATATTCATTTCTTGGTACTTGGCGGAGACATATACTCTCGCATAGTGAAAGTGTCCAGACAAGCAGAACTTGTCCTTCTTCAAATCACCATTTGATATACCAAGAAGTTCAACACAATGTGAGTTGAAGAGTTCATTGTCAAAAAGAAATAGAAGTGAAATGGAGAGAGATATGATCAGTATGAATCAAGGAAGCAAATGATAATGATGATGCACAGAACTCCCCCTCAGAAGATGCCTAACACTCAACCCAATCCCAATGAGAGAGATCAAGAAGATGGACATTTACAAAGACCAAGTTCTCTCCTTAAAGATGAGAATCTACTATCAGGAAGGGGTTTGGTGAAGATGTCAGTAATTTGTTTTTCAGTTTCTATGAAATGGAGTTCAAAGGATTTCTTTGCTACCTCATCTCTCAAGAAATGATGCCTAATTTCAATATGCTTGGTTCTGGAATGCTGAATGGGGTTCTTAGACAGATTTATTGCACTTATGTTATCACATAGAATGGGAACACAACCTAAGTCTTGGTTATAATCAAGAAGTTGATGTTTCACCCAAAGAATTTAAGTTCCACATCTACCTACTGCAACATACTCAGCCTCTGCAGTTGACAGAGCAACTGAATGTTGCTTCTTAGAAGCCCAAGAAATTAGGCACCCACCTAAGTATAAACACAAGCCACTTGTGCTTTTTCTATCTAATTTACATCCAGCATAGTCAGCATCACAATAGGCAATCAAATCTAACTTGCAACCAGCAGGATACTAAATTCCTAAATCACATGTTCCAACAAGATACTTAAAAATTCTTTTAACACTAACATGTGACTTTCCTTAGGATTTGATTGAAATCTAGCACACAAACACACACAAAACTGAATATCAGGTCTAGAAGTTGTAAGATAGAGTAGAGAACCAATCATACCTCTGTAGGTCTTTGGGTCTACTGACTTACCAAGTGAGTCTTCTTCTAGCTTAGCATTAATAGCAATTGGTGTGTTTGAATGCTTGAGGTTCTGAAAGTCAAACCTTTTCAAAAGTTTCTTGACATACTTGGTTTGACTGATGAAGATTCCTCATGTGTTTGGTTAACCTGCAATCCCAAGAAAAACTTTAGATCTCCCATTAAACTATTTCAAATTCATTTTTCATTTGATTTGAAAATTCAGTACACAGGCTTTTATTGGTTGATCCAAATATTATGTCATCAACATAAATTTGGACTGCAATTATTTGATTATTGACTGTTTTTGTGAACAATGTTTGATCAACATTTCCTCTAGAATATCCTTTTTCAAGTAAAAAAGAACTCAAACGGTCATACCAAGCTCTTGGAGCTTGTTTAAGACCATAGAGAGCCTTATGAAGCTTGAAAATATGGTTATGATGTTTTTCATTTTCAAATCCAGGAGGTTGTTCAACAAAAACATTTTCCTTTATGTATCCATTTAGAAATGCACTTTTGACATGCATTTGATAAACTTTAAATTTCATGGAGGATGCAAAAGCAAGGAAAATCCTAACTGCTTCTAGTCTAGCTACAGGGGCATATGATTCTTCAAAATCAATTCCAAATTCTTGATTATACCCCTTTGCAACTAGCCTAGCTTTATTTCTAATGACTTGACCATTTTCATTCAATTTGTTTCTGAAAACCCATCTAGTGCCAATGACTGTTTGGTTACTAGGTCTAGGTATTAATTCCCATACTTGATTTCTTTCAAATTAATGAAGTTCATCATGCATGACATTAATCCAATCAGAACTTGATAAAGCTTCATCAATTGACTTTGGCTCAATTTGGGAAATTAGAGCTAGTGGATCTTCTTCAATAGCATGCAGGAATGATGATCTAGTCCTAACTCTATCATGCAAATTACCAACTACATTATCTAATGGGTGATCTCTCAAAATTCGATGTTCAAAAATTACTTGTTGAGGGGTACTTAAATCTGGAGCAACATTACCTGATCCACTTGAAGATGGTGAATGGATGTTCAAGTTCTCACCAATGTCTTCAAGCTCCTCAACAGTTGGTGAAGAGTCCACAATGAAATCATCCTCTTCACTGTCTTGTCTTTCCCTGCAAGATTTTGAACTATTAGTTGAAAAGGAATTTTCATCAAAGATAACATGTGGAGATTCTTCAACAGTTTTGTTTTTGAGAATGTACACTTTGAAAGCTCTTGACACTTCAGAATAGCCAAGGAAGATGGCTTCCTGACTCTTAGCATCAAACTTGTCAAGATTTTCTTTATTATTGTGTGTACAAAGCATTTACACCCAAAGATTTTGAAATAAGATACAGGCTTTTTGTTTTTCAATAATTCATAGGGGGTTTTTCTGATTTTTGGTCTGATCAAAGCTCTATTTAGAATGTGATTTGCTGTGTTTACAGCTTCAACCCAGAAGGATTTGGGCAAATTACTTTCTAACAGCATGGATCTAGCCATTTCCACAAGAGTTCTATTCTTTCTTTCCACAACTCCATTTTGTTCTGGAGTTCTTAGTGAAGAAAACTTGTGAAATATTTGAAGTTCAGCACATAAATCAGAAAAGAATTTGTTTTCAAACTCACCCCCATGATCAGTCAAAATGTTTTTGATTTTATATGGATAAGTTGTTAAGGCAGTGGTACAGAAATTCCTGAACTCAAGGCAAGTATCACTTTTGTGGGACGAGAAGATAACCCAAGTAAATCTGGTAAAATCATCAATGATCACAAACCCATATCTCTTGCCACTTAGACTTAGAATTCTTGTTGGACCAAAGAGGTCCATGTGAAGTAATTCTAGTGGCCTAGATGTGAGTACCTCATTGAAAGTTTTAAAAGATTTTCTGGTTTATTTTCCTTGGGCACAAATCCCACAAACTTGATTTTCAATATTAGAAAAAGATTCAGGAAGACCCTTAGCCAAATTCAGCCTTAACAATTTATTCATTGTTTTGAAACTTGCATGGCCAAGTCTTTTGTGCCAAGTCCATGCAATTTCATCTTTATTAGAAACAAAACAAAGGTTTTCAGAAAAGTTTTTATTGAGGTTGATCATATAAACATTATTTTCCCTTTTTCCAAAAAAAATTTATTTTATCAGTTGATGAATCAATTATCTTACAGAAATCAGATTCAAACACAACTTTGTGATCTTTGTCACATAGTTGGCTAATACTGAGCAAATTGTAATCCAGACCATCAACTAATAAAACATTATCAACAGAGTTTGAGGAAGATTGACCAACCTTACCAGATCCAATGATCTTTCCTTTATTTTTACCTCCAAAAGTTACTGAACCTCCCTCCTTCTCAATCAGGAATGAAAATTTGGCTCTATCTCCAGTCATGTGTCGTGAACACCCACTGTCAAGGAACCACACATTCGAACCTTCCTGCAAAATCAATCAGTGGAGAGAAGATTTTGGTACCCAAACAGTGTTGGGACCATCAAAATGTTTGAACATTGTCATCAAATCTTTTCTCACCCAAATTTGATTTGTTTTTGATTTTTGTTTTATTACAGTGGCGTTCTCAGTCTTTTTCAGTTTATTCTTTCCCTTAGGAATGAAAACACCAGTGTTTTTATTTTTAGTAGGAGGGGTGTTTTTCATTTGGATATGAGGAGAGTGTAGATGAGGAGGTGAAATCCAAGGATTTTGTTGGTACATCAAGAAATTTGGATAGAAGAATTGAGGATGATACCAACATGGGTTATGATACCATGGGTTCCAATCAGCTTGATGTGCTGCATTGGAGGTCCAAGGTTTTTTATGAATGACTTCCTTTGGATTTTTCTTATTTTTCAAAATTTTATTTGAATTTTTGTTTTTGTGGTTTGTTTTTGTTGATGTTGAGCAGGTCAACCTCTCCTTGACTGGTGTCGACACAACAGCCACAGAATCCTTCTTCTTGTGGACTGGTGTCGACCTGTCAGGTGACTGTGTCGACCTAGTTGTCTTGTTTTGATTCTGAGTTTTTGAAATTTTTGGTGTTTTGCTTGATGTTTGCTTGATTTCACTGTTCTCAAGACTAGGACCTTTGACAAATTTAATCAATGGTGCTTTATCCTTTTTCTCACCAGATTTGTCTTTCTTAGGTTTTTGTTTATTGAATCCTAGCCCATGAGAAATTGAGTTCATTTTGGCTCCCAGCAATGCCTCCAGATTGTCCTTACCTTTTGTAAAGGTTTCAATGACTTCATCCTTTTCCTTTAGCTGGTTTTCCAAGGTTTTGATTTCTTCAACCTTTTGTTGTTTATCTTTGTTTTCCATTTCCATCTTTTCAGACAGTTCTTTGAATTCATGGGTGGCCTTTTGAGAGGCAAGCTTAAGTTCATCAATTAAGTTTAGAAGATTTTTCTTTTCTTCATTAAGTTCCGTTACCTCATTTTCTAATTCACAAATTCTTTTGTTTGAGGAATAGTTATTCATGATGCTTTCCATTTTCTTTTTGAGATGCTTATTTTCTTTCCTCATTTCAGTGTATTTTTCAACAAGTTCGGCATATGCATCTTGCCAATCCTCAACTGAATAGTTTTCGAAGGATGTACTTACCTTTCCATCAGAACTATTTGCCATGAAGCAGATTTCCTCACTATCAGAACTTGAGGATTTTTCATCTTCTTCCTTCTCACTTGAGTCTTCATCAGACCAAGTGGCTACCATGGCCTTTGGCTTCTTGAACTTGTGAAACTTCTTGTGCTTCTCCTTCTTGTTTTCAAGACATTCTCCCTTCATATGTCCTGGCTTGTTGCACCTGTAACAGATGACAATTTCGTCAAATTTTTGATTCTTATTAGAATTAGCATTAGAAAAGGAAGTGTTTCTTTTACCTGATAAAAACTTCTTTTTCCCAGAAAGTTTTCCTTTTCTATATTTCAAGAAATTTCTAAATTGTCTGGTCATGAGAGCAATCTCATCCTCATTTGACTCAGACTCATCAGAACTGGTTTTCTCCTGACTCTTGTCTTTATTACTTGATGAGGCCTTTAGTGCTACTGGCTTGGTTTTAATTATATGCTCTTCATTTCTTTTTAAGTTGATTTCATAAGTCATTAAGGACCCTATCAATTCATCCAAAGAAATTTTGGACAAATCTTTAGAGTCTTCAATGACAGTGGCCTTTGTGTGCCAAATTGAAGAGAGAGAATGTATAATTTTCCTTACCAAGTCTGCATCTGTATAATCCTTACCTAAGGCCTTCAGTCCATTCACAATTATCATAAACATGGCAAACATTTCAGAAATTGTCTCATTAGATTTCATCATAAACAATTCATATTCAGAGACAAGAATGTTAGCTTTAGTTTCTTTCACTTGAGATGTTCCCTCATAGAGTAACTCAAGTTTATCCCACATCTCTTTGGCAGATTTGCACATTGAGATTTTTGAGTACTCTTTAGGGTGGAATGCACATTGAATCATGTTCATGGCACTATAATTCAGAGTGGCCCTCCTAATCTGTTCCCTAGTCCAGGTTTCTTCCTCTCCCTGATTCTCATAGGGACCTACTTCGACTACCTTCCATATTTCATAGTTTTGAGCTCTAAGGAAGACCTGCATTCTATTCTTCCAATAGGTGTAGTCTGTTCCATTGAAGAAGGGTGGCCTATTAATAGAGTGACCCTCAGCCATGAACCCTCTTGAATCCATTAAGACAATTAAATGGTGCAAAGAAGAGATACTTAGCAGACAGACAAGCAAACAATCAAGACACACAGAACACTCAGAAAATACTCAGATCAAATCAGATCAAGTGTAAACCCTCTCTGATACCAATTGAAGGATCGAGAAATGATGTGGACAAGATCTAGAAGGGGGGGGGGGGTTGAATAGATCTACGCCAACTATTGCGGAAGCTTAATCAATTTAGAAAAACTTTTTGAATTAGAGACAATTTGAAAAACGAATTTGACAGATCTGAAAAGAAATTGAGTGAGTTGTGCAAAAGAGGTATGTGAACAAGTTGATTAGATGAATTCAAACGATCCTATGCATGCATCTAACGAAAAGTAAATTCAAACCACAATCAGACCAATGCACAGAGATTTTTAGGTGGTTCGGAAATCACACCATGTGATTCCTACATCCACCCCTCACACAGTGAGGATCCACTAAACAACCTGGGTACACCACACCCACTGGAGCCTGACAACTCCAACAACCTAAGTTTACAACTCACACAACCTCTAGAGTAAGACTACTCTAGAATCCTGAGCAAGACTACTCAACAACACCTTGAGTACACGACTCAAACCACTGAGCACGACGGCTCACAAACAACTTGCTAGAAAAACAGACAAGACTCGGATCCTCTAGCAATAGATCTAGTCTAACAAGAGTTCATTCATGAGACTCATGCAGCAACTATTGCACAATCTCACAATGACTCAGAAGAACAAAGGTACATGAAGAATTGTATAAAGAAATCCTTGCTCTTCAATTATACTCCCTTGTAGAAGATCGAATTGGGAAGAGACTTGAGTTCTTGAAATCCCTGGCCGATGCTCTGCACTCTGAATTCTGGGATCTTCCTTGAGGTCTTCTCAATCGATTGCTTCCACTTGATTTGCTTCCTTGAAGTGATCCAGTTGTATCTTCAATGATCAAACTCCACTTCTCATGCTTGGACAGATGAGAATTGGCTTGAGGAATCACCAGGAGAGCAGGAGCAGGGAGGTGAACTCTTCTTGCCGCCAAAACAGGTTTCTGGGAGGCTCTGAAGGGTTCTCCTATGATGGATGGCCAATAGGAGGGTATTTATACCCCAAATAGTCCAATGGTACCCTTGGGGTATGTGGGCACATGATCCAAGGTTGATCCATCATTTCCCTAGAGTGCCACGTGTCCAGGAGAAACTTTAAGTCAAAAAGTTTCCGAAGTGTGTCGACACATTGTCCCAGACTGGGCAAAGCAGTTCCCTGGGAGAGGCATCTAGTGTCGACCTGAGATAGTTCAGTGTCGACCTGCCATAGCCAGCTGAAAAACAGGCCTTCTGGGAAGGCTCTCTAGTGTCGACCTGACTGCATTTGGTGTCGACCTGAGATAGAAGCCTGTTGATTTGTTTCTCTGGGATCTGTCTCTAGTGTCGACCTGCCCTGGTCTAGTGTCGACACTAGTTGACCCTTTCTTCATCTTTTGGCTTAGGGCTTGGACCATTATGTCGACACCAGTGTGGGGTGTGTCGACACTACCCTTGCAATAAATGTTTGTCCCTGAGAAATAAACACATAAATCAATAGTCAAATGTATTATCATGAATATAAATGATAAATGTGTTTGGAACATGCTTTTTGAATATTGTTATTTCAGGTGTGATGTATTTCACATGTTCCAAATGTTATGCATTAAAATCACAACTTGTCATCATCAAAATGTGAGGAGAAATGAATTATATTCACACTCAACCCAACATCTTGGTCCACTGAGCAGGAGTCAATCTTTCACATTCTGACAGGGCAGGGGCAAGATCTTCAGCACTGACATGGCCCAAATGGTATTCTCGAAATACAAATCTGGAGAAGGCCACCATACAACCCTTTTTCACTTTGATTCTGCCCATAACTCTGGCAAAACACTCAAAAATGACTGAGCCTACTGAGGTGTCCATGAGCACAGAGTACAGAGGAGGAAGAGAAGTAACCTCTGGCAACTGAAGGGTGGCAAAATCTACCCGGAGGGGTTCAGTGCGGCAATCAGGTCCAAGATTTTTGATAGCTTGCCTAAACTGGCTGAGCTGAACTTCAGGCAAACGATGAAGGTATCTATAATCATTGAGCATTTTGAAATGCCTGATCTTCTTGATTTCTTTCTGGATGAATGGGGCAAAGGTGTTGTTATGATGAATCAGGAACCATTCGGACAGGGTTAGAGACTGATCCCTTGGAGGAAATACTTCAGATCTGGCACGAAGAAATCTGTTGTACAACTCTTTATTGGAGCGACCCCATTGCTCTTCAGATAAGGATTGAGTGGGAGAAAAGATTTTCTTTTTGATGAAAGGGGACATAGATGTATAGGGTAAGATAGTGTTTAGATGATCAGTAAGATGGAGAAAAGGAAGATTGAAAAGAGAAGCAAAGACAACTTTGGTGATATATTCTCTGTAGAGAGGACGATTCTTGGTGACCTCACATAGAGAAAACCACAAAGGAGGATATAAAGTACTTGAAGAGGAAGATGATGTCTTCCTTTTCTTATGGACGGGACTGGAGGGATCTGCTTCATGAATATGCTTGCCAACCTTGAGAACAGAACCAAGAATGGCATTTTCAAATTCATCCTTGATGGTCTCAAGATATGGACCAACAATCTGAGCTTCCCTGGGAATAATGGTGATGAAAGAGGGAGGAGGTTCAGGATGAAGAAAAGAAGAGTTGGAAGAAGTTGGTGTAGATGGTCCAAAGGAGGGTGGACCGGAAGAAGAGGAGGCTCCAGCTGAGGAGGAGACTGGAGGAACCTCAAAAACAGGTGGAGGTGGAGGAATGGGTGTGGAAGATGCAGGAGATGAAGCGGATTAAGAAGGAAAAGGTGCAGGTGAGGAGATGACTCTGGGTTGTGGTTTCTTGAAGGTTTGAGGTGCAGGTGGAGCTGTGGAGGAAGAAGGAGGTGAGGGAGGAACAGGGGTCTGAGAGGATGAAGGAGCTGGGGGCTCTGGAGCTACAGCTTCTTCTTCTGCCAAGTTCTGCTCAGACTCAACTGGCCTGGATGGCCCTGATCCTTCTGTATGAGACCCTGATGGTCCTGGCCCTTGTGCTAATGACCCTGAAGGCCCAGACTTCATAGCTTCTTCTTCTGCGGGAACCACAGATGGCCCTGACACTTGCACTAGTTCAACTGGCCCTGATGGCCCTGAACCACTGACATCTGCTTGAGGGTCTGCTTCTGCTGGCCCTGGTGGCCGAGGAACATCTTCTGCACTCCTCTGAGCAGCAGGAGGAGAAGGAGGAGGAGCTTGGGTTCCAACAACCTTCAAAATCTCAGATAGCATTGACTTCATGCTACCCATCTCCTTGTTGAACCATTTCATAGCATTTCTTATTGAATATAACTCCTTTGATGCTGAGGCCTGGCTCATGAAAATAGAATTCACATCAGATTGTAATGAGCACATGATTTCTCCTTGAGCGTCCATCCTCTAAATCACAGGTTTCAAATTTATTATAATTTTCTGTCGCTGGGACCTCTGATGTGGAGTATCAGCAAGGAGAGGAACTTCAGAAGCAACTCCCTTCCCTTTCTCACTTGCATGGTCCACAGGTGCCTGTTGATCACCGTCATCATCTTCAGAGTCTGAGGAGCTAGCTGTTACTCCTTCTTGAAATTGGTGCTCAGAGGGGTTTTGATTTCCCTCCTCCTGAGTTTCACTTTCCTCCTCAACTACTAATTCTTCTTCTTGTGCTGCTGCTGCTGCTACAGCTTCTTCCCGAGGAACATGCTCTGTCACTGATTGCTCCCCCTCAATGGGAGCATCTTCCATCACAGCATCTACTTGTGCTAAAACTTGCTCTTGCTGGCCTGGAGTTCTTCCATGACCCTTTCTTCAGTGTGGCCATCTGCCACAGATTTAGTTACCTATGGATCACTTGCATCTGGCTCCCCCTGAGAAATGGAGTCCAGTACCTCCCTAAGTAGAGAGCCTACTTGGGAAGAAGGAGGAGGATCCTCTGAAGATTGCCCAAAGGGCTCAATGTACTCAGGAGGGATGTCCTCAATTCTTCTGCTTGCTTCTTCTTCTGCTGCTGATGGTACTGTTGCTGGAACTACTGGATCAACTGCTGCTTCTGATACTGTTGTGGTTGGTGCCTCTTCTACTACTGCTTCTTGTACTGGTTCCGCTGAAGCTGCTGGTGACTTTGCTACTGCTGGTGCTGGTTCTAGATCCTCTTGGGCTTCACCAACGATGGCTTCACCCTCAAAAGAGCCAACTTTTGTCCAGACACCATTAACTAGTGAGAAACCACTTTTCTTCAAATTTCTGGACCTAATGGCTTGGCCCATTTTCTCAGACACATCACCAACTACACTAATGCCAAAATGCTGGAAAATTCTTGTCAGGAGATGGGCATAAGGTAGTGAGATATTCAACTTGCTCTTGGTGTCCCACACCTGAGAGCTGGCAAACTTCATCCTTTCTATTATCAATTCAGCAGTATTAATTTCCTGATTCTGGATAATCCAGAACATCAGGTCTGAGTCTGCCCTGACACATGTTGAAAATGATGCACTTCTAGGTACAATAATTTGACAAATAATGAAGTGCAGCAATCTATTGAAGGCACTAAGCTGGTTGATATCCAGCTTCCCATCCTTCAGCTTATACTCCGGACCAATAATCCCTAAACCCTTGGTATTAATGTCCTCTGAGTGGATGCCACTGCGACCGGTAGAAGAAACGACAAACAGAGATGCCAAAAGGTCTCTAGTGATTCTAATCTGGGTACCCTTGACCATGGAAGTCAAGGTCCCATCCGCCTCAGTTTTCAAGCACACATAAAAAGCTTTAACCAAATCCGGATAACTTACTTCAGATAGGGTTGCGATCTTTGTCCATTTCAGCCTTTGTAGAGCTTCAACCAAACTGCCCATGCCATTTTTCTCCAGGTTTGCTAGATCCACTGCTTTGTTACCACAGACTTTTGCCTTGATTGTTGCGAACGTTGCTTGCTGCTCTACTGTGAGGAATGCAGCTCCGTAGCCCCCAAGACTACCGGAAACAACAGAGATGGCCATGGATTTCGGTGGAGGATGTTATCTGGAGGAATGAGAAGGTGGCAGGAGTGAAAGCCCTCAAGAAATTCTTCGCGGGAAAAGAAGAGGGGCTTCAAATTTGCAGAAAGTCGATGCCGGAGTCGTTAGGGTATCGGCTCGGGCATACAGACGAAGGAGGAAAGGGGAACGGTAGGAGATGAATCATTCCCCACATCGATTACAGTATAAATAGATGCTTTATTGAAAAGAGAGACACCAAAAAGGCGACAGAGAATGACAAATGAGTTTAACTATTCTATAATGCTTTTACAAAAGATACCGTCAAGATAGGATAATAGGATATTTCATTTGCTTAAAGTCAAGGGAGAGAGTTTATTTAAATTTTAAAAATTTATATTTCAGTTTTAAACAGAAATCTTTTCACAACTTACACATGCCCAATTCCCTTCTAAGAGATGTGAATCTCTCTTCGGATAAGGCTTTTGTGAAGATATCTGCTAATTAACCATTTGTATCAATAAACGAGATTTCAATATTACCATTTGCTACATGATCACGAATAAAATGATATCTAACCTCAATATGTTTGGTCCTTGAATGCTGGACTAGATTTTTGGTGAGATTGATAGCACTGGTGTTGTCACACAATAGTGGAATTGATTTGATATTTAGTCCAAAGTCCTCAAGTTGTTGTTTTATCCATAGGAGTTGTGTACAACAACTTCCAGCAGCCACGCACTCAGCTTCAGCTGTAGACAGTGCCATTGAATTTTGTTTCTTGGAGGACCAGGATATCAAACACCCTGCAAGAAATTTACAACAACCACTGGTGCTTTTTCTGTCTACTTTGCATTCAGCGTAGTCCGCATCAGAGTATCCTACTAAGTTAATTTCACAAGATTTTGGATACCACAGACCTAATTCATGAGTTCTAGCTAAATATCTGAAAATTCTTTTGACACCGATTAAATGAGATTCTCTAGGATCTGCTTGATACCTAGCACACATGCATACACTAAATAAAATATCAGGTCTGCTAGTTGTTAAATAAAGCAAAGAATCTATCATACCTCTGTAGATCTTTTGATCTACTTTCTTACCATTCTTGTCACTGTCCATCCTTATTGATGTACTCATAGGTGTTGACAGTGGTTTGGTGTTTTCGAATCCAAATTTATTTAGAAGTTCCTTAGTGTATTTGGCTTGACAGATGTGGGTGCCATCTTTTCCTTGCCTGATTTGTAGTCCAAGGAAATAATTGAGCTCCCCCATCATGCTCATCTCAAACTCTCCCTGCATCAACTTTTCAAAATACTTGCAAAGGGATTCATCAGTAGATCCAAAAATAATGTCATCTACATAGATCTGTACAAGTAATATGCTCTTAACTTTCGCTTTGACAAATAGAGTGCTATCTACCTGTCCTCTAGTGAAACCATGATTTAATAGAAAAGAACTAAGCCTTTCATACCATGCTCTAGGTGCTTGATTTAAACCATAGCGAGCTTTATGAAGTTTAAAAACATGATTTGGAAATTCTGTATCATCAAAACCTGGTGGCTGTTCTGCATAAACTTCCTCTTTTATAAAACCATTAAAAAATGCAGATTTAACATCCATTTGAAATAGTTTTAAATCTAGAGCAGATGCATATGCAAGTAGTATTCTAATAGCCTCAAGTCTAGCTACAGGTGCATAGGTTTCATCGAAGTCTATGCCTTCCTCTTGGGAATAGTCTTGAGCCACCAATCTGGCCTTGTTTCTTAAGATCACACCAGCCTCATCTAATTTGTTTCTGAACACCCATTTGGTGCCAATAACTGGATGGTCTGGAAACAAGTGACCATACTTGGTTTCTCTTGAACTGATTTAGTTCATCTTGCATAGCTATGATTTAAGATTCATCAGTAAGAGCTTCATTGACTGTCCTAGGCTCTATTTGAGAAACAAATGCTAGGTAATCACACGGAATTACACTACCTCTTGTTCTTACCCCTACAGATGGATCACCAATGATGTTTTCGAGTGGGAGATCTTTCTTGTATCTCCACTCCTTTAGAAGATTTTCATGCTCAATGACAGTTTGCTGCAGGTCTTCCATAGGTGGATTATCCTTGTCCTCAATTGATGTATCCTTTAATTTCTTGGACAATTCATCTGTATCATCATTGTCACTATCTTCTTCCTTTTTCAAGGAAGGGTTAGTTTCATCGAAAATGATATGTACAGACTGTTCAATTAATAAAGTGCGTTTGTTAAACACCCTATAATCTTTAGGTTTAGAAGCATACCCCATGAAGATGCCTTCATCTGATTTGGCATCCAACTTACCAATATCTCTTTTGCCGTTGTTGTGAATGAAACATGGGCATCCAAAGGGTCTGAAATGACTAATTTTTGGCTTCTTTCCTTTGAACAGCTCATAAGCTGTCTTCTTCAGAATTGGCTTGATCATTACTCTATTAATGATGTAGCTTGCTGTGTTTACTGCTTCAGCCTAGAAATACCTTGGCAAATCATAGTCTGACAGTATTGTTCTTGCCATATCCAATAAAGTTCTATTTTTCCTCTTAGCAACTCCATTTTGCTGTGGTGTCCTTGGTGCTGAAAAGTTGTGCTCAATCCCTTGGTCATCACAGAATTTTGCAAATTTTTCGTTTTGAAATTCTCCTCCATGATCTGACCGGATTCCAACAATGCAAAACTTCTTGTCTTTCTGAACTTTCCTGCTGAAGCTTACAAAGCTCTCAAATGTATCATCTTTATGTTCCAAGAAGGCGACCCATGTAAATTTGGAATAATCATCGACAATGACAAAACCAAAGTTCTTTCCTCCAAGACTGGTGGTTCTCATTGGCCCAAATAAATCCATGTGAAGGAGTTCTAAGGGTTTAGAGGTGGTTACCACATTCTTTGATTTGAAGGAACTCTTGGTGTGTTTCCCTTTTGCACATGGTTTGCAGATACCATCCAATTTAGCGCTCACTTTTGGCAGACCTTCCACAAGGCTCCTCTTTCTGAGCTTATTCATTCCTTCTAAACTGCAGTGACCCAATCTTCTGTGCCACAGCTCAGTTGACTATTCTTTGCTGGCTGCTAGACAGATATCTTGATCCTTGAGTTCTTCAAGATAGAGCACATACAGATTCTTCTCTCTGTTAGCTTCGAAGATTACTGCTCCATCCTTCAAGATAGTACATTTTGATTCTTGGAACCTGATCTGATGACCTTTATCGCATAGCTGGCTGATGCTTATAAGGTTATACTTTAGCCCTTTGACACACAGTACATCCTCAATGATTGTTTTCCCTTTGTTGCTCATAGTACCACTGCCTATTACTGTTCCTTTTCCATTATCTCCATAGGTAACTGTTCCTTCTTCAGCTCGGAGATGTGTAAACAACTTCCTATTCCCCAACATGTGCCTTGAGCACCCACTGTCCAGGTACCACTTTGATGCTCGAAAGCTTTCCTGAAAAAGGAGACATTAAGTTTTAGGTACCCAAGTTCTTTTGGGTCCTGAAGGGATAGTATCATTAATTCTTCCTTTTATTATCCATTTTTATGTCTAGTTGGACATGTTAATTTTATATGACCTAATTTGTTGCAGTGGCTACAACATGATGTTTTTGTTACTCTTTTCATATATTTAAAATTAGTTTTGTATGCTATATCCTTTTCCGGTGTGAATTTAGGGGTTGGATATATTTTAGGATAAACTATGGTTTCTTCATTATCTGGGGGTGTATATCCTAATCCATTTTTCTTCTTACCTGATCTTCTAGCACCTTTTAATATGAGGGAGTTTTTACCATTTGTGAATTTTTCCACTGTGCTAGATAACTTTTTATTTTCTTCTGTTAATGACTTTATCTCTGTTTTCAGTTCATCTGAGCTTGCTTGTTTTTCCAATTTAATTATTTGTTCATTCTTATCTTTTAGATCTTCATATAATAACTCATTTCTTCTTTTAAGTTCAGTTAACTGTTTTTCTAGCTGTTCATTTTCTGATTTTAGATCTGAGTTTGTGTTTTCTAAGCAAGCAATGTTTTTCTTACTAGCTTTCAATAATTTAGATATATCTCTATATTTATCATATAGTTCATTGAATGCTTCCTCTAAATTATCCGAATCAAAATTATTGCAGGAATCAAAGGAGGAGTCAGATGTTACCTTATCATCTATATTTGCCATGAACGTCAAGTTGGCTTCTTCTTTATCACTGCTTGAGCTTGACTCACTGTCTGAGTCACTGCTGTTTTCCCAAGCGGCTGCCATTGCCTTTTTCTTGTACTTCTTGAATCGTCTGAAGTTGTCCTTTTTCTTGTGTCCATCTTTCTTAAGCTTTGGACATTCTGCCTTGATATGTCCAGGCTTCTTGTACTCATAGCATATTGGTTCTCCTTTCTTCAGATCCTTTCCTTCTGGCTTCCTAAATTCTTTATTTTTCTTGAAGAACCTTCTGCCAGACTGAAACTTCTTTTTCTTAGCTAGAATTCGTTGCAGTCTTCTTGATAGCATTGCTTCTTCATTTTCACTATCCTCAATGCCTTCACTATCATCTGAGCTTGCTTCTGATGATTCTTCTTCGGCTTTTAAAGCATTAGGGTGCTTTTTCTTGCTTGAGGACTCTCCTAATCTCTCTATATTTATTTCATGGGCCATAAGGGACCCGACGAGTTTTTCCAAGGACATCATTTTTAGATCATTGGCTTCCTCAATGGTCGTTACCTTTGGGGTCCATGAGGATGGTAGGGATCTGAGAATTTTCCTTACCATGTCTCCAATCTCATAAGTTTTTCCTAGACTAGCCAACCCATTTGTAATATCAGTAAATCTACTGAACATTTGAGTTATGGACTCACCTGATTGCATCTAAAATCTCTCATATTGTGTAACAAGAATGTCAATTCTTGTCTCATTTACTTTGTTTGTGCCTTCATAGGTAATTCTGAGCTTTTCCCACATTTCCATTGTAGATTTGCAGGCTGACACTCTATTGAACTCCTTTTTGCTGAGAGAACAGCATAGAATACTTTTAGCCTTACAGTTCAAGGAAATCTTTTTCCTCTCATCATCTGTCCACTGAGCCTTCTCATTTGTGACTAGGAGATCGCCTTCTTCTACTATGGACCAGATTTGATAATCGAAACCTTGCAGGAAATACTCCATCCTGGTTTTCCAATAAGCATAATCTTCACCATCGAAGAGAGGGGGTCGATTGACAGACTGACCTTCAATGTTACCTTGGGCTGCCATGGATCTTTACTCTTCAGATCGTTGGATCTTTTTCTTTGTCGAAGAGACTCGCTCTGATACCACTTGTTGCCCAGCTAGGTAGCCCAGAGGGGGGGTGAATGGGTCTTTTTAAAAGAAATTATCAACTTAAACCTGTTCACCAAAACAAACACAGATGTGCACACTTCGGCTGATGTTAGTATTAGTTAGAATAGAAGCAATCACACAAAAGCAAACACACGACACAATGATTTATCCTGGTTCAGATCTCCTTTCCTTAGAAGTCCTACGTCCAGTCCCTGAGCAATCTCTCAGGATTTCACTACCAAGGGTACTGTCCCCCTTAAGGACCCTTACACCCAGCCGCAACTGGTCTTCATTCACATGAAGGGAATACAAACACCCTGGATACCCCACCAGGTCTTCCTTCACACCAAAAGGGAACACACCCTGGATTCCACCAGGTCTTCCTTCACACACGAAGGGAACACACCCTGGATTCCACCAGGTCTTCCTTCACACCAGAAGGGAACACAACACCCTAGATCCCCACCAGGTCTTCCTTCACACACGAAGGGAACACACCCTGGATTCCGCCAGGTCTTCCTTCACACCAGAAGGGAACAAGCACAAGACAAGAATAAGCAGGAAAACAAGCCCCTAGATCAAGCTTCAATAAGCTAAGATCTGAAGCAAGGAACTGAGAGCTTAAGAACAACAAACTAATCTCACTCTCAGAACCAAACAACTCTCTAAAGATTTACAGAACAGTAAGAGAGCAAAAGAGCTAATCTAATTGAATGAAGCTTGGCTATTGTGTGGAACTCGCAGAAGACTTGAGGGGAGTGATATCACTTTTTCTTTTCACAATTCTTTCAGTGTATATTTTCTTCTGGAGCTTCATTCTTCTATATATATCTTCAATTTGAAATTGAACGTTGAGATGTCCGTTGTCTCTAAGCTTTGTTTACGTTAGACTGAGTGGCACTTGGAAACTTCCAGTCAACAGTCTTTTATCCATTTGTGCACGCAAAGAGATAGGAACTTCTGGCGTCTATATGGTCCAACGTTGTATGATAGAATGTCTTTAGGGTCCTGCATACATTAAATGCTAGAACAGTAGACAGCTAGGCTGTCTCTTGTTGTCAGTAAATGTTGATGTGAGTATTCACCAAAATAGTAATGCCAAATAGCTTGTTCTAAAAGATACACACAGTAAGCATAATGGTAGATGTTATCGTCTGCATGCATGCAGAGATACGTTCAGTCTACATTTAATGCAAAGCTGTCATAAAGATATGAGAGGATTTTGACTTTTCAACGGGTTATAAAGATAAGTCACAAAATCGATCTATTTATGACTTATGAAATCGTTGTGAATAACTGAGTAAATCGTTATGATCAAATCGTTATGACAAAGGTGTTATAACCAAATTGTTATAAGATGTAAAGAAATCGTTACAGTGCTAGGAATCGTTATGATACTGAAGGAGTCGCTGTGATCACTAAAGAAGTCGATATGAATACTTAAGAAATCGTTGCACAAAGCAAATCGTTATAGTCACTAAAGAAATTGTTAAGATTACTTAAGAAATCGATGTGCACAGTACATCGTTATAATGACTAAAAAAATCGTTGCAATGAGTGAATCATTACGAATTCTAAAGAAATCGTTACGAAGTCTAAAGAAATCGTTGCGATGAGCAAGTCGTTACGAAGTCTGAAGAAATCGTTACGAGGTCTAAAGAAATCGTTGCGATGAGCAAATCGTTATGAGGTCTGAAGAAATCGTTGCGATGAGCAAATCGTTACGAGGTCTGAAGAAATCGTTGCGATGAGCAAATCGTTACGAAGTCTGAAGAAGTCGTTGCGATGAGAAAATCGTTATGAGGTCTGAAGAAGTTGTTGCGATGAGCAAATCGTTACGAGGTCTGAAGAAGTCGTTGCGATGAGCAAATCGTTACGAAATCTGAAGTAATCGTTGCGATGAGCTCTCTTAACGAATCGTTATGAGAACAACTTCTTTTATCCAAGCAATGTTATGGGTAAATCGTTATGGCTCTACTGAAATCGATGTAACATGAATAAAGTCGATGTGGTAACGATTTCTGTTGAAATCAAATGATGCTTGAAAGCTATGAAGAAACCGTTGAAGCATTGAGAAAGCGTTATGAGGAAATCATTGCAGTTCTACTATAATCGTTGTGATCTACAAAAGAAACCGATGTGTACTTAGATAAAATATGATGCTATTTATGCAGTGTGAGAATGCTTACCTATTTTGACTTGTTTTCCTTTGGTATTATTTCCTGTACTTAAGACTTGTAGAAAGTAGTCAATTTGCCAAAGTAACATGGTTTTGTTAATCACCAAAATAGAAATGTAATATATTAAATTATATGGGGATAGACTGTTCATCAATCTCCCCCTTTTTGGTGATGACAAAACTTCAACAAATAGTACACATAATTCTATAAATTCTGAAATCTTATGAAACAAGAAATATGTATTTCAGAGCTTGTAATAGTTCTCCCCCTTTTTGTCATTAAGCAAAAAATATACATCGACAAAGAAAAGAGAAGAGAAAGATAAGGAATAAAGCTCACTAGATTAGTCCTGAGGGGGTACTGGGAGATAGAAAGCAGGGGATAAAAGAGAGGCAAAATGAGAAATGAGTTCCAGGCCTGCTCTTCCTGCTTCTCAAAATACATTTTGAATGCCCCAGGAGCTACAGAGTAGGATGCTCCCATGGAGGAAGCCATCCTTTTGAGATGAATAGTCAACTGCTTATCCAAGAAATCAGCATAAGCATCTCGGTCCATGGACATTTTGAAGAAGTTGACTTTACCAAAACTGGCACAGGCAAGGAATTGATCGACAGTGATATGGTAGAAAACTGCTAATGCTTCATGGTCTGGCACATGGCTACATACACTTTGTACCTTTCAACCCAAATGAGATAGGGATCATGTACAGTGTGAATGGAGTTCATGTCCAGAAATGTAGCAGCTGAGATCTCAGGTTGACCTTCCCTGGCACGAGACTCATTGACTTCAGAGAGTTGCTGTGCAGAGAGAGGATAGATCTTGGTCCACTGAGCAGGAGTCAATCTTTCACATTCTGACAGGGCAGGGGCAAGATCTTTAGCACTGACATGGCCCAAATGGTATTATCGAAATACAAATCTGGAGAAGGCCACCATACAATCCTTTTTCACTTTGATTCTGCCCATAACTCTGGAAAAACGCTCAAAAATACTGAGCCTACTGAGGTGTCCATGAGCATAGAGTACAGAGGAGGAAGAGAAGTAACCTCTGGCAACTGAAGGGTGGCAAAATCTACCCAGAGGGGTTCAGTGCGGCAATCAGGTCCAAGATTTTTGATAGCTTGCCTGAACTGGCTGAGCTGAACTTCAGGCAAACGATGAAGGTATCTATAATCATTGAGCATTTTGAAATGCCTGATCATCTTGATTTCTTTCTGGATGAATGGGGCAAATGTGTTGTTATGACGAATCAGGAACCATTCGAACAGGGTTAGAGACTGATCCCTTGGAGGAAATACTTCAGATCTGGCACGAAGAAATCTGTTGTACAACTCTTTATTGGAGCGACCCCATTGCTCTTCAGATAAGGATTGAGTGGAAGAAAAGATTTTCTTTTTGATGAAAGGGGACAGAGATGTATAGTTTAAGATAGTGTTTAGATGATCAGTAAGATGGAGAAAAGGAAGATTGAAAAGAGAAGCAAAGACAACTTTGGTGAGATATTCTCTGTAGAGAGGATGATTCTTGGTGACCTCATACAGAGAAAACCACAAAAGAGGATATAAAGTACTTGAAGAGGAAGATGATGTCTTCCTTTTCTTATGGACGGGACTGGAGGGATCTGCTTCATGAATATGCTTGCCAACCTTGAGAACAGAACCAAGAATGGCATTTTCAAATTCATCCTTGATGGTCTCAAGATAGGGACCAGAAATATGAGCTTCCCTGGGAATAATGGTGATGAAAGAGGGAGGAGGTTCAGGATGAAGAAAAGAAGAGTTGGAAGAAGTTGGTGTAGATGGTCCAAAGGAGGGTTGACCGGAAGAAGAGGAGGCTCCAGCTGAGGAGGAGACTGGAGGAACCTCAAAAACAGGTGGAGGTGGAGGAATGGGTGTGGAAGATGCAAGAGATGAAGCGGATTAAGAAGGAAAAGGTGCAGGTGAGGAGATGACTCTGGGTTGTGGTTTCATGAAAGTTTGAGGTGCAGGTGGAGCTGTGGAGGAAGAAGGAGGTGAGGGAGGAACAAGGGTCTGAGAGGATGAAGAAGCTGGGGGCTCTAGAGCTATAGCTTCTTCTTCTGCCAAGTTCTGCTCAGACTCAACCGGCCTGGATGGCCCTGATCCTTCTGTATGAGACCCTGATGGTCCTGGCCCTTGTGCTGATGGCCCTGAAGGCCCAGACTTCACAGCTTCTTCTTCTGCGGGAACCACAGATGGCCCTGACACTTGCACTGGTTCAACTGGCCCTGATGGCCCTGAACCACTGATATCTGCTTGAGGGTCTGCTTCTGTTGGCCCTGGCAGCCGAGGAACATCTTCTGCACTCCTCTGAGCAGCAGGAGGAGAAGGAGGAGGAGCTTGGGTTCCAACAACCTTCAAAATCTCAGATAGCATTGACTTCATGCTACCCATCTCCTTGTTGAACCATTTCATAGCATTTCTTATTGAATATAACTCCTTTGATGCTGAGGCCTAGCTCATGAAAATAGAATTCACATCAGATTGTAATGAGCACAGGATTTCTCCTTGAGCGTCCATCCTCTCAATCACAGGTTTCAAATTTATTATAATTTTCTGTCGCTGGGACCTCTGATGTGGAGTATCAGCAAGGAGAGGAACTTCAGAAGCAACTCCCTTCCCTCTCTCACTTGCATGGTCCACAGGTGCCTGTTGATCACCCTCATCATATTTAGAGTCTGAGGAGCTAGCTGTTACTCCTTCTTGAAATTGGTGCTCAGAGGGGTTTTAATTTCCCTCCCCTGAGTTTCACTTTCCTCTTCAACTACTACTTCTTCTTCTTGTGCTGCTGCTGCTGCTACAACTTCTTCCTGAGGAACATGCTCTGTCACTGATTGCTCCCCCTCAATGGGAGCATCTTCCATCACAGCATCTACTTATGCTGAAACTTGCTCTTGTTGGCCTGGAGCTTCTTCCATGACCCTTTCATCAGTGTGGCCATCTGCCACATATTTAGTTACCTGTGGATCACTTGCATCTGGCTCCCCCTGAGAAATGGAGTCAAGTACCTCCCTAAGTAGAGAGCCTCCTTGGGAAGAAGGAGGAGGATCCTCTGAAGATTGCCCAAAGGGCTCAATGTACTCAGGAGGGATGTCCTCAATTCTTCTGCTTGCTTCTTCTTCTGCTGCTGATGGTACTGTTGCTGGAACTACTGGATCAACTGCTGCTTCTGATACTGTTGTGGTTGGTGCCTCTTCTACTACTGCTTCTTGTACTGGTTCCGCTGAAGCTGCTGGTGACTCTGCTACTGCTGGTGCTGGTTCTAGATCCTCTTGGGCTTCACCAACGATGGCTTCACCCTCAATAGCGCCAACTTTCGTCCAGACACCATTAACTAGTGAGAAACCGCTTTTCTTCAAATTTCTGGACCTAATGGCTTGGCCTATTTTCTCAGACACATCACCAACTACACTAATGCCAAAATGCTGGAAACTTCTTGTCAGGAGATGGGCATAAGGTAGTGAGATATTCAACTTGCTCTTGGTGTCCCACACCTGAGAGCTGGCAAACTTCATCCTTTCTATTATCAATTCAGCGGTATTAATTTCCTGATTCTGGATAACCCAGTACATCAGGTATGAGTCTGCCCTGGCACAGGTTGAAAACAATGCACTTCTAGGTACAATAATTTGACAAATAATGAAGTGCAACAATCTATTGAAGGCACTAAGCTGGTTGATATCCAGCTTCCCATCCTTCAGCTTATACTCCAGACCAATAATCCCTAAACCCTTGGTATTAATGTCCTCTGAGTGGATGCCACTGCGACCAGTAGAAGAAACGACAAACAGAGATGCCAAAAGGTCTCTAGTGATTCTAATCTGGGTACCCTTGACCATGGAAGTCAAGGTCCCATCTGCCTCAGTTTTCAAGCACACATAAAAAGCTTTAACCAAATCCGTATAACTTACTTCAGATAGGGTTGCGATCTTTGTCCATTTCAGCCTTTGCAGAGCTTCAACCAAGCTGCCCATGCCATTTTTCTCCAGTTTTCTAGATCCACTGCTTTGTTACCACAGACTTTTGCCTTGACTGTTGCGAACCTTGCTTGCTGCTCTGCTGTGAGGAACGCAGCTCCGTAGCCCCCAAGACTACCGGAAACAACGGAGATGGCCATGGATTTGGGTGGAGGATGTTATCTGGAGGAATGAGAAGGTGGCAGGAGTGAAAGCCCTCAAGAAATTCTTCGCAGGAAAAGAAGAGGGGCTTCAAATTTGCAGAAAGTCGATGCCGGAGTCGTTAGGGTATCGGCTCGGGCATACAGACGAAGGAGGAAAGGTGAACGGTAGGAGATGAATCATTCCCCACATCGATTGCGGTATAAATAGATGCTTTATTGAAAAGAGAGGCGCCAGAAAGGCGGCAGAGAATGACAAACGAGTTTAACTATTCTATAATGCTTTTACAAAAGATACTGTCAAGATAGGATAATAGGATATTTCATTTGCTTAAAGTCAAGGGAGAGAGTTTATTTAAATTCTGAAAATTTATATTTCAGTTTTAAACAGAAATCTTTTCACAACTTACACATGCCCAATTCCCTTCTAAGAGATGTGAATCTCTCTTCGGATAAGGCTTTTGTGAAGATATCTGCTAACTGACCATTTGTATCAATAAACGAGATTTCAATATTACCATTTGCTACATGATCACGAATAAAATGATATCTAACCTCAATATGTTTGGTCCTTGAATGCTGGACTGGATTTTTGGTGAGATTGATAGCACTGGTGTTGTCACACAATAGTGGAATTGATTTGATATTTAGTCCAAAGTCCTCAAGTTGTTGTTTTATCCATAGGAGTTGTGTACAGCAACTTCCAGCAGCCACACACTCAGCTTCAGCTGTAGACAGTGCCACTGAATTTTGTTTCTTGGAGGACCAGGATATCAAACACCCTGTAAGAAATTGACAACAACCACTGGTGCTTTTTCTGTCTACTTTGCATCCAGCGTAGTCAGCATCAGAGTATCCTACTAAGTTAATTTCACAAGATTTTGGATACCACAGACCTAAATCATGAGTTCTAGTTAAATATCTGAAAATTCTTTTGACACTGATTAAATGAGATTCTCTAGGATCTGCTTGATACCTAGCACACATGCATACACTAAATAAAATATCAGGTCTGCTAGCTGTTAAATAAAGCAAAGAATCTATCATACCTATGTAGATCTTTTGATCTACTTTCTTACCATTCTTGTCACTGTCCATCCTTATTGATGTACTCAGGTGTTGACAGTGGTTTGGTGTTTTCGAATCCAAATTTATTTAGAAGCTCCTTAGTGTATTTGGCTTGACAGATGTGGGTGCCATCTTTTCCTTGCCTGATTTGTAGTCCAAGGAAATAATTGAGCTCCCCCATCATGCTCATCTCAAACTCTCCCTGCATCAACTTTTCAAAATACTTGCAAAGAGATTCATCAGTAGATCCAAAAATAATTTCATATACATAGATCTGTACAAGTAATATGCTCTTAACTTTCGCTTTGACAAATAGAGTGCTATCTACCTGTCCTCTAGTGAAACCATGATTTAATAGAAAATAACTAAGCCTTTCATACCATGCTCTAGGTGTTTGATTTAAACCATAGAGAGCTTTATGAAGTTTAAAAACATGATTTGGAAATTCTGTATCATCAAAACCTGGAGGCTGTTCTACATAAACTTCCTCTTTTATAAAACCATTAAAAAATGCAGATTTAACATCCATTTGAAATAGTTTTAAATCTAGAGCAGATGCATATGCAAGTAGTATTCTAATAGCCTCAAGTCTAGCTACAGGTGCATAGGTTTCATCGAAGTCTATGCCTTCCTCTTGGGAATAGCCTTGAGCCACCAATCTGGCCTTGTTTCTTAAGATCACACCAGCCTCATCCAATTTGTTTCTGAACACCCATTTGGTGCCAATAACTGGATGGTCTGATGGTCTGGAAACAAGTGACCATACTTGGTTTCTCTTGAACTGATTTAGTTCATCTTGCATGGCTATGATTCAAGATTCATCAGTAAGAGCTTCATTGACTGTCCTAGGCTCTATTTGAGAAACAAATGCTAGGTAATCACACGGAATTACACTACCTCTTGTTCTTACCCCTACAGATGGATCACCAATGATGTTTTCGAGTGGGTGATCTTTCTTGTATCTCCACTCCTTTGGAAGATTTTCATGCTCAATGACAGTTTGCTGCAGGTCTTCCAGAGGTGGATCATCCTTGTCCTCAATTGATGTATCCTTTAATTTCTTGGACAATTCATCTGTATCATCATTGTCACTATCTTCTTCCTTTTTCAAGGAAGGGTTAATTTCATCGAAAATGATATGTACAGACTGTTTAATTAATAAAGTGTGTTTGTTAAACACCCTGTAACCTTTAGGTTTAGAAGCATACCCCATGAAGATGCCTTCATCTGATTTGGCATCCAACTTACCAATATCTCTTTTGCCGTTGTTGTGAATGAAACATGGGCATCCAAAGGTTCTGAAATGACTGATTTTTGGCTTCTTTCTTTGAACAGCTCATAAGCTGTCTTCTTCAGAATTGGCCTAATCATTACTCTATTAATGATGTAGCTTGCTGTGTTTACTGCTTCAGCCTAGAAATACCTTGGCAAATCATATTCTGACAGTATTGTTCTTGCCATATCCAATAAAGTTCTATTTTTCCTCTCAGCAACTCCATTTTTCTGTGGTGTCCTTGGTGCTGAGAAGTTGTGCTCAATCCCTTGGTCATCACAGAATTTTGCAAATCTTTCGTTTTGAAATTCTCCTCCATGATCTGACCGGATTCCAACAATACAAAACTTCTTGTCTTTCTGAACTTTCCTGCTGAAGCTTACAAAGCTCTCACATGTATCATCTTTATGTTCCAAGAAGGAGACCCATGTAAATCTCGAATAATCATCGACAATGACAAAACCAAAGTTCTTTCCTCCAAGACTGGTGGTTCTCATTGGCCCAAATAAATCCATGTGAAGGAGTTCTAAGGGTTTAGAGGTGGTTACCACATTCTTTGATTTGAAGGAACTCTTGGTGTGTTTCCCTTTTGCACATGGTCTGCAGATACCATCCAATTTAGCACTCACTTTTGGCAGACCTTCCACAAGGCTCCTCTTTCTGAGCTTATTCATTCCATCTAAACTGTAGTGACCCAATCTTCTGTGCCACAGCTCAGTTGACTGCTCTTTGCTGGCTGCTAGACAGATATCTTGATCCTTGAGTTCTTCAAGATAGAGCACATACAGATTCTTCTCTCTGTTAGCTTCGAAGATTACTGCTCCATCCTTCAAGATACTACATTTTGATTCTTGGAACCTGATCTGATAACCTTTATCGCATAGCTGGCTGATGCTTATAAGGTTATGCTTTAGCCCTTTGACACACAGTACATCCTCAATGATTGTTTTCCCTTTGTTGCTCACAGTACCACTGCCTATTACTGTTCCTTTTCCATTATCTCCATAGGTAACTGTTCCTTCTTCAGCTCGGAGATGTGTAAACAGCTTCCTATTCCCCGACATGTGCCTTGAGCACCCACTGTCCAGGTACCACTTTGATGCTCGAAAGCTTTCCTGAAAAAGGAGACATTAAGTTTTAGGTACCCAAGTTCTTTTGGGTCCTGATGGGTTAGTATCATTAATTTTTCCTTTTATTATACATTTTTTATATCTAGTTGGACATGTTAATTTTATATGACCTAATTTGTTGCAGTGACGACAACATGATGTTTTTGTTACTCTTTCCATATATTTAAAATTAGCTTTGTATGCTATATCCTTTTCCGGTGTAAATTTAGGGGTTGGATATATTTTAGGATAAACTATGGTTTCTTCATTATCTGGGGGTGTATATCCAAATCCATTTTTCTTCTTACCTGATCTTCTAGTACCTTTTAATATGAGGGAGTTTTTACCATTTGTGAATTTTTCCAATGTGCTAGATAACTTTTTATTTTCTCCTGTTAATGAGTTTATCTCTGTTTTCAGTTCATCTGAGCTTGCTTGTTTTTTCAATTTAATTATTTGTTCATTCTTATCTTTTAGATCTTCATATAATAACTCATTTCTTCTTTTAAGTTTAGTTAACTGTTTTTCTAGCTGTTCATTTTCTGATTTTAGATCCGAGTTTGTGTTTTCTAAGCAAGCAATGTTTTCTTACTAGCTTTCAATAATTTAGATATATCTCTATATTTATCATATAGTTTATTGAATGCTTCCTCTAAATTATCCGAATCAGAATTATTGCAGGAATCAAAGGAGGAGTCAGATGTTACCTCATCATCTGTATTTGCCATGAACGCCAGGTTGGCTTCTTCTTTATCACTGCTTGAGCTTGACTCACTGTCTGAGTCGCTGCTGTTTTCCCAAGCGGCTATCATTGCCTTTTTCTTGTACTTCTTGAATCGTCTGAAGTTGTCCTTTTTCTTGTGTCCATCTTTCTTAAGCTTTGGACATTCTGCCTTGATATGTCCAGACTTCTTGTACTCATAACATATTGGTTCTCCTTTCTTCAGATCCTTTCCTTCTGGCTTCCTAAATTCTTTATTTTTCTTGAAGAACCTTCTGCCAGACTGAAACTTCTTTTTCTTAGCTAGAATTCGTTACAGTCTTCTTGATAGCATTGCTTTTTCATTTTCACTATCCTCAATGCCTTCACTGTCATCTGAGCTTGCTTCTGATGCTTCTTCTTCGGCTTTCAAACCATTAGGGTGCTTTTTCTTGCTTGAGGACTCTCCTAATCTCTCCATATTTATTTCATGGGCCATAAGGGACCCGACGAGTTTTTCCAAGGACATCCTTTTTAGATCATTGGCTTCCTCAATGGCTGTTACCTTTGGGGTCCATGAGGATGGTAGGGATCTGAGAATTTTCCTTACCATGTCTCCAATCTCATAAGTTTTTCCTAGACCAACCAACCCATTTGTAATATCAGTAAATCTACTGAACATTTGAGTTATGGACTCACCTGATTGCATCTGAAATCTCTCATATTGTGTAACAAGAATGTCAATTCTTGTCTCCTTTACTTTGTCTGTGCCTTCATAGGTAATTCTGATCTTTTCCCACATTTCCATTGCAGATTTGCAGGCTGACACTCTATTGAACTCCTTTTTGCTGAGAGCACAGCATAGAATGCTTTTAGCCTTACAGTTCAAGGAAATCTTTTTCCTCTCATCATCTGTCCACTGAGCCTTCTCATTTGTGACTAGGAGATCGCCTTCTTCTACTATGGACCAGATTTGATAATCGAAACCTTGCAGGAAATACTCCATCCTGGTTTTCCAATAAGCATAATTTTCACCATCGAAGAGAGGGGGTCGATTGACAGACTGACCTTCAATGTTACCTTAGGCTGCCATGGATCTTTACTCTTCAAATCGTTGGATCTTTTTCTTTGTCGAAGAGACTCGCTCTGATACCACTTGTTGCCCAGCTAGGTAGCCCAGAGGGGGGGTGAATGGGTCTTTTTAAAAGAAATTATCAGCCTAAACCTGTTTACCAAAACAAACACAGATGTGCACACTTCGGCTGATGTTAGTATTAGTTAGAATAGAAGCAATCACACAAAAGCAAACACACGACACAATGATTTATCCTGGTTCAGATCTCCTTTCCTTAGGAGTCCTACGTCCAGTCCCTGAGCAATCTCTCAGGATTTCACTACCAAGGGTACTGTTCTCCTTAAGGACCCTTACACCCAGCCGCAACTGGTCTTCCTTCACACAAAGGGAATACAAACACCCTGGATACCCCACCAGATCTTCCTTCACACCAGAAGGGAACACACCCTGGATTCCACCAGGTCTTCCTTCACACACGAAGGGAACACACCCTGGATTCCACCAGGTCTTCCTTCACACCAGAAGGGAACACAACACCCTGGATCCCCACCAGGTCTTCCTTCACACACGAAGGGAACACACCCTGGATTCCACCAGGTCTTCCTTCACACCAGAAGGGAACAGGCACAAGACAAGAATAAGCAGGAAAATAAGCCCCTAGATCAAGCTTCAACAAGCTAAGATCTGAAGCAAGGAACTAAGAGCTTAAGAACAACAAACTAAGCTCACTCTCAGAACCAAACAGCTCTCTAAAGATTTACAGAACAGTAAGAGAGCAAAAGAGCTAATCTAATTGAATGAAGCTTGGCTCTTGTGTGGAACTCGCAGAAGACTTGAGGGGAGTGATATCACTTTTTCTTTTCACAATTCTTTCAGTGTATATTTTCTTCTGGAGCTTCATTCTTCTATATATATCTTCAATTTGAAATTGAACGTTGAGATGCCTGTTGTCTCTAAGCTTTGTTTACGTTAGACTGAGTGGCACTTGGAAACTTCCAGTCAACAGTCTTTTATCCATTTGTGCACGCAAAGAGATAGGAACTTCTGGCATCTATATGGTCCAACGTTGTATGATAGAATGTCTTTAGGGTCCTGCATACATTAAATGCTAGAACAGTAGACAGCTAGGCTGTCTCTTGTTGTCAGTAAATGTTGATGTGAGTATTCACCAAAATAGTAATGCCAAATAGCTTGTTCTAAAAGATACACACACAGTAAGCATAATGGTAGATGTTATCGTCTGCATGCATGCAGAGATACGTTCAGTCTACATTTAATGCAAAGCTGTCATAAAGATATGAGAGGATTTTTGACTTTTCAACGGGTTATAAAGATAAGTCACAAAATCGATCTATTTATGACTTATGAAATCGTTGTGAATAACTGAGTAAATCGTTATGATCAAATCGTTATGACAAAGGTGTTATAACCAAATTGTTATAAGATGTAAAGAAATCGTTACAGTGCTAGGAATCGTTATGATACTGAAGGAGTCGCTGTGATCACTAAAGAAGTCGATATGAATACTTAAGAAATCGTTGCACAAAGCAAATCGTTATAGTCACTAAAGAAATCGTTAAGATTACTTAAGAAATCGATGTGCAAAGTAAATCATTATAATGACTAAAGAAATCGTTGCAATGAGCGAATCGTTACGAATTCTAAAGAAATCGTTACGAAGTCCAAAGAAATTGTTGCGATGAGCAAGTTGTTACGAAGTCTGAAGAAATCGTTACGAGGTCTAAAGAAATCGTTGCGATGAGCAAATCGTTACGAGGTCTGAAGAAATCATTGCGATGAGCAAATCGTTACGAGGTCTGAAGAAATCGTTGCAATGAGCAAATCTCAATGAAGTTTGAAGAAGTCGTTGCGAAGAGCAAATTGTTACGAGGTCTGAAGAAGTCGTTGCGATGAGCAAATCGTTACGAGGTCTGAAGAAGTCGTTGCGATGAGCAAATCGTTACGAAATCTGAAGAAATCGTTGCGATGAGCTCTCTTAACGAATTGTTATGAGAACAACTTCTTTTATCCAAGCAATGTTATGGGTAAATCGTTATGGCTCTACTGAAATCGATGTAACATGAATAAAGTCGTTGTGGTAATGATTTCTGTTGAAATCAAATGATGCTTGAAAGCTATGAAGAAACCGTTGAAGCATTGAGAAAGCGTTATGAGGAAATCATTGCAGTTCTACTGTAATCGTTGTGATCTACAAAAGAAACCGATGTGTACTTAGATAAAATATGATGCTATTTATGCAGTGTGAGAATGCTTACCTATTTTGACTTGTTTTCCTTTGGTATTATTTCCTGTACTTAAGACTTGTAGAAAGTAGTCAATTTGCCAAAGTAACATGGTTTTGTTAATCACCAAAATAGAAATGTAATATATTAAATTATATGGGGACAGACTGTTCACCATCTCCTGCCGCCAACACATGATCTTGGCGACATAGGATGTTGCCGTCAATATCCTGCCAGCAGACTACACAGACAGAACACACATGCAAGAGAAATTGGAGGTTCTCAGACACGAGGAAAAATCCAGAAAAATGCTGGGACCTAAGGGGACATGTGTAGGATTGGTATACATAGGTTACTTACCTCTAAATAAATCCTAGAAGATCAAACTTTGTGGATGAAGCCCTCCTCGGCCCTGCGAAGAAGGTGCTCAGAAACTCTTCAAATTTGATTCTCCTGTTGATGTGGGTTGATCCTCGGAGTTGGGGATGCCTCCTTGATGGTTGAACTATCTTCCAGTCGTTGTAGACCTCCAGGAAACTCCTCCAGTCGTCGGATCAAAGTCTTGGAAGTTCAGCTTTTCTCACAGGGAACTCTAGGGTTTTTACAATGACCCAAAAGACTTGGCGCGGTCAGGAAAGGTGTTTTTATAAAGCTGGGCAGGTTGGGTACGCACTAGGGTAGGTTGCCTATGGTTTTAGGTGGGTTTCCTAAACTGGAACCGGCCAAAATGCGAGCGTTACCAAATCTGAAACCGTTACACAGCAGGGAACTTGGCGTCAACATCTGGTGTAGTCAACATGGGGTTGACGTCAGGATCTGCTGACGCCAAAATGTGATTGGCGTCTATCGATCTGGACGCCAATCACAAGGCTGCAGTCAGCGGCACAGTGTTGGCCGCCAACTGTGCACCTCGGCCAAAACACAAATACACATCCAATTAAACGTACAATTACGCCCCAACAATCTAGTGTGTGCAGAAATACATATATATGCATTCACCATATAAACTACATGCATTACATATTATTTATTTAGATATAACTTATACCAATCTTAATTAAAGATAACATGCACAAAATAACACACACATATATATATACACACTACATAATTACATGCTTTATGCATGAACGTATAAATGCAATACACACACTATTATTTAGGTACCATACATGTCATAAACAATTTAAGGGGTATTGAAATAAGTAGATATCATATGCACAACGTTAAACATATACATTTATACGTGTACAAAGCATAATTAAATACAACATGCATGGATTTACATAAATTACAACATGCTTATAATATTTTGATATATTTATATATGTATCATATTATTTAAGTACTATATACTCTATAAACAATTTAACATGCCTAGAAATAGATAATTATCATTTACACAAGATTAACATATGCATGTATACATATACACATCATAGTTACATACAGTATGCATGGAATGATTAAATATAACACGTACATCGATAGTAAGATAAATCATGCACACTTAAAGATATACATGTACGAAAAATAACTCACATGCAATTATAAGGTATATAACAATACTTACCTATCATATGCACAATATTATTTAAGTACCATATATACTATAGACAACTTAATGTGTATAGAATTATTTAGATATCACATGTATAAGATAACATACATATATACATATGTACAACGTATATTTACACACAATATCCATGGGATAAATAGTATAATATGCACTTCAATAGTTATATAGTATACACACGGTATTATTAAGATGCAATATATAATAAGTTAAATAAGAATAATCTATACGACAATAATCAATTTGCACACGCATACTTGAATTGACATATATATATATATATACATCTACACAATATAGTTACATATATTGTACATGAAATAAGTAAATACAATATGTAATTCCATAAATAGATTCAACATGCACCTATATACACATTACATGCAATAAAGTTAACTCATATATACCTATAAGATGTATAGCAAAATTCACATATTTGCATGCACAACATTACTTGAATATACTATGCATAGTATTTAAATAAGTACATCATATACAAAATTAGCTAATTACTTATGTTCACAAAAAAATAATATATTAACACGCATATGCACATGAACAATTTAATAATTATAATATGTAAAGTTTTAATACACACACTATATTTATGACAGGTAAATATCGCATGCACAATATAAAATGACAGAAAATTCGGGGTCTCACAATTGCCTAGGAGAGAAATGAAGTTGGATGGCAGGGAAATTGGTGAGGAGATTTTGACAATCCCCCAACATAACACTACATCTCCAAATAGTCTCCCCCTTACTATTGATGGCATCTACAACATTGAGAGCATCACTGTAGATATTCAAATTGCAACGAAATTCAGTAGCCCATTTGATGCCTTGATAGATCGCCAAAGCCTCAGCCTCGGAGGGGGAGAACATGTTGAGTAATAAAATCTTGGAACAAATTAAAGACCCAAGAATCTTGGGGTAGAACCACACTGGCACATGAGGCCACTTCATCCTTATAAACAGCATCTATCAGCATTAGAAAGGGGGTGTTACATGGAGGTCCTGAAGGAGGAATTCTGCTGATGATCTGAAAATTCTTTAGCTTCCTGCCATAGAGACAAATCCAACTTGATTTTGTCCAGGATCTTCTTGGGACAAATTTGACCATTGTCAAAGACCAACGAGGATCTAGCCTTCTAGATGTTCCACATAACATCAATAACATTTTCCATAAAAGAAGCCGTCTTCTTTGTCTGTAGTGAACGGAGGCTTACAGGGGATTAGAATCAAGTCTGTGATTGAGATTACCAGCAAACCACACCACGCTTGCTATATTGCAATCAAATAGGCGATGCTCTGCAGTTCCCACCTGATCAAGATAAATTGGACATTTATCATTAATATTGGGGGCAACTCTGGCCTGACGAGCCATAGTAGCTAGGCAAGGCATTGCTTAAAGCTCTCCATAAGAAGTTGATCTGGTTCCAGATTACTTCGGGATTGAAACTTGGGGTGCCAGATTACTTTCCATATATACTGGGTGAGGAGAGGAGGTGGTTGGCCTATCTGAACTCAAGTAGAGGCAGCCTGGTATTAGTAATTTCCCTTGCAACAGATTGATCAAACACATTGAATATAAGCTGAGAATTCCATTGACCATTATGGATCAAATCAACCATCCTTTGTGGTAGTGCTCCCTGATAGCTACTGCTAGGCTTGGGTGGATTTAATCTTCCCGAGATCCAAACGTTCTGCCAGACATTGATATTGATGAACACATTTTTAACAACCCACTGGCACCCTCTTTTGAGGTCCTTCCTGATAGATAGCATACTATTCCAGATCTGTGAAGCCTTACCTTTGTGATTACAAATCTAGAATGATTTGTGAGAAACAATACTTAGCTCGGAGTAATTGCCCCTTAAAGAAGTGAAGATCTATGAAGCCAAGGCCCCCCATTCCATTTGGACTTCTGAATTTTGTGCCAGGCGACAAGAGGGGTTTTAGGGGACCCGCTCCTACTACCCCACCAAAAATCTCTCTGAAGCTTAGTGAGGTTGTGAATAATACTCTTGGGGATAAGACAAGTATTTATCATATGTGTGGGATGGCATTCACAGTAGATTTTATGAGAATAACTCTGCCAGCCATACTGAGTGTGTTGGTTTTCCACATATTCAGAAGAGTTTTGTTTTGCATTTCTCCTCTCAAAAATTTAAAATGATCCACTTTAGATCCGACAAGACTCTTACCCTCTTTATCAGCCAATAATTTTTTTTTTCTCTTACAATCCACATCATTCAGCTTCTTGCAATAGAATCTATTTGATTGGCCCATTCAATCAAATCGGCACTTTGCCTCCTAGCTACCAAAGTTTCTTGCAATAAATATACCTCATCAATTAAATATATGATGGTATGTTTGCCATATCATTCTTTGCTGCATCTTAAAATGTGCAATAAGTGATACTCCTATTGAGAGATACGGTACAACAGGGAAATCACTGCCGCTGGGGGAGTACTGGAGGCAGGCGGTGGGGGGGGTGGGAGGTAAAGGAGGGTGAGGGTGGTATGATTCAGTAGCATGTGGAGGTTTCCCGGGACGGCGTTGGAACGCGGTGCCCAGGCTTGAAAGGGACCAGGAACTGCTTTCTTCTGATCCCCTAATTCCCTGACGTTGTTTAAATTAGGTTTTGGATATTGAAACTTGAATTTATTTTCGCGAAAGGATATGAAAATGCCGTAAGGTGTTGTCACGTGTGGCGCTTAATTTGGAGTCTGATGAGTTGTTAGTTTTATTATATACTAGATCTCTACCCGTGCGTTGCACGGTTTTTTTCTAAATATGTATTTAATTATAATAAATTTATAAATTATAAATTAGATTTGATATGATTGTTATTAATAATAATAGAGGAGTATTATATAAAAGAAAAGAAAACCTAATTTTTATGCGGAACACTAAATAGATCAAATATGAGAGATGCATATTATAATGGAGGCGAGTACTTATATTTTTAGATGGGGGGTGGCGGATTGGATAAAAAATACTATTTTTTATCAAGGGCGGGCCAAATGGAGAAAGGGAGAGGATTTAAAATTTAAATCCCGCTGAATTTGCTGCTTGCGGTGGCAGCACATAAAGAGAGAAAGAAATACAAAAATAGAGAGAAAGAAGAAGGGGGATAGTTTTAGGCGATATCACATATCTCAGTTTGGGCGGGAAAAGAAAAATTCTAGTGCTGCCACGTGTACTTCTAAGACTGAGTTTAATTATAATAGTATAGATGTTTAGAGTCTCACAAATTGGCCGACTGTGGTGCTTTTTTCTTGGGTGTCATCCGATGGTTAATATTCTTATCTCATTCTGAAAGTGGGGTAATATTTCTCCACTAATTCTAAAAACACGAGGTAAGGTAAGGGTAGTCGGACATCATCATGTGTGCGCTCCTTTCTTGCCGTAGATCAGGTTGTCTTAGGAATAGCCATTTACTGCAGCTAGAGGTGTCAATAGACTGTATCCAGGTCGGATCTTTGTGATCCGATTTCAGATCCGAATTTGCATAATCTGATTACAACCCGAATCCGAAATCAAAATATATATCGGATCCGGATTCAGATCAAGATTAAACTGAATTCGAATCCAATTTCTCACCTCCTGAGTTCTGCTTCGCTTCTTCCTCTTCCTTGGAGCGCTTCCTCTTCGTATTGGGGGAGGGGCTACTGCTGCCCCAAGCATCGCACAAGAGCATCATGAGGCAGTGCGCCACATCCTTCTCGGGTATGGCATCAGAGATGGAGCGTGTATGTCTTCACCGTCTTCTCCGCCGTGTGAATGGATTGGCTACCATCTCGATCTCCAGCCCGAAGTCAGCCATAGATCTGAATGCTCTCAAGAATGCAATGGCAATCCTCTGATCTAAGCAGCGCCGCCAAAAATCTTCTTCTTCCTCCTCCTCTGTTCTTGCGGAAGATGCTTAGCGATGGAAGAGAAAGGTGATTCTCCCTCTTATTTCTGTCTCCACCTGAAGGGTTGAGGAAAGCCTAGTCATATCCTGCGGATTGCAATCTTCCAGGCCATGGAGAGGAAGCGGGAGCTCACTGCTCTCCGGGAGGAGCTGAAGCGGCTCGAAGAGTGCGGGAAAGGAGTGCATCTCTTCCCCCTGTCATGTCGGTGCCATTTCTTCGATAGATGTGGCGCGTCGAACTCTGGAAGACAGGTTTCTTCCAGAGGAAATGGAGGTAATGAAGGATGCTGCCGCCGAAGAACTCCATTTACATCCTCCTCTATTCCCATTTTCCCATCGAAGAACCCCCGCATCACACTCGCCATTGCCGACGGCCTTGGCTCCTCCCCCATCCAGATCGCCAGCGAGGCCGCCGACCTCGACTCCTCCAAGATCGCCGCCTCTATGTAGACAAGCACAATCTTGCATTCTGAGTGGCGACAGCAGATGGAGATGGTGCAGGTGTCCAGGCCAAGGTTCGTCGTCGTGAAGATGCCGCCGCCGCCGCCACCAATCTGAAGGCTATGACCGAACCTGCCTACGACGGAAGAAGGGAGCGAAAGACTCTGAATTGGTTTTTTGGCGCCCCGAAATGGTGCCCCAAAATTGATGAGTTCGGAGTAGGAAGGCGTGCCCCGAAATCCCCAAAAAAGCCATGTCCAGATCAAAATTTTTGACCCGAATCTGGTTTTAATTTTTGAATCTGAGTCGGATTTTCAGATCTAAGCGATCCATTGACACTCCTAGCTGCAACGCTGGAGGGATGGCACACGTACGACATGGATAAGGAGGAATTCCAGCATGAAACATACATCCAAAAGCATGATGTGTAAGAAGCCATCCCCGTCGTTTCCTCCAGTTCTCGTTGAGTCTCTGGTACGAGGTCGTCCATAAAATCTTCCGCATCTTCTTTAACGATGGGCGTAGAAATTTTATTCATTAAGATCACTCTTTTAATTTACTGGGGTCACTCTATTTAGAATTTTTTTTTAACAAAATCAATTTAATGAAATTTTTTGCACTCAATAACAAGGTTTAAAAAATCCAGTGAATCCTAAGACTCCGCCGAATACATGCTAGATCCATCTATGGTCCTATTGATCTCATCCAAGGCTCGGATCCATATCCTTATCTCTCTTCTCTCTTTATACTGGTATTTTTATAATTATTCCCGTAAAATAGGTGACCTTTCCAATCATCCCCTTTCTGAAAATATTAAAACTTTCATGGCATAATTAGTTAGTGGGCGATTGCTAATGGACGTGGGGTAGATGTCAATAAATTTAGATCGTCCCTTGTTGGATGTTGAACATGAATATAACTAATGTAACTTTACCATGTTCATTAATAAAATATTTAGATAAATCAAAGTATTCCTATTATGAATGAAAATTTTCATGATGGAGAAAGACTTAGTGTACTTTAATATTACACTTAAGTGCAATATGACTAGATAATAAATCCATGTAACATCCAACTGCCACATAGATTTATTACTTAGTCATATTACACTTAAGTGTAATATAAAAGTGTACTAAACCTTTCTCTTCATGATGATATCTTCATGTAGGACTCCCTTATCATGCGATAGTTTCTAGCCAGGAAACATCCCACTCACCAAGCAACCCAGCCAAGTTGTAACGCCCCGACGCGGAATATCGGAGCGATATGACAGTTATTAAATAGTAAAGAGTGAGAAATAAATGACAAACTATTGCACAATTGGACTAATACCAAAAGAAATCCAGTTCCATTAATAATCCATCAATATCTAATACATTCATCAATCAGAGCCATAACCAGGGCCCATAGTACTTTATTCAATCCAAACTGATACATATTGACTAAATGACTACTAATCTAACTATCTACTACGCCATGATAGCTGATCGGGTCGCTCCTGAGCAACATCCTCATTCCCATCCTCATGCGTGTGGTACTCGCCATCCGACTCACCTAAACACATGAATTAAATACGCAGGATGAGCGAATAACGCCCAGTAGGACTTAATATCTCATGAGAACAAGTATGCGTTAAATAATTAACGTCTTTAAGGTAGGATATCTAGAGAGAATAGTCATGCAAAGTATAGTAATGATGGCAAGAGAATACTAGCACTTGTACAGGGAAATAGCATAGCAAGAACGAAAAATGGAATGGCCATGTAATGATAATAGCATGTAACGATAGCTCTTGTATAGCACTTGAATAGATTGCACTTGTATAGCACTTTGATTGTCATAGATTAATTGTTATAGTATTAAATGGCACTGGATGCATGCCGTACACATCCTGATCATGTAACCCTCATGAGGAAATGGCACTCTTCGGGAACTCTCCCTAGGACCAGACCGGGCCCTATTGCACTGGCATATAACATTGTTTGTTATTTTAGACAATCAATTGTATGGCCAAATAGAGTACCAAGAAGAGATGAGAGTAATAGACGAAATGGATGAGAGCATAGAGTGAAAGTGAACAGATGAGAGTAACGAGATAGTAGATGAGATAGGGGTACAATCGTAAAACAATGTTAAACCACGATAGTAATAGTTGCATGGCACCAGGTCGGGTACTAACAGTCAGGTAGAAGTCACATCCGTCCACCAGCCATGTCATGAACACAGTCCAGATGGTCCGGCGTGATCATAAGGTAAGAAGGATACACACTAAGGCCATGGATCGTGTTGATCCCTAAGGGGTAACGGGTGTTAAGGGTACAACCAGCTCGTCGGCTAAGGACGTGCGCCAAAGTAAAGAAGACTTACAGAGGCCTTGACAAGGAGTCCCTGGCCCAGTCGAGAGTATTCCCAATGGAGAGGTGGTTCATGTCAAGAAAGTGTGTAGAAAACAAGTGTCCGTCGTGCCTAGAGTGCTCGAAGGCCGAGGGAAGCGATCACGGTATTCAAATCATGCGATTAAATCGAAGACAAGTGTAAATAATTAAATAGGTAAATTTAGTAATTAATTTCACTTAATTACTAGATACGTTATTGAGTAATTTAATAGGGTTTAATGGCAAACATGATTGTTAAGCGTGTGCAAGTGTAAGAAATCAAGAGAGCATGTATGATTGTGCACATGACTTTTAAATTAATGAATTTCATGTATTAATAACCCATTTACAAGTAATCAGTCGTTAATAGTCATGTCAATGTTTATTTAGGGTTTAAATAGGTTAAATACCACATACAGTAGGGGTATAAGTGTAATTTCAGGTTCTGTCCACGATTCTGAGGTCGCGACACAGATGGCTGTCGCATTAAGGTCGCGACGCCAGGCCCGATCGCGTTCCTTTGAACCGGCCGCTAGGGTGAACCAGGGTAGGTCGCGACCAGTCGACCCATCGCGTTCAGAACGCGACAGATCCCCGTGTCGTGACCCCCTCTGAGATCGCTACAGGTTGGGCCGTCGTGACTTCAGAAGGTGGCCCGAGCCTAGAAAAGAGGTTTACCCTTTTTCTAGGTGGGTTCCATCCCTCCCAATCATGCTACAGGGTACTTTAAAAATTGATATAAAATCGTACAGTAATCCAAAAATTATGAAACTAATTTTAAACGAAAATAGACAAGGAGTTCTATTACTGGGTACGATTATTTAGAAAACAAACATGTATAGGGCATGCTTTGATAGGGTCACATTACGGTGACCTAAATATGCACAGTCAAGGAAAAATGATTTTATTGACAAGAGATACAACATGAAAATTGGGACAAATAAGGGCGTTTGAAAGATAAGAGCATGTAGTATTTATGAGAATATTTACAGGACTTGGGATCAAGTACATGTGAGGATTGCAAGCAAACTTTAAAGTTCGGGTACAAGATGATGATAGGGATTGATACATTTAATACTCCTTCATGGAGTCACAAAAAATAGGAAAATCATGGGGCTTTCAAAGAGGATCATGTGGGCTACCTAGGGTTAAATTTACATGATTTGTGCTTGAGAGATTGCCTACCTTTTGTTGCTGTAATGAAAACCTAAGTTTGGTGACGAAGAGAAGATGAAAAATTCCTTGCTCCAAGCTTTCTCCACCTTGCTCCTTCATCCTCCAGCCTCTCCCTTCGTCTCCCAGAACTCCAGAAACGATCTATGGGTTGATAGGGCCGAATTGGGGATGTTTTGTTTGGTTTAAGAGTCCTTACCCTTCTAAAACTCTTTCTTTCCATAAAAATCCAAATTTCCTTAATTATCATCTTCCTTCCTAGTATTTATCCCCTATTTAGGGCTGGGAAGAGAGCCAATTTCGTGGGTAATGGGTTAGGGTAAGTCTAGGACTCTTTTTAGGATATATATGACTTATTTAATATTTATCTTACCCCTTTTGATTAATTACTAGTATTTTTAATCCGAATTTCATTTAATTAGCTCCCATCTAATGATGGGCTCTCCTCATTTGGGCCCACTCTTTCATGTTTGGGCCATTAATACAACCCACTCCTAATTTTGGTTAATGGATATTGATTTAATTCCCTTTTATTTCAATTATTCTCTCTTTATTCTAAGTTAACTCTATTTATCATATTTATTTACTTTATTTTATTTTATTTTATTGGGATTTAAAAATCCAAGTTGCTACATCCTCCCCCTCTTAAAAAGAATTTGGTCCCCAAAATTATATGATCGTGAGAGGAAGAGTGACTTACTGAATAACTCTGGATAATTCCGTCGCATGGTTGCTTCGGGTTCCCACGTGGCTTCTTCGACTTCATGATTTCTCCAGAGTATCTTGACCACAGGTATAGCTCGATTCTGAAGTTGTTGTATCTTCTTGTCTAATATTCTCACCGGTCTTTCTTCATAGGTCATATCTTTGTTCAAAATAATATCATCATAGTTGATTACGTGTGAGGGGTCATACACGTACTTCCTCAGCATTGATACATGAAAAATATTGTGTACTGTTGAGAACTTGGGAGGTAGTGCTAGACGATATGCCACCTCACCAACTCTATCCAAGACCTCAAATGGACCTATGAATCTTGGTCTTAGCTTGCCTTTCATCCCAAACCTTTGAAATCCTCAGGTTGGGGATACCTTCAGCATCACATGGTCTCCGACTTGGAATTCTAAGTCCCTTCTTCTTTTATCAACATAGATTTTCTGTCTGGATTGGGTTATCTTAATCCTATCTCAGATAATCTGTATATCTCTGCTTGTGGTTTGCACCATGTCTGGTCCCAACCATTGCTGCTCACCTACCTCATTCCAACACACTGGCGATCTGCAACTTCTACCGTATAGTGCTTCAAATGGTGCCATCTTAATGCTGGCTTGATAACTGTTATTGTAGGCGAACTCTATTAGTGACAACTATTCATTCCAATACCCCTCAAAATCTATGGTGCAGGCACGTAGCATATCCTCCACGATCTGATTTGTTCTTTCCGTTTGCCCATCTGTCTGTGGGTGAAATGCGGTGCTAAAATTGAGTTTCGTGCCTAAGGCAGTCTGAAGTCCCTTCCCAAACCTAGATGTGAATCTAGGGTCACGATCTGAAACTATGGACATGGGGACTCCATGTAGTCTTACAATTTCCTTCACATATAAAGCTGCTAACACATTAACACTCCAAGTGCTTTTAATTGCCAGGAAATGTGCGGATTCCGTCAATCGGTCCACAATGACCCAGATAACATCGAGTCCACCATGAGTTTAGGGTAAACCCATGATGAAATCCATGCCGATACTCTCCCACTTCCATTCAGGTATGTTCAGGGGTCTAAGTACACCCGCAGGACGACGGTGTTCTGCTTTTACCTGCTGACAGGTGAGGCAGTGCGCGACATGCTCAACCACCTCACTCTTCATGTTGGGCCACCAAAATGACCTTTTCATGTCCTAGTACATCTTGGTTGCGCCTGGGTGAATGGTGTACTTCATCTTGTGGGCTTCATCCATCAGCTTCCTCTTTAACTCTTCATTGTCAGGCACACATGTCCTGGCTTGGAATAATATTCTCCCATCCTCAGCGATGGAGAAATCGGGTTTGTCTGCTATGGTCTCCCTTACTCAGATTAGAAATAGATCATTTACTTGCTGCTCCCGGATCTCAACAAAGATGTCGGGTTGAGCTCTAAGGTTGGCAACTAACATCTTATCACTTCTTTGCTCAATGTTAAGATTCAAACTGGCGAATTGCTCTAATAGTTGCATCTCGCCCATGACCAAACAAGATAAGGATGCTACTGGCTTTCTACTAAGTGTATCAGCTACTGCATTACCTTTTCCTGGGTGATATTGAATGTTGAAATCAAAATTCTTCAGGTACTCTAGCCATCTTCTTTGTCGCATATTGAGCTCTTTCTGGGAAAATAAGTACTTCAGACTCATGTGGTCGGAGTAGACAATAAATTGCTCACCATAAAGATAATGCCTTCATATCTTAAGTGCAAATACCACTGCGGCTAGCTCTAAGTCATGGACAGGATAATTAACTTCATGTGGCTTTAACTGCCGCGAAGAATAAGCTATCACCTTCTCATTTTGCATTAATACGCAGCCTAGACTGATTCCTGATGCATTAGTGTAGACTGAGAATCCTTCGCCCTCGACTGGCAATGCGAGGACAGGTGCAGATGTCAAACATTGCTTCAAGGTCTGAAAGCTCTTTTTGCTCTCCTTGCTCCAGACATAGAGGTTCTCTTTTCGCATAAGGCGAGTAAGAGGTACAACTATCTTGGAGAAGTCTTTTATGAACCGCCTGTAGTATCCAGCTAGTCCAAGAAAGCTTCTGATTTCCATGACGTTGGTTAGTCTCTCCCAATTTAAGACAACTTCTACTTTGGAAGGATCGACATCGATACCATCCTTTGAGAAATGACACCTCCTTGAGCCAGAATTCACACTTGCTCAATTTGGCGTAGAGCTTATTGTCCCGTAAGATTTGCAGAGCGATCCTCAAATGTTCCTCATGCTTTTCCTTGGTTTTGGAGTATATGAGAATATCATCAATAAAGATCACGACGAACTTGTCGAGGTATGGTCGATAGATGCTATTCATTAATTGAATAAAAGCTGCAGGAGCATTGGTTAGTCCAAAAGACATGACTATAAATTCGTAATGATCGTACCTGCTTCTGAAAGCCGTCTTGTAAATGTCTGCATCTTTAATCTTCATCTGATGATATCCCGATCTAAGGTCAATCTTAGAGAAATACTCAGCTCCTGAGATTTGGTCAAATAACTCATCAACACGAGGCATAGGATATTTGTTCTTGATAGTGAGATTATTCAACTGCTTGTAGTCGATGCATAGCCTCAGAGATCCGTCCTTCTTCTTGACGAACAATACTGGTGCTCCCCAAGGAGAAGTACTTGGCCGGATAAATCCTTTTTCCAGCAGTTCCATTAATTGCTCCTTTAATTCTTTCAATTCAGCCGGGGACATTCTATAAGGTTGGCGTGATACAGGTGCAACTCCAGGTATGAGATCAATTGAGAAATTTACATCTCTTTCAGGTGGAATGCCTGGCAGCTCATCGAGAAACACGTCGGGGTATTCTTGCACTATATTTATGTCTGATATCTTGGATGCTTTCTTTTCAACCACAATTGCGGCAACAAATGCCACACAACCTTTTCTTATCATGTTTTGTGCCTTAATAGCATAGACGCGAGACAAGTGTCTCTTGTGTCTACGTCCCATGAAGGTCAATTTAGGGAATTTACTAAAGGTAATCTTCCCTCTTCTACATTCCACGACAACCCCATAAGTGGATAGCCAATCGGCTCCGAGAATAACATCATAGCCCTCCATAGGCATACAGATCGAGTCAGCTCTAAGATTGAGTTCACCAATCTTTACATCAGCTAATGGAAAGTATTTGTTTGGCTGAGCTTTCTCCCCCAGAGGTGTGGTAACAGGTAATTCAAATTCCATGGATGCAAGTTTTTCATTTAATGTATCAGCAAATGCTTGTGATATAAATGAATGTGTAGCACCAGTGTCAAACAAAACAAATGCTGATTGAGAAAAGACAGGTAGTGTACCTTCCACAACTCCACCCTCCTCGGTGGTCTCTACCTCTTGTAAGGCCTGCAGTCGGCCAGACTTCTTCTATCCCGCAGGACGCTTCTTGTTTTCTTTGAGCAAGGGGCATTCGAGAATACGATGATGTCTACTCCCACAGTGTAGGCATGCGCCTACCTTCCTCCAGCACTCCTCTGCAGTGTGACCCAGCTTGTCACAGTGCTTGCATCTTGGCTTGTTCGTGGTAGTAGGGGCAAAAACTTTGGGCTTCCGCTACTGGCTTGGCCCTTCAGTGATACTTAACGGCCTTTTCTTGCCGTTAGTGGGCTTGCTCAGTGCTCCTGAGGTCTGTTCCTTCTTTACCATTCTGTCTTTGATGCGCTCGGTAAGGTCAGTCACATCCTCCAGCAATTGGGATTTCCTGACCATTTCCAGATATGTCTGAATGTCCAGAGGTGCCATCTGTGTGATATATGCGGGCCTAAGCCCATTAAGAAAGCGCTTGGCCTTCATTCTTTTCGTGCCGACCAGATGATTGGCATATCGTGCCAACCGGGAGAACTGAGCCTCATACTCAGCAATTGTGAGGTTTCTCTGCTTCAATGCAGCAAATTCAGAGGCCTTTCTTTCTTGAACTCTCTCAGAAAAATACTTGGAATTGAAATGTTCCTTGAATTCCTCCCAGGTAAACTGTGCATCTTCCCTGGTGGCCTCAACGGACTCCCACCACGCACGGGCGTCCCTTTCAAGCTGGAATGTTGCAAGTAATAGCTTATCTCCATCCGCGCATTGCATAACGCGGAAGATGCGTTCAATCTCTTTCAGCCAATTCTCTGCTTCATCGGGATCAGTAGTCCCACTGAAACGAGGCGGATTCAAATTGCGGAAATTTCTGTGTAGTTCTCCAGCTCCTCGGTTATTATTATTATTAGCTCCAGCAGCCTGAAGTAATGCTTGAGTGAGCTGTTGAATGGTCAGCTACATGTCACGGAGTTGTGCACGCTCCGCTGCCATTGTTGTAATTTAAGTTCCTTTAAAAGAGAATTTTTAATGTAAGATAATGTAATTGCACTAAGTTTGTGCATGTGTGAGTTTATTTTACCTTATTACCCTTGGTTCTACCCATCTCACATAGGCATGGAGTTAGACTCTAAGTCAAGGCAGGTCAAACCTAAATCATCCTACACTTAAGAATAACCTAGGCTCTGATACCACAAAACTCTAACGCCCTGACGCGGAATATCGGAGTGATATTACAGTTATTAAATAGTACAGAGCGAGAAATAAATGACAAACCATTGCACAATTGGACTAATGCCAAAAGAAATCCAATTCCATTAATAATCCATCAATATCTAATACATTCATCAATCAGAGCCATAACCAGGGCCCATAGTACTTTATTCAATCCAAACTAATACATATTGACTAAATGACTACTAATCTAACTATCTACTATGCCATGATAGCTGATCGGGTCACTCCTGAGCAACATCCTCGTTCCCATCCTCGTGCGTGTGGTACTCGCCATCCGACTCCCCTGAACACATGAATTAAATACGCAGGATGAGCGAATAACGCCCAGTAGGACTTAATATCTCATGAGAACAAGCATGCTTTAAATAATTAACATCTTTAAGGTAGGATATCTAGAGAGAATAGTCATGCAAAGTATAGTAAGAATGGCAAGAGAATACTAGCACTTGTACAGGGAAATAGCATAGCAAGAACGAAAAAATGGAATGGCCATGTAATGATAATAGCATGTAACGATAGCTCTTGTATAGCACTTGAATAGATTGCACTTGTATAGCACTTTGATTGTCATAGATTAATTATTATAGTATTAAATGGCACTGGATGCATGCCGTACACATCCTGATCATGCAACCCTCATGAGGAAATGGCACTCTTCGAGAGCTCTCCCCAGGACCAGACCGGGCCCTATTCACTGGTATATAGCATTGTTTGTTATTTTAGACAATCAATTGTATGGCCAAATAGAGTACCAAGAAGAGATAAGAGTAATAGATGAAATAGATGAGAGCATAGAGTGAAAGTGAACATATGAGAGTAACGAGATAGTAGATGAGATAGGGGTACAATCGTAAAACAACATTAAACCACGATAGTAACAGTTGCACGGCACCAGGTCGGGTACCGACAGTCAGGTAGAAGTCACATCCGCCCACCAGCCAGGTCATGAACACAGTCCAGATGGTCCGGCGTGATCATAAGGTAAGAAGGATACACACTAAGGCCATGGATCGTGCTGATCCCTAAGGGGTAACGAGTGTTAAGGGTACAACCAGCTCGTCGGCTAAGGATGTGCACCAAATCCAAGAAGACTTACAGAGGCCTTGACAAGGAGTCCCTGGCCCAGTCGAGAGTATTCCTGATGGAGAGGTGGTCCATGTCAAGAAAGTGTGTAGAAAACAAGTGCCCGTCGTGCCTCGAGTGCTCGAAGGCCGAGGGAAGCGATCACGGTATTCAAATCATGCGATTAAATCGAAGACAAGTGTAAATAATTAAATATGGAAATTTAGTAATTAATTTCACTTAATTACCAGATATGTTATTGAGTAATTTAATAGGGTTTAATGGTAAACATGATTGTTAAGCGTGTGCAAGTGTAAGAAATCAAGAGAGCATGTATGATTGTGCACATGACTTTTAAATTAATGAATTTTATGTATTAATAACCCATTTACAAGTAATCAGTCGTTAATAGTCATGTCAGTGTTTATTTAGGGTTTAAATAGGTTGAATACCACATACAACAGGGGTATAAGTGTAATTTCAGGTTCTGTCCACGATTCTGAGGTCGCGACGCAGATGGCTGTCGCGTTAAGGTCGCGACGCCAGGCCTGGTCGCGTTCCTTTAAACCGGCCGCTAGGGTGAACCGGGGCAGGTCGCGACCAGTCGGCCCGTCGCGTTTAGAACGCGACGGATCCCCATGTCATGACCCCCTCTGAGATCACGACGGGTCGGGCCGTCGCGACTTCAGAAGGTGGCCCGAGCCCAGAAAAGAGGTTTGCCTTTTCTCCAGGTGGGTTCTATCCCTCTCAATCATGCTACAGGGTACTTTAAAAATCGATATAAAATCGTACAGTAATCCAAAAATCATGAAACTAATTTTAAATGAAAATAGACAAGGAGATCTATTACTGGGTATGATTAATTAGAAAACAAACATGTATAGGGCATGCTTTGATAGGGTCACATTACAATGACTTAAATATGCACAGTCAAGGAAAAATGATTTTATTGACAACGGATACAACATGAATATTGGGGCAAATAGGGGCGTTTGAAAGCTAAGAGCATGTAGTATTTAAGAGAATATTTACAGGACATGGGATCAAGTACATGTGAGGATTGAAAGCAAACTTTAGGGTTCAGGTGCAAGATGATGACATGGATTGATACATTTAATACTCCTTCATGGAGCCACGAAAAATAGGGAAATTATGGGGCTTTCAAAGAGGATCATGTGGGCTACCTAGAGTTAAATTTACACGATTTGTGCTTGAGAGATTGCCTACCTTTCGTTACTGTAATGAAAACCTAAGTTTGGTGACGAAGAGAAGATGAAAAATTCCTTGCTCCAAGCCTTCTCCACCTTGCTCCTTCGTCCTCCACCCTCTCCCTTAGTCTCCCAGAACTCTAGAAATGATCTATGGGTTGATAGGGCCGAATTGAGGATGTTTTGTTTGGTTTAAGAGTCCTTACCCTTCTAAAACTCTTTCTTTCCATAAAAATCCAAATTTCCTTAATTATCATCTTCCTTCCTAGTATTTATCCCCTATTTAGGGCTGGGAAGAGAGCCAATTTCGTGGGTAATGGGTTAGGGTAACTCTAGGACTCTTTTTAGGATGGATATGGCTTATTTAATATTTATCTTACCCCTTTTATTAATTAATAGTATTTTTAATCCGAATTTCACTTAATTAGCTCCCATCTCATGATGGGCTCTCCTCATTTGGGCCCACTCTTTCATGTTTGGGCCATTAATACAACCCACTCCTAATTTTGGTTAATGGGTATTGATTTAATTCCCTTTTATTTCAATTATTCTCTCTTTATTCTAAATTAACTCTATTTATCACATTTATTTACTTAATTTTTATTTTATTTTATTGGGATTTAAAAATCCAGGTTGCTACACAAGCACCTTGTTATGACATGACCACTTCAATAGATAGAACAACGCCCCCAAATCTTGATCTACGTGACAGTACGAAAGAGGAGGAAAGAAGAATCAATCACATAAGATAAGAACACAAAGATTTATGTGGTTCAAAGACTACCCCCCTATGTTCGATAGTGATGAAAGAAATTTCACTAGATGTGGAAATCTCTAAGATGCTCTCTTGGATCTCACATTGAGGATGCCTCAAACAAGGAGGTGAGGCTCTCAATTTATAGGAGGGGGAGACCAACATTGTTACTGCATAGGAGACAATGTTTCCACATGTGAAACATACTTCTCTGATTGGAATTGCCTAGCAGATATGAATGCATGTGTTTGAGTCCTCCTTAGACTCCTTCTAACCCCACACGAGACGACCACAACCAAACACATGGGAGTTGTCCAACTCTCTGTCAAGTGCAAGTGAGATTTCTATCTTCTAGGACCCTCGTAACCGTTGTGCATGCGGTTTTCCATGGTGGGCTTTGGGAAGGCAGACCATTCACAACCACTACATGACAAATTCTACTCTTGGCTTGTCTTCATAAATCATACCTAGTGCCAAGCTCCATCACATTGTCGTTATCGCCAACTTCCCCATTAGGGACATTTCATGTGCTTTCTAAGCCAATCAAGTCCAGACAATGCTAGAACTTATTCGAGGGAATAGCTTTGCCAGTAGGTTTGTCGAAATTTCTACTATAGAAATTTTCTCAATAGTCATTGTATCCTAAAAGATAACATCACAGACAAAGTGATACTTGACATTGACATGTTTGGTTCTTTTATAATACATTTGATTTTTGGTCCGATGTATGGCATTTTGACTATCACATCACACTAGAGTTGTCTCTTGCACATGTGTTATATTGCTAACCAAACCTCTTAGCCATAAGTGTAATGGCCCCGACACCCGGACCCCCGACTCCCACTGAGAATCCAACTGTCGGCACCACCGCCCACAGACCCGAAGACCCAAAAGGAGTAATGGACCAGTCTAACAAGATATGTAATGGAATTAAACGACAATAAAAAGCACTAAAATGCACTAACAAGTGAAAGAGAATGTCCACCACAAGTACAAATCTAGTACAGTCCCAAGTAACAAGTACAAGTGCTGAAAGAAGAGGAGATAACAGATCCCTTAGGGGCATACCCCGAGGGTGAAGAATCGAGAAGTACTGGGGAACACTACTCAAGGTAGACACTATCTACTATGGCCCTGTCTCCTTTGTCTGCCGCGAAAGGTACTGCTATGAAGTTTCACCTGAAAAGGAGAGAATGAGCTTCACGAAGAAGCCTAGTAGGGACTACCAATCTTCCACTAGTTCTAACAAGCAGAATAGATTTATGTTTAATAGAAAGTAAATATGACAATCTATTCTACTAACATAGTAAATTCAAAAGCGAAAAGTAACTACATGACCATCGGTCTAAACAAGGCGGGACCAGAAACATGTGTAAACACGGCACGGGGCCAAACATCAAGGCTGTAAACACAGACAGAGGAAACTGTCTGGACAAAGGCACTAGCCACAGAACAACTACCACTAGTCAACCGGTTAGGACTGCCACGCGCCTTACCCTCGACCACCAGTCCATATCTACCATCTCCCGTCGGAGTGAGACACGGGACTAAAAGTAACCAGACAACTGTCGTAGTCTACCCGGACTACGGTCCCATGCCTGACCCCTTAGATGGTACCAAAATCATGTAGAGTGAGGCAGTGAAAAGGACTAGCTGATATGTGCCGGAAGAACACCCAAAACCACCTCGGCATGCCAGACTCAGCCAAGAGAGCTCTGCAAACGACTCTATGCCGCTGTCCCCACCGTTTTCCCCTTTGCTACCAGAGTCCGTAACTTGAGCTTGCCCACCGCTTGGAGAACTCCCTCAACTGGCACGCAGGGACCGGGGGTCCCAGGTAACAGTAACAACCTCTCACGGGACAAGCCCTCAAGTGTCAAGCACCGGACAAACGACTAGTGTAGACCGTGCTATGAACAACACAGGTGCCAAGAAAACTAGAGATGCAGTGGAAAGAACTCCAAATAGGTCGCTAGTCACTCTCTGTCTGAGAAGGCGATGGGGTTACTGTCGCTTTCTTAGAGGAGGCGACGCAAGGGCTGTCGCAACTTGAAGGCAACACCCTGCCTATCGTGACCTGGGTCCGAAGGTGACGGGGGAAGCGTTGCATTTTGGGTCACGACAAGGGCCTTGTAGCAACCGCAGACAGAAGTCTGGTTGACCACCCTAGACCTCCACAAGCCCCTCGGCAGAACTAGGTCAGAAGGCGACGACCAGAACACAACAAGGTGAGCGTCACTACTTGACCAGAAGGCGATGGGGCGACTCATCGCGTTCTGGGTTGCGACAAGAACCTTGTCACGACCATAGACAGAGACCTGGGTGTCAACCCGAGACCTCCCAAAATACCCCTAAATGGAAAATCCGGTGTACACAGAGAGAGGGGAGCATGGAGAACCATCAAAACACATGCTAGGAACACAAACCACCCTCATCCACACCCATGCATGCCAATGTGAGGGATCTACACTCATGAAACCTCACATGCACACATGATACCACTCAACCCTCACCCCTAAATCAAGAACAAGAAGAGCCTCAAACATGCATGCACAACCTAGCATGAATTCTACAAGGCTTGGAGAAGGGGAATGGAGGTCCTAGCATGCTAGATCTAGGGGGAAAGTTGAGGGTCCCTACCTCAAATAGAAGAGCCAACCCGTTGGGCTCTTCTCGTGTGCATGGACATATCCTCCTCGTTCCAAGCTTCACGCTCACGCCGTCCACGAGCAATGAACGCCCTCCTACACACTAAAGGAGAGGTCACCACCATGAAGAGGAAGTCACCATGATCGCGCTGGAGAAAAGGGAGAGAACGAAAACTCCACACCACCAAAACTCCTCCACAGTCGCCCTTGGACAGAAGGGAGGGAAGGAAGAGGAGAGGAAGAAGAAATAGGGAAAGAGGAGAAGAGTTCTGCTAGCCTAGCCTATATAGGCCACAGACCTGAGAACGCGACATCTTGGTGGTCGCGTTTAGTAATGAATGCGATGGCCAACTTGTCGCGACCCCAAAGTCCTGATCAGACTTGACCATCAGACCTACCACGTGTCAACCTCGCAGGACTGACACCCTGAACGCGATGATTGACATGTCGCCTTCAGGTGACATACGCCATGACATGTGCCCCAACTGTCTTGACAACAAGATGACAAAAGTGCATGCTGCAGTCAGAAGGTGAATGCGACGACATGACCCTCATGTTCTTAACCTGAACGCGACAGCCATCCTGTCGCCTTCAGAAGGCGATGACCTAATACGTCGCTACCTTCAGCAGAAAGTGGCTGACCAAAGAAGGAAGAGATGTTACAATAAGACTTCTTTTATTCTCTCTATCATTGTCATATACTAAGCCTCTGTCATCAACAAAGTCACAATAGATTGCAAAATAGCCTTCCAACTGATAGAACAATATGAGAAGGTAAAGACATAACTTGTCAAGGCTCTCCTCTTATCTAGATCACCAAGATAATATTTATCGATGAAGCCAACCAACTAAATTACCATAACTATTTTTTTCTTCTTAAAATACTAGACACATATCAAAAGCACCTTTAACGTAGCGAAGAATCCACTAAATAGCCTCAAGTAGACCTTCCTAATATTTTCCATATACCTGCTGACTACACTAACAACATGAGAAATATCTGATCAATACCATAACATACATAATGCTATCAACTACATTCACATAATGAAACTTCAACCATCAGTTCTATTTCCTGCTCTTTCTTCGAAGAATATGTTACAATTAGTTTAAAGTGGGTTGCAAATAGAGTATCAACAACCTTGCAATCTTTCATGCCAAATCGCTCCAACATCTTCTCCATGTACCTTTTCTATGACAAGCAGAACCTTCCAGTGCCATGGTCCCTATGAATCTCTATGCCCAAAATCTTATTTGTTGCTACAAGATCTTTCATCTTGAATTCACCACTCAACTGAAACTTTAAATGATTAAATTTTGACATGTTTTTGGTAACTGTCAACATGTCATCTACACATAACAAGTAAATAAATGAATTGTTGGTTGTTGGAAGCCTTTGTGATACACACAACTATCATAATCACTACTATAGTAACTATGATTGAACATAGAAGTATCAAATCTCTTATACCACTATCTAGGTGATGCTTTAAGCCATATAAATACCTTTTTAACAAACATACATGATCTTCCTTACCAGAAACTATGAACCCTTGTGGCTGGTTATATGGATTTCCTCTCCCAACTCACAGTGTAAGAACATTGTTTTAACATCCAGTTGCTTTAGCTATAAATCAAGTAAAACAACTATGGGAAGTAACACACGAATAAAAGTATGTTTTATGACTAGAGAGAAAATCTCATTGAGGTCAATATCCTCTCACTATGTGAAAACCTTCACCATCTATTGTACTTTGAATCTAACATCTTCCACACTAGGGATTCTTTCCTTTCTCTTGAAAATTTATTTGCACTCCACAATTCATTTGCAAACCCCTTCCCTAGATTGTTGCATTTACATTGAGTCCGTGGTTAGAGATGCCTAGGATTTGGAGTTGTTCATCACCTCAGGGATCCACTTGATATCAGATGACTTGTTTGAGTAGGATTTCCCTACTAGATTGCTTTCAGATGTTTAGGTGAAGTTACTTAGCCCACTATCAGAGGTGCTAACTATTCCCCAAGATGGTCACATTTGCATTGAGTCGATGATAGATGATGCAACTGAGTTCGAGCTTACTTTCGATGCTCAAGCTCGCTTCTTTTGTCACCTCCAGCCTCAATATGACACCATCAACATCACTTGGATGTGCAACTCCACTATTCACCTTCTTGTTGCTGCCCCACTTCAAAACTCGAGGTCAAGTTTAATTTTTTCGAATATAGGGGGTATGATGCAGGAGCATTTGGGCCTTCTTTGTGCATTTGGGTCCACGATAAGAAAAACCTTGGGAATGCTAAATTAAAGATGAGATAAATAAGAAATATATAAAACAATATAACCATCATAGTATTTTGGACTTCTACGAAAGGAAGGGTGGCATTTTTGGGTTTTTGGTTTATGTTATTTGTGGGTTTTGAGTGTCTTTTGGGCCAGATATGTACCAAAGCTTTATTTGGGCCCAATCATATGTTCTAGGTCTAATAGATATCCTTTCATATTTTCTATGTATTTTCAGTTTGGATTTTACTTTTATCAAGTGGCATGTAAGCAGACCATTAGCCTAAATGGTTTGGCCCACTAAGGTGGCCTTACTATCACCCCTCCTTTATAATGGGGTTGTAAGAGGGTTTTTAGAGTTACGGCAATGGAATAGAAAAAAGTGATTAATTACCTATAACCCCTAAAAACTTTATGAATTACCTCCATACTCCCACCTTTATGTAAACAACCTATATATCCTTAAAAAAATCAAACAACTCTCCTTTGTATGCCTACCGTCAACGGTATGGTATTCTTGCTAATTGGGGTGGTAACCGAACATGTGAAAAGAGTAACCTACCTCTAAAGACTAACTGGGGTAGGCCGATTGAGTTGGGTTTTGGAAACCCCTCTCTTAGTTGCCCCCTTTGTCCTCCATTCTAGGGTTTGAAACCCCAAAAGTCGATCGACCTCTTTGTGTCCTCCATCATCCTCCATTTTAGAGAATTGCAGGATCAAGTTGCTGCTACAATGCCGGAAGAAGGATGAGAAGCGGTGACGAAGCCCTCCCTGAATTGCCCAACGAGCTAGAATAGGGATAGGAATTGGCAACGAAGCCATCCCTAAATCACCCAACATGGGAGAGGGCTGAAGGCATGCCAACCTCGTTGAAGACGACGATGATGGGGTATGAACCCTTTGTAACATCCTTGTTCTTTGGTCAACCACCCTTCTGTGAAGGCGACTGAGGTGAGCATCGCATTCTAGTTAAGAACGTGACGCGTGACCCTGTCACGTTCCTGCTCTGACTGCAGCATGCGTTTTTGTCATCTTGCTGTCGGGACAGTTGGGACACGTGTCATGGTGCATGTAACTTGAACATGACATGCCAGGCCATGACGTTCATGATGCTAGGTTTGCCAGGGCGACGCGTGGCGGGTTTGACCGTCAGGTCTAACAGGTTTTCCAAATCGCGACGGAGATAGCCGTCACATTTTTGATGGGAAGGCGACGGCCAACCCTGTCATGTTCTTGAGATCGTGGCTGATATAAGCTAGGCCATCCGACATGTCTTCTTTTGCCCCTTTCTTCGGTTTCCCTTCCTTCCTCCGACCGTTCTCTGTGTGAGCTCCTCCGTGGGGAGATTGTGAGGGTGTTGGTGGTGGAGTTTGTGGTGCTTATCCTTGGTGTGGTGCTCTTCTCCAGCGTGGCATTCTCCTCTTTGTGGTGGTGACCCCTTCTCCGACTTGTAGGAGGACGTAACTTGCTCGTGGACGGCGTGAGCGTGGAGCTTAGAGCGAGGAAGAGGTGGCCATGTACATGAGAAGACCCAATGGGTTGGCTCTTCGTTTTGAGGTAGGGACCTCTTCTTCCCCCTAGTTCTACCATGCTAGGATCACCCACCTCTTCTCCAAGCCTTGTAGAATTCATGCTAGGTATGTGTGGATGTGTGTTTTGTTCCTTTGAGCATGCTTGGGGTTAGGGTTTTAAGAGTGATCATGACATGCATGTGAGGATTCATGAGTGTAGATCCATCTCCTTGACATGCATGTGTGTGAATGAGGGTGGTTTGGATGTTTAGTATGTGGTTTGAACGTTCTCCATACTTCCCTCCCACTGTGCACACTGGAATTTCCATTTTGGTGCATTTTTGGAGGTCTCGGGTTGACACCCAGCCCTCTGTATGTGGTCGCGACAGAGATCCCTATCGCGACACAGACACGATGTATCGCCCCATCGCCTTCTGTTGTGAACACGGTGCGAGGCCTGTCGCGTTCTTATTGCGACAGGTGTATACGTCATGTTCATATTAGATACCTTATGGTGGCGATGGCCTATCCTGTCGTGTTCTTATCGCGACTGGTATATCCATCGCCTTCTGGCCCAAGTCACGATGGGCAGGGTTGTCGCCTTCAGGTGGCGGCAAACCACTGTGTCGCCTTCTCAGGCAGAGAGCGACTAGCGACCTGTTCGGAGTTTTCTTTCCGCTGCGTCTCTATTTCTTGGCACCTGTGCTGTTCCTGCATGGTCCTACACTAGTCATTCGCCCAGTGCTAGGCACTTGTGGGCCTGTCCTGTAACGTCGCGTGCTTTTCGGATCCATGCGGATCATGTGTGTAATGGTTGTGATGGCCGTTGTGAGGCCAGTGTGAGTTGGTTGTGTGGAATGTGTGGTTTGCTCAGGTGAGGTGCAGGTTTGGTCCTGAAATGAAATAGGACCTACTGCAGTTGAGTTGGAGTTGGCGGCCAGGGGTGGCCGTTGACTTGTTGGCGTCCAGGTAAGGTGCCGTTGACTGCATGAACTTGGCGGCATAAGATGTGGACGTTTATGGTGGCGGTTGCCTTAAACGACAGAGGGGTTGACGCCAACCTGTGAAATCTACAGGTTATAGGGTCACCCGAGGGCAGGTTTTCCACCCTGTTCTCTCTTCCCCTTGCTCCAGCTTCACGCCCCCGTATCCCTAAAGCTTCCAACAGGTACAGGAGAGTGGTTGGAGGATCGTGGGACGTGTGGCGTTGCCAAATCGGACGAGGAAATGCCGTGGCATGGTGCAATTGCCGTTAGGAGCTTGCGGAGGGTTCGGTGTGAACCGGGAGAATTCGGAAGGTTTAAGCGTGTTCTGAGGTAGGGAACGAACCCTGTAGTTCCGTAGGATCATTAAAACACGACTTAACCACATGAATCAGCATGTTTAATGCATTTTCAGATTAAGTAGCACCATGTGGGGACAATGGGTGGTTTGATGAATTTAAGTAGTAAAGCATATAGTTTAATTATAATGTGTGGATGTTAGAGGAACTATTTCATTGTGTTTTCTCGATGGTTTTGGGATCAGAATGCATATAAGATCGGTTTAGGGTTTCTGCAGGAATAGAGGCTGAAGATCTTGGCGTCAACATCGTTTGTCGCCAAGCTCATCAGCCGGGATATAGACGGCCAGATCCATTGCCGTCTACTTCCTGTAAGCGGCAGTCGATGTGGCCGCTAACTTGTGTATAAGCAGAAATAATTATTTATGGTATTTATCGATAATGAATGGTGCGTTGGCACCTGTGGTGCACTGAGTGCACATGGTTTCTGTGTTTAGCATACGGGCTATGCAGTTAGTTACTCACTTTCGAGGTTGCGTGTTGTTCACGCGAGTCCAGTTGGGTTCACGTGTGGTGGACCATTGTTACTTGAGGTTTATGTGAGGTTTCACGTGGTTTGTGTGTGACGTGCACGTGGTTTTGTGTACGTGGCGAGTAGTACGACGCCTACCGTGGTTACCTCTCCAGTTGGGTGCCCCAGGTTTTTTATGAGCCAGGCTGTTAGCTCTGGGCTTTGTCCCGGTACTTGTGTTGTACCGTCGAGGTCTGTGTCGTCTGACCTAGACACCCTCACTCCTGTGTTTGAGTTGTACGTCCGGTTGAGGGAAAGACGACAGTGGGACAGTGACACTTGTGTTTGTCTTTAGTCACTTGTAGCGCGCTCGTAGTTGGGGGCACGGACACCAGTAGACGTACTGGACCTCAGCTAGTCCTTTTCCAGTGCCTCACTCTAGAGAGTTCCGGGCCAGGATCTCTAGAGGTGCCAAGCATGGGCCTGTGACCGTGTGGTCCGCAGGTGGTGGTGTTTGGTTGGTCTCCACAGTTGCTTGACTTTTTCACGTGGAGCGGCAGCTGGACCTTTCGTCCGTGGCTGCGAGACTGAGAGGTAGACCTGTGTTAGCTTGTCTGAGTCAGTTTCTGGTGTCGCGAACCAGTTCACGTGGCTCGTGTTTGGCTGTCTCTACTTGCCGTTTAATTATTACAGTTGTTTTTCGTACTCGGCAGATGGTGAGTACTTTTACAGCTTTCACATCCTGCTTAGCTGTTCTATAAATTGTTGGTACTGTTTATTGCTTTTGTACCTGTGATTTTTGGTTTGCTCGGTTTTGGGGGAGTTCCCTACTGAGCCAGTGACTAGCGAGGCTCACCCCTACCCCCACAGGTGAGAGCGAGGAGGACGTTTCACGACCGTCGTCCAGTTCAGAGCCGCGCCGTAGCGGTGCAGGGTCGGTACCTCCAGCTGTGTAGTAGCAGCTCCAGCAGTGTAGTGTAGTTAGTTGTTTATTTTCTTCAGTTGTACCTCGGGGTATGCCCCAGGCTCTTGTACTTCTTTTCAGTTTTGTGGAAATATGGCTATGTAACTTGTGATATATATATATATAATATATGTGGTGTGTTCCTTTGTGTTTACACGGACTGTGGTTTGGTATCCCTTGCGAGGCTTCGGCCCGTTCGCGGGAGGCGGACTCGGATCAAGTACGTTATTGGTTTAACGGGCTTGGCCGAGGCGTTCCGTCACAGTTGGTATCAGAGCAAGGTCCGTGTTAATATAAAGAAACTAGAAAGATACATAGCCTTATTTCGGTCTTTGTACACTGCTGGTAGGGACCCTGGTTTCTGATAATTTGTTGTTTTGATTTTTGCTTGGTGTTTTGTTTATGTAGAAATTTCTGGAATGGCTGATAGAAGAGATTGGGGTGGTGGAGGAGATGATCCAGAGGAAAGTACTCAGCGTATGATTGAGAGGATTTGGGAAAGCCTCACGGATATTCGGGCGAGGATGGATCAGCAGGCGCCGGTACCACCGGTTGCAGTGCCACCTGGGGATGGAGAGACTGTACCTGTTGCTCCAGTCCCGCCAAGAGTAGAGGTGCCTTTTGTAGCACCTGTGCCACCACCACCACCAGTGTTATTAGCAGAGGAACCAGTGATGCAGGTGGAGAAATTTCTGAGATTGCAGCCACCTACTTATTCAGGAGGGCCGAATCCAGATACAGCGGAGCACTGGGTTCATGAGATCGAAAGAGTCTTTGCAACTATGAGGTGTCCGGCAGCAGATAAAGTTGTGTTAGCTGCTTATCAGTTGAGAGGTTTTGCATTAGAATGGTGGCGACTGAAGATGCAGACCACCTTTGCAGGCAGGACAGAAGAGGCTATTACTTGGTCGGAATTTCTTGATGTATTTAACGATACATTCTTTCCGATTCAAGTGCAGCAAGTGAAAAGAGAGCAGTTTCGGACGCTCCAGCAAGGTAACTCTTCAGTTTTAGAGTACCAGATGAGGTTTATGGCACTTAGCCGTTATGCGCCTTATGTAGTTTCAGATAATAATATGATGGTTGAGTATTTTTAGAGGTTTGAGAGTGGAGTTGCAGGATGCAATAGTACCTCTCATGTGTAAGACAGTGGAAGAAGCAGCCCAGAGAGCAGCTACATTGGAGAGGTCTATTCGGACTCGTCAGGTGGGCGAGTCAGGCTCAGGTAGTTTTCGGCTACCGCAGCAGTCAGTAGGTGCAAGTAAGGGTAAAGCACCAGCAGGACCTTCTTCATCAGGCTTTGGTAAATGGGGCCAGAAATTAAAGCAAGCATTTAAAGGCAAAGGAAGAGGATGGGGAGGTCGTCAGCAGTTTCAGCAAGGCCGAGGTAGGCCTGAGGTGGAGGAGTCGCAGCAGAGTACTGCCAGGCAGCCCATTACTCCACCAGGATATAGATGCTATAATTGTAATCAGCCGGGGCATTTGATCCGCAATTGCCCCTATCCGAGAGAATATGGGTATGGAAGAGGTGTGCAGCAGCAGCAGCAGCCTCAGCAGTTTCAGCAGCCACAGGCAGGTCGTGGCAGAGGAGCACCGCAGCAGCGAGGAAGAGGCCGGGTTATGGCTATCACCCGAGCCCAGGCGGAGGCATCGAATATGATAGAAGGTACTTTACCTCTTTATGATTATTCAGCAAGAGTCTTATTTGATTCGGGTGCCTCTCATTCTTTCATTTCCGAAGAATTTCTGGATTGTATAGCTCATCCTTTAGAGGAGAAGTCTTGTGAGTTAGTAGTGGAGGTTCCTTCGGGTGAGTTCCTACTCACTTCGAGCTATATAGATGAAGCTCCTGTTATGATTGAAGGGAACCAGATGCCGGGTCGGTTGTATGCCCTGCAGTTGTCAGATTATGATATTATTTTGGGTATGGATTGGCTTGAGACTTATGGAGCAATGTTAGATTGCAGAAAGAAAAGGATCAGGTTTTGTCATCCTAATGGTGCAGTATTTGAATATCAAGGTATGCCTTTTTATACCTCTAAGTTTCTAATTTCTGCAATTAAAGCTAGAAAGTTGATAAATGCTGGATGTGTGGCTTATTTAGCCTCGGTAAGTCTGGTAGAAGCTAGTCAGCCAGTGGAAGCAGTTCCCGTGGTTAGGGAATTTGCTGATGTTTTTCCTGAGGATTTGCCTGGTTTAGCTCCACATAGAGAGGTGGACTTTACCATTGAGTTGCTGCCAGGTACCATGCCGATTTCTAAAGCTCCATATCGGATGGCACCAGCAGAACTTAAAGAATTGAAAAAGCAATTAGAAGAGCTGTTGCAGAAAGGGTTTATTAGACCGAGTCATTCCCCGTGGGGAGCGCCGGTTTTTTTGTGAAAAAGAAAGATGGAAGTTTTCGGATGTGTATTGATTATAGAAAGTTGAATGATGTGACCATTAAGAATAAGTACCCGTTGCCGAGGATAGATGATCTGTTTGATCAGTTGCAATCAGCAAAGGTATTTTCTAAAATTGATTTGAGGTCCGGGTACCATCAGTTGAGAATCAAAGAGGAGGATATAGATAAGACAGCTTTTAGAACCAGATATGGTCACTTCGAGTTTGTGGTTATGCCATTTGGGTTGACCAATGCTCCTGCAGGTTTTATGGATCTGATGAATAGAATTTTTCATCCATATTTAGACCAATTCATTGTGGTCTTTATTGATGATATTCTAATTTATTCAGCATCTGAAGAGGAGCATGCAGCTCATTTGAGGTTTACTCTGCAGTTGTTAAGAGATAACCAGTTGTTTGCTAAATTCAATAAGTGTGAATTTTGGTTGAAAGAAATTCAGTTTCTGGGTCATGTTATCTCAGCTAAAGGAGTAGCAGTGGACCCGAGTAAAGTGGAAGCAGTGATGAGATGGGAAGTGCCTAAGACAATAACCGAGATTAGAAGTTTTCTGGGATTGGCAGGTTATTATAGGCGCTTTATTCAAGATTTTTCTAAGATTGCAGCACCTATGACTAAATTGACCAGGAAAGGTGTGCCTTTTGTGTGGTCCGGTGAATGTCAGAAAAGTTTTATGGAATTGAAGAAAAGACTTACATCAGCACCTATATTGACATTACCGGCAGGGAGTGGTGGTTTTGTGTTGTATACTGATGCTTCAAGGAGAGGACTTGGCGCAGTGCTTATGCAGCATGGCAAAGTGATAGCTTATGCGTCCAGGCAATTGAAGCCGGCAGAGGAGAATTACCCCACTCATGATTTGGAATTGGCAGCAGTTGTGTTTGCCTTGAAAATGTGGAGGCATTATCTGTATGGCGAGAGATTTGAGATCTTTACAGATCATAAAAGCTTGAAGTATATTTTCTCGCAGAAAGATTTGAACCTTCGCCAGCGCAGATGGATTGAATATTTAAAGGATTATGATTTCAGTTTGGCTTACCATCCGGGTAAGGCCAATGTTGTAGCTGATGCCTTGAGCAGAAAGGCATATGTAAGTTTGATGATGATTAAAGAATGGAAGTTGTATGAAGAGGTAGTGGAGAACTCCTTGTATATGTGCCCAGTAGTCAGCGACGGGCAGTACTAGCTGCTAGTGCTGTAGAGCCGTCTTTGTATTGGCAGATTATTGAGGCTCAGAGAGCAGATGTAAGTTTAGCTGAAATTGTGAAAATGGAAGGAGTTACCATTGATGATAATTGTGTGGTCAGGCTCAGGGCAGGTTGTTTGTTCCAGCTGAAAGAGAGGTGAAGCAGCGAGTGTTGGAAGAGGCTCATAAATCTAGGTACACTATCCATCCGGGTAGTACTAAAATGTACCATGATTTGAGAAAGCATTTCTGGTGGCCTCATATGAAAAAGAAATAGCAGAGTTTGTTGCAAGGTGTGCTATCTGTCAGCAGATTAAAGCAGAGCATCAGAAGCCTGGAGGTCTATTGCAACCGTTACCCATTCCACAGTGGAAGTGGGATGATATTGCTATGGACTTTGTGGCAGGTTTACCAAGATCGAGTTCCGGGCATAATGGAATATGGGTATTTGTTGACAGATTAACCAAGGTGTGCAGATTAGTGGCAGTAAGTATGTCTTGGACAGTGGACAGATTAGCAAATATTTATGTTGAAAGAATTGTTCCACTGCATGGTATTCCGAAGACTATTGTGTCTGATAGAGATCCAAGATTTACTTCTGGTTTTTGGAGAAGTCTGCAAAAGTAATTGGTACTGAGCTGAGATATAGCTCCGCTTATCATCCCCAGACAGATGGTCAGACAGAGAGGACTATCCAGACGATTGAAGATATGTTGCGGGCTTGTTGTTTAGTTTGGGGAGGTAGCTGGGAGCATCATTTGGGAATGGTTGAGTTTGCCTATAATAATAGTTATCATACCAGTCTTGGGATGGCACCGTATGAAGCTTTATATGGAAGGCCATGTAGAACCCCATTGAACTGGCATGAAGTGGGAGAAAGGCAGTTAGTGGGTCCTGAATTGATTCAGCAAACCACAGAGGTAGTGAAGCTTATTAAAGAAATTGCAGGCAGCTCAAAGCAGGCAAAAGAGTTATGCAGATATCCGGAGGAGACCACTTCAGTTTGAAGTGGGAGATTTTGTTTTCTTGAGAGTTTCCCCGAGTAAAGGTATTATGAGGTTTGGTAAGACTGGAAAGTTGAGTCCAAGGTATGTGGGACCCTTTCAAGTGTTAGAAAGGATTGGGGAGACAGCTTATAGGCTGGATTTGCCAGCAGATTTTGCAGATGTTCATGATATTTTTCATGTCTCTATGTTAAGAAAGTGCATTGAAGATCCAGCTCAAATAATCAGATATCAAGGTGGTGACCTGAGGCCGGATATGACTATGCCAGAGTATCCGGTGCAGATCACAGATCGAAAGATAAAGAAGCTGAGAAATAAAGAAATTGAGCTAGTTAAAGTGAGATGGGAAAATAGGTTGGGTGGTGAGGATACCTGGGAGTTAGCCGAGGAGATGGCTAAAGGGTATCCCTATCTGTTTGAATAAGCCTTTGTATTTCTTTTTAGATGATAGTGCTTGTAAAGGTGTGTATGTTTAAGTTGTTTAACTTTGAGTTGTGTTATGAATTTCGAGGTCGAAATTTTCTTTTTAGATGATAGTAATGTAACGTCGCGTGCTTTTCGGATCCATGCGGATCATGTGTGTAATGGTTGTGATGGCCGTTGTGAGGCCAGTGTGAGTTGGTTGTGTGGAATGTGTGGTTTGGATGTGTGGTTTGCTCAGGTGAGGTGCAGGTTTGGTCCTGAAATGAAATAGGACCTGCTGCAGTTGAGTTGGAGTTGGCGGCCAGGGGTGGCCGTTGACTTGTTGGCGTCCAGGTAAGGTGCCGTTGACTGCATGAACTTGGCGGCATAAGATGTGGACGTTTATGGTGGCGGTTGCCTTAAACGACAGAGGGGTTGACGCCAACCTGTGAAATCTGCAGGTTATAGGGTCACCCGAGGGCAGGTTTTCCACCCTGTTCTCTCTTCCCCTTGCCCCAGCTTCATGCCCCCGTATCCCTAAAGCTTCCAACAGGTACAGAGAGTGGTTGGAGGATCGTGGGACGTGTGGCGTTGCCAAATCGACGAGGAAACGCCGTGGCGTGGTGCAATTTCCGTGGGAGCTCGCGGAGGGTTCGGTGTGAACCGAGAGAATTCGGAAGGTTTAAGCGTGTTCTGAGGTAGGGAACGAACCCTGTTAGTTCGTAGGATCATTAAAACACGACTTAACCACATGAATCAGCATGTTTAATGCATTTTCGGATTAAGTTGCACCATGTGGGACAATGGGTGGTTTGATGAATTTATGTAGTAAAGCATGTTGTTATAGTTTAATTATAATGTGTGGATGTTAGAGGAACTATTTCATTGTTTTCTCGATGGTTTGGGATTAGAATGCATGTAGGATCGGTTTAGGGTTTCTGCAGGAATAGAGGTGAAGATCTTGGCGTCAACATCGTTTGTCGCCAAGCTCATCAGCCGGGATATAGACGGCCAGATCCATTGCCGTCTACTTCCTGTAAGCGGCAGTCGATGTGGCCGCTAACTTGTGTATAAGCAGAAATACTATTTATGGTATTTATCGATAATGAATGGTGCGTTGGCACCTGTGGTGCACTGAGTGCACATGGTTTCTGTGTTTAGCATACGGGCTATGCAGTTAGTTACTCACTTTCGAGGTTGCGTGTTGTTCACGCGAGTCCAGTTGGGTTCACGTGTGGTGGACCGTTGTTACTTGAGGTTTACGTGAGGTTTCACGTGGTTTGTGTGTGACGTGCACGTGGTTTTGTGTACGTGGCAAGTAGTACGACGCCTACCGTGGTTACCTCTCCAGTTGGGTGCCCCAGGTTCTTTGTGAGCCAGGCTGTTAGCTCGGGGCTTTGTCCCGGTACTTGTGTTGTACCGTCGAGGTCTGTGTCGTCTGACCTGGACACCCTCACTCCTGTGTTTGAGTTGTACGTCCGGCTGAGGGAAAGACGACAGTGGGACAGTGACACTTGTGTTTGTCTTTAGTCACTTGTAGCGCGCTCGTAGTTGGGGGTACGGACACCAGTAGACGTACTGGACCCCAGCTAGTCCTTTTCCAGTGCCTCACTCTAGAGAGTTCCGGGCCAGGATCTCTAGAGGTGCCAGGCATGGGCCTGTGACCGTGTGGTCCGCAGGTGGTGGTGTTTGGTTGGTCTCCACAGTTGCTTGACTTTTTCACGTGGAGCGGCAGCTGGACCTTTCGTCCGTGGCTGCGAGACTGAGAGGTAGACCTGTGTTAGCTTGTCCGAGTCAGTTTCTGGTGTCGCGAACCAGTTCACGTGGCTCGTGTTTGGCTGTCTCTACTTTAGCTTGTACACCTGTACTGGTTTGCCGTTTAATTATTACAGTTGTTTTTCGTAGTCGGCAGACGGTGAGTACTTTTACAGCTTTCATATCCTGCTTAGCTGTTCTATAAATTGTTGGTACTGTTTATTGCTTTTGTACCTGTGGTTTTTGGTTTGCTCGGTTTTGGGGGAGTTCCCTACTGAGCCAGTGACTAGCGAGGCTCACCCCTACCCCCACAGGTGAGAGCGAGGAGGACGTTTCACGACCGTCGTCCAGTTCAGAGCCGCGCCGTAGCGGTGCAGGGTCGGTACCTCCAGCTGTGTAGTAGCAGCTCCAGCAGTGTAGTGTAGTTAGTTGTTTATTTTCTTCAGTTGTACCTCGGGGTATGCCCCAGGCTCTTGTACTTCTTTTCAGTTTTGTGGAAATATGGCTATGTAACTTGTGATATATATATATATAAATGTGGTGTGTTCCTTTGTGTTTACACGGACTGTGGTTTGGTATCCCTTGCGAGGCTTCGGCCCGTTCGCGGGAGGCGGACTCGGATCAAGTACGTTATTGGTTTAACGGGCTTGGCCGAGGCGTTCCGTCACACGTCCATTGAGAGGTTGTTACCATTATCTGGACCCCCCGTCCTCGCGCACTGGTTGAGGGGTTCTCTTAGTGGCGGGAGTGCTCGAGTCATGGACTCTGGAGCTAAGGGAAAAACAGTAGGGATAGCAGCGTAGAGTTGTTTGCAAAGTTCTCTTAGCTGAGTCTAGTATACTGAGGTGGTTCAGGTGTTCTTCTAGCGTAGATCAGCTAGTTCTTCTCACTGCCTCACTCTACGTGGTTCCGGTACCATCTAAAGGGGCTAGGCGTGGGACCGTAGTCTGGCCAGACTACAGTAGTTGTGTGGTTAGTTTAGTTCTGCGTCTTACTCTGACAGGAGGTGGTAGACATGGAATGGTTGTCCAGGGTAAGGCACGTGGCGCATCTAACCAGTCGACTAGTGGTAGTTGTTCTATGGCTAGTGTCTTTGTCCAAACAGTTGTTCTCTGTCTATGTTTGCAGCTTTGGGTTTGTCCTAGTGCCGTGGTTTACACGGGTTTCTGGTCCCGATATTGTTTTAGACCGATGACCCTGTAGCGAGGACGTGGTTGTGGACGCATGATGAACATCACCAAAGAAGAGCCAGAGGCCTTTAATCTAGTTGTCGGTACGGTTCCTATACTTGGTAGAGCTACGCATGTTTTGATTGATCCTGATGCTACACATTGTTTTACTTTAGAGTTCTTTGGTTCCCTTACTGAGTTTGCTCCGGAGAGGACCTGTGACCTAGAAGTTGAGCTTCCGATGGGTGACTACGTGCGTACTTTGGGTTACCTAGAGGTGCAAGGCCATCTTCTACCAGCCAGACTGTTTGCCTTACAAATCCACGACTGTGATGCCATCCTTGGCATGGATTGGTTGAAGGCACACTCTGCGTTGGTGGACTGTCAGCAGAAGACCGTGTGGTTCGAGATACCTGAAGCACCTGTGCTTTGCTTTCGAGGTACATGGTCTACTCGCCGACCCTTTATTTCCTTCTGTAGAGCTCAACTCCTGATCCGAGATGGTTGTGTGGCTTTCTTTGCTTCAGTGAGTCTTTCAGATTCTAGCTAGTTGTCGGTTATAGATGTGCCTGTTGTTTGTGATTATGCTGATGTGTTTCTGGAGGATCTACCTGGTTTACCGCCGGAGCGAGAGGTAGATTTCTCCATTGAGTTGTTTCCGGGGACGATGCCTATGTCTAAGGCACTGTACCAGATGGCGCCGACAGAGCTGTGGGAGTTGAAGTGCCAACTCGATGGGCTACTCGAGAAGGGCTTCATTCGTCTGAGCCATTCGCCTTGGGGTGCGCCTGTAATGTTTATAAGGAGGAAGGATGGTAGCCTCAGGTTGTGCATCGATTATCGATAGCTGAACCAGGTTATAGTGAAGAATAAGTATCCGTTGCCCAAGATTGATGACTTGTTTGACCAGTTGTAGTCAGCTTCAGTGTTCTCGAAGATTGACTTGAGATCAGGGTACTCCAATTGAGGATCTGAGAGTTAGATATTGCAGATCAGCCTTTTGTACCTGCTACGGCCACTTTGAGTTTTTCGTGATGCCTTTTGGGCTCACGAATGCTCCGATAGTTTTCATGGAGATGATGCACAGTGTGTTCCGAGAGTACTTGGACAAGTTTATGGTAGTGTTCGTGGACGACATCCTGGTGTAGTCAGCGTTAGTGGAGGAGCATGAGGTGCACTTGAGGCTCGTGTTAGAGGCACTGAGGAGTCATCGCCTTTATGCCAAATTCAACAAATGTGAATTCTGGCTGAAGGAGGTGCGCTTTTTAGGACACGTGGTTCAGGTGCACGCGTGGCAGTGGATCCTGCCAAGGTTGAGGCCATGGTTTCTTGGGGCCAGCCCACTACAGTTGCAGAGGTGTGTAGTTTTCTGGGGTTGGCAAGCTACTATAGGAGGTTTGTGCAGGACTTCGCCAGAGTTGCTGAGCCGTTGACGAGGTTGACCAGTCAAGAGACCAGGTTCGTGTGGACAGTAGAGTGTGAGTAGAGTTTTTGGGAGTTGAAGAGTTGGTTGGCGAGGTCTCGTACATGTTAGCTCTTCCGCCTGGGTTAGCAGAAGTTCACGACGACTTCCATGTCTTGCAGCTGAGGAAGTACATGCTAGATCCGTCGCACATACTCGACTACTCTCAATTAGGGGTTGCTCCAGACCTGTCAATGCCAGAGTACCCAGTCAGTGTAGTGGACCGCATGGTGTAGTAGTTGCGCATGAGGCAAATCTTGCCCTTCAAGGTCATTTGGGAGAATCGCGTCGGTGGCGAGGCCACGTGGGAGTGCAAGGACGAGATGCAAAAGCACTTTCCATACTTGTTTGAGTGACTGGTATGTTGGTTTGCCTTCGTGCCCCAGGTTTCTCCCTTAATTTCACAGACAAAATTGTTTTTTTTTACTTTGGTCAACCACCCTTCTGTGAAGGTCGTGACGTATTGGGCTATCGCCTTTTGAAGGTGACTGGGGTGACCATTGCGTTCTAGTTAAGAACGTAACGGGTGACCCTGTCGCGTTCCTGCTCTGACCGTAGCATGCATTTTTGTCGTCTTGCTATCGAGATAGTTGGGGCACGTGTCGTGGTGCATGTAATCTAAACGCGACATGCTAGGCCAGCGCATTCATGATGCCAGGACTACCAGGGTGACACATGGCAGGTTTGACCTTCAGGTCTGACAAGTTTTCCAGATCGCGACGAAGATAGCCGTTGCATTCTTGATGGGAAGGTGACAGCCAACCCTGTCGCGTTCTTGAGACCGTGGCTGATATAAGATAGGCCATCAGACCTGTCTTCTTCTTCCCCTTTCTTTGATTTCCCTTCGTTCCTCCGACCGTTCTCTATGTGAGCTCTTCTGTGAGGAGATTGTTAGGGTGTTGGTGGTGGAGTTTGTGATGCTTATCCTCAGCGTGGTGCTCTTATCCGACGTGGTGTTCTCCTCTTCATGGTGGTGATCCCTTCTCCAGCTTGTAGGAGGACATAACTTGCTCGTGGATGGCTTGAGCGTGGAGCTTGGAGCGAGGAGGAGGTGGCCATGCACACGAGAAGACTCCAACAGATTGGCTCTTCGTTTTTAGGTAGGGACCTCTTCTTCCCCCTAGTTTTACCATGCTAGGATCACCTACCTCTTCTCCAAGCCTTGTAGAATCCATGCTAGGTATGTGTGGATGTGTGTTTTGTTCTTGTGAGCATGCTTGGGGTTGGGGTTTTGAGAGTGATCATGACATGCATGCGAGGATTCATGAGTGTAGATCCATCTCTTTGACATGCATGAGTGTGAATGAGGGTGGTTTGGATGTTTAGTATGTGATTTGAACGTTCTCCATGCTCCCCTCCCTCTGTGCACACCAAAATTGTTGTTTTGGGACATTTTTGGAGGTCTCGGGTTGACACCCAGCTCTCTGTCTGTGGTAACGACGGGGGCCCTTGTCACGACACAAACGCGACGTATCGCCCCGTCGCCTTCTGTTGTGAACGTGGCACCAACACCTATCACGTTCTTATCGCGACAGGTGTATACGTCTCATTCATATTAGATACCTTGTGGTGGCGATGGCCTACCCTATTGCGTTCTTATCAAGACAGGTATATCTATCACCTTCTGGCCCAGGTCACGACGGGCAGGGTTGTCGCCTTCAGGTGGCGTCAAACCACTGTGTTGCATTCTTCGACAGAGAGCGACTAGCGACATGTTCGGAGTTTTCTTTTCACTGCATCTTTGTTTCTTGGCACCTATGCTATTCCTAGGATGATCCTACACTAGTCGTTCGCCCGGTGCTAGGCACTTGTGGGCCTGTTCGTTGTGAGTTTGTTATCGTTATTTGGACCCCCCGTCCCTGCGCACTGGTTTAGGAAGTTCTCTTAGTGGCGGGAGTGATCGAGTCACAGACTCTGGAACTAAGGGGAAAACGGTGGGTGTAGAGCTCTCTTAGCTTAGTCTGATACGCCGAGGTGGTTCAGGCGTTGTTCCAGCACAGATCAGCTAGTCCTTCTCATTGCCTCACTCTACGTGGTTCTGGTACCATCTAGAGAGGCCAGGGAGCCAGGGGTGGGACCGTAGTCTGGCCAAACTATGGTAGTTGTGTGGTTACTTTAGTTCCACGTCTCACTTTGACAAGATGTGGTAGACATGGACTGGTGGTCGAGGGTAAGGCGCGTGGCGCACTTGACCAGTTGACTAGTAGTAGTTGTTCTGTAGAAAGTGTCTTTGTCCAGACAGTTGTTCTCTGTCTGTGTTTGTAGCTTTGGGTCCGTCCTAGTGTCGTGGTTTACACGGGTTTCCGGTCCCAACATTGTTTTAGACTGATGACCGTGTAGTTAATTTCCACTTCCGCACTTACTCTATTAGTAGAATATATTAATTTACTTATTTTTGTTATAACCATATATCTATTCTGCTTGTTAGAACCAGTGGGAGATTGGTAGTTCCTACTGGGCTTCTTCGTGATGCTCATTCCCTCCTTTGCAGGTGAGTCTTGACAATAGTACCCTCCGTAGCGGGCTGAGGAGATGGGGCCGTAGTAGACGCCGTCTTCCGTGAATGATATCCTTCTGCTGTAGCTCTTCCAAGGGTGGATCTTCATCATCTTTGATGGTTGTTTCTTTCAGCTTTTTGGAAATGTTTTCTGCATCTTCATCATCACTACCAATTTTCTTTCTCAAGGAAGGGTTAGACTCATTAAAAATAACATGCACAGTTTGTTCAATTAATAAACTTCTCTTATTAAAAACTCTATAACCTTTAGGTTTAGAAGTGTACCCCATAAACATACCTTCATCAGATTTGGGATCCAACCTGCCAATGTCTCTCTTACCATTGTTGTGAATGAAGCATGGGCATCCAAATGTTCTGAGATGACTGATCTTGGGCTTCTTTTGCTTGTACAGTTCATATGCAGTCTTCTTCAGAATTGGTCTGATCATGACTCTATTAATTATGTAACAAGCTGTATTTATAGCTTATGCCCAGAAATATCTTGGAAGATTGTATTCAGATAATGTTGTTCTTGCCATATCCAAAAGTGTTATATTCTTCCCCAGATCATCACAAAATTCTGCAAACCTGTCATTATGAAACTCTCCTCCATGATCTGATCGGATACTTATGATATTGTGCTTCTTATCTTTCTGAACTAGCTCACTGAGCTTCACAGAACTATTAAATGTGTCATCTTTATGCTCAAGAAATAATACCCAAGTAAATCTAGAGTAATCATCAACTATAACAAATTCGAATTCTTTCCTCTCAAACTAGTTGTTCTCATTGGTCCAAACAAGTCCATATGAAGCAGTTCTAGTGGTTTGGAGGTAGTGACTACTGTCTTGGATTTGAAAGAGGATCTTGCATGCTTACCTTTTGCACATGGTTCACATATATTGTCTAGTCTTGAATTTATCTTCGGTAGACCTTCCACTAGATCATGTTTGATGAGTTTTCTGATTCATCTAAGCTGCAATGACCTAATCTTCTGTACCAAAGTTCAGCATTATGTTCTTTGCTTGCTGCTAGGCAGACGTCTTGATCCTTCAACTCTTCTAGATATAGTACATATAGATTTTTCTCTCTGCAAGCTTCAAAAATAATTGTACCATCCTTAATGATTAGACACTTCAATTTCTAAAATTTGATCTGATGACCCTTGTCGCATAGCTAACTGATACTGATTAGGTTGTGCTTGAGTCCTTTGACGCATAGAACATCTTCTATCGGGATTTTATCTTGCCTTCCAATTGATCCACAACCAATTACTGAACCTTTGACATTATCACCATAGGTTACTGTACCTTCTTCATCTTTGATATACAAAAACAGCATTTTGTTGCCTGTCATATGCCTTGAGCACCCGCTGTCCAAGTACCACTTTGATGCTCTAAGGCTTCCCTTGTCGTCGATATTTGCCATGAAGGCCAAGTTGGCCTTTTCTTCTTCTTCTTCGCTGGAGCTAGACTCACTGTTTGAGTCACTTTCATTGTTCCAAGCAGCGGCCATGGTTTTCTTCTTGTACTCCTTAAATTTCTTCATGTTGTCCTTTTTCTTGAACTCCGTCTTCTTCAGTTTTGGACACTCAGCTTTGAGGTGTCCAGGCTTCTTGCACTCATAGCATATGGGTTCAGATCTCTTGACTTCCTTGCCTTAAGATATTTTGAATTCTCTACCTTTCTTGAAATACCTTCTTCCTGACTGGTATTTCTTCTTAGCTAAAATGCGTTGCAGTCATCTGGAGAGAAAGACTTCTTCATCTTCACTACTTTCTTTACTCTTATCACTTTCTGATTCGCCTTCAGAGGCGTCTTCTGTGGCCTTAAGAGCATTGCTGTGCTTCTTCTTGCTGGAGGATTCTCCCAGCCTTTCCATATTTATCTCATGAGCCATTAAGGACCCAATGAGTTTTTCGAGGGACATTCTTATGATATCATTGGCTTCTTCTATTGCTGTTACCTTTGGAGTCCATGAGGTTGGTAGAGATCTTAATATTTTTCTTACCATATCTCCAGTCTCATATGTCTTTCCTAGCCCAACAAGTCTATTGGTAATGTCTGTGAAGCGACTGTACATTTGGGAGATGGACTCTCCGGACTGCATTTGAAACCTCTCATATTGAGCTACCAATATATCAATTCTTGTTTCCTTTACCTTATCGATTTCTTCACATGTGAGCCTCAGCTTGTCCCACATCTCTTTGGCTGATTTACATGCTGATATTCTGTTGAACTCTTTCTTGCTTAGAGAGCAGCATAGTATACTCTTTACTTTGCTGTTTTGGGATAACTTCTTCTTATCTTCATCTATCCATTTGTCTTTACTGTTGGTTACCTTGAGATCTCCTTCTTCGATTATTGTCCATAGCTGAAAATCAAGTCCTTGAAGGAAGAACTCCATCCTTGTCTTCTAGTAGTGATAGTCTTCACCATCGAATAGAGGAGGTCAGTTGACAAATTGTCCTTCTGCATGACCTTGGGTTGCCATTTATCTTTGCTCTTCAGATCGTGAGGTCTACTTACTCGAAGAGACTTGGCTCTGATACCACTTGTTGCCCAGATAGCAAGTCCAGAGGGGGGGGGGTGCACAAGAATTTTATCCTGGTTCGGATCTCTTGTCACAAGGAGTCCTACGTCCAGTCCCCAAGCAACAACCTGGGATTTCACTAAGCAAGGGTATAGTCCCCCTTAAGGACACTTACACATCCAGCCGCAGCTGGCCTTCTCTTCTCTACCCGAAGAGGCACTAACCCACATGATGCAATAGGTCTTCCTTCTTACCAAAGGGAATAACCACCCACTCAACAACAGGTCATCTCTTTACAACCGAAGAGGAACACTCAAGAACAAATGAGGAGAGAGTGGAAGGCCCCTAGACTAAGCGTATAGAAACTGCTTGATCTGAGGCAAAGTTTGAGAGACAAAGATTATCACACAATGAACTCTCTCAGATCTACACAAGCTCTCAAAGGCTAAACAGGTTTCTGTGGAGAGCTAAGAGCTAAAGACTGTTTGAGTGGATGAGCAAGCTCTTCTTTCTTCTGGGTGACTAAGATCTTCAAGCTATTCGAAAATTCTTCAGAATTCGAGAGGTGTGCTGCATGGAGTCACCAGTCTTCTATTTATCTTCTTTGAAAGATTTTGACCGTTGAAGTATCTGTTGTCTCACATCTTCATGCACGTTGGAGTGACTGGCTCGAAGTATGGAGCAAGAGAGCCTACAGTCATTAATGCTGGGATAGACACTTACCTAGAGAAAGATTGTCTGAATCTCTTCTTGCTTCTGTCAGGTTGACAGGTCCAACGTTGTAACGTATGCTTCTACCGGAACCCTGCACACCATAAATGCTAAAGCATAGACAACTCATCTTTGTCTAAACTGTCAGTCAACGTTAGTAGTCGTGCTTTAAGAAGATATACTAAAAAGGAAATTCCATTATGTCGACATATAAGGTGTTACTTTATGTGACATGAATGTGGTAAACAAGAGATATATCGTGCAGAGGTATTGTTCCAACACAATAAATGTTAGAGAGAACAAGATACAACATGATTCATGGGAAGACTTGAAATCCACAGAGATTTGAAAATATATTTGAATATCATGTGGAATGTCTTTTAAGAATGTCTGAAAGGAATTTAAATAAAAATATTTAACAGCTGTCTAAAACATAATCGTTATTAAAAGAGAGTTGATGTTTTGGAGACAGCCTGTGATTAGAGAGAGTCGATGTGGATTTGAAATCGATGTTCTAACCATGATCTATGTGAGAATGTAATCCATGTTGAAACAAAGTCAATGTAAACATAATCCATGTTATGAAATCGATGTTCAGTACAAAGTCGTTGTTTAACTGAAGTCGTTGTTGTACTGAAATCGATATTTACACGAAATCGTTGTTGAACTGAAATCGATGTACAAATGAAATCGTTGTTTAACTGAAATCGATGTGCAGATGAAATCGTTGTTTGAAACGAAGTTGTTGTTCTAGTAAAGTCGTCGTTTCACATGAAGTCGATGTTCTACTGAAATCGATGTTTAAGTGAAATCGTTGTAGAAACAAAGTCGTTGTTCTAGTAAAGTCGTTGTTTCACATGAAGTCGATGTTCAACCGAAATTGATGTTTAAGTGAAATCGTTGTTGAAACGAAGTCGATGTTCCTTATGAAATCGATGTTCTATCGAAATTGATGTTTAAGTGAAATCGTTGTTGAAACGAAGTCGATGTTCCTTATGAAATCAATGTTCTACCGAAATTGATGTTTAAATGAAATCGTTGTTTAAGTGAAGTCGATGTAGAATCGAAGTCGATGTTCTAGACATGAAGTTGATACTTAAGTTAAATCGATGTTCTCCATGAAATCGTTGTAGAACCGAAATCGATGTTCTAGACATGAAGTCGATATTTAAGTGAAATCGACATTCTATATGAAATCGTTGTAGAACCAAAATCGTTGTTTAAGTGAAATTGATCTTCTACCAAGGAAGTCGTTGTTTAAGTGAAACCGAAATCGTTGTGAGCTATCATATGAAAGTCGATGTATACTTAGACAAAAACATATGTAATGAACTTCACGGAACAGTCAGTGTAGACAACTTACTGATTTTGTTTGAATTACTGCCTGTTGATAAACTTCAGAAAATGATGTTAGAAAATAATATTCAGGGTTTTGTTAATCACCAAAAATATATATAATAAATAACAAATTATATGGAGATAGACTGATCATCAGGTCACACTTTCCAAGTGAAGAAAGTACAAGGTCAGCACACATGTTTTAGAAAATAGGCGAGGGAATCACATGGCAACTAAGAATTGGATTGTTCACCAAATAATTCTCTGGTTGAAGAATGAAGAGAATCTAAGGGTGAGAGAACTTGGAAGAAGGCTAGAGCATACTTACCATGTAAGTCTTCCATACATGAGAATGTATAAAGCTAAGGGGCTGCGTTGACAGTGATGCATGTCACATGGGAGGACATGTGTGCCATGATACCAGGTTACAACATGAGCTCATAGTGAGGAATCTGGGAAGCATGATAAAATATGGAGGAAGGTACAGGGGCTTTTAAGAGATTCTTCCTTTCATTTAAAACTTGCATTGAATGATTCAACTAGTGTCGGCCCCTAATTGGCCTAGATGGTTGTCACTTGAAGTGTGCTTTGCAACCACTTGTGTGGTTGGGAACAAAAGCTTGTTGTTTCCCATTGTTATGGCTATAGTGGAGAGTGAAAATATTGATAGTTGGCTTTGGTTCTTCAGAATATAAAGGAGGCAATTGGACATCCTGAAGTACTAGCTTTCATCTTTGACATATTAAAAGGCCTAGATGAGACAGTATCAATTATGTATAGAGTGCAAGAACACTGTACATGTTTGAGACATTTTACAAGAGTTTTAAAAGTAAGTTTCCAAGGGCGACATTGAAGAGGGTTTTATGGTCAACTTCCAAAGCTTTTAATGAAAATAGTTTTAAGTTTCACTTGCGTGAGATGAGATCACTAAATGAGCAAGCTTACAACTTTATGATGGGTCCAGAAGTGAGGCACTTGAAATGGGCAAAGTCACATTTCAGTACCTCAATGACTTTTAGTTAAATGCTTCTAACTGGAGCTTTTTGTAGTAGACCACTTGGGAGGCTAAAGAAGATTGTTGAAGCAAAATGGAGCTAAGATGTCCTAGAGGGGAAGGGGGATAGGACTTCCTTTTTGATATTTCTGCTAAGAGTAGTTAGATCTAAAAATCACTTAATCAAAATGATGTTAAAGGTTAGTGAAGTGTGTGAGATAAATGTAATAAGTAGAAGCAACACACATAAAGGAACAACAATTTATCCTAGTTCGGATCTCCTTTCAACAGGACACTACAAGAAATTGCGGATTTAGCTACCAAAATTGAGACAAAAAATTTTGCTCACTAATTGGTCACAATTCTGTGACTGATTAGTGACTTCATATATTTGGTCTCTAAATAAATAATAGAGTGACTGAATAGTAATCAATCACTAATCGGTCACAAATCTGTGACCGATTAGTGACTGAAAGAAATCGATCACAAATTTTTCTGCTTTAACAGGAAGTGAGAAAACATTTTGTGATCAACTAAATTTGGTCACTAATCGGTCACAGATCTATGACCGATTAGTGACCGATTAGAATTTGGTCGTAGAGTTTTGTGGTTTTCCAGCAAAGTAGTAAAATTTTGTGACCGACTAACTTCCGTCACTATTCGGTCAGAAATCTATGACCGATTAGTGATTGAAGTTAGTCGGTCGCTAAAGCCATAAAATTTTGTAATTAAATAGTGACAAAAAGTTTTTAGTCGCTATGCTTTCTTTCTTTTACCCCTACCCCTTCTTCTCCAACGTCTTCTTCAATGCTCTCTCTCTCTCTCTCTCTCATTCACCGCCTTGCACCGCAGTGGGAGACCGCCGCCGTTGCCTCCATTGTCGCCGCCGTTAGACCCTACCGCCGCCATTTTTTCTTCCATCTTCTTCCGTGTACTCTCTCTCTCTCTCTCACACACACACACACACACACACACACACACACACACACACACACACACACACACACACACACACACACACACACACACACACACACACACACACACACACACACACACACACACACACACACACACACACACACACACACACACACACACACACACACACACACACACACACACACACACACACACACTCTCTCTCTCTCTCTCTCTCTCTCTCTCTCTCTCTCTCTCTCTCTCTCTCTCTCTCTCTCTCTCTCTCTCTCTCTCTCTCGTTTGCCACAGTGAACCACTGTGGGAGACCGCCGCCATTGCCTCCATTGTCACCGCCGTTAGACCCCTCCGTCGCCATTTTTGCCTCTGTGATATCTGATAGCCACATGTACTTATCCTCTATCTCTCTTTCTCTCTAGATTTGATGCATGGTGGGTTGGGCGGCCAGAGTTGTTTGGGGGGGGGGCAGTGGGTGGGGGGTGCTTGGTGGTAGGGTGGGGGGGCTAGGGTTGGGCGGGCAGTAGTGGTGGTGGTGGCAGTGGGGGCCGACTACTGGGGGGTGGTTGGGGGGTGCTGGGGAGTGGGCTGGTTGGGGGGGGGGTGTTGTCGTGGGTGCAAGGTGATGGTGATAGCTACCTAGGAAAGCTGCAATTTTTCTTTATCGTTTTTGCTGCTAGACATCTAGCTAGTAATGTATGTACATTCATACCCATGGGTGTTTTTTTGAAGAGGCAGAGGAGAGATTTAATTTGGCGATGTGGTCTTGTTAATTCTAGATGTTTGTATGCTTTCTTAAATGTGATGTTTATGGATGAATGCTAATGAAAATTGTCTTATTGAAATTTTAGTGCGGACGAGCATCGACATTTAATTATGCTTCTGTGTCTGCTGCCACTGGAGCTTTTAAATTAGACCATACTGACAAATATTATTTTGCACATATGCATAATGGTGGAGGAGCTCCAAACACAGAGCTGGTCTATTAAAGTCACATTAAAATGAGTTTGTATTTGTCTGAGGCGGTATCTCATTTTGTCGAAGTGTTCCCTTCTTATTTTTTTTTTAAAAAGAAAGAAAGACAGAATGATGGTGGTCGTGGGCCCAGACGCAGCCAGAGGCCTAGAAAGCCCAACAAACGTTATTTAGATTAGTATTTAGTTGTTTATTTATTTTTTGGGACACTCAAAGCATGATTGATGACTAAGGCAAAATTGGCATACGATAATAATATGAGATCATCCAACCATGAAATGGAACTGTGAATAACGAATATGGTACTAAAAGTGGCTAATTAAAATATATTTATATTAATAATAAATAAATAACAAATAAGCAAACTAATATAATAACTAATATTAGCAAACATAAAATAAAAAAAATGAAGAAGAAATAATGATAAGGGTGTCTAAAATGAAAAAAATGTGTCTAATAATAATCATAAAAATAATAAATATAAAAAATATGCACTAAGTGACTTCTTCTTGTAATCAATCAAATAAAGTTCCACGACTACACAATAATGATGGCCAACCAAAAGGACTACATAAATGAACATAAATAAAAAAAGGGAGGGAGAGATGTTAAATCAAGAACCAAATGATTTTTAAAATTGAAATGATGAAAATGAATAAAAAATAAAATAATAATAATAATAACAAAATAAGTACTATTAAAAATGGGAATGACAAAATGATTTCAAATTAAGAGAAATTAAACATGCTCAACCAATAAGGTTGAACCTCATTTACTAGTCAAAGTTGAATCCAACAAGGTCATTGATGAAAAGAACCAAGATGATTCACCTGCTCAGTCAGCCATTTGCCACCTCGTGTTAGTGCACAAGTCTCATACCCACCAGGTGGCCATGTTTCAAGTCCGTCAACATCAGATTTTTGTTTCCATGTTTCAAGGTTGAGAAAGTATGAAAAGAGATGAAAAAAGAAAGGGAAAAAGAAAAATGGATGAGAAAGAAAAAATAAATGCCTACCCCATGCATGATGTGGAGATGAGAAGGCAAACCACAAAATAGTTATATGTCTATTTTGTGTACAATAAAAGAATGTCCCCAATCAAACACATAATACAAGTTATTAGGTAGATGCAAATAAATTTAGTTTTATCGTGTCTCAATTTGTAGTTTGCATATGTGCCTTAATTTGGTGTTATTTAAGTTTCTTTAAAATTGATGTTCTTTAAATTAAGTTATGCATAGATGTTTTGATTAGACATATGCATAGAACTTAAATACGCAACCTATCTGGTGATGAAAATACTCTGCTCATTCTCCTATACCAGTATTTCCCAACCTAGTGTGTTCTAAAATTTGTTCCACTTCAAGTTTAGAACACCATCACTAATGGGCAAAATTTCTACATGAACAAGAAGTACATAAGATATCTTTAACTTCAGGAAGATGAGTCTTCCAATTCCACAAGTTGAAGGGATCATCTGAAGGTCCTTTACAAGTCACTTTTCTTTTTCACAAAACTTTATCAACTTGCCAATGGAAAATTCCTTTCCATCTGTTGCTAATAATTCCTTGTTTGCTATTGAGGTTCTCTAGATGGAGTACTGTGGGCAAGAACTCACTATATGGATCTCTTTTTCCTGAGTAGCCCCAAAATCTCTGCAATGGCAATTGAAATGTACAACCATCAATGTGAGTGAATTAATGGCATGTACGAAGAGGACACAACCCCCACACCACTTATTAGCCATGGGATTGGCGTTTGTAAAGAAGCCAAATAGAAACACCAATTAGGTATACATCCCAATTTAAGAAAAAAATTGAGTACAAACTCTTCCTTCTAGACATTAGATTCTTGATTCGAACTTAATTCAATAAAATGCTATTAGTGTAGTTTGCTTTTAATTGTTTACTTTCAATTTAATGATTAGTATTGCACTTCTTATTTTAATGTAATTGTTCACATGTATGGTTTTTTTTCATTTTCCTTTCATATTTATGTGACATTTAAATTTGATCTATGCATGCATAGCAATTTAACACTACACACACCTCACGAGGGCGTGTTAAGCCCTTGTCAATGAACCTTTCCATTCAAAACTTTGGGATTTATGTGCACGTTCTCATTTTAAATGATGAGAACGTGTATATCTAACTCAAAGTCTTGAATTGTCCCGTTTTGGACAGTCTGTGAATGTTTGATTGCAGTTAGGTGGTCATTTACTATATGTTTGTACTATTTGTTGAAAATTTTAGTTGGGTCTACTCACCCCTCTCTGATATACCTTTATTGATTTAAAATATTTTATTAACCACTTATTAGTAAGTGATTAAGAAAATATCTTAATCAATAAATATTTTTGGTATATCAGAGAGGTGTGGGGAGATGCTGTCGAAATTTTCAGAAAATTGTACAAATACATAGTAAATGGCCATCCTAGTGCGATCAAATATTCACAGATGGATAAAAAGTTATAATCTAAATAATATATCCTTCCTATTCATTTCGGTTGCGTCGAACGATGTGTGAAAATGATTAGATTTTTTTTTTTTTCTGAGTTTGAAATTTAAAGTTATTTGTCTGTTAACATTGGTTGAGCGCAGGAAAAAAATAGCTTCAGGCCGTTCATAGATGTATCGTAGAATAGTTGATCATGTGGTGTCTGTGGAGTTTAGGGCTAGAGTTGAGACTTTCATTTAGTTTGCATTAGGGAATCCAAATGCAACAGTAGACAGCGAAGGTTGCATCCAATGTCCTTATATGATTTGTAAAAATTTGTACTGGATTTCACTATGGGAGGTTCAACGTCATTTATACAGAAAAAGGGTTTGTTAAATGTTATATGAATTGGACATGTCATGGTGAGGAGCTCTGGTTGCACGAGCCTAGTAATGTGGAAGGCACAAGTACGTACATGGATATAGTTGTAGATGCCACTGGTCCCACATTCAATGTACATGAGGATCCTGTATACGCTGAAGAAGTTCTGAACAAGGGAGCTGAAAGATTTTATCAGTTACTTAAGGATGTTGATGAGCCATTGTGAGATGGTTGTCAAAAACACACTCGGTTGTCAGCAGTGTCACAGTTGCTAAACTTGAAATATGAATTTCATATAAGTGAGAGTTGTTTTGATCGTCTCCTCCTCATCATCAAGAGTATGTTATCTCGAGATGAGAAGCTGCCTCCAAATTTTTATCGTGCCAAGATGATGGTCAATGAGTTAGGGCTTGGATATGTGAAAATAGATGCATGTCCTAATCATTGTATGCTGTATTGCAAAGAGGATGTAGATAAGGTATCGTGTTCTATTTGCCATCATGATAGGTTTAAACCTAAAAAAGGGGCAATGCTAGGGGAAAGGCTATACCTTATGCGTCATTGCGATATTTTTCCCTTACACCCAGACTGCAGTTGATGTATATGTCTTCAAAGACAACTCGACATATGAGGTGGCACGTAGAAAGATTACATTGTGACGAGGATATTATGAGTCATCTTGTAGATGGCAAAGCTTGGTCTCATTTCAACCATGCTCATCCTATCTTCTCAAGGGAGTCATGTAATGTGAGGCTTGGTTTATGCACTGACAGATTCAATCCATTTGGAAGTTTAGTGGCTTCCTACTTCAGTTGGCCAGTGTTCGTGACACCATACAACCTTCCTCCGAGCATGTGTATGAAGCGAGAGAATTTATTCCTGTCTTTATTGATTCCTGGTCCTAAAAGTCCTACAAAAAATATAGACATCTATCTCAGACCATTGATTGATGAATTGAAATTATTATGGACTGAGAGGGTCAACACTTATGATGCATCTATAAAGCAAAATTTCACCATGACGACAGCATTGATGTGGACGATAAGTGATTTTCCTGCATATAGATTGCTATCTGGTTGGAGTACACATGGGATACTAGCATGTCCTTACTATATGGATAATACCAAATCATTTGTACTTAAACATGGGGGGAAGTCATGCTGGTTTGATTGCGATCGGCAGTTTTTAGCAGTTGATCACCCTTTTAGAAGACAAAAAGATGCATCCCTAAAGAACAGAATGGAACAAGATGAAGTCATATTCGAGAGGTTGTCCGGTCCCATATGACAACATGTGTAGAAAATTTTCTAGATATCACACAACTGATGGGCAGTACACGACACCTTTTAGGTTTTGGGAAGGAGCGTAATCGGGTGAAAAGAAGCATTTTCTAGGAGTTACCTTATTGGTCAACTCTTCTTGTGCAGCATAATCTAGACGTGATGCATATCGAGAAGAATGTCTTTGATAATGTGTTCAATACCATAAATAGTAAAACAAAGGACAACGAGAATGCACATTTGGACTTGTCCATGCTTTGTAAATGTCTAGAGTTAGAACTTGTTGAAGTCAATGGGAAATCAATTAAACCAAAAGCAGTTTTTGTGCTTGGAGGTGGACAAGTAAAGGAAGTGTGCTAGTGGCTGAAACAATTGAGATTTCCTAATGGTTGTGTGTCTAATATTACTCATTGTGTCAACATCAGTGAGGGAAAAATATATGGAATGAAGAGTAATGACTGCCATGTGTTCATGCAAAGGTTGCTACCCATTGCATTTCGTGACATGTTACCGAAGCCTCTATGGGGAGCATTGTCAGAGTTGAGTCAAATTTTCATGATTCTTTGTGCATCAGAACTCAGGCTTGAGGATGTGAAAACCATCGAACAAAATGTGGTCACCATCGTATACAAATTGGAGAAGATATTTCTGCCTGCATTCTTCGATTCGATGGAGTATTTGCTCATACATCTACCATATGAAGCTAAAGTGGGAGTGTAACGACCCGACCTCCCGGACCCCCGCTAGGGACCCTCGAAGGTCATGCCGCCACCCACGGATCCGAAGACCCGGAAGGGTTAGAATTTAGTCCAGTGAGATAAGCAATGAATTCAAATAACTATAACAAGAAAGACTGTACATTAATAAAGAATTAAGTACAACATATCCTAAATAAAAGTACAGGTACAGAAAGAAAGGTGCAGCCCTTAAGGGGCATACCCTGAGGACTTGCAAAAAGGCCACTCTCAACTCATGCTACAAGCGCTCACTCTCACAACTCACACTGCTGGCAATGCACGGCGCAACAAACCGCCACCACGAGCATCCGACAACGAACTCCTGCGACAGCGAGTCCCTACCTGGAGAGAGTAGGGGGGTGAGCCTCGCGAGCAAGGCTCAGTAGGGATTACCAGTCCCTTACCAGCCAGAGCAGCAGGAACTCCAACAAAGCGGAAGCAAACTACTCTACAAAGCAGTAAAGTGAGAAACACCTACTGCAGAGTACTACAAGCAGTGGAAATAGAGAAACACCTAGACCACAACCCGGTCAGGCCAAAGATGACTCCCGCAGAACCAGGGGAGTCAAACACATGCGAAAGTAACTAAAGCAACGCCACGACCCGCAACCAAGGTCGGGCCAGAGCAACACAGCGCGGAAGAAAACCCTCGGCACACACCCTCCGAGACAACAGAGCTCACAGAACACCAGAGCGACCACGTGAGACCAGAGTCTCACGACGCAGCACCAACATCCACGTGAGACCAGAGTCTCACGACGCAGCACCAACATCCCAGTCCTCCACGAGGTCGGGAAAGAACAACCAGATGTCACCTCGAGAGACACCAAGCAACCAAGTGAGAACGACGTCTCACCACAGGCATGACCACCTCTGACCTCCACAAGGTCAAGGACCTACAAGCAGAACCACCCTGCACCTCGGACACTCCACGAGGTCAGGGAACTACATACTCCGGTGCCACCACAGACGACACTAAAGAACGGGTTACTGAAACAACAGATGGGTGCCTGCACCAGGCACCTCGAGAGAACCCGCAGAACAGAAATCTCTAAACACGGCCCACAAGGCCAACCGACAAAGCCCAAGGAAGCGAGACACGGCTAGGCTACAACCACCGTGTAAACCAGGGCAACGAGAACACAATCTTGGAAACAACGTGAAACACCATCACAGCAAGAGCAACCAAGCCACCGCTACAGGTAGCTAAGAAGACACACCGTCCACACCTCAAGCACGCCGGCCGCTGACTCCCGCCTACAACCTCCCCTGTAGAGTGAGGCTAGCGAGTCACAGCCAAGAACACAACCACAACACCGCAGTCCGGCCGAACTGCGGCCCCACGCCTGACCTCCCTACGTGGCTCCGGAACCAACGTAGAGCGAGGCAGTGAGACAGACTAACTGGTCTGCACCAAACGAGCACCACAATAACCTCGGCGTCCCAGACCCAGCTAAGAGAGCTCTACAAATGACAGAAGCCGCTATCCCCACCATTTTCCCTTACCGCTCCGAGTTCGTAACTCGAGTACGCCCGCCGCCCAGAGAAGCTCCCTCTGACACAAGAGCGTGGGGATGGGGGTCCCAGGTAACGGTAACAACCCGTCTCGCGAAAGAGCCCTCAAGTGCCTAGCACCGGCGAACAGAGAACTGGCGTGGCAACCACCAACACAAACGGCACAGCTGGCTTGTAACAAGCCCAGCAGGCACAGGTGCGCATGGCACCCCTTCCGGGAACAACCTCCAGAAGGGCCGTTGCCCAACACCGATACACAAGGCACGACCCGAGAAATCGAAGCACTAACAGCAGAACAGAAACCACCGTTCTTCTAATAATCGATTGACAGACAGACAATAGATTATTAGACAAGCGCAAGCCTCCTAGCGCAGCCGCTAGGACACGACCACGAAGGTGTCACCTTCGGTCACTGAACGCAGTGAGCCAACCTGCCGCGTTCCTCACAAGAAGGTCCGGAGGGCAACCCTGCCGTGGGGCACAAGCCGACATACCAACCGCGGCCACGGAAAAACACAAGGTGACTCAGACATTGTCGCACCCTCCTAGGCCGTCGCGATAGCATCGCAACGGGCAGAGCAACCGCATCAACGATCGAGTCACGACGGGCCCACGTGTTGCGACAACTGCTTGTCGCGACGGGGCAGCCTGCCACGACACCAAGCTTGTCACGACGGCCAACCACGTCGCGATGCGACCCTTATCGCGACGGCCACCCGCGACATGTTAAGGTCGTGTCGGACCGGGGTGACGCCTTCTCTGATGTCGTAATGTGCTCGGTGGTCGCAACATCAGCTGGAAGACCGACCGCCGGGATGCTCCATCTCGGGGTCCCCCACACGCTACAAACACACAACCACGAGGAGGGGATCATGGGGAAAGCATTTAAAATATGCATTCAAAGCAAAGGAACATCCAATCACTCGGATTGGAAAGGGCACAAGAATCCCTACATCTTTTGAAGACCGAAACCTCCAAAGGAGGCCTTCTCCACGCACGACCACCTCCTCCTCGCTCCTACGACACCGCTCCACGCTCCGCACGAGCTGCCGGCGCCACCACGAGCCGAACCACCGGAGAAGATGAGAGGGGAAGCCTCTCCTTCTCGGAGGGAAGAAGGAAAGGGGAGGAATGCCAAAAGAGGGGAAGGGAGAGCCGACCAAGGCTCTTAGCCTGCGGCTTCCCAAACGCGACGGGGCGGGGCGTTGTGTTACCAACCGTAACGTGACGGCCGCCCCCACTGCGACCAAAATGCGCCCCACCTAGGCACCGCGACAGCCTGACAGGTCGCTCTGACCCGCCTGCCACCCTGACAGGCAGCAAACGCCCGTCAGAAGACCAAAAGTAGAACCCTGTCCCGACCCGTTGACTGGGCGCGACAGGAATGCGACACACCTAGTGGTCGCAACAGGGATGACTGTCGCGATGGGCACCTCCGTTGCGACATGGCCAGTCATCTCACACAAACAGAAATCTAGAAACCCAAGATGTTACAATACATCCAACAATAAAAAACAATTTCATCCTCGAAATTAAGGGCGAAACCCGGTCGAAGAAACAACAAGTGCAAAGGACCACTGAGTCGCACCGCGACTTTTCGGTGGTCACCACCACGACCTTGCCATAAGGGACTACCTAACCAGACATCCGACAGCTCACCATACGTACACCAACTGGCGCGGAGCACACAAACGGATGTCGACAACTCCACAGGTGCGGCGTGCACCAAGCCGACCAGAAACACAGAAACCGCGAGTCTGAAAACACGCGACCAAGCCCTCAATAGACCACGCCGTTGAGACCAACCGGTCAGTAACTCACTCTGTCGCCAACGACAAGACAGAGGTCCCAGCTACTGACGACAACCGAGGGAAAATGCCAAGAGGTCATCCACAAAACTCCGTTGAATGGCTCCGCACAACTAGCAACAGCTAGCGCCTACGACACGACCAAATGAGAGCTTCTTAATGGCGACCCAAAACCAAGCGATAGCATACACGTGGAGAAAACCACGACAAGCAAGGCAGTGTTCGCAGGTACCACTAGATCTCACCTAGATCATCCTCGTGGTCCGACAAGGACACACAACGACTGTGGAGCCACAGAAAGCTAAAACACTCGCTCCACAGACACACGCATAGAGGCAATACCAAAGAAGACATTAGAGGTTGGCAAAGCCAAGCAGGTCGAGACGTCGACAAATCGCACAAAAATCAAAACAACAGTAGAGGTCGAGGACAGCACGTCGACCTCAGAGGGATCCAAACTGAAACAGGGTACCCCAACCGAGCACCCTCACTCCCAAACGGAAAGGCAAAACTCGAACACAGGCAGGGACCAACACTTGGCGTACCACCGATAGGGCTACCTAGACAAGGCAAAGCAGCCACCCCACAGCGGTAACAGTACAGCCTCAAGGCGTGGCCAGCACAAAGTGTCCCAGAGGCGGAAAGCTCAATGCCTCGAACACCGAGCAACTCGCGAAACAACGCATAAAGCTCACGATCAGGAATAACAACACAACACACGGTGCTCACACAAGCACCAGGAGCCACCCAAAGTGCAACACAATGCACCAGGTCTCCAGACGGCACGAAAACAAACCACTCGAGCACGAGCACAGGGTGCTACCACAAGCACCAAAACTCGGCAAGATGCAACATAGTTGCACCAACGGCCGAAACAACACGGCTAATAGGAAGGACTCTCCACAAGAGACCTGCCACAGCTACCCATAAGAAACCGCAAGCCAAAAAGGGTAGAACAGGCCACACCGACCACGAACCCTCAAGGCACAAGGACACAAAACATCGAAAAAGAAACATGCTCCAGGTGCAGTATACAACCGCACCAGCGGCCTGAAATGACTCAAGGCCAACCGAAAGGGACTCTCCACCAGAGACCCACACAAGCACAACACGCGGAGAACCAGCAACTTCAAGAGTGCAACAATCACGCTGGCTCTTAGAAGCACACAACACGAGGCACCGCTCTTACCACCACAGGCGGAGAGGGCCACACACCAAACGGCAAAGTGCCTCCAAGCACAGCTGAGGCACAAGCGGAAAACATACACCGGAACGATGCTTGCACAAGCAAGCCAAACAGAAGAACACCCAGTGCCGCCTCACACTGAACATAGGGCACGCTGCCCTACATCATCTAGTCAGGCAACAAGAAACCAGCACAGCAAGAGACGGGACAATAGGTCACCACAACCTATCGCACCACAAAGAAAACCACGTGCACGAGGGGAGCAACCAGCTCAACCTCAAGACAACACAAGGGGAGGGACCTTCGCCACAAAGGTCGCCATAGTGCGAAAACACAGCACCAACTGCCCTGCCAGCACCACCACCCCGAGCAACCAACGGAAAGTAGGGGAAGGAGACCCCACAACGAGTCTCTTCCACACGCAAGGGAAAAACCACTAAACGAGACTGGCACTTCCACAGAAGCACAACCAGCCAGACACCCATGGCACTCACCAGACCACCATCTGGCAGAGCCCGCAGGGCGCGAGAAAACGAAGCCAACCTCCCGATCCTGGGGACACATGAAGTCCCACCAGCGCAGCAGGGAAACCCAAAAAATGATCAAGAAGACAAACTGTCCAACACCACGGCCAGACACATGATCAGAGGCACCACACCTTGACCGACAGCACCCAGGCAGATTGTAACACGGATAGTCCCACCGGCAACGACGATAGCTCATCTCCACAGAGAGAGAGCAGTGACAAACAAAACAACACAAGGCAGCTTGGGGAGGACCTCCACCCGAAGCGCCAAGAGCCGTTATGGGAAAACATCACTAGAACGTAGCCCAAACAAATGGCCACCAGAGAGAACACAGTAGACAGCGGAAGCAACACAACTGGTTTTGGGAGAAGCATCTACCAGAACCACCAAGGCGCCGTTCTGGGAAAACCCACCAGAACGCAACAGCCAGCACAACAACAACATACCTCAACCCTAAGGTAGCACAACAACTGGCAGAAACAAGCTAGAACAGTCCTGAGAGCAACCCTCACCAGAACAACAACCAACAATTCTGGAAAAGCACACTAGAACACAGGGCAACCAAGCGATGCACCTTAACCTCGAGGGCAACGTAATGGCAACCAACCAGACAACAGAGGCTTCAAACCAAGGCGGCAACACAACGAAGACTTCAACGAGCACAGAAGCAGTCCCAGAGGGAGAGGAACTCTCATTAGGACAACAACAAACAGTTCTGGGAAACACCACCAGAACACAGCAGCCAAGCGATGCACCTCAACCTAGAGGGCAACGCCGCAACAACCAGAAACGAGCACAACACAGCTCTGGGGAAAACCTCACCTCCACCAGAACCAACAGAGAAGAACTCTGAGAGGACCTCACCAGAGTTCACAACCAGTCAGTGCAAGGCCGACAACAACCACAACCAGGTGTCGTAGCGCTCAACCAGCGGTGCAACACAGCACACAAGCATCTGCTTAGCTCGAGCAAAGACGCCGACTGAGCAGAGCACAACACCCAATGGCGCACAGGCACGCAAGGCTAAACACACAACCAACAACACACACCAACAACAAGGGGACATCCAACAAGGACACACCCCAATAAGAAGGGGACATCCAACAATGACACACCCCAACAAGAAGGGGGCAACCAACAAGACTAGGACACCTTCTACAGGTTCCGTAGACCACAACCCTGCACCGGTAAAGGCCACACCACACGCAGGCTCTCTCAGCCTTCGCGACACACCCACACGGATGCGCAGGCCGAGGATGAACCCAAACGCAGCACGAGCGAACCAACAACCACACTCGCAGCACGCGCACCCAGCAACAGCAGTAACGCTCTCCTGCAGCTCACACTCGGACCCTACTGGAAAGCTAGCCACCTGCAACAAAGAGCAAATGCTCACCTAAAAGCACTCTACACGGACGGGCATGCAGCGCATGAGTACCTTTCTTTGGGACAACCATAGTTATTAACTCATTACAAATCTCATTGGACCCCTGAGCTCTGATACCACTGTAACGATCCGACCTCTCGGACCTCTGCCAGGGACCCCCGAAGGTCGTGCCGCCACCCACAGATCTGAAGACCCGGAAGGGTTAGAATTTAGTCCAGTGAGATAAGTAATGAATTCAAATAACTATGACAAGAAAGACTGTACATTAATAAAGAATTAAGTACAACATGTCCCAAATAAAAGTACAGGTACAAAAAGAAAGGTGCAGTCCTTAAGGAGAATACCTCGAGGACTTGCAAAAAGGCCACTCTCAACTCATGCTACAAGCGCTCACTCTCACAACTCACACTACTGGCAACGCATGGCGCAACAAACCACCACCACGACCGTCCGGCAATGATCTCCTACGACAGCGAGTCCCTACCTGGAGAGAGTAGGGGGTGAGCCTCGTGAGCAAGGCTCAGTAGGGATTACCAGTCCCTTACCAGCCAGAGCAGTAGGAACTCCAACAAAGTGGAAGCAAACTACTCTACAAAGCAGTAAAGCGAGAAACACCTACTGCAGAGTACTACAAGCAGCGAAAACAGAGAAACGCCTCGACCACAACCCGGGTCAGGCCAAAGACGACTCCTGCAGAACCAGTGGAGTCACACACATGAGGAAGCAACTAAAGCAACGCCACGACCCGCAACCAAGGTCAGGCCAGAGCAACACAATGTGGAAGCAAACCCTCGGCACACACCCGTCGAGACAACGGAGCTCACGGAACACCGGAGCGACCACGTGAGACCAGAGTCTCACGACGCAGCACCAACATCCCAGACCTCCACGAGGTCGGGAAAGAACAACCAGGTGTCATCCCGAGAGACACCAAGCAACCAAGTGAGAATGACGTCTCACCACAGGCACGGCCACCTCTGACCTCCACAAGGTCGAGGACCCACAAGCAGAACCACCCTGCACCTCGGACACTCCACGAGGTCAGGGAACTATGCACTCCGGTGCCACCACGGACGACACCAAAGAACGGGTTACTGAAACAACAAATGGGTGCCTACACCAGGCACCCCGAGAGAACCCGCAGAATGGAAACCTCTAAACATGGCCCACAAGGCCAACCGACAAAGCCCAAGGAAGCGAGATACGACTAGGCTACAACTACCGTGTAAACCAGGGCAACGAGAACACAATCTTGGAAATAGCGTGAAACACCATCACAGCAAGAGCAACCAAGCCACCGCCACAGGTAGCTAAGAGGAGGACACACCATCCACACCTCAAGCATGCCGGCCGCCGACTCCCACCTACAACCTCCCCGGTAGAGTGAGGCTAGTGAGTCACAACCAAGAACACAATCACAACACCGCCGTCCGGCCGAACTGCGGCCCCATGCCTGACTTCCCTACGTGGCTCCGGAACCAACGCAGAGTGAGGCAGTGAGACGCACTAGCTGGTCTACACTGAACAAGCACCACAACAACCTCGGCGTCCCAGACCCAGCTAAGAGAGCTCTACAAACAACAGAAGCCACTGTCCCCACCGTTTTCCCCTACCGCTCCGAGTTCGTAACTCGAGCACGCATGCCGCCCAGAGAAGCTCCCTCTGACACAAGCGCGCGGGGATGGGGGTCCCAGGTAACGGTAACAACCTGTCTCGCGGACAAGCCCTCAAGTGCCTAGCACCGGGTGAATAGAGAACTGGCGTGGCAACCACCAACACAAACGGCACAGCTGGCTTGTAACAAGCCCAGCAGGCACAGGCGCGCATGGCACCCCTTCTGGGAACAACCTCCAGAAGGGCCGTCGGCCAACACAGGCACACAAGGCACGGCTCGAGAAATCGGAACACTAACAATAGAACAGAAACCACCGTTCTTCTAATAATGGATTGACAGATAGACAATCGATTATTAGACAGGCGCAAGCCTCCTAGTGCAGCCGCTAGGACACGACCACGAAGGTGTCACCTTTGGTCACTGAACGCAGTGAGCCAACCTGCCGCATTCCTCACCAGACGGTCCGGAGGGCAACCCTGCGTTGGGGCACAAGCCGACACACCAACCGCGACCATGGAAAAACACAAGGTGACTCAGATATTGTCGTTCCCTCCTAGGCCATCGCGATAGCATCGCGACGGGCAGAGCAACTGCGACAACGACCGAGTAGCGACGGGCCCACTCGTCGCGACGGGGCAGCTTGCCGCGACACCAAGCTTGTCGCGACTGCCAACCAGGTTGCGACGCGACCCTTATCGCGACGGCCACCCGCATCGCGTTAAGGTCACGTCAGACTGGGGCGACGCCTTCTCTGATGTCGCGACGCGCTCGGCGGTCGCGGCATCAGGTGGAAGACCGACCGCCGGGATGCTCCATCCCGGGGTCCCCCACACGCTACAAACACACAACTATGGGGAGGGGATCATGGGGAAAGCATTTAAATCATGCATTCAAAACAAAGGAACTTCCAATCACTCTGATTGGAAAGGGCACAAGAATCCCTACATGTAAGACCCTCGAATTTCCGTAGTATTTCTTTCGTATTTATGTGTGTATATTGTGCTTGTGTATGTATGTACGTACTTACGTAGGTATTAAAATAGTATAATTACGTGTACATGTGTTTATATTAAACGTAAATAAGGTATGTATTGCATGGTGATAGTATGAATATAATACCATGTACATATTGCATGTATAGAAGCTTGGTATGCATGGTTTTCTGCATAATTAGGGTTCTGGCCGAAGGCCTTATTGGCGTCAACCCCTGGCCGCTGAGGTGGTGTCAGCGTCCAACCCTGGACGCCAACACTCACTCCGGCGTCCAGCGATCTGGACGTCAACTTCTCTGCCCTGCATGCGCAGCAGAGCTGCTGTCTTCTGAAACAAGGCATGGCAACCATTGGGGGATGTCCCCCAACGGCTCCAAACTGTCAGATCGGCATGGTGAGTGGGTGAAGGCCTCCCCTACTTCCTGAACCGAAATGGCCTCTCCCCACTACCCATTTTCACACTTGCAAGAAGAGAGAAGAGGAGAGAAAACCCTAGAGCTTCCTGTGAGAAAACCTGAAGTTTGGAGGCTTTGATCCGGCGATCCAAGGCTTCTTCTGGAGATCTACTTCGACAAGGAGGAAGACAACATAACCGGCTACACATCCCCGGCCCTGGATTTCAGAGGGGAGCATCACAGAAGCCGGAGTGGAGGCATCTTGGAGGCTTCTTGGGACTGCCCAAGGAGAGCTTCTCCAACTAATTTGATCCCTTTAGGAGTTTTCCAAAGGCAAGTACCCCTTTCACATTGTCCATGTATGTGTCTAGGAGGTTTTTATCATTTTTATAGATTTTCCTCGTGTCCTGGATCCCCTACATTCACCATTATTCAGAGCTCGGACTGTGTTTTTACACAGGTCCGAACTTGACGGCAAGACCCATTGACGTTGAGATCTTGAGTCAGCGGCCAACGATGTTGCCGCCAACTCTTGTAAACGTCCGTAGTATGCCGTTTAGTTCTTCTTGACAGAACAGTGAACTGTTCTGCCCTATATCTTAATTTCCGGGTTTCTACGCATGAGGATATAATGTAAATTTTATATGTTATGTAAAATAGGTAATGTGATGTGTGTGGAATTTCCTGTATTTTTCTGTAGATGGCATAATTTATTAGAATTATTGAAAAGCATGTGTAGGAAAGAGGTCATGCTTGGTTAATTTGTTTTTCCATGATTTCTGAGGAGTTAAATGCTGTAGAATTTTATGAACCATGTTTATATGTATCAGTCCATGCCCTGCAAATTTGGGAATTTTCCCATATCCATGTGAATTCTTATAATTCCTACAATGAGAAATAGAAAGCATGTGTAGACCTTGTGAAAATTCTAGTAAATCATATGTTGGGAAATAAATTCGGGAAAAATTTCTGTGCTAACATGTATGTGTGGTTCATGACTGTGCATGATCAAATCTGAAATCCATGTCATGTTCTATGTGGACTTAGTTTAAGAATGGCATGAAACTGAATGTTTTAATTTCTATAAATGCATGTGAATTCAGAAAAATGTGAAAATTTGTATGTGTGTTATTATACCCGAAAACAGCATGTGGTAAAATTTTCGGGAAAATTTGATAACAGTAGCCTACACTATGAGATTTTCATGTGAAAATGAGTATAAACACATGTATCATGATTAAGGTTAGATAAGGTGTGTTCCAATTAATCCATGAGAGCTACTAAATGCTTGAATTCTGTTATTAGTAGCATCATGCTAGGGATGAACAGAACCATGTGCATAAACAAGAAAGTGTGAAAATCATATGTGAAACATGTGTTAAATCGGAATGTGTAATGTGTAAAATGTGCCGTGTGTGACACTGCTTCCATAGAGGGCTGTGGAACTGTATCATGGAAAAGTCCCCATGAGAAGGTTCAATGTGTTAAGATATCCTAAGGGCATTAGGATGAAATCCTGGAGGTGGACAAGTACCACTGGTTAGGGTGGAGACGTGTTCTCCCGGTCTGCGCAGTGCCAAGAGTCATCACTGTATTGCCTAGGTGATGTGCTATGTGTTATGTGTATGTGATGTGTCCTTCTAGTGGTGGTTTGGACTATGTGTCACGGCAAATAAATTGTGAAATGTGTATATGTGAACATGTGTAAATTGTGTATATATATGTGAGCATGCAAATGTGAAATGTGAAATCATGTGAACCATTTATGTTAGAATGTGAACATATGTACATGTGAAATGCTTGAAAAATGAACCATGTGAAATATGGGAATGTGTAACCATGTGAAGTGAATGTGTTAGGATATGTTACGTAAATTCATGCTATGATATTTCTAATCCCATATAAATTGCTATCATGTTATAGTCAAATTGGAAGTGTAGTCTTCATGTGATTAAATGAGTAGAAAGCATGTGATAGGAAGTGTTATTTGAAACATCTTAAACCATGTACCATGTGTTTTGATTTTGTAGAAATACCATGATAGGTTGTCTCTCATAAATGTTCAAGCATGCTATATGTTGCCTTGCAAATTGAAATAGTAGACCCTACTATGATGTATGCATGAATGATGTGTATGGAGCTACTTGCTGAGTCCTTTAGACTCACTCCTTGCTTCGGCGTACAGGTGTAGTTGGTGACACACCTTTGGAGGAGACAGTGGAGAGCGACTCCGAGCGTGGAGATTAGCTGGTGGAGTTGACGTAGTGTCCCTTTTTGTTTCATAGTATGTGAATTGTAGCTTGTATTAGAGTTATCATTATGTAATTGTGGACAAACTATGTATTAAATGTAGAACTTTAATTTTGTGGACAATGTAGCTTGGTTTAATTTCAATTATGAAAGTTTAGTCTTTTATTTTGTTATATGGATCATGTATGATAAATGTGGATGATGGAATGTGATGACAGTTAGTCCTTTACTTCCGCGACTCTGTATCTATATTTGTGTATATCTCAATCATGTGATAGTGTTGGGTAAATGTCCCACTGTGATAACCTTTACTATACCGACGTGGGTTGGTATAACCGTACCGGTATAATGAGGGTCGTCACAGAGATTGGTATCAGAGCAACCGATTGAGATCTTACATAAATATACATGAATCATCATCCTCATTGCATGCTAAATCTTTATAGATTGTCCACATGGGTAGAAATGACTAATAATGATTGGAAGATAGATAAGAAAATGGATAGAAAACTTAGTAACCTAACTCTAATGGTGGCTGAAATTTTCTTACAGCCATGGCTTCCCGTGGACGACGTGGAGGTGCGCCAGCTCGCGACGACGAGCAGAGGCGTGATGGTCAGGCGGAGCAACAGGCCCCAGCACCACGAGGCCCTGTGCTTCCCCCACCGCCGCCTGTGGACTATGGAGTGTTCATGCAAGGTCTGGTGCAGGCCATGCAGACCCAGGCACACACTCAGGCAGCACTTCAGGCCCAGTTGGAGGCCCAGGTAAATTAATAGAATAACTAAGTAGTCTGCTATTTGAATTGTATGCTATTGTGTTTATTGTATATCGTTTGTTGTTTAATGTAGCAGGCTCAGGCCCCAGCTCAGGACCATGGTGGACCTTCCATCATGGAAAGATTCAAGAGGATGCAGCCACCCTCTTTTAAGGGGGAGAGCGATCCGTTGCTAGCAGAGAGTTGGATGAGGGAGATCGAGAAAATCTTCCGGGCCATCAGGTGTGTGGATGAGGACAAGGTTACCTTAGCCACCTACATGCTACAGGTATGTGTTAGTTATGTGTTTCCTATTCCCTGTTAAGTTGAAGTTGTTTAGCGGTGCTCATGAAGGTTATGTTGCAGGAGAGAGCTGATGTGTGGTGGGCTTCGTTACTACGTACGCGGTTTGAGGATGGTGCGATTGATGTCGCTTGGGACGAGTTCGTGAGGCTCTTTCGGGCCAAGTTCGTCCCCGAGCACATCCAGGACAGGATGGAGCAGGAGTTCCTCACTTTGACTCAGGGCTCCATGACCGTACTTGAGTATGAGGCCAGGTTTGCAGAACTATCTAAGTATGCACCCCATATTGTGGCGGATGAGCGCAGGAAGGCGAAGAAGTTCGTGATGGGTCTCAAACCATCACTGAGGACGAGGCTCGTGGCGTTCGACCACCGCACGCTAGACGAGGCTCTCAGCGCAGCCTGCAGACAGGAAGGCGAAATGGAGCAATACTTGGAGGAGAAGAAGGCTTCGCAGAAGAGGCCGGCAGCAGCTTTCCAGAGGCAAGATAAGAGGAAGACGGTGTACCAGACACCGCAGAAATCATCGACAACCAGCAGCTATCAGGTACCTTCTGTACGTTCCTCTGGTGACAAGAAGGAGTGCCCTCATTGCGGAAGGGCACATGGTGGTACGGAATGTTGGATGATAGCGGGCAAATGCCTAAAGTGTGGGAGCAGCGACCACAAAATCAAGGACTGCCCTAGGCTTCAGCAGGGAGCTCAGCGAGGAGCGCCAGTACCAGCAGTGGCGGCAGCCGCGCCAGCGACAGGGCGACCAGGAAGGCCTCGAGCCCCGGCTCGAGTGTTTGCGTTAGCTCGTGAGGACGCCGAGCAGGCGGAGCATGTCACCGAAGGTACAGTCTTACTTTTCGGTGTGCACGCTCGGGTTTTGTTTGATACGGGTGCTACTCACTCGTTCATTTCCGAGCGGTTCGCTAGGCAGTTAGCCCTAGAGTCAGGCATAGAGTCTGAGGAGTTAGAGGTTCCTTTGTCTGTGCACACCCCTGCGGGTACGGTATCGACTAGGAAGTGTATTCCGTCGTTACCTGTGTGCATTGAGGATAGATTCCTAGATGGGTGTTTCTTCTTGCTAAAGATGAAGGACTATGATTGCATTCTTGGTCTGGATTGGCTAGAGGAGCATTATGCGCTAGTAGATTGTCGTAAGAAGAAGATTGTTTTCCGCATTCCTGGCGAGGACGAGTTCTCTCATCCCTTGCCAAAGAACTTAGCGGGAAAGTTAGTTATCTCTGCCATGAAGGCGATGCGTATGGTGAACAAGGGATGTGACGCATTTCTTGCCAGCGTTATGCTAGTACCCGATGCTAGTCCGTCACGGACTCTTGCAGAGATCGATGTGGTGCAGGACTTTCCAGATGTCTTTCCCGATGACTTGTCTGGATTGCCACCGGATAGGGAGATAGAGTTCACTATAGAGTTGCTTCCAGGCACCTCTCCTATCTCAAAGGCCCCATATCGGATGGCACCTGCAGAATTAGCCGAGTTGAGGAAGCAATTGCAAGAATTGCTTGATAAGGGATTTATTCGCCCTAGCGTTTCCCCTTGGGGAGCACCTGTATTGTTCGTCAAGAAGAAAGACGGGTCACTTCGGTTGTGCATCGATTATAGGAAGCTAAACCAGGTGACTGTGAAGAACAGGTATCCCTTACCTCGCATTGATGATCTGTTTGACCAGTTGCGAGAGGCATCAGTCTTTTCCAAGATTGACTTGCGATCTGGTTATCATCAGTTGAGGATTAGGAGTGAGGATGTGTCCAAGACGGCGTTTAGAACCCGTTATGGACATTATGAGTTTTTGGTTCTTCCCTTCGGATTGACCAACGCCCCTGCAGCGTTCATGGATCTCATGAACCGGGTGTTTAGTCCGTATTTAGATAGCTTTGTTGTTGTGTTTATTGACGATGTATTGGTCTATTCTCCGGATGAGGCCACGCACCGTCAGCATTTGAGGTTAGTCTTAGAGGTTCTCCGTGAGCACAAGCTGTATGCGAAGTTCAGCAAGTGCGATTTTTGGTTGCGCGAGGTTCATTTCCTCGGGCATGTTATCTCCGGCGCTGGTGTAGCTGTTGACCCAGCGAAGGTCCAGGCAGTTATGGATTGGGAAGTTCCCAGGACCCCTTCGGAGATTCGTAGCTTTATTGGGTTAGCTGGTTATTATCGGCGATTCATTGAGGGTTTCTCATCCATCGCCGCCCCCTTGACAAAGCTGACTCGGAAAGGTGAGAAGTTCGTGTGGTCTGAGGCATGTGAGCGTAGCTTTCAGCTATTGAAGGCTAAGCTTACTTCTGCTCCGGTATTGGTATTGCCTAGTGGTCTAGAGGGCTTTGCCATTTATACGGATGCATCTCAGATTGGTTTAGGCTGTGTGCTCATGCAACAAGAGAGGGTAGTAGCTTATGCTTCTCGTCAGTTGAAGGAGCATGAGAGGAACTATCCGACTCATGATTTGGAGTTAGCAGCTGTGGTTCATGCACTAAAGATCTGGAGGCACTACCTTTATGGTGTCAGATTTGAGGTGTTTACCGACCACAAGAGCTTGAGGTATCTTTTCTCCCAAAAGGAATTAAACCTGAGGCAGAGAGATGGATTGAGTTCTTGAAGGACTATGACTTCGACCTTCAGTATCATCCTGGAAAGGCGAACGTCGTAGCGGATGCTCTTAGTAGAAAGAGGTCTTCGCTCCAGCAGGATTGGAAGATGTTGGAGGATGCAGCGTGCTCTATGACCGAGTTAGAGCCATCGTTGTGTCAGGCTTTTGTAGCTCAGCTATCCCTTAGGTCCTCAGTCTTGGATGAGGTGATTGAGCAGCAGAAAGCCGATCCTAGATTGTTAGAGTTAGTAGGTAAGGCGGGCATTGCTCGTGATGAGGACGGTGTGATTAGATTTCAGCACCGTGTTTGTGTCCCCGATGTAGTAGATGTCCGTGAGCATGTGTTAGCGGAGGCTCATAGATCGCGATTCTCTATTCATCCGGGTAACACTAAGATGTATCAGGATTTGAAGAGATCATTTTGGTGGTCCGGCATGAAGAAGGATGTTGCGGATTATGTGTCTAGATGTCTAGTATGTCAGCAGGTGAAAGCCGAGCGGCAGCGACCATCCGGCCTTATGCAAAGGATGGATATCCCCGTATGGAAGTGGGAAGCTGTCACTATGGATTTCGTATCGGGTTTGCCTCGATCTAGAAGGGGCAATGACTCGATTTGGGTAGTTGTAGATAGATTCTCGAAGACTGCTCATTTCTTGCCTATGAAGAAGAAGCAGTCAGTAGAGAGCTTAGCTAGATTGTATGTTAGTGGTATCGTTAGGTTGCATGGTGTGCCGAAGTCGATCATTTCGGATCGAGATCCGAGATTTACTTCGAGGTTGTGGAAGGGTCTTCAGGATGCGTTAGGTTCGGAGCTTAAGCTCAGTTCGGCGTTTCATCCCCAGACCGATGGACAGTCCGAGAGGACTATCCAGACGCTCGAGGATATGTTGAGAGCGTGTGTTCTGGATTGGAAGGATGATTGGGAGCGTCATTTACCTCTTGTGGAGTTCGCATACAACAACAGCTTTCATGCTAGCATTGGAATGGCTCCATTCGAGGCGTTGTATGGTAGGCCCTGCAGATCTCCTTTATGTTGGGAGGAGACTGGTGATAGGCAGTTGATCGGACCGGAGTTGGTTCAGGAAACTTCGGATAAGATCCAGCTTATCAGAAAGAGGCTTGTTGCGGCACAGGATAGGCAGAAGAGTTATGCCGACAACAGGAGAAAGGATTTGGAGTTCGAGGTTGGCGATCATGTCTTCTTGAAGATATCGCCTACTCGAGGTGTTGTCAGGTTTGGCAGGCATAGCAAGCTAAGCCCCAGATTCATTGGCCCGTATGAGATTCTCAGACGTTTGGGCAACGTGGCGTACGAGCTAGCATTACCCCCAGCTTTGGCTAGCGTTCACCCGGTATTCCACGTATCTATGCTCAGGAAGTATGTCCGAGATCCGTCTCATGTGATTAGTCACGAGCCAGTGGAGATCCAGCCAGATCTTTCGTATGTCGAGCAACCGGTAGCCATTCTTGACCGGAAGGTGCAGCATCTCCGGAACAAGAGTATCGCGTCGGTGAAAGTTCTATGGCGGAACTTCTCACGTGAGGAGGCTACGTGGGAGCTTGAGGATGCGATGAAGAAGAAGTATCCCCTTTTGTTTGAGTAGTGTCGTTCTAACTTCGAGGACGAAGTTTTCTTTAAGGGGGAGAGGGTGTAAGACCCTCGAATTTCCGTAGTATTTCTTTCGTATTTATGTGTGTATATTGTGCTTGTGTATGTATGTACGTACTTACGTAGGTATTAAAATAGTATAATTACGTGTACATGTGTTTATATTAAACGTAAATAAGGTATGTATTGCATGGTGATAGTATGAATATAATACCATGTACATATTGCATGTATAGAAGCTTGGTATGCATGGTTTTCTGCATAATTAGGGTTCTGGCCGAAGGCCTTATTGGCGTCAACCCCTGGCCGCTGAGGTGGTGTCAGCGTCCAACCCTGGACGCCAACACTCACTCCGGCGTCCAGCGATCTGGACGTCAACTTCTCTGCCCTGCATGCGCAGCAGAGCTGCTGTCTTCTGAAACAAGGCATGGCAACCATTGGGGGATGTCCCCCAACGGCTCCAAAACTGTCAGATCGGCATGGTGAGTGGGTGAAGGCCTCCCCTACTTCCTGAACCGAAATGGCCTCTCCCCACTACCCATTTTCACACTTGCAAGAAGAGAGAAGAGGAGAGAAAACCCTAGAGCTTCCTGTGAGAAAACCTGAAGTTTGGAGGCTTTGATCCGGCGATCCAAGGCTTCTTCTGGAGATCTACTTCGACAAGGAGGAAGACAACATAACCGGCTACACATCCCCGGCCCTGGATTTCAGAGGGGAGCATCACAGAAGCCGGAGTGGAGGCATCTTGGAGGCTTCTTGGGACTGCCCAAGGAGAGCTTCTCCAACTAATTTGATCCCTTTAGGAGTTTTCCAAAGGCAAGTACCCCTTTCACATTGTCCATGTATGTGTCTAGGAGGTTTTTATCATTTTTATAGATTTTCCTCGTGTCCTGGATCCCCTACATTCACCATTATTCAGAGCTCGGACTGTGTTTTTACACAGGTCCGAACTTGACGGCAAGACCCATTGACGTTGAGATCTTGAGTCAGCGGCCAACGATGTTGCCGCCAACTCTTGTAAACGTCCGTAGTATGCCGTTTAGTTCTTCTTGACAGAACAGTGAACTGTTCTGCCCTATATCTTAATTTCCGGGTTTCTACGCATGAGGATATAATGTAAATTTTATATGTTATGTAAAATAGGTAATGTGATGTGTGTGGAATTTCCTGTATTTTTCTGTAGATGGCATAATTTATTAGAATTATTGAAAAGCATGTGTAGGAAAGAGGTCATGCTTGGTTAATTTGTTTTCCATGATTTCTGAGGAGTTAAATGCTGTAGAATTTTATGAACCATGTTTATATGTATCAGTCCATGCCCTGCAAATTTGGGAATTTTCCCATATCCATGTGAATTCTTATAATTCCTACAATGAGAAATAGAAAGCATGTGTAGACCTTGTGAAAATTCTAGTAAATCATATGTTGGGAAATAAATTCGGGAAAAATTTCTGTGCTAACATGTATGTGTGGTTCATGACTGTGCATGATCAAATCTGAAATCCATGTCATGTTCTATGTGGACTTAGTTTAAGAATGGCATGAAACTGAATGTTTTAATTTCTATAAATGCATGTGAATTCAGAAAAATGTGAAAATTTGTATGTGTGTTATTATACCCGAAAACAGCATGTGGTAAAATTTTCGGGAAAATTTGATAACAGTAGCCTACACTATGAGATTTTCATGTGAAAATGAGTATAAACACATGTATCATGATTAAGGTTAGATAAGGTGTGTTCCAATTAATCCATGAGAGCTACTAAATGCTTGAATTCTGTTATTAGTAGCATCATGCTAGGGATGAACAGAACCATGTGCATAAACAAGAAAGTGTGAAAATCATATGTGAAACATGTGTTAATCGGAATGTGTAATGTGTAAAATGTGCCGTGTGTGACACTGCTTCCATAGAGGGCTGTGGAACTGTATCATGGAAAAGTCCCCATGAGAAGGTTCAATGTGTTAAGATATCCTAAGGGCATTAGGATGAAATCCTGGAGGTGGACAAGTACCACTGGTTAGGGTGGAGACGTGTTCTCCCGGTCTGCGCAGTGCCAAGAGTCATCACTGTATTGCCTAGGTGATGTGCTATGTGTTATGTGTATGTGATGTGTCCTTCTAGTGGTGGTTTGGACTATGTGTCACGGCAAATAAATTGTGAAATGTGTATATGTGAACATGTGTAAATTGTGTATATATATGTGAGCATGCAAATGTGAAATGTGAAATCATGTGAACCATTTATGTTAGAATGTGAACATATGTACATGTGAAATGCTTGAAAAATGAACCATGTGAAATATGGGAATGTGTAACCATGTGAAGTGAATGTGTTAGGATATGTTACGTAAATTCATGCTATGATATTTCTAATCCCATATAAATTGCTATCATGTTATAGTCAAATTGGAAGTGTAGTCTTCATGTGATTAATGAGTAGAAAGCATGTGATAGGAAGTGTTATTTGAAACATCTTAAACCATGTACCATGTGTTTTGATTTTGTAGAAATACCATGATAGGTTGTCTCTCATAAATGTTCAAGCATGCTATATGTTGCCTTGCAAATTGAAATAGTAGACCCTACTATGATGTATGCATGAATGATGTGTATGGAGCTACTTGCTGAGTCCTTTAGACTCACTCCTTGCTTCGGCGTACAGGTGTAGTTGGTGACACACCTTTGGAGGAGACAGTGGAGAGCGACTCCGAGCGTGGAGATTAGCGGTGGAGTTGACGTAGTGTCCCTTTTTGGTTTCATAGTATGTGAATTGTAGCTTGTATTAGAGTTATCATTATGTAATTGTGGACAAACTATGTATTAAATGTAGAACTTTAATTTTGTGGACAATGTAGCTTGGTTTAATTTCAATTATGAAAGTTTAGTCTTTTATTTTGTTATATGGATCATGTATGATAAATGTGGATGATGGAATGTGATGACAGTTAGTCCTTTACTTCCGCGACTCTGTATCTATATTTGTGTATATCTCAATCATGTGATAGTGTTGGGTAAATGTCCCACTGTGATAACCTTTACTATACCGACGTGGGTTGGTATAACCGTACCGGTATAATGAGGGTCGTCACAGAGATTGGTATCAGAGCAACCGATTGAGATCTTACATAAATATACATGAATCATCATCCTCATTGCCTGCTAAATCTTTATAGATTGTCCACATGGGTAGAAATGACTAATAATGATTGGAAGATAGATAAGAAAATGGATAGAAAACTTAGTAACCTAACCCTAATGGTGGCTGAAATTTTCTTACAGCCATGGCTTCCCGTGGACGACGTGGAGGTGCGCCAGCTCGCGACGACGAGCAGAGGCGTGATGGTCAGGCAGAGCAACAGGCCCCAGCACCACGAGGCCCTGTGCTTCCCCCACCGCCGCCTGTGGACTATGGAGTGTTCATGCAAGGTCTGGTGCAGGCCATGCAGACCCAGGCACACACTCAGGCAGCACTTCAGGCCCAGTTGGAGGCCCAGGTAAATTAATAGAATAACTAAGTAGTCTGCTATTTGAATTGTATGCTATCGTGTTTATTGTATATCGTTTGTTGTTTAATGTAGCAGGCTCAGGCCCCAGCTCAGGACCATGGTGGACCTTCCATCATGGAAAGATTCAAGAGGATGCAGCCACCCTCTTTTAAGGGGAGAGCGATCCGTTGCTAGCAGAGAGTTGGATGAAGGAGATCCGTTGCTAGCAGCTCTGACCCGCCTGCCACCCTGACAGGCAGCAGACACCTGTCAGAAGACCAAAAGTAGAACCCTGTCACGACCCATTGACCGGGCGCGATAGGAACGCGACACACCTAGTGGTCGCAACAGGCACCTCCGTCGCGACAGGCACCTCCGTCGCGACATGGCCAGTCATCCCACACAAACGGAAAGCCAAAAACCCGAGATGTTATAGGGAGGGCCAGTAAAATATAGATGAATGTATCCATTTGAGAGGTATATGTGAATATTAACTTTTTTCTTCTTAAAATTGCACCCTATGTATGATATGTTTGCCATTTGTCTTGTACGCTGTTGATGTAGGTGTATGCATGACCTCAAAATGAAAGTCCAAAATAAAGCAAAAGTGGAGGGTTCTATTGCTGAGGCATACATTATGGAAGAAATCTCAAACTTTTGTTTCATGTACTTTGAAGCAGACATACAAACTCATTGTACTCAACCCCCACATAATGATGATGGAGGGGAATCTACATGTTCAGATTGACTCTCCATATTTAAGCATCCTAGACGTGAGTTCGAATGTTCTTCAACTCGCATGCTTGATGACAGAGAGTTATGTGCCGTAGAGATATATATTCTTTTACATTGTGCTAAGCTTGAGTGTTATGTTGAGTAAGTCCTGAACTCATAACTTATTGTGTATATAACTTCTTTTCCCTTCTTCTAGCTATTGAAGGTGGTTTTCCATTCATATTGCAGACAATTTGATTCAGAAATAATTCAAAGAAACCTACATCTCAGTGATTATGAGGTTGAAAAAGAACGAGAGAAGTCATTGACCTTATGGCTAAGAAAATGCGTAAGTGTACATGCTCAAAGAGTACGAAAGATAAGTTATGTTCACTTTTTAACTAGTCTTCTCTATACGTAGGTTGAACAAGGTTTAATTACTGATGAAAGAGTTTGTCAGATAGCCTATGGCCCATCGAAAATTGCACAGAACTACCCTGGATTTATTGTGAATGGGTATAGATTTCACACAAGAGACTATGGGCAGAGTAAGTCTACCATGGACAACGACGTATGTGTTAAAGGAAGTACGTACAATGAAAATGAATATGACTACTATGGTATTTTAGATGAGATCTTACAGTTGTAATATCTAGGACAAGACAATCATATATTCTTGTTCAAGGGTCATTGGTTTGATCCAAATTCCATTAGAAATGACACAAGCATGGGATTGTTGAGCTTAAACATAAGTCGAAATTGAATACTTATGAGCCATTCATTTTAGCCACACAAGCCCAACAAGTGTATTATATAAGCTATCCATCATCTACGAATAAAGAACGAAAAGATTGGTGGGTAGTTTGCAGAGTTAGGTCAAGACTATTCTTTGATTATGAATTGGACATGATTGATCAGACACCTAAAGAGGTCAACATCGAATTCTTTCAAGTAGACTTGGTTGATGATGTAGAGTTGATAACTCATACTGGAGTAGACGAATCTGAAGAGCCAATTTGCTTGTCTAATGGAAATGAGGTCTAAGAAGTAGATCCACATTAGATAAAAGGGAGTAGTGGAAGGCGAATAGATATTGATGTAGGTCAGGTGTCTAGTGAAGATTCTGATGAGGAGGAGGAACATACCATTGATGAATGTGAAGATGATGATGAAGATGGGGCTGAATTAGATATATCGTCATCATTTGAGGAGGAAATTGATATCATTTAAAAATAGGTAGATTTTTTTTACATCTATTCAGTATATTTAAAGTTGCCCACTTTCAATATAAGCAATTGTTTAATGAACATGAATTTTGATGTTCCTTATGAAGATATGGTGCGTGATGCACGATCGAGCTCCAGTTCTGGGAGGAGGCTAAGTGGTGGGAGGGGTTCCTCTGCGGCATCAGATATGTATATTTAAAGTTGTATTTTTTGTGCATTATTTATACATATTATTTATGCCATTTAAATTGTTACAACTTTTGGTCCTTCTGTGCCTCCTCCTGTGGCAGCAGGTATGTACATTTAAAGTTGTAGTTTCATTGTACATTGATTCACATGTATTATTTATGCCATTAAAATTCTTACAGGCTCGGGTCCGTTTATGCCTCCTCCTATTACGGTAGTAGGTATGTATATTTAAATTTGTAAGTATTTGTATAGTCGTTATTTATATTCATTAACATTTTATATTCTTGTATTTTTCTTTGTGCATTATTTATATATATTATTTATGCCATTTAAATTGTTACAACTTCTGGTCCTTCTGTGCCTTCTCCTCTAGCAGCAGGTAAGTCTTGTTTTGAAGTTGTAAGTAATTGTATATTGCTAATATATTGTCACGCTCTGATATTTAGCAGCGGAATAAATACTGGGAGGCGTGAACGATACCAATAGACGTATCACAGTTGAGTAATGCAGAGTCACAATTGAATATAATAACACATTTGAGGCTATATTATGATCACCCAAAAGTATACTTTATTTCATTCCATTCAACTAGATACAACCTTACATAAGAAAGAACCAACTAAAGGGTCCATTATTCCAATAAAACTTCAAGAGAAGTTGCATTATTACATAGACTACTCAAATATCTATTCCTAAACTGTCAACTACTCATATAGCAGGTGCTCATCACTCTTGCCCGCCCCATCGGACTCCACTGGTTCCTCATCACTACCTGAAAAGGGCAGGATGATAGGGTGAGTGAACTAGCTCAGTAGGATTTACATCTCAATATTGTGCGGGCACTAGTATACATGATTAACATTTTAAATAGGCAGATATGCACATGAATATGATGACAATGTATGCAATACTAACAGATTGAATAGCAGAATAGAACGGATATCATATCAGATCAAATGTCGAGTTGCATATACAATGAACATATATTTCAAGAGTAGAATCATATCAAAAGAGATTTGGCCATATTCACAGATATCACGTATTCACGTGAACAGACGTATCATATCAAATCTTATCATATCAGATCAAATCAAACATATCATATCAAACGAAGGCACATTTCCACTAATCTTGCTTATTCGTTGTGCTATGCCAAGCACCAGAAGTCCATACTCCCGCAGTTAATAAGTACGTTGGGGCGCTCCTCCTCAGGACCGGACCGGGCCCCTTTTGCACATGCATTGGTCAGATGGACCGAAGTCCCATATTGTGCCGAACAAACATATTCATATTATGGCCACAGAGTTTCAATGACAAGCTCATAGTAAAAAGAAACATGATCATTCTTAGAGTCAAGGTATGACAAATAGCTTCAAGAGAACAAAAGGCCGGATAACGACGTATCTTATGTTTCATAATTCATTAATGTCTTGACATGAGGATGTTTCTAAAGACAAATCGTATACAGAACATGTGCTCTCAATTTCCCAAGAAGGGTGTGCCTATTCGTGCAAAGATGTAAGTGATTAGTCACGGATCTTTCCTAACATGTATGCAATTGACAAATAATTTATTGAACACCGGAAAGCATGTAACTATTGAAACTCGTATGCAATTCATGATAATAACTTCACTAACAAGTTCATACTAACATGTATTCATCCCCATATTCACCTCATATTCTTATCTTATCACTTGACAATAGGGAAGATCACAAGATATTCCAATAACATAAGGACAATCACAATTACACATTAGAATCATATTCGTATCATTACCATTTTTCAATGGATTGATTTCTTTTAGGTCCATGCATACTATATAACATCATGCACATGCTAGTAGACATCATGAAATGATCAGACCCAAAATATGAAATTTTTTTGCAAGGGTAGTGTCGACACTCCCCTTACTGGTGTCGACACAATGCTTCAAACACAAGGCAAAATAATTCAGAACTGGTCAAGTAGTGTCGACACTAGATCAAGTAGTGTCGACACTAGAGACAGCTCCCAGAAACCTTCTGGGTCAATCTGGGACAGTGTGTCGACACTAGTTCAAGTAGTGTCGACACTAGAGGCCTTCCCAGAACACCTTTTGGGCTAATTTGGGACAGTGTGTCGACACTAGATCAGGTAGTGTCGACACTAGAGGCCCTTGTTGCCCAGTTGAGGAGCCCAGAGGGGGGGGGGTGAATGGGTCTTTAAAAATTAATCTAGAAGATACCTGTAACTAAAACATTCACACAAACGTTCTTTGAAGTAGGTTAGTGACAGTTAGTTGAAGTAACAAACATATAAAGAAGACAATCACACAACACAAGGTTTATCCTGGTTCGGACCTCATTTCCTTAGGAGTCCTACGTCCAGTCCCTGAGCAACAATTCAGGATTTTACTAACTAGGGTACAGTCCCCCTAAGGACGCTACAACACCCAGCTCAGTTGGTCTTCCTTCACACCTGAAGGGAACAACACCCTGGATACCACACCAGGTCTTCCTTCACAACCGAAGGGAACAACACCCTGGATACCACCAGGTCTTCCTTCACAACCGAAGGGAACAGCACAAAAAGAGTGAATGAAATTCAAGCCCCTAGATCAAGCTTTTGATAGCAAGGATCTGAAGCAACAAGAACTGAGAGTAAAGAGATTTTAAACAAGGCACACTCTCAGAACTATACAGGCTCTCTCAAGATTTTCACAAACTAGTGGAGAGCAAAAGAGCAAAAGCTAAGTGGAATGAAGGTTCTTCGCTCTGGACTATCTTTAGAAGAATTTGAATGCTTGAATACGCGCTTTATGTTCTTCTGTTCTTCTGACTTGAATTTATATCTTCAATTTGAAATGTAGACGTTGAAGTGTCCGTTGTCTCTCTTTTGAGTAGTCGTTAGACTGAATGACATCTGGAGTCTTGGAAGCTTCCAGTCAACAGTCTTTTGATTACTTGAGCACGCAAAGAGATAGATCTTCAGAAATATCCATTGGCTTCTATTTGTTTAACGTTGTACCATGAAGCTAGATCAGAGGTCTGCACAAATGTCAAACTCAAATAGCAGACAGCTAAGCTGTCTCTGATGTCAGTCAACGTTAGTAGCAATAGACATGGAAATAGTAATGCCAAATAGCTTAAGTCTAAAGGACATTATCAGAGTAGGCACGATAAAGGATGATATGGTCTGCATGCATGCAGAGATATGTTCAGATCTCATAAATGCAAAAGCGTCAGAGAGATGTCTATGTGGACTTTGACTAGTCAACACTTTTAAGATAAATAAGATATCAAGATATGAAGTCGATGACTATATGACTTATGAAATCGTTATGAGTCATAGCAAATCGTTATGTGACAGAAGATATATCATGAACACTTAATGAATCGTTGCACAAAGTAAATTGATGTGTTTCTGAAGAAATCGATGTGAAATAATTAAACAAATCATTATACAAAGCAAGTCGTTGCGAGTTCTAAAGAAATCGTTACGGTAACTTATAGAGTCGTTGTGACGAGCAAGTCATTACGGGCTCTAAAGAAATCGTTGCGACAACTTATAGAGTCGTTGCGATAGGCAAGCCGTTACGGGCTCTAAAGAAATCGTTATGGTAACTTATAAAGTCGTTGTGACATCGACTTGATTGAAATAACATGACTTTTCAGTCTTGTAAGGAAATCGTTGCGATCACTTATAGAATCGTTACGACATCGATTTGTTTGAAACAACATGATTTTTCAGCCAGAAAGGAAATCATTATGATAATTCTATTGAAAGCGAAATGCTTATAAGGAAATCATTATGGCCTTCAATAGAAGTCGATATGGACTTAGAGAAATATCATGTTGAAAAGATTAAGGCTTCAGAGAAGTAATGCATACCTTTGTTGGCTTGTTTGACCTTGGTATTTTTCCTGTGCTTAAGACTTATGAAATATTCATTAGATATAATTGATAAACTTTTGTTTGATTTTGTTAATCATCAAAATATATATGTAATTAATTAGAATTACATGGGGACAGACTGGTCATCAACCCTCCCAGAAAAAAAACATACAGGTCAGGGTAACCCGAAAACACATCTCATGCAGTGATTTACTTACCCCACTTATAACTCTCTAACGAATGACTTTTAGACAAAATGTTCAACACGAAATATGACGAGGACAATAGTAGAAGAACTTTGATGTTGGGGGTTTGATCAAGTTCGGTCTCGGAGCCCAAGAAATATATGAAGAACATAAAGCTAAGTGCAGCCCGAAATCACAGTATCATGCAGCGACTCCCTTACCATGCTTATAACTCTCTAACAAAAGACTTTTGGATAAATGTCAAACATAAAAGATGATCGTGACTACAAGTAGAAGAACTTTCATGAAGGAGGTTTGGTCTAATTTGGTCTCAAATTACGTGCATAATAAGAAGAATGGGAAAAGCCCTAACTGTGCGCGACTTGGAAAACTACGAATACACAATGTATACTCCATGAAATTGAGTCAAACCTCGTGCAAATGAACCTAGACTCAAAGATATACATGATGGTGTTGGTTTTCTTTAATCTTGGCCTGAGAACATCTACCTTTATGAAGATCTAAGACTGGTCGACGTTCTGGGCGCAACAGAGGATGAAGGGAATGAAGCTCCGGTTCCCAGCCTTTCTCCTCCTTCTCTGATGCCCTAGCCCACCTCCAAACGACCCCAACTTGTTGCTAAACCTTCCCCAAGAGTTTAAGGACGAGTTCTTATAGATTTAGGGTGTAGTTACAAGTCCTAACGGTACTAAGAAAGGGGCTGCGAATTCTGCTCCCTGCTTTCCAAGAAATCTGGGATTCTCTCACCCAAAGGAGGTAGCAAAGGTTTAGGAAACCACCTCTTAGAGTTGAATCCGGTTTTGGCTTACCTTGCATGACTAATCACCCTAATTTTAACCCTAAATTGCCCTATCTAATTATTGCATAATTACATACACGAATTTCTAGGTAATTTATTGTCCCAATTTTTTTATCCTTGGGCTAAATGTGCTCCATTGGCCCAATATTGTTAATGGGTTATTAATACATGATGTTGGAAGCCTCTCCAACATGTTTACTTAATTTATGGTCGGTTTATTTTTCCGCGTTAACAATTTATACGGAATTTATTTATTCTCCTTTATTTCTAAAATTTTAAATCACTAAATTTCCGGGGTGTTACATCCTCCCCCACTTAAGAAATTTGGTCCCCAAATTTACACATAATGGTGTAGTTCGTACCTGAGAATAGTTCTGGGTGGTTTTTCTTCATTCTTTCCTCTGTTTCCCAGGTAGCATTAGTAACTCTATCTCGACTCCATTGGACCTTCACCATAGGTATGGTACGATTCCTGAGTCGTTGAATCTTCCGATCCAACAGTTTGATCGGCTTCTCTTCATAAGTCAGGTCCTCCTGAATCTCCAAGTCCTCATGGTTGATTACATGGTCGGCATTGAATAAGTACTTCCTCAGCATGGATATGTGGAACACGTTATGCACGTTCGCCAGCTGTGGAGGTAGTGCAAGTCTATACGCCACCTGACTAATCCTTTCCAGGATTTCAAATGGCCCTATGAATCTGGGACTCAACTTTCCTTTGATCCCAAATCTTTGTATTCCCCTTGAAGGTGAGACCTTCAAGAAAACATGTTCGCCAACCTGAAATTCTAGTTCTCTCCTTCTCTTGTCTGCATAACTCTTCTGCCTAGATTGTGCTATCTTTAGACGTTCCCGGACAATTTGAACCATTCTGACAGTCGCCTCAATTAAGTCAGGTCCAACCCATTGGTTCTCCCCAACCTCTTCCCAACAAAGGGGTGATCTGCAACTCCTGCCATATAAGGCTTCAAACGGAGCCATCTTGATACTTGCCTGATAGCTGTTGTTATATGCAAACTCCATCAGGTACAACTGATCATCCCATCGACCTCTAAAATCCAGCACCAGAGCACGAAGCATATCTTCCACGATTTGATTGGTCCTTTCGGTTTGTCCATCAGTCTGAGGATGGAAGGCAGTACTAAAGTTTAGTTTAGTACCCATTGCTGCTTGTAAACCCTTCCAGAAATGTGAAGTAAATCTAGGGTCCCGATCCGATATTATGTTAGATGGAACCCCATGCAATCTGACTACTTCCTTAACATATAGTGCAGCCAACACATCCACTGACCAGGTACTCTTGATCGGCAAGAAGTGAGCCGACTTAGTCAATCGATCAACTATTACCCAAATTGCATCCATACCACCTCTAGTCTTAGGCAATCCCATGATAAAGTCCATACCGATGCTATCCCACTTCCACTCTGGGATTTCCAGTGGTAGCAGTCCACCAGCTGTACGGAAATGCTCGGCCTTGACTTTCATGCATGTTAAACAATATGACACATGATCGGCCACATCCCTCTTCATGTTTGGCCACCAGTACGACCTTTTTAAGTCTTGGTACGTCTTTGTTGATCCAGGATGAATCGTGTACTTGGACTGGTGAGCTTCATTTAATAACCTCTTCTTGAGTTCTCCATGATCAGGGACACATGTTCTACCTCGGAATAGTAATCTTCCCTCAGCTGATAGAGTAAAGTCAGGTCTTTGTTCTAGCTTCTCCCTGATCTCAACTAAGAATGGATCCTCTCCCTGTTTCTCCTTGATTTCGGTTAGTAGATCGGATTGTATCTGGAGATTGGAAATCATTACTTGTTTTTCCTTCTTTCCCATGTCTAAGTTCAAGCTTGCAAATTGCTCCAGTAACTTCCATTCGCCCAGCATCATACTAGCTAGCATAGCTCCTGGTTGTCTACTTAGAGCATCTGCCACTACATTGGCTTTCCCAGGGTGATATTGAATGGAAAAGTCAAAGTCCTTAAGGTACTCTAACCACCTTCTTTGTCTCATGTTAAGCTCCTTCTGTGAGAATAAATATTTCAAGCTCTTGTGGTCAGAAAAGACTTTAAATTGCTCACCATAGATATAATGCCTCCAAATCTTCAAGGCGAATACTACAGCTGCTAACTCCAGGTCATGAACCGGGTAGTTCACTTCGTGGATCTTCAACTGTCTTGAGGCATAAGCTATTACTTTCCCTTATTGCATTAAGACGCATCCCAGACCTGTTCCAGAAGCATCTGAATAAATTTCAAATCCTCCCTCTTCAGTGGGTAAGGCGAGGACAGGAGCAGTAGTCAGACACTTCTTCAAGTTGTTAAAGCTTTCTTCACATTCGTCGGTCCACACCAACAGATTTTCCTTCCGGGTCAGCTTGGTTAACGACACTGCAATCTTTAAGAAATCCTTTATAAACCTTCGGTAATATCCTGCTAGACCTAGGAAGCTCCTGATCTCTGTGACGCTTGTCGGTCTTTCCCATTTCAGTACAACCTCAACCTTTGATGGATCAACCGCGATACTATCCTTGGTTACCACATGCCCTAAAATGGATACCTCCTCCAGCCAGAATTCACATTTACTTAGCTTGGCATATAATTTGTTCTCCCTTAAAATCTGTAATGAGATCCTCAAATGCTCCTCATGCTCTTCCTTTGTCTTGGAATAGATCAATATATCATCGATGAATACCACCACAAATTTATCAAGATATGGGCGATAAATGCTATTCATCAACTGCATGAAAACTGCAGGGGCATTTGTTAGTCCGAAAGGCATAACAATAAATTCATAATGCCCATACCTGCTTTGGAAGGCTGTCTTGTGAATGTCTTCTCCTTTGATCCTCAATTGATGATAACCGGATCTGAGATCTATTTTAGAGAAGTATCTACCTCCAGATAATTGGTCAAACAACTCATCAATCCTTGGCAGAGGGTATTTGTTCTTGATAGTTAACTGGTTTAGTTGTCTGTAATCTATACATAGCCTCATCGACCCATCTTTCTTCTTGACGAAGAGGACAGGTGCACCCCATGGCGATGTGCTTGGTCGGATGAAACCCTTCTCTAACAGTTCCATCAATTGCTCTTATAATTCCTTCAGTTCTGCGGGGGACATTCTATATGGTGCCCTAGATACTGGTGCTGCTCCAGGGACCAACTCGATGGTAAAATCGACCTCTCGCTCAGGAGGAATTCCTGGCAAGTCTTCGGGAAAAACATCAGCGTATTTGCTGACAACATGGATGTCCTCCACTTTGACTTCCTTCTTTGTGATGACCACAGCAGCAAGAAAGACCATATAACCTTTCCTCATCATCCTTTTGGCTTGTAGTGCCGAGATAAGTGATAATCTCCTGCGGTTTCTATCCCCTGTGAACACTAGTTTTGGGTAATGGCTAAAGGTTACCCGACTTCTCCTGCAGTTGATACTAGCCCCATGTTCAGACAACCAGTCTGCTCCCAGTATCACATCATACCCCTCCATATCCATACATATTAAATTTGCTGGTAGGTTTTGGGTTTCAATCAACACTTCACTGGATGGCATATGGTTTGTAAGATTGGTGCCAGGACCAATCGGGGTTGACACAACTATTTCGGATTTTATTGGGACGGGTTTCATAGGTAGGGTATCAACAAATGTTTGAAATATAAAGGAATGCGTAGCTCCCGTATCAAAGAGAACATATGCGGGTCGGGAAAGAATAGTAAGTGTACCTTCCACGATACCTCCTTCTTCAGCAGCTTCCGGTTCCTAAATAGGTTGCAAGCGGCCTTGCCTCTTCTGTCCATTCGGACGCTTGTCCTGAGGGGCTTGTTCTTTGAATATTGGGCAGTCCGAGATCCTATGGTCATGACTACCACAACGCAGGCATCTCCCTTGCGCTCTCCAGCATTGTTCAGACCGGTGATTAGCTTTGTCACAGTGTTTGCACCTTTCTCCCGTCGTCACCACTATCTGCTTACCTAACTCCTTTGGCTTTTTATCAGTTGGTTCATTTACTCCGCCACTGGGCCTTTTCTTCCCAATGGTCGGCTGATACCTTCTTGTAGAAGACACTTGCTCCCTTTTCACGGATTTTCCCTTAATTCTTTCAGCAGTCTCCATGGCATCTTCTAATAACTGAGCCTTCTTTACCATGTCAGCATAGGTTTGAATGTCCATTGGCGCCAGTTGAGTGATGAACTGGGGCCTCAAGCCATTCAGAAAGCATTTTGGCTTCATCCTTTCTGTCCCAATTAAGTGAATAGCATATCGGGACAGACGAGAGAATTGGGACTCATACTCGGCCACACTGAGTCCTCTCTACTTCAAAGCGGCAAATTCGGCTGCTTTCTGTTCTTGGACCCTCTCAGAGAAGTACTTGGTGTTGAAGTGCTCAATGAACTGAGCCCATGTTAGTTGCTGGCCATTCAGTGTTGCTTCTACCGACTCCCACCATGTCCTGGCATCCTTTTCCAATTGGAAAGTCGCCAGTAGTACTTTGTTCTGGTCCGTGCATTGCATGACCCTGAATATCCTTTCAACTTCCTTAACCCACTGTTCAGCAACATCTGGGTCAGTACTCCCTCCAAACCTAGGCGGATCCATATTCCAAAAATTTCGATGGAGATCACCGGCTCCGCGGTTACCTCCACCCTGAGTGGCTTGCAGAATAGCCTGAGTCAAGTTCTGTATTGTTTGTTGCCTGTTCCTAGCCTGGGCACGTTCAACGGCCATTGAGGTAATAAGTACCTTCAAGATAATAATATAAGTCAGTCATCTAAATGTATCACATGTGTCTTCCATTCCCATGGTTCTACCCATGCTCACATTAGGTACGACAGATATTGACTCGTGTGATCTAATTTCATTCTATGTTCCTATTTCTCTTGGACCCTAAAGTTTAGGGCTCTGATACCAACTGTCACGCCCCGATATTTAGCATCGGAATAAATACCGGGAGGCGTGAACGATACCAATAGACGTATCGCAGTTGAGTAACGCAGAGTCACAATTGAATATAATAACACATTTGAGGCTATATTATGATCACCCAAAAGTATACTTTATTTCATTCCATTCAATTAGATACAACCTTACATAGAAAAGAACCAACAAAAGGGTCCATTATTCCAATAAAACTTCAAGAGAAGTTGCACTATTACATAGACTACTCAAATATCTATTCCTAAACTGTCAACTACTCATATAGCGGGTGCTCATCACTCTTGCCCGGCCCCATCGGACTCCACTGGTTCCTCATCACTACCTGAAAAGGGCAGGATGATAGGGTGAGCGAACTAGCTCAGTAGGATTTACATCTCAATATTGTGCGGGCACTAGTATACATGATTAACATTTTAAATAGGCAGATATGCACATGAATATGATGACAATGTATGCAATACTAATAGATTGAATAGCAGAATAGAACGGATATCATATCAGATCAAATGTCGAGATGCATATACAATGAACCGATATTTCAAGAGTAGAATCATATCAAAAGAGATTTGGCCATATTCACAGATATCACGTATTCACGTGAACAGACGTATCATATCAAATCTTATCATATCAGATCAAATCAAACATATCATATCAACATATCATATCAAACGAAGGCACATTTCCACTAATCTTGCTTATTCATTGTGCTATGCCAAGCACCAGAAGTCCATACTCCCGCGGTTAATAAGTACGTTGGGGTGCTCCTCCCCAGGACCGGACCGGCCCCTTTTGCATAGGCATTGGTCAGATGGACCGAAGTCCCATATTGTGCCGAACAAACATATTCATATTATGGCCATAGAGTTTCAATGACAAGCTCATAGTAAAAAGGAACATGATCATTCTTAGAGTCAAGGTATGACAAATAGCTTCAAGAGAACAAAAGGCCGGATAATGATGTATCTTATGTTTCATAATTCATTAATGTCTTGACATGAGGATGTTTCTAAAGACAAATTGTATACAGAACATGTGCTCTCAATTCCCCAAGAAGGGTGTGCCTATTCGTGCAAAGATGTAAGTGATTAGTCACGGATCTTTCCTAACATGTATGCAATTGACAAATAATTTATTAAACACCGGAAAGCATGTAACTATTGAAACTCGTATGCAATTCATGATAATAACTTCACTAACAAGTTCATACTAACATGTATTCATCCCCATATTCACCTCATATTCTTATCTTATCAATTGACAATAGGGAAGATCACATGATATTCCAATGAACATAAGGACAATCACAATTACACATTAGAATCATATTCGTATCATTACCATTTTTCAATGGATTGATTTCTTTTAGGTCCATGCATACTATATAATATCATGCACATGCTAGTAGACATCATGAAATGATCAGACCCAAAATATGAAATTTTTTTTGCAAGGGTAGTGTCGACACTCCCCTTACTGGTGTCGACACAATGCTTCAAACACAAGGCAAAATAATGCAGAACTGGTCAAGTAGTGTCGACACTAGATCAAGTAGTGTTGACACTAGAGACAGCTCCCAGAAACCTTCTGGGTCAATCTGGGACAGTGTGTCGACACTAGTTCAAGTAGTGTCGACACTAGAGGCCTTCCCAGAACACCTTTTGGGCTAATTTGGGACAGTGTGTCGACACTAGATCAGGTAGTGTCGACATTAGAGGCCCTCCCAGAAAAAAAACATACAGGTCAGGGTAACCCGAAAACACATCTCATGCAGTAATTTACTTACCCCACTTATAACTCTCTAAAGAATGACTTTTAGACAAAATGTTCAACATGAAATATGACGAGGACAACTAGTAGAAGAACTTTGATGTTGGGGGTTTGATCAAATTCAGTCTCGAATCCCAAGAAGTATATGAAGAACATAAAGCTAAGTGCAGCCCGAAATCGCAGTATCACGCAGTGACTCCCTTGCCATACTTATAACTCTCTAAAGAAAGACTTTTGGATAAAACATCCAACATAAAAGATGATCGTGACTATAAGTAGAAGAAATTTCATGAAGGAAGTTTGGTCTAATTTGGTCTCAAATCACATGCATAATAAGAAGAACAGGAAAAGCCCTAACTGTGCACGACTTAGGGAAAACTACGAATACACAATGTATACTCCATGAAATTGAGTCAAACCTCATGCAAATGAACCTAGACTCAAAGATCTACATGATGGTGTTGGGTTTCTTTAATCTTGGCCCAAGAACACCTACCTTTATGAAGATCTAAGATCGGTCGACGTTCTGGGCGCAGCAGAGGATGAAGGGAATGAATCTCCGGTTCCCAGCCTTTCTCCTCCTTCTCTGATGCCCTAGCCCGCCTCCAAACAACCCCAAATTGTTGCTAAACCTTCCTCAAGAGTTTAATACGAGTTCTTATAGATTTAGGGTGTAGTTACAAGTCCTAATGGGACTAGGAAAGGGGCTGCGAATTCTGCTCCATGCTTTCCAAGAAATCTGAGATTCTCTCACCCAAAGGAGGTAGCAAAGGTTTAGGAAACCACCTCTTAGAGTTGGATCTGGTTTTGGCTTGCTTGCATGACTAATCACCATAATTTTAACCCTAAATTGCCCTCTCTAATTATTGCATAATTACATACACGAATTTCTAGGTAATTTCTTGTCCCAATTTTTTTATCCTTGGGCTAAATGTGCTCCATTGGCCCAATATTGTTAATGGGTTATTAATACATGATGTTGGAAGCCTCTCCAACATGTTTACTTAATTTATGGTCGGGTTATTTTTCCGCGTTAACAATTTATACTGAATTTATTTATTCTCCTTTATTTCTAAAATTTTAAATCACTAAATTTCTGGGGTGTTACATATATTTTATTATTTCTTTCTCATTCTAACAGGATCAAGTCCTCCTACGCCTCCTACCCCTGCGATAGGTATGTATATTTAAAGTTGTAGTTTCTTTGTGCATTGATTCACTTGTATTATTTATGCCATTAAAATTCTTACAGGCTCCGGTTCGTTTGCGCCTCCCCATCCTAGGGTAGCAGGTAAGGCCCATTGAATTTGTAAGTATTTGTATAGTCGTTATTTATATTCTTTAACATTTTATATTCTTGTAGATTGCTTCTGTCTATAAAATTTTTGTACAGGACCGAGTGCTTCCGCACCTCCAGTTTTTTTGGTAGGAGCATCTATGGTGCCAGAGGCAGAGGATGCTGTCAGTCTACATGAGGAGTAGGTAGTTTTTATGATGGCACTCTGCGGAAGGTGTGGATAAATGGGTTCGTAATAAACTTATATGTATCTTATATTAAGGATAGTTATTTAGTTCATAGATTCATTGTAACAAGTTACATAATTACAGGGATAAAATAAAGCCCTCCCAAGCTGCTCAATTCATCACAAGATCAATTCAGGCACACTTTCCTGGGCCTATTCATAGATACAACGATTTTTCGATGGACGTCCAAGAGTTGTTGTATCAGATGTTTATGGTATGCAATTTATTATTATAATCTATCTATTTTTTTACTCCTACATTCATTAAACTAACTCTTATCAGTACAGAGCAATCATCAATTCACGCATCCTTCAGACGAGGCACGGTCTCGATCAGTATGGACGGCCATCGCCTGATCAAAATTTAAACATTTGTTGTATAATGCGAGGAAAAATGCACAGAGAGTTCGTCAGAGTCTAGACCCGACTCTTTGGAGGGAGCGCACACTGACATGGATGAGGAGAGACTACTGGCAAGGTCTGTGCAACATATGGGTCACAGAGAGATGGCAAGAAACCTCCACAACAATGAAAGTGAATCGGGCTGCCAACCCAGAGGCGAACAAGCATACAAGTGGGTCCGTCTCCTTTGCGAACTATCAGTCAAGATTGGTAAGTCATATGTCCATTTGTAGTATATTTTATTTATATAGATACTCATTTATGTAATGTTTTTCTTTGAAATAGGAAAAGGAGCTAAAACAGCCTCCGACATTTCAGATGGTGTTTGATAAGACACATAAGAAAAAGGGGACAGACAGATCAGTACATTAGTGATAGAGCTCGGAAGGTTGCGGTAAGTATTTACAGTCTATTCACTATTTATTTTTTCTCATTACAGATTAATATTAAATTGATAATTTTATTTTTTGCAGGAGTCATATAGCCAGCAGATGATAGAGAAATATGCCGGAGAGGAGGAGCAGCCGTAGTTAGATCCTGTGGTATAAGTTGCGGCATCTGGTGCCCCAAAGAAAGGCCATGTGTATGGTTTTGGGCACAGTATGGACATGAGCAGGGTGTTATCTGGTGCCTTGAGTTTAGGCTCACAGGCGACTAGTGCATTCACCGCACTTGGTGCTCCAGCTACTTCTCCCAGTGAGGTGATGGGCTTCATTCGAGATGAGATTTCTGGTTTGGAGTCTCGTCTGGTCCACACGATGCATACGCAGGTGTCCGACGCTGTACAGGCCCAGCTCTCCCAGGCTCTATCCCAGACTATCTCCCAGGCCCTCTCCCAGGTCAGCATTCCTCCTCGGCAACGCCATCGACATCAGCACGACCCCTTATGTGAGTAAATTGATTTTATTTTAATTTCTCTATTCGAACAATCAATTTTTTAATCACTAAGTTTAAAACATCGGAACTTAGGTTTGGGAATCCAAAATAAGGAATACTTATCAGCATTCGATTTGTTCCAACACCGCCGAGCAGATGAGCATGACTTGTGGAAATTGACAAGGTTCAAATCAGACTTTCGGTTTGCACTTGACGCTCAAATACACAATTGTCAAATTAATTAGTTAGAAACTATTTGAAGTCGTGTTTGGGGGTCCAAAATTAGAAATACTATTTTGATTGATCTCCAGTTTGTTCCAGCATGGACAGGGCAATGAGTGTGACTTGGGGAAACTGACGGAGTTTAAATCAGACTCCCGGTTTGAGCTCGACACTCAAATTCACATTAAGCAAGTTAGTTTAGTTTAATTTAAAAATGAAGAACTTAGGTTTGATGGTCCAAAATTAGAAATACTAATCTGATTGGCCTCCGATTTATTCCAGCACGACTAGGGCAATGAGTGTGACTTGTGAAAACTGACGGAGTTTAAATCAGACTCCCGGTTTTAGCTCGACACTCAAATTCACATTAAGCAAGTTAATTTAGTTTAAAAAGGAAGAACTTAAGTTTGAGGTCCAAAATTAGAAATACTAATCCGATTGGTCTCCGGTTTGTTCCAGCATGGTCAGGGCGATGAGTGTGACTTGTGGACACTAACAGAGTTCAAATCGGACTCCCATTTTGAGCTCGACGCTCAAATTCACATTAAGCAAGTTAGTTTAGTTTAGTTTAAAAATGAAGAACTTAGGTTTGAAGGTCCAAAATTAGAAATACTATTCCGATCGGCCTCCGGTTTGTTCCAGCACGGATAGGGCAATGAGTGTGACTTGTGGAAACTGATGGAGTTTAAATCGGACTCCCGATTTGAGCTTGACGTTCAAATTCACATTAATCAAGTTAGTTTAGTTTAGTTTAAAAATGAAGAACTTAGGTTTGAGGGTCCAAAATTAGAAATACTAATCCGATCGGCCTCATATTTGTTCCAGCATAGCCAGGGCAATGAGTGTGACTTGTGAAAACTGACGGAGTTTAAATCGGACCCCGGTTTGAGCTCGGCACTCAAATTCACATTAAGTAAGTTAGTTAGTTTAAAAAGGAAGAACTTAGGTTTGAGGTCCAAAATTAGAAATACTAATCTAATTGGCCTCCGGTTTGTTCCAGCACGGCCAAGGCGTTGAGTATAACTTGTGAAAACTGACGGAGTTCAAATCGGACTCCCAGTTTGAGCTCGGCGCTCAAATTTACATTAAGCAAGTTAGTTTAGTTTAGTATAAAAGCAAAGAAATTAGGTTTGAGGGTCCAAAATTAGAAATACTATTCCGACCGGCCTGGTTTGTTCCAGCACGGATAGGACAATGAGTGTGACTTGTGGAAACTGACAGAGTTCAAATCGGACTCCCAGTTTGAGCTCGACGCTCAAATTCACATTAAACAAGCTAGTTTAGTTTAGTTTAAAAACTAAGAACTTAGGTTTGAGGGTCCAAAATTAGAAATACTAATCCAATCAACTTTTGATTTGTTCCAGCATGACCAGGACAATGAGTGTGACTTGTGGAAACTGACGGAGTTTAAATCGGACTCCTGGTTTGAACTCGGCACTCAAATTCACATTAAGCAAGTTAGTTTAGTTTAAAAAGGAAGAACTTAGGTTTGAGGTCCAAAATTAGAAATACTAATCCGATTGCCCTCCAGTTTGTTCTAGCATAGCCGGGGCAATGAGTGTGACTCATGAAAACTGATGGAGTTCAAATCAGACTCCCAAATTGAGCTCGGCGCTTGAACTCACATTAAGAAAGTTAGTTTAGTTAAAAAATAAAAAACTTAGGTTTGAGGGTCAAAAATTAGAAATACTAATCTGATCGGGCTCCAGTTTATTTCTGCACGGTCGGGGCGATGAATATGACTCGTGAAAACTGACGGAGTTCAAATCAAACTCCATGTTTTATTTCATAGTTTAAATTTATATTCATCAAATTAGTTTAGTTTAAAAGTGTGTGAATTATATAGAAAAATAAATTCTAAAAATTTATAGTATTTAATTTTAATTTATTATTGTTATATATCTATTCTAGGTTCCTTCATTGAGTGGCGTCGGAGGAGACGAGGACGAGGATGAGGATCCATGATTTTCTTTTCATTGTTATGGACATTTTATGTATTGTTGTGAACATTTTATGTATGATTACTGTGGACCTTTTATGGACATTTTATATTATTGTTGACATTTGTCATAGTGGACAGTTTTTTTTTTTTATATGCACATGTTATTTTGTTAAAAAATATGTATCTTTTAAAAAAATAATTAAAAAAATTAGGGACCAATTAACGACTGAAATTATCGGTCGCTAGTTCAGATTATATCGATCGATATGTCTCAGTCACTATATCGGTCACTATATTGTGACTGAAATAATCGGTCGCCGATAGTGACCGAAATGTTCGATCTCTATTTCGGTCACTATACAGTGACCGAAGTTATCGGTCGCTGATAGTGACTAAAATATTTCGGTCACTATCAGCGACTGATTAGTGATCGAAATAGTGACCGAATATGGACCGAATTTGTCGGTCACTATTTCTGCTTTTTCTTGTAGTGGGAGTTCTACGTCCACTCTCTAAGAAACTTTTGAGATTTTCCACTAACCACCAAGCAAACCTTGGTTTTCCCTTCAACAATGGGTATTCAAAACTATCTTCTTCTTCCACTTCTTGTTTGGTTTGTTCTAGCAAGGCCACGACAATCAATATGACTCTTGAAAATTGACGGAGTTAAAATCAGACTCCTTGTTTTATTTCGGAGTTTAAACTTATATTCATCAAATTAGTTTAGTTTAAAAGTGAGTGAATTATATAGAAAAATAAATTCTAAAATTTAAATAATTTATTTCTTATAGTATTTAATTTTAATTTATTATTGTTATATATCTATTGTAGGTTCCTTCATCGAGTGGCATTGGAGGAGACGAGGACAAGGACGAGGATCCATGATTTTCTTTTCATTGTTATGGACATTTTGTGTATTGTTGTGGATATTTTATGTATTATTATTGTGGACATTTTATGGACATTTTATATTATTGTTGACATTTGTCATTGTGGACAATTTTTATTTTTGTTATATGTACATGTTATTTTGTTAAAAATATGTATCTTTTTTAAAAAATAATTAAAAAATTAGAGACCGATTAGTGATAAAAGTTATCGGTCGCTAGTTCAGATTATAGCAACTGATATGTCTCAGTCACTATATTGGTCACTATATTGTGACCGAAATAGTGACCAAAATAATCAGTCGCCGATAGTGACCGAAATGTTCGGTCACCATTTCGGTCACTATATTGTGACCAAAATAGTGACCAAAGTTGTCGGTCGCTATCAGTCACTATCAGCGACTGATAAGAGACCGAAAATTTTCGGTCACAATATTGTGACAAAAAATTCTTCACCGACAAATTCGGTCCCTATTTGGTCACTAAAACAATTAGATAGTGACCGAAGTTATCGATCGCTATCAGTCACTATCAGCGTCTGGTTAGTGACCGAAAATTTTTGGTTACAATATTGTGACAAAAAATTCTTCACCGACAAATTCGGTCCCTATTCAGTCACTAAAATAATTTTCGGTCACAATTAATGACCGAATAATGATTAAACATGGACCGAATTTATTGGTCGCTATTTTCGCTTTTTCTTGTAGTGGGAGTCTTACGTCCAGTGCCCACGAAACTCTTGGGATTTTCCACTAACCACCAAGCAAACTTTGGTCTTCCCTTCAACAATGGGTATTCAGAACTAAATACTCCTTCCACTTCTTCTTCATCTAGTTCAGAAAATACAAGTTCTGAAGACAGTGATGTAGATAAAGTCCTGTCAAAGCTTCAAAAGATTCTTAAGAAGAAGAAGAATGGATCAAGAAGGATTTAGAAGAAAGAGAAAAAGAAGAAGGAATGAGTCTGTTTTGAATGTAGGAAGCTTAGACATCTGAGACCAGACTGCCGGAAGTTCAAGAATACCGGTCAACAAGAAAAATCAAAGAAGAAGCCGATAAAAGATGAGAAGCACAAGAAATTCAAGAGGAAATATATGGTAGCTGCATGAGACAATGAAGAAATTTCCTCTACAGATGCTTTAAGTTCAGATTCGGAAGAAGAATAAGTGAATCTAGGCCTCACGGTAGGACTAGATGAGATACAATCTGACTCATCTTTCATTTCTTGCACTGATTTAGATTCAGAATCAGAAAATTTAGAAAATGTCTTTAATGAACTTTACCAAAAACTCAAAGTAGTTGTAAAAGAATTAAAAATCTTGAAATATAATGTTGCTTGTCCAGAGAATACCAATTTTGATCTTAAATCCAAAATGGAATAATTTGAAGCTCAGCTAAAAAATCAAACACAATAATGATCTTTTATGTAAGGACTTAAAGAACAAGAATAATAATGCATTAGGGTTGGAAGAAAAATTAAAAACTTTCAGAATGGAGGAGTACATAAGCATTCAAAATTTGCTGCCCCCACTGTGGTTAAATGGATGCACCCTCCAACAGATAGATTAAAATTAAATGTTGACGGGGGCCTTCAAACTTGCAATCGGTGGAGCTGGTGGAGGAGGTATCCTCCGTGATCATGAAGGTAGTTGTGTTTTTGCTTTTGCCACGAACTACCAAAAAGTTCTCTACCCTTGATGCAGAAGCCCGTGCTCTCTGAGATGGTCTCACCTTATGCTGCAGAAAAGGATTTCTGGATATTATGGTGGAGACCGATTCCCAAAATCTTGTGCAAATTGTCACCGGTCAGATGTCTCGCCCGTGGGAATTAACTTGTATCATCCAAGATGTGGCTGTAATCACGAGGAACCTAAAGGCACTAATCAAGTATGTGCCACGTGAAGCAAACCAAGTTGCCCACTCCCTAGCTGGCCATGGTTGTTCAGCTGATCATCTCAATTTTTGGGAATCCGGGGCTGATATACCACATGCTGTAAAGGGCCCCTACCGCCTGGATAAGGTGGGGTGCCCCACACTCAGGCTCTAGATCATCCTTTGTAACCTCCCCCCCCCCCCCCCCCCCCCCCCCCCCCCCCCCCTTTTTCCTTACTTTCTACATTTAATACAAAAATCCCAACCGCTTGGTGTTGGTAGTGGCCCTCTCTTTTTGAGGCTGCCCAAAAAAAAAATAAATAAATAAAAACTAAAAACTTTAACTGAAGAAAATGTTTATTTGAAAGAATCAGTTAGAAGATTAACAAAAGATAAAAGATCCCTTGCCATTCGTTTAAAAAGTTCTAAAACTGACAACAATGAACAAGGTCTTGGATATAAATCTCTTGAAAAGAAAAAACAAGTCAAATATCCAGATAAATACTAAGTGCCAAAATTTATGAAAGAAACAAAAAATGACGTGCATCAGAAAAACAAGGTTTCTAAAAAACATAATCTAAACAAACATCACAAAAATAATAAGGTCTTTAAAACAAATTATGTTCATCATTGTTCTCATTGCAACAAGTTAGGCTACACAGTAAACTCCTACACCACTAGACACTTAGTATGGATTCTTAAAGATTATCTTTATGCATCTAATAATCGAGGACCCGAATAGATTTGGATACCTATTTCTGAATGATTTATCAGCAAGATAGCCTTAGAGCATCATGGATAGTGGATGCTCAAGGCATTGATGACTACTAGCTTCTTCACCTCACTCAAATCTGAAGAGAGAATAGTCACATATTAAGTACAACTCTTAATTTCTGGTTAATGTACTACTGATAAATTTCTTGAAAGATTTTTTTTTTTTATCAAATGCAGGGGAACTTTTAAAGGCATGACAATTGTAGCGTAGTGACCATTCGGACTGTGGTTTAGTGGTTGTGGTGGCCAGTGTGTGGCTTGTGGCTTGTGTTTGAGGTGTTTCCGCAAGTTGTGGGGCTTTGTGGGCTGAGAGGTTGGGCCCAGAACACTCATAGGTTCTCTGTCTGTGAACGCGACAGAGCTGGGCATTGCGCTCTGAACGCGATAGTCCAGGGCGTCTTGTTCTTATTACTGTTGTTTGGGGTTGTTCGGCTACATGCCCTCCGCGTGGCGTGCGCAGGGCAGCCGACTGGCATCAGTGATGAGAAGGCGATGGCCAACACCGTCGCGTTCTAGTCACGACAGTCGGGTGCGTCACATTCTCAACTTCGAAGGCTTTCTAACCTAGGTCGGCCAAACAGAGCTCAGTAAACTCTACTCGACCAGGAGAAGGGTTTTTGTGGCCTGTTCTTGGGCGATTCGAGGTTCCGGTGTGGTTTTCAGCGTGCTCTCATCGCGAGGACGTGGTGCGGAGCGGGGGAAACGCCAGATTATTGTCGTTCTTCTTGTTCTTTGCATAGGTAGGGAAATTCCACCTTGTTTCTTGATGTGGATTGTGTGTTGAGCATGTTTAGGCTATTATTTGAGTTATAGAAGTTGGATAGCATGCTAGTGCAATGGTTAGAATGATTATAACTACTTTATATGCATGTTTGCATGATTTGCATGGGAATTCCAGAGATGGAACCCCAATTTTGGGTCTCTATTTGTGAAGGCGACTGACCTGGGTGTCGTGTTCAGAATGCGACAGCCCGACCCGTCGCGTTCTGCTTCAGAACGCCCCGTATCGTGGTTACCTCAGCCGGACATACAACTCTACCTGGGTGCATGGCTACATGATTATCATTTGGGGTTATTTATTATTCGTAGTATTGGTAGACGGTGCATTGGCACGCGCCGTGGTTGTGGACAGTGGTGTTCACGTGGTTTGTGTGTACGTGGCGAGTAGTACGACGCCTACCGTGGTTACCTCTCCAGTCGAGTACCCCAAGTTTTGTGTGAGCCAAGCATTGGTTATATTGTTTATAAAACGTGCTATACTCTCTCGATGTCTAAAATGACAAACAAGTGCTATACTCGTCGTGCTATTACCATACTTGTGCTAGTTGTGCTATGGCCATCCTGCTATTCGTGCTATACTCGATACTTGTGCTATTTTTGGAAACTATACACGATCTCGTGCTATTGTGCTATCCCGTTACCTGTTGTGCTATCTCTTGCTATATTTTGACTCTCATGTACCTGATCTCTTGTACCTAAAGATGTAATGGATGTTAGGGTACAACCGGCTCGTCGACCATGTGGGAATCCATGGTCAGAGGAGACTTACGGAGGCCTTGTGCAAGAGTTCATTAGTCCGGCGAAAGGAATATCCGACGGAGAGTTCACCACAAGCCAAGTAAAGTGTGTATACAAAAACAGGTGCTCGACGTTCTAGAGGAATTCTAGAACAATGGAGCGTCAATATCGGTATATAAACAACGCAAGAAATGAATACAAGTCCTTTTTTAAAATAGGGCAATTAATATGCTTTATTGCAATAAATTACCATATACATTATGAGATATTTTCTGTAAGATTTCAGCCATATATGGATGGTTCATGTGTGTGCTTGTGTAAGAGAAATCATAGATAGAAATAAGTCGTGAATAGGTATTTTAAACATTCAATATAGCTCCATTTTAAGTAGGGTGTTTTCTGGGGGTATAACGGTAAAAAGGCGTAAGAATTATTTAGAAAGTGACAGATATATATATATATATATATGTTTTTTGGGTTTTTCATCAAATTCTTCTGAAGGCGACGTACCCCTGTACGGGTCGCGACAGGGTCAGGGAAGAACGCGACAGGGCCTAAAAAGGGTCGCGACATGGCTTGCAGATCGGGTTCTGAGAACGCGACGGTTCACCTGTCGCCTTCTTGATTGCGACAGGTAGGCTATCGCAATCGGAGCCCAGAAAGCGACATATCGAGGTGTCGCCTTCTGGTTGTCTTCGCCTGACTCTGACAGGAGTCAGACCAGACATTGGATTGCGGACCAGAACATTCAAATTTTGATACAGGGTCGTTTAGAAAATCATAACTAATTATATACATGATGAAAATTAACGAAATTAGTGGCAAATGAAACTAGACATGCGAGAGTACTTCCAGTAAATAGGAATTCAAGAAAGAGCATGATTTGAATATGGTTTGAGAACGAGCAAGAACAAGTAACATAGAACATGATATAGAGAGCATGATTGATTTAATTCGAGCAACATGCTTGATAAAAATTAGGGCTTTTAGGGGCGAAAGTTCCCTAATGATCATCAGTATCTCCCATAAAAATTTCAAGGCATGGGATTTAGTAATCATGGAGAACAAGAATTATGAAGAGGGTTTGGGGTCAAGAGAGTTGCAGAACTTCAAAATTCAAGAAGAAAATATTGGCTCGATGGAAAATTATGAAACTCGAGGGTTTCGTTCCTGATAGATGAGACATCCTACAGAAAAAGTTTCATGGTTTATGCTTGTGAGAATACCTACCTTGACTCGATTTCCTCTTCTAGGGCTAGAACTTGAAGAACGAGGAAGAAGCTCCAAGAACTCCTTCTTCCCACGAGATCCTCTCCTCTTTGGCCTCTTCTCTAGGTCCAACAACCTTTGGCAACGAGCTAGGGTCGGCCAAGAGGGTTTAGGAGGTGTATTTATGTAAACACAAGTTCCTATTCCTATTTCTACTCTAATTGCTCTTAATTACGAGATTTCCTAACTCCAACATTCCTTCCTTGCTTTCCAATCTCTATTTAGGCTAGGAAGAGATCCAAATTCGTGCTAAACCATATGGGGTAGGTTTAAGAATCCAATTCCAACTGTAATTGCCACTTTTATTGCTTTAATAACCCCTTTCCAATTATGATATAATTAAACTCCGAATTTAGGGTATTTTCATATTATACTCCCTTTGTAAATTCATATTTTGACCCAATAAATTCTAGATGGTCCATTAAGCAAAGTCCATTACACTTTTCTATTTAATGGGTTTTATTTAATGCTCTTTTCATTTAAATATCCATTTAGCTAGGTTTTAATTCTTTATTTAAATTTTTATTTTTTCTAAAAATTCAGGTTGCTACATCCTCCCCCTCTTAATAGAATTTGGTCCCCAAATTCATATGACCTTACGAGAGAGAATGACTTACCGAATAGATCAGGGTAGTTGCGTCTGATAATTCCTTCCGGTTCCCATGTGGCTTCTTCCACTCCGCGGTTATTCCATAAGACCTTCACCACGTGAATGGGACGATTTCTGAGTTGTTGTACCTTCCGGTCCAATATCTTGATTGGCTTCTCTTCATACGTCATGTCCTTGTTTAATTCCAGATCATCATGGCGAATGACATGTGTAGGATCGTACACATACTTTCTAAGCATGGAGACATAGAAGACATTGTGCACACTTGCCAAATTTGGCGGCAAGGCCAGTCTGTAAGCAATTTCACCAATCCTTTCAACTACTTCGAAAGGACCAATGAATCTTGGACTAAGTTTCCCTTTCACTCCGAATCTTTGAATACCTCGGGTAGGAGATACCTTTAATAGCACATGATCTCCTATTTGAACTTCCAGATCCCGTCTTCTCTTATCGGCATAGCTCTTCTGTCTAGACTGAGCAATCTTGAGTCGATCTCGTATCATCTGTATATCTCGGGTTGTACTTTGTACCATGTCAGGTCCTAACCATTGTTGTTCTCCCACTTCATTCCAGTACACAGGAGATCTACAATTCCTGCCATAAAGTGCTTCAAATGGTGCCATCTTAATACTCGCCTGGTAACTGTTGTTATAGGCGAACTCAATCAAGGGTAAGTGTTCATTCCAATGACCTTTGAAATCTATAATGCAGGCTCTTAACATGTCTTCTACAATTTGATTTGTCCTCTCAGTTTGCCCATCAGTCACGACTTCCGCAGCGCAGACACGCTCCGCCTTTCTCCAGCATTCATCAGCAGTGTGTCCAGGTTTATCACAGTGCTTGCAGTTACCTTTTGCTGGAGGGTTGGGGATGAAGACCTTGGGTTTCCTATCTTGGCTGGATCCCTCAGTTGGGTGGAAAGGACGCTTTTTGCTGTTGGTCGGCTTGGCAGATGCTGGTCCCGATGTCATTTCTTTCTTTACGAACTTCCCCTTGATACAGTCGGTGAAGTCCGTAGCATCTTCTAGCAGTTGGGCCTTCTTAACCATCTCGGCATAAGTTTGTATGTCGAGTGGCGCTAGTTGAGTAATGTACTGAGGCTTTAGGCCATTTAGAAAGCGCTTGGCCTTCATTCTCTCAGTGTTGATCAGATGTACAACATAGCGTGCCAGTCTAGAGAACTGGGCTTCATACTCTGCTACCGTCAGGCTTTGCTGTTTAAGAGCAGCGAATTCAGCAGCTTTCTTTTCCTGTACTCGTTCAGAGAAGTACTTAGCATTATAAGCTTCTTTAAATTCGGCCCAAGTAAATTGGCCGTTTTCCTTTGTGGCTTCCACGGACTCCCACCATGCGCGGGCATCCTTCTCCAGTTGGAATGTTGCTAATAGGAGTTTGTCTCCGTCCGCACATTGCATTACACGGAAGATCCTTTCCGTTTCCTTTAGCCAGTGCTCCGCTTCATCTGGATCCGTAGACCCACTGAACCTAGGCGGGTTCAGACCCCTGAAATTGCGATGCAGCTCGCCTACACCTGGTTGGTTTCCTCCACGGTTACCACCGCCTTGCTGGGTGGCTTGTAGTATGGCACGAGTCAGTTCCTGGAGGGATTGTTGCATGCCTCTCATCTGGGCACGTTCCACAGTCATTGTAGCTGGTTAGTTCCTACAAAAATAGTTTGATAATTATAATGCTGATTAAAAGTTTAATTTGTGCGTGTGTGAGTTTATTTTAACTAGTTACCCATGGTTCTACCCACATCTCTCATAGGTAGGATTACTGACTCTTAGTCGAGGCTGGTCAACCTAGATCACCCTATACTTAAGATAACCTAGGCTCTGATACCACAAAACTATCACGCCCCAACGCGGAATATCGGAGCGTGAAGGCAGTTGCAAGAAAAGGTATAGAGCGTATACTAGACATCAAACCATTGCACACTGAATAATACTAAAGCAATTCTTTCTCATTAATAATTTTCCAAATGTCTAGTTACAACCACTAATATCAGAGCCATTCTAAAGGGCATAATTACATTGCAACAGAAGGAAATAACTAACTACAACTCTAAGATAACATAATGACTCGAGGGTACTTCTGGCTTCACTCTTGGTCATTCCCTTCCTCGTGAGTGTATGTGTCGTCCTCGGTCTCACCTGAGAACACAACATCAAATAACGTAGGGTGAGCGATAACGCCCAGTAGGACTTAAATCTCAGGCTCAAGCAGGCTTTAAATAATTAATGCATTTAATGGCAGAGTGTCTAGAGATAGCAGGTACAAGAGAGTCAAAATATAGTAAGAGATAGCACAACAGGTAACAAGATAGCACAATAGCACGAGATCGAGGATAGTTTCCAAAAATAGCACAAGTATCGAATATAGCACGAATAGCAAGATGGCCATAGCACAACTAGCACAAGTATAGTAATAGCACGACAAGTATAGCACTTGTTTGTCATTCTAGACATCGAGAGAGTATAGCACGTTTTGTGTTTTGATTGTCATATAGATAGTCGAGATAGATAGCACTTGAGTGTAATGCCAAACACTCTGATCATTTAACTCCCATGGGCACTAGCACTTTCGGGCGCACATCCCAGGACCAGATCGGGCCCTTTATATATTGCCAGGCATTGGTTATATTGTTTATCTTTAGACAATCAGTCAATGGCCAGTATAGAGTACCAAGAAATAGATAAGAGCACAAGATGAATAGATGAGCTAGTAGAGTGAACGTGAATAGGTGAGCGAGTAGAGTATAGATGAGAGCTAGTGGACATTGCATGTAATACGTCGAGTAAGCAGGCGATAGTAATAGTTGCACAACACGCGCACTTGGTGTTGGCAGTCAGGTGGAACTCACGACCCTACCACTGGCCTTGTTATGCACAGGTCCAGAGGTCCGGCGTGATTTAAGACGAGAGTGAATCTCTAATAGCCGTGTGGATCATATAGATCCCTAAAGGGTATTATAGGTATTAGGGTACAACCGGCTCGTCGACCATGTGGGAATCCATGATCAGAGGAGACTTACGGAGGCCTTGTGCAAGAGTTCACTAGTCCGGAGAAAGGAATATCCGACGGAGAGTTCACCACAAGCCAATTAAAGTGTGTTTATAAAACAGGTGCTCGACGTTCTAGAGGAATTCTAGGACAGTGGAGCGTCGATATCGGTATATAAACAACGCGAGAATCAAATACAAGTCCTTTTAAAATAGGGCAATTTATGTACTTTATTTCCATAAATTACCAGGCACACTATGAGATATTTTTCTGCAATATTTCAGTCATAAATAGATGGTTCAAGTGTGTGCAAGTGCAAGAGAAATCATAGATAGAAATAAGTCGTGAACATGTATTTTAAATCATTCAATATAGCACCATTTTTAAGTAGGGTTTTTACTGGGGGTATAACGGTAAGAAGGCGTAAGGATTATTTAGAAAGTGACAGAAATATTTTTTTTTATTTTTTTTATGGGTTTTTCATCAAAAACTTGTGAAGGCGACATACCCCTGTACGGGTCGCGACAGGGTCAGGACAGAACGCGACAGGGCCTAAAACGGGTCGCGACAGGGCTTGTAGATCGGGTTCTGAGAAGGCGACGGCTCACCTGTCGCCTTCTTGAATGCGACAGGTAGGCTGTCGCAATCGCAGCCCAGAAATCGACATATCGAGGTGTCGCCTTCTGGTTGTCTGCGCTTGACCCTGACAGGAGTCAGACCAGACATTGGATTGCGGACCAGAGCATTTAAATTTCGATACAGGGTTGTTCAGAAATCCATAACTAATTATATACGCGATGAAAAATCATGAAATCAGTTGCAAATTAAACTAGACATGTAAGGGTACTTCCAGTAAATCGGAATTAGAGAGCGAGCATGGTTTGAACATGGTTTGAAAACAAACAAGGACGAGTAACATAGAACATGACATAGAGAGCAAGACTGATTTAATTCGAGCAACATGCTCAATGAAATTTAGGCTTTTTAGGGGCAAATGATCCCTAACAACATGAAGTATCTACAGTAAAACTTTCGTAGCATGGGATCAAGTCTACATAGAGATCAAGAGTTAAGAAGAGGGCTCGGGGTCAAGAGAGTTGCAGAACTTCTAAATTCAGGAAGAAAATATTGGCTTGATGAAAAATTATGAAAATTGAGGGTTTTGTTCCTGATGTATGGAACAATCTACAGACGAAATTTTAGGATTTGTGCTTGTGAGAATGCCTACCTTTGACTCGATTTGTCTTCTAGGGCTTAGAACTCCAAGAACGAGGAAGAAGCTTCAAGAACACCTTCTTCCCACGAGATCCTCTCCTCTTTGGCCTCTTCTCCAAGTCCAACAACCTTTGGCAACGAGCTAGGGTCGGCCAAGAGGGTTTAGGAGGTGTATTTATACAAGTTCCTATTCCTACTACTACTCTAATTCCTCTTAAATTACGAAATTTCCTAACTCTAACCTTCCTTCCTTGCTTTCCAATTCCTATTTAGGCTAGGAAGAGATCTAAATTCGTGCTAAACCATATGGGGTAGGGTTAGGAATCCAATTCCAACTCTAACTTCCTATTTAATGCATTAAATACCCCTTTTCTATTTAGGTAATAATTTAGTTACGAATTTAGTATTTTCCTATTATTCTCCCTTTGTAAATTCATATTTTTGACCCAATAAATTTTAGAGGATCCATTAAGCAAAGCCCATTACTCTTTTCCATTTAATGGGTTTTGTTTAATGCTCTTTTCAATTAAATATCCATTTAGCTAGGTTTTAATTCTTTATTTAAAATTTTATTTTTCTTAAAAATTCAGGTTGCTACATCCTCCCCCTCTTAAAAGAATTTGGTCCCCAAATTCATATGACCTTATAGGAGAGAATGACTTACCGAATAGATCAGGGTAGTTGCGTCTGATAATTCCTTCCGGTTCCCATGTGGCTTCTTCCACTCCGCGGTTATTCCATAAGACCTTCACCACGTGAATGGGACGATTTCTAAGTTGTTGCACCTTTCGGTCCAATATCTTGATCGGCTTCTCTTCATACGTCATGTCTTTGTTTAACACTAGATCATCATGGCGAATGACATGTGTAGGATCGTACACATACTTTCTAAGCATGGAGACATGGAAGACATTATGCACACTTGCCAAATTTGGCGGCAAGGCCAGTCTGTAAGCAACTTCACCAATCCTTTCAAGTACTTCGAAAGGACCAATGAATCTTGGACTAAGTTTTCCTTTCACTCCGAATCTTTGAATACCCCGGGTTGGAGATACCTTCAATAGCACATGATCTCCTATTTGAAATTCCAGATCCCGTCTCCTCTTATCAGCATAGCTCTTCTGTCTGGACTGAGCAATCTTGAGTCGATCTCGTATCATCTGTATGTCCCGGGTTGTACTTTGTACCATGTCAGGTCCTAACCATTGTTGTTCTCCTACTTCATTCCAGCACACAAGAGATCTACAATTCCTGCCATAAAGTGCTTCAAATGGTGCCATTTTAATACTAGCCTGGTAACTGTTGTTATAGGCGAACTCAATTAAGGGTAAGTGTTCATTCCAATGACCATTGAAATCAATAATGCAGGCTCTTAACATGTCTTCTACAATTTGATTTGTCCTCTCAGTTTGCCCATCAGTCTGCGGGTGAAAGGCGGTACTAAAATTAAGCTTCGTACCAAGGGCAGTTTGCAGACCTTTCCAAAAATGAGAGGTGAACCTTGGATCTCGATCTGAGATAATAGATGACGGAATACCGTGCAACCGCACGATCTCCTTGACATATAATGCAGCTAGCACCTCCACAGACCATGTACTCTTTATGGGTAAGAAGTGCGCAGATTTGGTCAATCGGTCAACGATGACCCAGATGGCGTCGAGTCCACCACGAGTTCTGGGTAAACCCATGATGAAGTCCATGCCAATGCTTTCCCACTTCCATTCTGGGATATCTAGTGGTCTGAGTACACCAGCAGGGCGCATATGTTCTGCCTTCACTTGTTGACATGTGAGGCAATGAGCTACATGCTCGGCTACTTCCCTCTTCATATTCGGCCACCAAAATGTTCTTTTCATGTCTTGATACATTTTGGTACCTCCTGGATGAATAGTGTACTTAGTTTGATGAGCTTCATCCATTAGTTCCTTTTTAGGGCTTCGTTGTCTGGGACACAAGTTCTCCCTTGGAATACTAACCTTCCATCTTCAGTCATGGCAAAATCCGGTCTGTCTGCTAAGGTTTCCTTGACACGAACCAAGAATGGATCGTTGTCCTGTGCATCTTGATTTCCTCCAGCAGATCGGATTGGATCTTGAGATTGGCAATCAAAACATGATCATCCCTATGTTCAATATTTAAGTCTAGCCTCGCGAATTGTTCAAGTAATTGCATCTCGCCAAGGACTAGACTTGAGATAGATGCCATTGGCTTTCTACTAAGAGCATCAGCCACGGCGTTTCCCTTACCTGGATGGTACTGGATGTTGAAATCGAAGTCTTTAGATATTCTAACCATCTTCTCTGCCTCATGTTGAGTTCTTTCTGGGAGAATAGGTACTTTAGACTTTTATGATCTGAATAGACAGTGAATTGCTCACCATAGAGATAGTGCCTCCAGATTTTTAATGCGAAGACCACGACAGCCAACTCTAAGTCATGCACAGGGTAGTTGACTTCATGCGTCTTCAATTGCCTTGAGGAATAGGCGATGACCTTCTCCTTTTGCATTAGTACACAGCCTAGCCCAATTCCTGAGGCATCAGTATAGACAGAGAAACTTTCTCCTTCTACTGGTAGAGCGAGAACGGGTGCTGAGGTAAGGCAGTCTTTGAGAGTTTGGAAACTCTTCTCACACTCTTTACTCCAGGAGTAGGGATTCTCCTTTCGTGTCAGACGCGTGAGTGGTACGGCGATCTTAGAGAAGTCCTTTATGAACCGTCTGTAGTAGCCAGCCAGTCCTAGGAAGCTTCTTATCTCGGTGACGTTGGTTGGTCTCTCCCAATTGAGTACAGCTTTGACTTTGGAGGGATCAACAGAGATGCTGTCTTTTGAGATGACATGGCCCAAGAAAGACACTTCCTCGAGCCAGAACTCGCACTTGCTAAATTTTGCATATAGTATGTTGTCTCGTAAGACTTGTAGTGCGGTCCTCAAGTGTTCTTCATGATCTTCCTTGGTCTTTGAATATATGAGGATATCGTCGATGAAGACGACCACAAATTTGTCAAGGTATGGCCGATATATGCTGTTCATGAGTTGCATAAAGGCTGCAGGAGCATTGGTTAGACCAAAAGGCATAACAACAAATTCGTAATGTCCATACCTGCTCCTGAAAGCCGTTTTGAAGATATCGTCATCCTTGATCCTCATTTGGTGATAGCCAGATCGAAGATCGATCTTGGAGAAATATTGTGCTCCAGAGATTTGGTCGAATAGTTCGTCGACCCTAGGCAATGGATATTTGTTCTTGATGGTAAGCTGATTGAGTTGTCGATAGTCGATGCATAGTCTCATCGACCCATCCTTCTTCTTGACGAATAGCACAGGTGCTCCCCAGGGGAGGTACTTGGTCTGATGAACCCCTTCTCTAGCAGTTCCATCAGTTGTGCTTTTAGTTCTTTCAATTCGGCAGGCGACATCCGGTACGGTTGACGCGATACCGGGGCAGCTCCAGGAGTCAACTCAATGGCGAAGTTGACGTCACGTTCAGGGGGAACTCCGGGTAAGTCTTCCGGGAATACATCTGGGTAGTCTTGGACTATGTTGATGTCTTCTATTTTGGAACCCTTCTTTTCGACTATGACGGCCGCAAGGAAAGCAAAACATCCTTTCCTTATCATGTTATGGGCTTTTAAGGCGGAGACTAGGGACATCCGCTTCTTATGTCTAATTCCAGTAAATGCTAATTTAGGAAAGTCACTAAACGTTACCCTTTCTTTCTTGCAATCGACGCTTGCCCCATATGTGGACAACCAGTCGGCTCCCAATATGACATCATACCCTTCCATGGACATACATACCAGGTCGGCATTTAGGTTATGGTCTCCGATCATTACATCGGCAGATGGAAAGTATTGGTTTAGTTTCTCCTTCTCCTCCAAGGGTGTTGTGACAGAGAATTCACAACCCATGGTTGTAGGTTTTACGGTTAGGGTATCAGCAAAGTGTTGAGATATGAATGAATGAGTAGCTCCAGTATCAAATAACACAAATGCTGGCAAAGAAAAGACTTGTAGGGTACCTTCTACCACGCCACCTTCCTCGATGGTTTCTTCATTGTGCAGGGCTTGCAGCCTGCCCTGTTTCTTAGGCACAGCAGGGCGCTTCTCATTTTCTTTCAACATCGGGCACTCGGGTATGCGATGTTCACGACTTCCGCAGCGCAGACACGCTCCGGCCTTTCTCCAGCATTCATCAGCAGTGTGTCCAGGTTTATCACAGTGCTTGTAGTTACCTTTTGCTGGAGGGTTGGGGATGAAGACCTTGGGTTTCCTATCTTGGCTGGATCCCTCAGTTGGGTGGAAAGGACGCTTTTTGCTGTTGGTCGGCTTGGCAGATGCTGGTCCCGATGTCATTTCTTTTTTTACGAACTTCCCCTTGATACGGTCGGTGAAGTCCGTAGCATCTTCTAGCAGTTGGGCCTTCTTAACCATCTCGGCATAAGTTTGTATGTCGAGTGGCGCTAGTTGAGTAATGTACTGAGGCTTTAGGCCATTTAGAAAGCGCTTGGCCTTCATTCTCTCAGTGTTGATCAGATGTACAGCATAGCGTGCCAGTCTAGAGAACTGGGCTTCATACTCTGCTACCGTCAGGCTTCGCTGTTTAAGAGCAGCGAATTCAGCAGCTTTCTTTTCCTGTACTCGTTCAGAGAAGTACTTAGCATTATAAGCTTCCTTAAATTCGGCCCAAGTAAATTGGCCGTTTTCCTTTGTGGCTTCCACGGACTCCCACCATGCGCGGGCATCCTTCTCCAGTTGGAATGTTGCTAATAGGAGTTTGTCTCCGTCCGCACATTGCATTACACGGAAGATCCTTTCCGTTTCCTTTAGCCAGTGCTCCGCTTCATCTGGATCCGTAGACCCACTGAACCTAGGCGGGTTCAGACCCCTGAAATTGCGATGCAGCTCGCCTGCACCTGGTTGGTTTCCTCCACGGTTACCACCGCCTTGCTGGGTGGCTTGTAGTATGGCACGAGTCAGTTCCTGGAGGGATTGTTGCATGCCTCTCATCTGGGCACGTTCCGCAGTCATTGTAGCTGGTTAGTTCCTACAAAAATAGTTTGATAGTTATAATGCTGATTAAAAGTTTAATTTGTGCGTGTGTGAGTTTATTTTAACTAGTTACCCATGGTTCTACCCACATCTCTCATAGGTAGGATTACTGACTCTTAGTCGAGGCTGGTCAACCTAGATCACCCTATACTTAAGATAACCTAGGCTCTGATACCACAAAACTATCACGCCCCAACGCGGAATATCGGAGCGTGAAGGCAGTTGCAAGAAAAGGTATAGAGCGTATACTAGACATCAAACCATTGCACACTGAATAATACTAAAGCAATCTTTCTCATTAATAATTTTCCAAATGTCTAGTTACAACCACTAATATCAGAGCCATTCTAAGGGCCCAATTACATTGCAACAGAAGGAAATAACTAACTACAACTCTAAGATAACATAATGACTCGAGGGTACTTCTGGCTTCACTCTTGGTCATTCCCTTCCTCGTGAGTGTATGTGTCGTCCTCGGTCTCACCTGAGAACACAACATCAAATAACGTAGGGTGAGCGATAACGCCCAGTAGGACTTAAATCTCAGGCTCAAGCAGGCTTTAAATAATTAATGCATTTAATGGCAGAGTGTCTAGAGATAGCAGGTACAAGAGAGTCAAAATATAGTAAGAGATAGCACAACAGGTAACAAGATAGCACAATAGCACGAGATCGAGGATAGTTTCCAAAAATAGCACAAGTATCGAATATAGCACGAATAGCAGGATGGCCATAGCACAACTAGCACAAGTATAGTAATAGCACGACGAGTATAGCACTTGTTTGTCATTCTAGACATCGAGAGAGTATAGCACGTTTTGTGTTTTGATTGTCATATAGATAGTCGAGATAGATAGCACTTGAGTGTAATGCCAAACACTCTGATCATTTAACTCCCATGGGCACTAGCACTTTCGGGCGCACATCCCAGGACCAGATCGGGCCCTTTATATATTGCCAGGCATTGGTTATATTGTTTATCTTTAGACAATCAGTCAATGGCCAGTATAGAGTACCAAGAAATAGATAAGAGCACAAGATGAATAGATGAGCTAGTAGAGTGAACGTGAATAGGTGAGCGAGTAGAGTATAGATGAGAGCTAGTGAACATTGCATGTAATACGTCGAGTAAGCAGGCGATAGTAATAGTTGCACAACACGCGCACTTGGTGTTGGCAGTCAGGTGGAACTCACGACCCTACCACTGGCCTTGTTATGCACAGGTCCAGAGGTCCGGCGTGATTTAAGACGAGAGTGAATCTCTAATAGCCGTGTGGATCATATAGATCCCTAAAGGGTATTATAGGTATTAGGGTACAACCGGCTCATCGACCATGTGGGAATCCATGATCAGAGGAGACTTACGGAGGCCTTGTGCAAGAGTTCACTAGTACGGCGAAAGGAATATCCGACGGAGAGTTCACCACAAGCCAAGTAAAGTGTGTTTATAAAACAGGTGCTCGACGTTCTAGAGGAATTCTAGGACAGTGGAGCGTCGATATCGGTATATAAACAACGCGAGAATCAAATACAAGTCCTTTTAAAATAGGGCAATTTATGTACTTTATTTCCATAAATTACCAGGCACACTATGAGATATTTTTCTACAATATTTCAGTCATAAATAGATGGTTCAAGTGTGTGCAAGTGCAAGAGAAATCATAGATAGAAATAAGTCGTGAACATGTATTTTAAATCATTCAATATAGCACCATTTTTAAGTAGGGTTTTTACTGGGGGTATAACGGTAAGAAGGCGTAAGGATTATTTAGAAAGTGACAGAAATATTTTATTAATTTTTTTTTATGGGTTTTTCATCAAAAACTTGTGAAGGCGACATACCCCTGTACGGGTCGCGACAGGGTCAGGACAGAACGCGACAGGCCTAAAACGGTCGCGACAGGGCTTGTAGATCGGGTTCTGAGAAGGCGACGGCTCACCTGTCGCCTTCTTGAATGCGACAGGTAGGCTGTCGCAATCGCAGCCCAGAAAGCGACATATCGAGGTGTCGCCTTCTGGTTGTCTGCGCCTGACCTGACAGGAGTCAGACCAGACATTGGATTGCGGACCAGAGCATTTAAATTTCGATACAGGGTTGTTCAAAATCCATAACTAATTATATACGCGATGAAAAATCATGAAATCAGTTGCAAATTAAACTAGACATGTAAGGGTACTTCCAGTAAATCGGAATTAGAGAGCGAGCATGGTTTGAACATGGTTTGAAAACGAACAAGGACGAGTAACATAGAACATGACATAGAGAGCAAGACTGATTTAATTCGAGCAACATGCTCAATGAAATTTAGGCTTTTTAGGGGCAAATGATCCCTAACAACATGAAGTATCTACAGTAAAACTTTCGTAGCATGGGATCAAGTCTACATAGAGATCAAGAGTTAAGAAGAGGGCTCGGGGTCAAGAGAGTTGCAGAACTTCTAAATTCAGGAAGAAAATATTGGCTTGATGAAAAATTATGAAAATTGAGGGTTTTGTTCCTGATGTATGGAACAATCTACAGACGAAATTTTAGGATTTGTGCTTGTGAGAATGCCTACCTTTGACTCGATTTGTCTTCTAGGGCTTAGAACTCCAAGAACGAGGAAGAAGCTTCAAGAACACCTTCTTCCCACGAGATCCTCTCCTCTTTGGCCTCTTCTCCAAGTCCAACAACCTTTGGCAACGAGCTAGGGTCGGCCAAGAGGGTTTAGGAGGTGTATTTATACAAGTTCCTATTCCTACTACTACTCTAATTCCTCTTAAATTACGAAATTTCCTAACTCTAACCTTCCTTCCTTGCTTTCCAATTCCTATTTAGGCTAGGAAGAGATCTAAATTCGTGCTAAACCATATGTGGTAGGTTTAGGAATCCAATTCCAACTCTAACTTCCTATTTAATGCATTAAATACCCCTTTTCTATTTAGGTAATAATTTAGTTACAAATTTAGGGTATTTTCCTATTATTCTCCCTTTGTAAATTCATATTTTTGACCCAATAAATTTTAGAGGATCCATTAAGCAAAGCCCATTACTCTTTTCCATTTAATGGGTTTTGTTTAATGCTCTTTTCAATTAAATATCCATTTAGCTAGGTTTTAATTCTTTATTTAAAATTTTATTTTTCTTAAAATTCAGGTTGCTACACAGGACGTTGAGAGCGTCTCTGTCCTGTGCGTACTCCTTGTGGTGGTTTCGAGCCGGTCTCCGTGGAGCCCCTTCTCTACCGCTAGGGTCAGGCGTAGGGGAAAAACCGGTCGTGGACCATACGCGAGAGACAGGGTCTGTAGTGTGCACACGTAGCTGGGGTTGAGAGACTTTGTGGTGACGAGACGCCGAACCACATACCCTAGCTGAGTCCTACTTACTGTGTGTGTGAGTGTGTGTTACTGAGCCGCGTGGTTTACAGTCTCGCAGCGCACTCCTATTAAGATGAGGCGTAGTTGTCACTGGTTTTTACTTTGTAGTGCGGCATGCATTTACTTTCTGTTTTTACTTTCCGCACTTTAATACTGTTGCCGGTAGGGGTTACTTTTCCCTACTGGGTCTCTTTTCTTGAGACTCACTCCCCACCCTTTCAGGTAGGTCGTCGTCGACTTCCGTTCCAGGCGAGTCTAGCCACTCTGGTGCTGGTGTACCCTAGTTGCTGTGAGTAGTACTTTTGTTGTACTCCTGTACTCTGTACTTAGCTTGGACTCTGAGTTGTACATGTTGTGTTCCATATATAGTAAAATTTTACAGCTTTGCATGGTGTGTATCTCCTTGTATAGTCTCCTTGGACATCCTTTTCTACCCTTCCGAGCTTGTCTCGTGGGTTAGCGGGTCAGAATTCAGGTTACTGGTCACTTACTGGTAATGCGGATTCTGGGTCGTTACAGTTTGGTATCAGAGCAGTGTCTGATGAGATATATAAGGAAATACCCATCATGTTAACTCAGAGTACAAAGAGTACATTAGCAGCTAACTAGCCCGGAGGTAGTTAATGTATTAATGTGTGTATTTTTGCTCTGTGTATAGTGCTATGGCACCTAGGCGACGTCCTAGAGAGGGAGTGGCTGAGCAGGCGACTCGTCAGGAGGCTGGAGACGCCTTGCCACCACAGTAGATGCAGCCTTTGCCACAGGACGCACACAGTGGCATTGTTCCGCCACCGCCGCCACCTCCTCCTCAGGCAGCTCAGGGATTAGACTTGACCCAGTTTCTTGAGGGGATGGCTCAGTTTGTAGCTCAGCACCGTGATGCGCCGGTACCCCAGGGTGGTACTGGGAAGGTGTTGAGGGAGTTCTTACAGTTTTAGCCTCCCCAGTTTTTGGGCCAGCCTGATCCAGACATCGCGCGGGCGTGGTTGGATGCAGTGGAGTGGACTTTCCGTTCCATGGAGTGTGTTCCCGAGGAGCGGGTGTTGTTAGCTAGTTACCAGTTGCAGGCGCAGGCGTTGACTTGGTGGTCTTCTGAGTGGGAGACTACTTTTCAGTCTCGCCCACTTAGACAGATTCCGTGGCAGAAGTTTGTCGTTTCTTTTGAGAGGGCCTTCTGTCCTACTTACGTCCGAACGGAGAGATTGTACCAGTTTCTGGACTTGCAGCAGAGGGATTGTACTGTAGTGTAGTACATGGCCAGATTTGTAGAGCTAGGGCGTTATGCTTCGCAGATTATGGCAGATGAGAGTCTGAGGACTCAGCAGTTTGTGAGGGGCCTGAGGCCAGAGCTCAGACAGGCACTGATAGTGGCGCGCGTCACTGACTTGGACGCGGCCTATCAGACAGCGGCAACGTTGGAGGCTGACACTTTACGGACCCGTGCTCGGAGCGCAGAGGTTCAGACACAGGTAGTTCCGACTCAGCCACGGAAGCAGCAGGGTAGTGTGCAGGCGACTCCGAGGACTACGACTTCCTACGCGTCCACTTCTGCTGGGACGACGGCGAAGTCAGGATCTCGGAGGAAGTTTTGGCGTGACAGGAGGCAGACTGAGCAGAGGCAGCAGTCTGTTGGGAGTGTTCAGCAGCCGGCAGGTCAGCCTTCGCAGCAGGCACAACGTTCTTTTGCTGGTCAGTGTTACCAGTGTGACTAGATAGGTCACATGGCGCGAGATTGCCCTTTGTTACCTCATGTGCCGCAGCAGCAGACCCAATCATAGCCTCGAGTGCAGCAGCAGGTACCCGTGCAGCAGCGTCAACAGGCCGGAGGTTCTGGTGGGTCGAGAGGTAGAGGTCGTGTTACTCACTTGACCCGTGCAGACGCGGAGGCAGCTCAGCTAGTGGAAGGTACTGTTACAGTTTTTGGTTTTACAGCTAGAGTTTTGTTCGATACCGGTGCCTCTCACTCTTTTGTGTCTGAGGAGATTTTAGACTCCCTTGGAGAGTTGAGTACGGGAGAGTCCATTGAGCTAGTAGTGGAGTTGCCAACGGGGGACTTTGTCCTTACGTCCTACTGTCTCGAGGAGGTACCTGTGCAGTTGCAGGATTAGTGGTTGTCAGCTCGCTTGTTTGCTTTGCAGTTGTAGGATTATGATGTGATCTTGGGTATGGACTGGTTAGAGCGGTATTGTGCGGTGATGGATTGCCAGAAGAAGAGGGTGCACTTGCGGATACCTGGGGAAGCGACGTTCTACTTCCAGGGTATCGTACCTCTTACTTCTCGCCTTTTAGTTTTTGCTTTGAGGTCGGGGAGGTTGCTTGCCTCTTGTTGTCAGGGTTTTCTAGTTTCGGCAATGACCCTTGACCAGGTTACCTCGGGAGTGGGGGACATTCCCGTAGTGTGTGAGTTTCCGGATGTTTTTCCGGAAGAGTTACCTGGTCTACCGCCAGAGAGAGAGATTGAGTTTACTGTTGAGTTGGTTCCTGGCACTGTACCATTTGCACAGGCACCGTACCGTATGGCACCAGCAGAGTTGAGGGAGCTGAAGAGGCAGCTTGAGGAGCTGTTGGAGAAGGGCTATATTCGTCCTAGCTTTTCTCCTTGGGGGTCACCTGTTTTGTTTGTCCGGAAGAAGGATGGTAGCCTGAGATTGTGTATTGATTACAGGAAGCTGAACCAAGTGACCATCAAGAATAGGTATCCATTGCCTAGGATTGACGATCTCTTTGATCAGCTTCAGTCTGCTCATGTCTTTTCAAAGATCGACCTGAGGTTGGGCTACTATTAGTTGCGGATTAGAGACTCTGACATTGAGAGGACTGCTTTTCGGACCAGGTATGGACATTTTGAGTTTTTGGTGATGCCGTTTGGGCTCACCAATGCACTAGCGGCCTTCATGGATCTGATGCACCGGGTGTTCCACCAGTTCTTGGACCGGTTTGTCGTAGTGTTTGTTGATGACATTCTGGTGTACTCCGCTTCGGAGGAGGAGCACGCCGAGTACCTGAGGATCGTGTTGCAGACCTTGCGAGAGCACCAGTTGTATGCCAAACTTAGTAAGTGTGAGTTTTGGCTACAACAGGTTCACTTTTTGGGGCACGTGATCTCAGGTGAGGGAGTTTCTGTAGATCCAGCGAAGGTCGAGGCAGTTTTGCAGTGGGAGAATCCCAGGACTGTGTCTGAGATTCAGAGCTTTTTGGGCTTGGCAGGTTACTACCGCAGGTTTGTTCGGGACTTTTCTCAGGTTGCTGCACCCTTGACTCGGCTGACGAGAAAGGGGGTTCCATTTTTGTGGTCGGAGCAGTGTGAGCAGAGCTTCATAGAGTTGAAGCGACTGCTTACATCAGCGCCAGTCCTTGTGTTACCTTCAGGTGGGGAGGGTTTTGAGGTTTGCACAGACGCTTCAGGTGTTGGTCTGGGTGCGGTTTTGATGCAGCAAGGCTAGATGGTGGCTTATGCGTCTCGCCAGCTTAAGCCCCACGAGGAGAGTTACCCGACCCATGACCTAGAGCTTGCAGCTGTGGTGTTTGCTTTGAGGATTTGGCGTCTTTACCTGTACGGAGTGAGTTTTGTAGTCCGTACCGACCACCAGAGCTTGATGTATGTGTTTTCTCAGAGGGATCTGAATATGAGGCAGCGTCGATGGATGGAATATCTGAAGGACTATGATTTTAGCATTGAGTATAAGCCTGGGAAAGCGAATGTAGTTGCAGTTGCTTTGAGTAGGAAAGCACAGATGAGTCATCTGATGCTAAGGGAGTGGCAGTCTGCAGCAGAGGCATCCTTCAGAGTTTCGTCCAGACGTCGGCTATGTGTGTTTAGCAGTTTGTTGGCGGCTCCCGCCATTGTGAGACAGGTTGTTGAGGCTCAGCGAGCAGATCCCGAGTTACACAGTGTGTTACTTCTTCCAGAGGTTGAGCTTCGCGAGGACGGGACTGTTAGGTTCCGAGATAGACTCTATGTTCCTGTTGAGGAGTCTGTCAGGAGAATTGTGTTGCAGGAGGCACATGGTTCCAGGTACTCGATTCATCCAGGGTCGACCAAAATGTATCACAGGTTGAAACGTCAGTTTTGGTGGCGTGGGATGAAGAGAGACATAGCGGCTTTTGTTGCTAGGTGTTTGGTCTGCCAGCAGGTGAAGGCCGAACATCAGCATCCAGGAGGACTTGTGCAGCCGTTAGAGATTCTGGTGTGGAAGTGGGACCATATGACGACTGACTTTGTTTGTGGTTTGCCGAGGACAACTGGAGGTTTTGACAGCATTTGGGTTCTTGTGGATAGATTGACGAAGACTGCTAGATTCTTGCCTGTCAGGACTAGTTGGGGTGTGAGTAGGTTGGCCACGTTGTACGTAGAGCGGATTGTTCCTTTGCACGGAGTGCCGATCTCTATTGTGTTTGATAGAGTCCCTCGCTTCACTTCTAGGTTCTGGCGCAGTTTCTAGAGGGCTTTGGGGACAGAGTTGGCTTTTAGTTCCGCCTACCACTGTAAGGCCCTCGAATTTTATTGCATTATTGTATTGCATGTAAATAATTCATGTTGTGTATGTACGTATGTAACTATTTACGTAAGTACTAGTAGTATACTATTGCATGCATGTGTATAAACTAGATGTAAATAGTGTATGAGTGGTATGATGGAAGTGTGTACATGATAACGTATACATATGGCATGTATATAGGTGTAAAATGTGCATGGTTTCTGCATGTTTTAGAGTTCTGGACGAAGGCCAGATTGGCGTCAATATCAATGGACGCTTGTGTTGTGTAGGCGTCAACCCTATGGACGCCAACACTAAGTCCAGCGTCCAGCGATGAGGACGCCAACTTCTTTGACCTGCATGCGTTGCAGAGCCCAGAATTCCGGGAGCAAGCTAGCTCACCCATTGGGGAGCTATCCCCAACGGCTCTGAGCCTTTCCCATCACCACTCCGGGGTCCCCAAACCCCTCTGCTTTAAACCAACTCCTCCTACACCAGAAAACCCCTCTTGACTCTTTGCAAAGAGGAGAGAAAACCCTAGTTCGGAGCTGTGCAAAGACTGAGCTTTGGAGGCTTCAATCCGGCGATCCAAGGCTTCATCTGGCATTCTCTTGCAACTAGAGGCTAGAGGGAACCAAGGAGAAGGCTTCCCCACCACTGGCTTAGTACCTGTATCGACCAAGAACCCGGAGGAGTGGTGTTTTGGAGGCTTCTTGGGACTGCCCAAGGAGAGCTTCTCCGGCCATTTAGATCTCTTTGGAGTTTTTGCAAGAGGCAAGTACCCTACCCATAACGTCCCTGTATGTGTCTAGGATGGTTTTACTATTTTTATGTATTTTCCCTCGTGTCCTAGACTCCCAAATTCACCCCATCTTTGGAGCTCGGGTCTGTATTCTGCACAGACCTGAAATTAACGGCAATATCCCTTGCCGCTAAGATCATGCTTAGTGTCTAGCGATTATGCCATTGACATTGAATTAGCGGCCACAGCTTGCCGCTAAGTTCTTCTGAGCAGAACAACAAGCTGTTCTGCCCTTCTATATGACTAATTTCGATATGTTTCACGATGAGGATATAATGTAATCTCTTATATGCTATGTATACTAGCTAATGTGATGGATGGGAATGTGAATGTACTCTTATTTCGTTGATGGTAGAGCTTATTTACATATTTTAAAGCATGTGGAAGAATGTTCATGTGTATGTTCTCACCATTATCCTGATAAACCGTGCTAAAATCATGTTGCCTTAATTTTGTTAGACCAAGTATGTACCACCTTGTCTGTGCTCTGAATTTTGGAATTTTCCATGCTTATATGATTTATTGAATTTTCTGTTTTGGAAAATAGAAATCATGCGTAGGCCACGATAAATCTTCCGTAAATTGTGTATTGCCCAATAAGTTCGGAAATAAATCATGTGGATCTATGCATGCTAGGGCTCAGACAGTGGGTTGTTAAAACTTGTGATTGTTATTCAACTCCATGCTAACTTAAATTGTGAATAGTATGTGAATTTGATGTCAGATTTTCTGTAATTACGTTTTAGGTTAGAAAAATCTGAAAATTTGAATGTGGGATCCTAAATATGAAATTAGCCTGTGGTTAAAATTTCAGGTCATTTGGACCAGTATATGATGCAATATGAATTTTCCATGTAAAAATGTGAAACTAATGCATGCCTTCGTAAAATGATTTGATTTTGTATATAGCAACCTGATTAGTGAATTTTCCTGAGTGCTAAACTTCTGTAATTGTAGTGCCATGTTAGGAAAAATAGAGAAGTGTGCATGTGAGTGAGAAAGTGAATGAAATGAGAGTGACATGTGTAAACCTATGTGTTAAAATCGGTAAAAATGTGTAATGTGTAACTTGTGCCAAATGTGACACTGCTTCCGCAGAGGGCAGTGGAACCGTATCAGGGAAAAGTCCCCCCGAGAAGGTTCAATGTGTAGTGACCCTAAGGGCATTAGTGGGAAATTCTGGAGGTGGACAAGTACCACTGGTTAGGGTGGAGACTTGTTCTCCCAGTCTGCGCAATCCAAGAGTCGCCATTGTATTGCCTAGATGGCGTCTATGTGATGTGATGTGTTGTGTCCTTCTTTGGTGGTTTGGACTATGTGTCACGGCACTAAATGTGAATGTGTAAATGTGTATGTGTTCATGTGAAAAATGTGAATGTGAACAATGTGTAAAAGTGCATGTGTAAGGTGTGAAATATGCGAATTTGAAATTGTGTAAAAATGTGAAACCAAAATGTGAGGATGTGAGTTTGTAATCCATGTTATGACAATATGAAATCATGCTGAAACAGTAGCTTTACTATGTTATGATCATGTTTATGTATGCAAAATGCCTAGAATCCATGCTAGGGATAATTGTTAAGCATATATAAACAACTTCCATACTTGATTGTTCACATGTTGTGATTTAAATCGTTGTTGTAGCTCTCATGTGTTAGATTATTGTTGCCAAAGCATGTAAAACCAGCAAGTTAAAGCATGTAAAATGGTTACGTATATGTGTAGAAATGTGTAGATTCTATGTTAGGTATGTTTCCTTTCATGCATGCTCGGAAATTTATGTCAATGGCTTTCATGTCTTGGTTGGTTGAAGGTATATTTTTTGTGAGAAATGAATAGAAAGCATGTGATAGGTGATCCTATTTTAGGAAATCTGAAAGCATAGTCCATGTGTTTAAATTTGTAGATTCACCATGATAGGTTGTAAAATTTAATGTCAAGCATGCTATATGTTGAGTCTTGTGAACGTGTATGTAGAACCTACTATGATATGTGCATGTACGGTATGTGTAGAATTACTTGCTGAGTCTTTTAGACTCACTACTTGCTTCGGAGTACAGGTGTAATTGGTGACGAGACACTAGTGGAGGAGACGTTAGAGACCGACTCCGAGCGCGGAGATTAGAGCGTTGCTGGAGTACTTGTGACTTTCTGTGATTTTCATAGTATGTAAATTGAACATTGTACTATCTTTATCATGGAAGAATGTATAAGTGTGGACATCTATGTATTTAGTTTTTAGCAATTTAAATTATGTGGACTTTTAGTTCTTTAAATGTTATCAAATCATGTATGTTAAATGTGGATGATGAATGAATGAAGACAGTGGTTCTTTTACTTCCGCTACTCTGTTCTTATATTCACGTGTATCTCAGTTGAATGTCATTGTTGGGTAAATGTCCCACTGTGATGACGCTCGCTATACCGACGTGGGTTGGTATAACCGTACCGGTATAAAGAGGGTCGTCGCAGAGATTGGTATCAGAGCAACCGGTTGAGATTGCACATGAATATACATAAGTCATCATCTTCATTACATGCAAAGTCTGCATGGGAATGTCCACATGTGTAAAATTGATTAATAATGAATGAAAAGTAGATAAGAAAATGGTTAGAAGACTTAGTAACCTAGCTCTAATGGTGGCTGAAATTTGTTACAGCCATGGCTTCGAGAGGTAGGCGTGGTGGAGCGCCGGCCCGTGAGGATGAGCCGCGACGTGACGAGCGGGTGGAGTAGCAGGCCCCGGCACCGCAAGGTCCTGTACTTCCCCCAGCGCCACCTGTGGACTATGGAGTATTCTTGCAAGGTCTGGTGCAAGCCATGCAGACGCAGGCTCACACCCAGGCAGCACTCCACGCTCAATTGGAGGCTCAGGTTAGACTAATAAAATGAACTATTATCTGTTTTATTTGAATGTGTGATATTATGTTGATTGTGTATTGTTTGCTGTGCACTGTAGCAGGCTCAAGTACTAGCTCAGGACCATGGTGGACCTTCTACCATGGAAAGATTCAAGAGGATGCTGCCACCCTCTTTTAAGGGGGAGAGCGATCCGTTGTTGGCTGAAAGCTGGATGCGGGAGATAGAAAAGATCTTCCGAGCCATTAGGTGTGCAGATGATGATAAGGTTACATTGGCCACCTACATGCTACAGGTATGCTTTAATTTATATGCTTGTATGTTTGTTAAGCTAGATTTGTTTAGATGGTGCTTATGAGCGGTGTACTGCAGGAAAGAGCTGATGTATGGTGGGCTTCATTGCTGCGTACCCGGTTTGCGGACGGAGCTATCGACGTTGCTTGGGACGAGTTTGTGAGGCTCTTTCGGGCCAAGTTCGTCCCCGAGCATGTACAAGATCGGATGGAGTAGGAATTCCTATCTTTGGCTCAAGGCTCCATGACTGTGCTGGAATATGAGGCAAGTTTTTCTGAACTCTCTAAATATGCACCTCATATCGTGGCAGACGAGCGCAGGAAGACAAAGAAGTTCGTGATGGGACTCAAGCCATCACTGCGGATGAGACTCGTGGCATTTGACCACCGCACGTTGGACGAGGCCCTCAGTGCTGCTTGTAGGCAGGAGGGAGAGATGGAGCAATACCTGGAAGAAAAGAAAGCTTCACAGAAGAGGCCAGCAGCAACTTTCCAATGGCAAGACAAGAAGAAAGCAGTGTACCAGACACCGCAGCGATCCGTGGCAGTCGGCAGTTCTCAGGTACCTTCTGTACGTTCCCCTGGTGTGAAGAAAGAGTGTCCCCACTGTGGGAAGACACATGGTGGTACCGAATGTTGTATGATTATGGGCAAGTGCTTGAAGTGCGGAAGCAGCGACCACAAGATCAAGGATTGCTCAAGACTTCAGCAGGGAGTCCAGCGCGGAGCGCCAGCCCCAGCGGTAGCGGCAGTAGTGCCAGCTATAGGAAGACCAGGAAGGCCTCGAGCCCCAGCTCGAGTGTTTGCTTTAGCTCGCGAGGACGCCGAGCAGGCGGAGCATGTCACCGAAGGTACGGTTTTGCTTTTAGGTGTGCACGCTCGGGTTTTGTTTGATACGGCTGCTACTCACTCGTTCATTTTCGAGCGGTTCGCTAGGCAGTTAGCCCTAGAGTCAGGTATAGAGTCTGAGGATTTAGAGGTCCCTTTGTCTGTGCACACCCCTGCGGGTACGGTATCGACTAGGAAGTGCATTCCGTCGTTACCTATGTGCATTGAGGATAGAATCCTAGATGGGTGTTTCTTCTTGCTAAAGATGAAGGACTATGATGCTATTCTTGGTCTGGATTGGCTAGAGGAGCACTATGCATTAGTGGATTGTCGCTGGAAGAGGATTGTTTTCCGCATTCCTGGTGAGGATGAGTTCTCTCATCCCTTGCCAAGGAATTTGGCTGGAAAGTTAGTCATCTCTACCATGAAGGCGATGCGCATGGTAAACAAGAGTTGTGACGCTTTTCTTGCCAGCGTGGTGTTAGTGCCAGAGGCTGATGAGTCACCTACTCTTGCAGAGATTGAGGTAGTGCAGGATTTTCCAGACGTCTTTCCTGATGATTTGTCTTGTTTGCCACCGGATAGAGAGATAGAGTTTACCATAGAGTTGCTACCGGGCACCTCTCCTATCTTGAAGGCTCCATATCGGATGGCACCTGCGGAGTTAGCCGAGTTGAGGAAGCAATTGCAAGAGTTGCTAGATAAGGGATTTATTCGCCCTAGTGTTTCCCCTTGGGGCGCACCTGTATTGTTCGTCAAGAAGATAGACGGGTCACTTAGGTTATGCATTGACTATAGGAAGTTGAACCAAGTGACTGTGAAGAACAGGTATTGTGACGGATCGCCTCGGCCAAGCCCGTTAAACCGATAACGTACTTGATCCGAGTCCGCCTCCCGCGAACGGGCCGAAGCCTCGCAAGGGATACCAAACCACAGTCCGTGTAAACATAAAGGAACACACCACATTTCATATATATTTCACAAGTTTACATAGCCAAATTTCCACAAAAACTAAAAAGAAGTACAAGAGCCTGGGGCATATCCCGAGGTACAACTGAAGAAAGTAAACAACTACAAAACTACACTGCTGGAGCTACTCTGCTGGAGGTGCTGACCCTGCACCGCTACGACGCGGCCCGGAACTGGATGTCGGACGAGAGACGTCCTCCTCGCTCTCACCTGTGGGGGTAGGGGTGAGCCTCTCTAGTCACTCACTCAGTAGGGAACTCCCCCAAAATCGAGCAAAACAAACACCACGAGTACGAATAGTAAACAACACCAATAATTAATATAACAGCTAAGAGGTAAGTAAAGCTGTAAAAGTACTCACCGTCTGCCGACTACGAGAAACAACAGTAATAATTAAACGGCAAACCAGTACAGGTGTACAAGCTAAAGTAGAGACAGCCAACACGAGCCACATGAACTGGTTCGCGACACCAGAAACTGACTCGGACAAACTAACACAGGTCTACCTCTCAGTCTCGCAGCCATGGACGAAAGGTCCAGCTGCCGCTCCACGTGAAAAGGTCAAGCAACTGTGGAGACCAACTAAACACCACAACCTGCAGACCACACGGTCACAGGCCCATGCCTGGCACCTCAGGAGACCCTGGCCCGGGCTCTCTAGAGTGAGGCACTGGAAAAGGACTAGCTGGGGTCCAGTACGTCTACTGGTGTCCGTACCCCCAACTACGAGCGCGCTACAAGTGACTAAAGACAAACACAAGTGTCACTGTCCCACTGTCGTCTTCCCCTCAGCCGGACGTACAACTCAAACACAGAGTGAGGGTGTCCAGGTCAGACGACACAGACCTTGGCGGTACAGCACAAGTACCAGGACAAAGCCCCGAGCTAACAGCCTGGCTCACAAAGAACCTGGGGCACCCAACTGGAGAGGTAACCACGGTAGGCGTCGTACTACTCGCCACGTACACAGAACCACGTGCACGTCACACACAAACCACGTGAAACCCCACGTAAACCACAAGTAACCACTGGTCCACTACACGTGAACCCAACTGACTCGCGTACACAACGCGCAGTCACCGAAGTAAACAACTAACAGCATACCTTGTATGCTAAACACGTAAACCAAGTGCACTCAGTACACCTCATGCGTCAACACACATGCATTATCAATAATTATTGTACTTAGTCATTTCTGCTCATATAGAAGTAGGCGGCCACATCGACTGCCGCTTACAGGGAGTCAACGGCAAGGGTCCTGGCCGTTAACTTCCTGGCTGAGGATCTTGGCGACAAGCGATCTTGACGCCAAGTTCTTCGGCCATAAACCCTGCAGAAACCCTAATCCGGCTCTGCGGGCTTTCCAGCTATTTTAACTACAGAAAATCATATAAAAACTACTCTTTTAACATGCAGGAACCCAATATAACCCACTAGAACATGCTTCGTACATTAAACTACTCAAACCACCCATTATCCCTATATGGTGCAACCCTATCCAAAGATGCATTATCATGCTGGTTCAAGTAGTTATGATGTGTTTTAATGTTCCTACGGAGCTAAACGGGTTCGTCCCCTACCTCAGAACGCGTTAGAATCTCTCGCAATCTCCCGGTTCACGCCGAGCCCTCCGTGAGCTCCCACGGGAATTGCACCACGCCGTGACGTTTCCTCGCGTAATTCAGCGATGCTGCGCGTTCTACGATCGTCCAACCATTCCTCGGAACATGTTAGAAGCTTCAGAAACACCAGGGCGCGAAGCTGGGGCAAGAGGGGAAGAGAGTGAGCTGAGAGAGCTGCCCTCGGGTGAGCCTATAACCTGCAGAACTGTCAGGTTGGCGTCAACCCCTATGCCGCCAACAGTGACCGCCACCCTTAGCGTCCACAACTACTGCCGCTAAGTTCATGAAGTAAACGTCCACTAACCTGGACGCCAACAGTCGACGACCACCCCTGGCCGCCAACTTAACAGAACAGCAGCAGGTCCTATTTCATTTTAGGACCAACCCTGCTCTTCACCTACTCAAGCCACACATTCACATTACACATTCTACACAACTGACCCACACTGGCCTCACAATGGCCACCACATCCACAACACATACGATCCGCATGGATCCGAAAGGCACGCGACGTTACATTACTATCATCTAAAAAGAAAATTTCGACCTCGAAACTCATAACACATTTCAAAGTTAAACAACTCATACAAACACACTTTTACAAGTACTATCATCTAAAAAGAAAACACACATAGACTTACATAAACAGATAGGGATACCCCTTAGCCATTTCCGCGGCCAACTCCCAGGTATCCTCACCACCTAACCTATTTTCCCATCTCACTTTAACCAACTCAATTTCTTTATTTCTCAGCTTCTTCATTTCCGATCTGTGATCTGTACCGGATACTCTGGCATAGTCATGTCCGGCCTCAGGTCACCTCCTTGATATCTGATTATTTGAGCTGGATCTTCAATACATTTTCTCAATATAGAGACATGGAAAATATCATGCACATCTGCAAAATCAGCTGGCAAATCCAGTCTATAAGCTGCTTCCCCAATTCTTTCAATCACCTGGAAAGGTCCCACATACCTTGGACTCAACTTCCCAGACTTGCCAAATCTCATAATACCTTTACTCGGGGAAACTCCCAGAAAAACAAAATCTCCCACCTCAAACTGAAGTGGTCTCCTCCGCACATCTGCATAACTTTTCTGCCTACTTTGAGCTGCCTGCAATTTTTCTTTAATAAGCTTCACTACTTCAGTGGTTTGCTGAATCAATTCAGGACCCACTAATTGCCTTTCTCCCACTTCATGCCAATTCAATGGTGGTTCTACATGGTCTTCCATATAAAGCTTCATATGGTGCCATCCCAAGACTGGTATGATAACTATTATTGTAGGCAAACTCAACCATTCCCAAATGATGCTCCCAACTGCCTCCCCAAACTAAACAACAAGCTCGCAGTATATCTTCAATTGTTGGATAGTCCTCTCTGTCTGACCATCTGTCTGGGGATGATAAGCGGAGCTATACCTTAACTCAGAACCAATTACTTTCTGCAGACTCCTCCAAAAACCAGAAGTAAATCTTGGATCTCTATCTGATACAATAGTCTTCGGAATACCATGCAGTGGAACAATTCTTTCAACATAAATATTTGCCAATCTGTCCACTGTCCAAGACATACTCACTGCCACTAATCTGCATACCTTAGTCAATCTATCAACAAACACCCATATTCCATTATGCCCTGAACTCGACCTTGGTAAACCTGCCACAAAGTCCATTGCAATATCATCCCATTTCCACTATGGAATAGGCAACGGTTGCAATAGACCTCCAGGCTTCTGATGCTCTGCTTTAATCTGCTGACAGATAGCACATCTTGCTACAAATTCTGCTATTTCTTTCTTCATATGAGGCCACCAAAAATGCTTTCTTAAATCATGGTACATTTTAGTACTACCCGGATGAATAGTGTACCTAGATTTATGAGCCTCTTCCAGAACTCGCTGCTTCACCTCTCTTTCTGAAGGAACAAACAACCTGCCCCTAAGCTTGACCACATAATTATCATCAATAGAAACTCCTTCCATTTTCACAATTTCAGGTAAACCTGCATCTGCTCTCTGAGCCTCAATGATCTGCCAATACAAAGACGGCTCTACAGCACTAGCAGCTAGAATCGCCCGACGCTGACTACTGGGCACATAAAAAGAATTCTCTGCTACTTCTTCATACAACTTCCATTCTTTAATCATCATTAGATTCATATATGCCTTTCTGCTTAAGGCATCAGCTACAACATTGGCCTTACCCGGATGGTAAGCCAAACTGAAATCATAATCTTTCAAATACTCAATCCATCTGCGCTGGCGAAGATTCAAATCTTTCTGCGAGAAGATATACTTTAAGCTTTTATGATCTGTAAAAATCTCAAATCTCTCGCCATACAGATAATGCCTCCACATTTTCAGGGCAAATACAACTGCAGCCAATTCCAAATCATGAGTGGGGTAATTCTCTTCTGCTGGCTTCAATTGCCTGGATGCATAGGCTATCACTTTACCATGCTGCATAAGCACTGCACCAAGACCTCTCCTTGAAGCATTAGTATATAATACAAAACCACACCCCTGCCGGTAATGTCAATATAGGTGCTGATGTGAGTCTTTTCTTTAATTCCATGAAACTTCTCTGACATTCACCGGACCACACAAAAGGCACTCCTTTCTTGGTCAATCTAGTCATAGGTGCTGCAATCTTAGAAAAATCTTGAATAAAGTGCCTATAATAACCTGCCAACCCCAGAAAACTTCTAATCTCAGTTATTGTCTTAGGCACTCCCCACCTAGACACAGCTTCCACTTTACTCGAGTCTACTGCTACTCCTTTGGCTGAAATAACATGACCCAAAAACTGAATTTCCTTTAACCAGAATTCACACTTACTAAATTTAGCAAACAACTGGTTATCTCTTAACAACTGCAAGGTAAACCTCAAATGAGCTGCATGCTCCTCTTCAGATGCTGAATAAATTAGAATATCATCAATAAAGACCACAATAAATTGATCTAAATATGGATGAAAAATTCTATTCATCAGATCCATAAAACCTGCAGGAGCATTAGTCAACCCAAAAGGCATTACCACAAACTCATAGTGACCATATCTGGTTCTGAACGCTGTCTTATCTATATCCTCCTCTTTGATTCTCAACTGATGGTACCCGGACCTCAAATCTATCTTAGAAAACACTTTTGCTGATTGCAACTGATCAAATAAATCATCTATCCTCGGCAACGGGTACTTATTCTTGATGGTCACATCATTCAATTTTCTATAATCAATGCACATCCGAAAACTTCCATCTTTCTTTTTCACAAATAAAACCGGCGCTCCCCACGGGGAATGACTCGGTCTAATAAAACCCTTATGCAACAATTCTTCTAATTGCTTTTTCAACTCTTTAAGTTCTGCTGGTGCCATCCGATAAGGGGCTTTGGAAATCGGCATGGTACCTGGCAGCAACTCAATAGAAAAGTCCACCTCTCTATGTGGAGCTAAACCGGGCAATTCCTCAGGAAAAACATCAGCAAATTCCCTAACCACGGGAACTGCTTCTATTGGTTGACTGGCCTCTACCAAACTTACTGAGGCTAAATAAGCCACACACCCATCATTTATCAACTTTCTAGCTTTAATTGCAGAAATTAGAAACTTGGAGGTATAAAAAGGCATACCTTGATATTCAAACACTGCACCATTAGGATGACAAAATCTGATCATTTTCTTTCTGCAATCTAACATTGCTCCATACATCTCAAGCCAATCCATACCCAGAATGATATCATAATCTGACAACTGCAAGGCATACAACCGACCCGGCATCTGGTTCCCTTCAATCATAACAGGAGCTTCATCTATATAGCTCGAAGTGAGTAAGAACTCACCTGAAGGAACCTCCACCACTAACTCACAAGACTTCTCTTCTAAGGGATGAGCTATGCAATCCAAAAATTCTTCGGAAATAAAAGAATGAGAGGCACCCGAATCAAATAAAACTCTTGCTGAATATTCATAAAGAGGTAAAGTACCTTCTATCATATTTGACGCCTCTGCCTGGGCTCGGGTGATAGCCATAACCCGGCCTCTCCCTCGCTGCTGCGGTGCTCCTCTGCCACGACCTGCCTGTGGCTGCTGGAACTGCTGAGGCTGCTGCTGCTGCACACCTCTGCCATACCCATACTCTCTTGCATACGGACAGTTGCGGATCAAATGTCCCGGCTGATTGCAATTATAACATCTATACCCTGGAGGAACAATAGGCTGCCTGGCAGTGCTCTGCTGCGACTCCTCCACCTCAGGCCTACCACGGCCTTGCTGGAACTGCGGACGACCTCCCCATCATCTTCCTTTTCCTTTAAATGCTTGCTTTAATTTCTGGCCCCATTTACCAAAGCCTGATGAAGAAGGTCCCGCTGGTGCCTTACCCTTGCTTGCACCTACTGTCTGCTGCGGTAGCCGGAAACTACCTGAACCTGATTCACCTGCCTGACGAGTACGATAGACCTCTCCAAAGTAGCTGCCCTCTGCGCTGCCTCTTCCACTGTCTTGCACATAAGAGGTACTATCGCATCCTGCAATTCCACTCTCAATCCTCTGATAAAGTACTCAACCATCATGTTATTATCTGAAACCACATATGGCGCATAACGGCTGAGTGCCATAAATCTCATCTGGTACTCTAAAACTGAAGAGTTACCTTGCTGAAGAGTTCGGAATTGCTCTCTTTTTACCTGTTGCACTTGGACCGGAAAGAATGTATCATTAAATACATCAAGAAACTCCGGCCAAGTGATGGCCTCCTCTGTCCTGCCTGCGAAGGTGGTCTGCATCTTCAATCGCCACCATTCCAGGGAAAAGCCCCTCAACTGATAAGCAGCTAATACAACTCTATCTGCTGCAGGACACCTCATAGTCGCAAAAACTCTTTCTATTTCATGAACCCAATGCTCAGCTGTATCCGGATTCGGCCCTCCTGAATAAGTAGGTGGCTGCAATCTCAGAAACTTTTCAACCTGCAACACTGGTTCTTCTGCTAACAACACTGGTGGTGGCACATGAGCTACAAAAGGCACCTCCACTCTCGGCGAAACTGGAGCAACAGGTACAGCCTCTCCATCCCCAGGTGGCACTGCAACAGGTGGTACTGGCGCCTGCTGATCCATTCTTGCCCGAATATCCGTGAGGCTCTCCCAAATTCTTTCTATCATACGTTGGGTGCTTTCCTCCGGATCATCTCCTCCACCACCCCAATCTCTCCTATCAGCCATTTCAGAAATTTCTACATACACAAAACACCAAACAAAAATCAAAACAACAAATTATCAAAAACCAGGGTCCCTACCAGCAGTGTATAAAGACCGAAATAAGGCTATGTATCCTTTTAATCCCCTTATATTAACACGGACTTTGCTCTGATACCAACTGTGACGGATCGCCTCGGCCAAGCCCGTTAAACTGATAACGTACTTGATCCGAGTCCGCCTCCCGCGAACGGGCCGAAGCCTCGCAAGGGATACCAAACCACAGTCCGTGTAAACATAAAGGAACACACCACATTTCATATATATTTCACAAGTTTACATAGCCAAATTTCCACAAAAACTAAAAAGAAGTACAAGAGCCTGGGGCATATCCCGAGGTACAACTGAAGAAAGTAAACAACTACAAAACTACACTGCTGGAGCTACTCTGCTGGAGGTGCTGACCCTACACCGCTACGACGCGGCCCGGAACTGGATGTCGGACGAGAGACGTCCTCCTCACTCTCACCTGTGGGGGTAGGGGTGAGCCTCTCTAGTCACTGGCTCAGTAGGGAACTCCCCCAAAACCGAGCGAAACAAACACCACGAGTACGAATAGTAAACATCACCAACAATTAATATAACAGCTAAGCAGGTAAGTAAAGCTGTAAAAGTACTCACCGTCTACCGACTACGAGAAACAACAGTAATAATTAAACGGCAAACCAGTACAGGTGTACAAGCTAAAGTAGAGACAGCCAACACGAGCCACGTGAACTGGTTCGCGACACCAGAAACTGACTCGGACAAACTAACACAGGTCTACCTCTCAGTCTCGCAGCCACGGACGAAAGGTCCAGCTGCCGCTCCACGTGAAAAGGTCAAGCAACTGTGGAGACCAACTAAACACCACAACCTGCAGACCACACGGTCACAGGCCCATGCCTGGCACCTCAGGAGACCCTGGCCCGGGCTCTCTAGAGTAAGGCACTGGAAAAGGACTAGCTGGGGTCCAGTACGTCTACTGGTGTCCGTACCCCCAACTACGAGCGCGCTACAAGTGACTAAAGACAAACACAAGTGTCACTGTCCCACTGTCGTCTTCCCCTCAGCCGGACGTACAACTCAAACACAGAGTGAGGGTGTCCAGGTCAGACGACACAGACCTCGGCGGTACAGCACAAGTACCGGGACAAAGCCCCGAGCTAACAGCCTGGCTCACAAAGAACCTGGGGCACCCAACTGGAGAGGTAACCACGGTAGGCGTCGTACTACTCGCCACGTACACAGAACCACGTGCACGTCACACACAAACCACGTGAAACCCCACGTAAACCACAAGTAACCACTGGTCCACTACACGTGAACCCAACTGACTCGCGTACACAACGCGCAGTCACCGAAGTAAACAACTAACAACATACCTTGTATGCTAACACGTAAACCAAGTGCACTCAGTACACCTCATGCGTCAACACACATGCATTATCGATAATTATTGTACTTAGTCATTTCTGCTCATATAGAAGTAGGCGGCCACATCGACTGCCGCTTACAGGGAGTCAACGGCAAGGGTCCTGGCCGTTAACTTCCTGGCTGAGGATCTTGGCGACAAGCGATCTTGACGCCAAGTTCTTCGGCCATAAACCCTGCAGAAACCCTAATCCGGCTCTGCGGGCTTTCCAGCTATTTTAACTACAGAAAATCATATAAAAACTACTCTTTTAACATGCAGGAACCCAATATAACCCACTAGAACATGCTTCGTACATTAAACTACTCAAACCACCCATTATCCCCATATGGTGCAACCCTATCCAAAGATGCATTATCATGCTGGTTCAAGTAGTTATGATGTGTTTTAATGTTCCTACGGAGCTAAACGGGTTCGTCCCCTACCTCAGAACGCGTTAGAATCTCCCGCAATCTCCCGGTTCACGCCGAGCCCTCCGTGAGCTCCCACGGGAATTGCACCACGCCACGACGTTTCCTCGCGTAATTCAGCGATGCCGCGCGTTCTACGATCGTCCAACCATTTCTCGGAACCTGTTAGAAGCTTCAGAAACACCAGGGCGCGAAGCTGGGGCAAGAGGGGAAGAGAGTGAGCTGAGAGAGCTGCCCTCGGGTGAGCCTATAACCTGCAGAACTGTCAGGTTGGCGTCAACCCCTATGCCACCAATAGTGACCGCCACCCTTAGCGTCCACAACTACTGCCGCTAAGTTCATGAAGTAAACGTCCACTAACCTGGACGCCAACAGTCGACGACCACCCCTGGCCGCCAACTTCAACAGAACAGCAGCAGGTCCTATTTCATTTTAGGACCAACCCTGCTCTTCACCTACTCAAGCCACACATTCACATTACACATTCTACACAACTGACCCACACTGGCCTCACAATGGCCGCCACATCCACAACACATACGATCCGCATGGATCCGAAAGGCACGCGACGTTACAGGTATCCCTTACCTCGTAGTGATGACTTGTTTGACCAGTTGCGGGATGCATCTGTCTTTTCTAAGATTGATTTGCGATCTGGTTATCATCAGTTGAGGATTCAGAGTGAGGATGTGTCCAAGACGGCGTTTAGAACCCGTTATGGACATTATGAGTTTTTGGTCCTCCTTTCGGATTGACCAATGCCCCTGCAACGTTCATGGATCTCATGAACAGGGTGTTTAGGCCTTAGATAGATTTGTCGTGGTGTTTATTGATGATGTGTTGGTTTACTCTCCGGATGAGGCCACGCACCGTCAGCATTTGAGGGTAGTGTTAGAGGTTCTTCGTGAGCACAAGCTGTATGCAAAATTCAGCAAGTGCGATTTCTGGTTGCGCGAGGTTCACTTTCTCGGGCATGTTATCTCCGGTGCTGGTGTTGCAGTGGATCCAGCGAAGGTCCAGGCAGTTATGGATTGGGAGATTCCAAGACCCCTTCGGAGATTCGTAGTTTTATTGGTTTAGCTGGTTACTATCGGCGATTTATTGAGGGATTTTCATCCATCGCCGCCCCTTTGACTCAGCTTACCAGAAAGGGGGTGAAGTTTGTTTGGTCCGAGAAGTGTGAGAGTAGTTTTCAATTATTGAAGACTAAGCTCACGACAGCTCCGGTGTTAGTCTTACCGAGCGGTGTAGAGGGTTTTGCTATCTACACGGATGCGTCTCGGATTTGGTTAGGCTGTGTGCTAATGCAGCAGGAAAGGGTAGTGGCTTATGCTTCTCGTCAGTTGAAGGAGCATGAGAGGAACTATCCGACTCATGACTTGGAGCTCGCAGCAGTGGTTCATGCACTAAAGATCTGGAGGCACTATCTTTATGGTGTCAGATTTGAGGTGTTTACCGACCACAAGAGCTTGAAGTATCTTTTCTCCCAAAAGGAATTAAACCTGAGGCAGAGGAGATGGATTGAGTTCTTGAAGGACTATGACTTCGACCTTCAGTATCACCCTGGGAAGGTGAATGTCGTAGCGGATGCTCTGAGTAGAAAGAGGCCATCTCTCCAGCAGGACTGGAAGATGTTGGAGGATGCGGCTTGCGCGTTGACTGAGTTAGAGCCATCGCTATGTCAGGCTTTTGTAGCTCAGTTATCTCTTAGGTCCTCGGTTTTGGATGAGGTGATCGAGCAACAGGGAGCCGACCCTAGACTCTTAGAGTTAGTGGGCAAGGCGGGCATTACTCGTGATGAGGACGGTGTGATTAGATTTCAGCACCGTGTTTGTGTCCCCGATTTAGTAGATGTCCGTGAGCATGTGTTAGCGGAGGCTCACAGATCGCGATTCTCTATTCATCCGGGTAACACAAAGATGTACCAGGATTTGAAGAGAACCTTTTGGTGGTCTGGCATGAAGAGGGATGTAGCGGATTATGTATCCCGATGCTTAGTATGCCAGCAAGTGAAGGCCGAGCGACAGCGACCATCCGGCCTTATGCAAAGGATGGACATCCCAGTGTGGAAGTGGGAAGCTGTCACTATGGACTTTGTTTCGGGTTTGCCTCGATCTAGAAGGGGCAATGACTCGATTTGGGTAGTTGTAGATAGATTCTCGAAGACTGATCATTTCTTGCCTATGAAGAAGAAGCAGTCAGTAGAGAGTTTAGCTAGATTGTATGTTAGTAGTGTCATTAGATTGCATGGTGTGCCGAAGTCGATCATTTCGGATCGAGATCCGAGATTTACTTCGAGGTTGTGGAAGGGTCTTCAGGATGCTTTAGGTTCGGAGCTAAAGCTCAGTTCGACGTTTCATCCCCAGACTGATGGACAGTCCGAAAGGACTATCCAGACGCTCGAGGATATGTTGAGAGCGTGTGTGCTGGATTGGAAGGATGATTGGGAGCGTCATTTACCTCTAGTGGAGTTCGCATACAACAACAACTTTCATGCGAGTATTGGTATGGCTCCATTTGAGGCGTTGTATGGTAGGCCCTGCAGATCTCCATTATGTTGGGAGGAGACTGGTGATAGGCAGCTGATCGGTCCGGAGTTAGTTCAGGAGACTTCGGATAAGGTCCAGCTTATCAGGAAGAGGCTTGTTGCGGCTCAGGATAGGCAGAAGAGCTATGCCGACAACAGGAGGAAGGATCATGAGTTCGAGGTTGACGATCATGTCTTCTTGAAGATATCGCCTACTCGAGGTGTTGTCAGGTTTGGCAGGCATAGTAAGTTGAGCCCTAGGTTCATTGGCGCATATGAGATTCTCAGACGTTTGGGCAGCGTGGCATATGAGCTAGCATTACCCCCAGCTTTGGCTAGCGTTCACCCTGTATTCCACGTATCTATGCTCAGGAAGTATGTCTGAGATCCATCTCATGTGATTAGTCATGAGCCAGTGGAGATTCAACCAGATCTGTCGTATGTCGAGCAACCAGTAGCTATTCTTGACCGGAAGGTTCAGCATCTCCGGAATAAGAGTATTGCGTCGGTGAAAGTTCTCTGGCGGAACTTCTCACGAGAGGAGGCTACATAGGAGCTTGAGGATGCGATGAAGAAGAAGTATCCCCTTTTGTTTGAGTAGCGTCATTCTAACTTCGAGGACGAAGTTTCTTTAAGGGGGAGAGGGTGTAAGGCCCTCGAATTTTATTGCATTATTGTATTGCATGTAAATAATTCATGTTGTGTATGTACGTATGTAACTATTTACGTAAGTACTAGTAGTATACTATTGCATGCATGTGTATAAACTAAATGTAAATAGTGTATGAGTGGTATGATGGTAGTGTGTACATGATAACGTATACATATGGCATGTATATAGGTGTAAAATGTGCACGGTTTCTGCATGTTTTAGAGTTCTAGCCGAAGGCCAGATTGGCGTCAATATCAATGGACGCTTGTGTTGTGTAGGCGTCAACCCTATGGACGCCAACACTAAGTCCAGCGTCCAGCGATGTGGACGCCAACTTCTCTGACCTGCATGCGTTGCAGAGCCCAGAATTCCGGGAGCAAGCTAGCTCACCCATTGGGGAGCTGTCCCTAACGGCTCTGAGCCTTTCCCATCACCACTCCGGGGTCCCCAAACCCCTCTGCTTTAAACCAACTCCTCCTGCACCAGAAAACCCCTCTTGACTCTTTGCAAAGAGGAGAGAAAACCCTAGTTCGGAGCTGTGCAAAGACTGAGCTTTGGAGGCTTCAACACGGTGATCCAAGGCTTCATCCGGCGTTCTCTTGCAACTGGAGGCTAGAGGGAACCAAGGAGAAGGCTTCCCCACCACTGGCTTAGCACCTGCATCGACCAAGAACCCGGAGGAGTGGTGTTTTGGAGGCTTCTTGGGACTGCCCAAGGAGAGCTTCTCCGGCCATTTAGATATCTTTGGAGTTTTTGCAAGAGGCAAGTACCCTACCCATAACGTCCCTGTATGTGTCTAGGATGGTTTTATTATTTTTATGTATTTTCCCTCATGTCCTAGACCCCCAAATTCACCCCATCTTTGGAGCTCGGGTCTGTATTCTGCACAGACCTGAAATTAACGGCAATATCCCTTGCCGCTAAGATCATGCTTAGCGTCCAGCGATTATGCCGTTGACATTGAATTAGCTGCCACAGCTTGCCGCTAAGTTCTTCTGAGCAGAACAACAAGCTGTTCTGCCCTTCTATATGACTAATTTTGATATGTTTCACGATGAGGATATAATGTAATCTCTTATATGCTATGTATACTAGCTAATGTGATGGATGGGAATGTGAATGTACTCTTATTTCGTGGATGGTAGAGCTTATTTACATATTTGAAAGCATGTGGAAGAATGTTCATGTGTATGTTCTCACCATTATCCTGATAAACCGTGCTAAAATCATGTTGCCTTAATTTTGTTAGACCAAGTATGTACCACCCTGTCTGTGCTATAAATTTCTGGAATTTTCCATTCTTATATGATTTATTGAATTTTCTGTTTTGGAAAATAGAAATCATGCGTAGGCCACGATAAATCTTCCGTAAATTGTGTATTGCCCAATAAGTTCGGAAATAAATCATGTGGCTCTATGCATGCTAGGGCTCAGACAGTGGGTTGTTAAAACTTGTGATTGTTATTCAACTCCATGCTAACTTAAATTGTGAATAGCATGTGAATTTGATGTCAGATTTTCTGTAATTACGTTTTAGGTTAGAAAAATCTGAAAATTTGCATGTGGGATCCTAAACCCGAAATTAGCCTGTGGTTAAAATTTCAGGTCATTTGGACCAGTATATGATGCAATATGAATTTTCCATGTAAAAATGTGAAACTAATGCATGCCTTCGTAAAATGATTTGATTTTGTATATAGCAACCTGATTAGTGAATTTTCCTGAGTGCTAAACTTCTGTAATTGTAGTGCCATGTTAGGAAAAACAGAGAAGTGTGCATGTGAGTGAGAAAGTGAATGAAATGAGAGTGACATGTGTAAACCTATGTGTTAAAATCGGTAAAAATGTGTAATGTGTAACTTGTGCCAAATGTGACACTGCTTCCGCAGAGGGCAGTGGAACCGTATTAGGGAAAAGTCCCCCCGAGAAGGTTCAATGTGTAGTGACCTTAAGGGCATTAGGGGGAAATCTTGGAGGTGGACAAGTACCACTGGTTAGGGTGGAGACTTGTTCTCCCGGTCTGCGCAGTCCAAGAGTCGCCATTGTATTGCCTAGATGGCGTCTATGTGATGTGATGTGTTGTGTCCTTCTTTGGTGGTTTGGACTATGTGTCACGGCACTAAATGTGAATGTGTAAATGTGTATGTGTTCATGTGAAAAATGTGAATGTGAACAATGTGTAAAAGTGCATGTGTAAAGTGTGAAATATGCAAATTTGAAATTGTGTAAAAATGTGAAACCAAAATGTGAGGATGTGAGTTTGTAATCCATGTTATGACAATCTGAAATCATGCTGAAACAGTAGCTTTACTATGTTATGATCATGTTTATGTATGCAAAATGCCTAGAATCCATGCTAGGGATAATTGTTAAGCATATATAAACAACTTCCATACTTGATTGTTCACATGTTGTGATTTAAATCGTTGTTGTAGCTCTCATGTGTTAGATTATGGTTGCCAAAGCATGTAAAACCAGCAAGTTAAAGCATGTAAAATGGTTACGTATATGTGTAGGAATGTGTAGATTCCATGTTAGGTATGTTTCCTTTATGCATGCTCGGAAATTTATGTCAATGGCTTTCATGTCTTGGTTGGTTGAAGGTAGATTTTTATGTGAGAAATGAATAGAAAGCATGTGATAGGTGATCCTATTTTAGGAAATCTGAAAGCATAGTCCATGTGTTTAAATTTGTAGATTCACCATGATAGGTTGTAAAATTTAATGTCAAGCATGCTATATGTTGTGTCTTGTGAACGTGTATGTAGAACCTACTATGATATGTGCATGTACGGTATGCGTAGAATTACTTGCTGAGTCTTTTAGACTCACTACTTGCTTCGGCGTACAGGTGTAGTTGGTGACGAGACACTAGTGGAGGAGACGTTGGAGACCGACTCCGAGCGCGGAGATTAGAGGGTTGCTGGAGTACTTGTGACTTTTTGTGATTTTCATAGTATGTAAATTGAACATTGTACTATCTTTATCATGGAAGAATGTATAAGTGTGGACATCTATGTATTTAATTTTCAGCAATTTAAATTATGTGGACTTTTAGTTCTTTAAATGTTATCAAATCATGTATGTTAAATGTGGATGAGGAATGAATGAAGACAGTGGTTCTTTTACTTCCGCTACTCTGTTCTTATATTCACGTGTATCTCAACTGAATGTCATTGTTGGGTAAATGTCCCACTGTGATGACGCTCGCTATACCGACGTGGGTTGGTATAACCGTACCGGTATAAAGTGGTCGTCGCAACCACCCTCAGTCAGATGGTCAGTCAGAGCGGACTATCCAGACTTTAGAGGACATGCTTAGAGCTTGTTGTCTGGAGTGGTAGGGATCGTGGATAGCTCACTTGCCGTTGGTCGAGTTCGCATATAATAACAGCTATCACTCCAGTATCGGTATGGCACCATATGAGGTCTTGTACGGACGACCGTGTCGCACTCCTCTAGACTGGTTCGAGGTTGGTGAATGGATTGTCACGGGACCAGAGTTAGTACAGCAGGCAGTTGAGGTAGTTCAGCTTGTGAGGCAGAGGCTTCAGTCAGCTCAGAGTTGGCAGAAGAGTTATGCAGATCAGTGCAGACGACCGCTCGAGTTTTAGGTAGGGGACCAGGTGTTTGTCCTTGTGTCTCCTATGAAGGGAGTGGTGAGGTTCGGTAGGCGTGGAAAGTTGAGTCCCCGCTTTATTGGACCTTTCACCATTACTGAGCGTGTCGGAGGTTTGGCGTATAGACTTGAGCTTCCGTCAGAGTTAGCAGTGGTCCACGACGTGTTCCACGTGTCGATGCTGCGGAGGTACCTTTCTGATGAATCTCACGTTCTCCCGAGCACAGAGTGGTCTGAGGTGACTCCAGTGTTGACAGTACCAGAGTTTCCGTTGCATATTGAGGATCGCCGAGTTCAGAGATTGAGGAACAAGGCAATCCCGTTAGTTCGTGTTACGTGGCAGCGGCATTCAGGTGGTGAGTCGACATGGGAGCGAGAGGACGAAATGCAGTTTCCGTACCTCTTTGGTGAGTCTTCTTTCTTTATGTTGTTTGAATTTCGGGGGCAAAATTCCTTAAGGGGGGAGGGCTGTAAGGTCTCGGGTCTCAGCGGATCCTTATTGGGTCTTGTAGAGGTTCGGGTGTGGTTGACGACAATGGATATTGTCGTTGACTTGGGGTTGACGGCCAGGGGCTAGCCGTTGACTTGGTTTTAGCGTCCAGCGATGTGGACTTTTGTCGTTGAACTTGACGGCAAGCGGTCCAGACGTCGACCCATTGGCGGTTCAAATAGGCGGCGAGGTATGTGGACGTCTATTTGTAGCTTCTGTAGAAATAGGGCAGCCCGTGAGCAACAACTTTCCCTTTCTCTTCTCCCCTTTCCCTCCACTTCTACCTTTGTTTAATTCCACCACTTCCGATGGTTGATGGGAACTCGTGGAAGAACCCTGGTACGTGTGGCGGTGTTAGATCGGGCGGGAAACGCGAAAATTTGTTGTGATTCGCGCGGAGACTCTGGGGGGTTCCGGCGCGATTGGCGGCTGTTTAGGTGTTTTTGAGGCGTTCTGAGGTAAGGACTTAACCCCTTAAACCTTCCTTAACAGATCAACATGCTTATTTGTTGTAGATTAGTATGCTAATCACATTTTAGGGTTGGGTTATGCCATGCCGGGATTTTCGGTGTTTTGGGCGATCCAAGTGTTGGATCGTAGGAATCCGGAGTTCTGGTAGTGTTAGAGGATGTGAGGAGGTGTTCCCCTCCATCAATTTGTGTACTGTTAGGCGGTTTTGCGCAGTTGGACTGACCTGTCGCTGTTCTGGGTTTAGGGGGATGAGGATATTAATGTCCACATATGTTGACGTTGAGATCTTCAATGTAGATGTTAACGACAAGATCTATTGCCGTTAACCAAGTGTTGGCGGCAATATGAGTGCCGTCTACATCTTGATTGGCGACATTCAATATTGCCGTTAATATCTTGTGTCCCACCAGGCTTTTGGTCCTGTTTTGTGTCTCGAGGTGTTGACGTGCGATGTCCGCCTGTTAACACATTTTGCCAGGCTTAGAGTGTGGTTCCTCTTGTGCATATGCGTAATTAACTGTGTTGAAACGTGACACGAGGTGCTCGTTAATTGTACGGTGCTTCGGACCTTGTGAGTGTTACCGTCCGTATTCGTGTGGAGTTACCGTGCCTCTGTTTTTGTTTGTCACCTGGACGTAGAGCGACGCTCTGTCTAGATGACCGGTGTGTGGGGGTCCTCCACCGGTGAGCCAGGACGTTGAGAGTGTCTCTGTCCTGTGCGTACTCCTTGTGGTGGTTTCGAGCCGGTCTCCGTGGAGCCCCTTCTCTACTGCTAGGGTCAGGCGTAGGGGAAAAACCGGTCGTGGACCAGACGCGAGAGAGAGCGTCTGTAGTGTGCACACGTAGCTGGGGTTGAGAGACTCTGTGGTGACGGGATGCCGAACCACATACCCTAGCTGAGTCCTACTTACTGTGTGTGTGAGTGTGTGTTACTGAGCCGCGTGGTTTACAGTCTCACAGCGCACTCCTATTAAGATGAGGCGTAGTTGTCACTAGTTTTTACTTTGTAGTGCGGCATGCATTTACTTTCTGTTTTTACTTTCCGCACTTTAATACTGTTGCCGGTAGGGGTTACTTTTCCCTACTGGGTCTCTTTTCTTAAGACTCACTCCCCACCCTTTCAGGTAGGTCATCGTCGACTTCCGTTCCAGGCGAGTCTAGCCACTCTGGTGCTGGTGTACCCTAGCTGCTGTGAGTAGTACTTTTGTTGTACTCCTGTACTCTGTACTTAGCTTGGACTCTGAGTTGTACATGTTATGTTTCATATAGAGTAAAATTTTACAGCTTTGCATGGTGTGTATCTCCTTGTATAGTCTCTTTGGACATCCTTTTCTACCCTTCCGAGCTTGTCTCGTGGGTTAGCGGGTCAGAATTCGGGTTACTGCTCACTTACTGGTAATGCGGATTCTGGGTCGTTACATACTGGGCCCCAGCTAGTCTTGTTTTCCAGTGCCTCACTTTTGGGAGCTTGGGCCGGAGTCCCTAAAGATGCCAGGCATGGGCCTATGGTAGTGTGGTCCGTAGGTGTGGTGTTGGTTGGTCTCCACAGTTTCTTGGTTTCGTTGTGGTGGAGCGGTAGTTGAACCTTTCGTCTGTGGCTGTGAGACTGAGAGGTAGTCCTATGTGGTTTGTCCGGGTTAGTTGTGATGATCAGTCCATCTCCATATAAAATTTATCATGAATTATATATGTAATTTTTTGTGATAACAAAACCTTGTAAAATACTTTCTAACAACTGTTTTTAAAGTTTATCCACAGAAAATAAATCTAGCAAATCTGTAAGTTATCCTCACACACTGCTGTAAGTTCAAATGCATATGTTTTGTCTAAGTGCACATTGATTTCCTTTATAGAAACAACGATTCGATCGTCATAACGATTATGTAAGTCACTTAAATAACGATTTCCATCTCACAACGATTTCATAAGTAAAATAACGATTTTCGTCTCGCAACGATTTCATAAGTAAAATAACGATTTCCATCTCACAACGATTTCATAAGTAAAACAACGATTTCCATCTCACAATGATTTCATAATAAAACAACGATTTGATTGAAACAACGATTTACTTTCACTTAACGAATGATTTGATCGAAACAATGATTTGATCGAAATAATGATTTGCTTTCACTTAAAGAACGATTTGATCAAAACAACGATTTGAGTTCACTTAGAGAACGATTTGATCGAAACAACGATTTGCTTTCACTCAAATAACGATTTGATCGAAATAACGATTTGATCGAAACAACGATTTGCTTTCACTTAAAGAACGATTTGATCACAACAACGATTTGCCTACTTAAACAACTATTTGCTCAAAACAACGATTCACTTTTACTTAAACAACGATTTGAGCACAACAACGATTTCTTCCTTAAAATAACGATTTCATGATCGATTTCACTTAAACAACGATTTCATCATTACAACAATGATTTCATCATAGAAACAACGATTTGGTTGCTACAATGATTTCATCTCTACAACGACCTTCTATGAAACATCGATTCTATTGAAACAATGATTTCATTTGCTCATCAATTTCTGTTAAGTAACGACTTTGTACAGAACATCGATTTCATTTCATTAATACATGGATTATGTTCACATCGACTTAGTCTCAACATGGATTACATTCTCACATGATTATATCATTGATTTGATATCAATATCATTTCTATACAGAATGTTCTTTACTTTCAAATAAATTTATATAGCTCTTGAATAGTCTTGCTTTATCTTCTTATTTTCATTCCTTATAATATTTAAATATGCATATGCTCGAAACTCTGTGGATTTCAAAAAGCCTGCCTGCGCATCTTACTGTATCCTAAGATCTTGATCATTTATTGTGTTAGTACAATATTTCCAAACGATATCCTTGCTTACTTCCTTGTCACATAAAATCTTGCTTTATGTGATGACAGAATAACATTCCCTTTTGGTGTATCTTCATACTGCACGATTACGAATGTTGACTGACAATTTAGACAAAAAAAAATTGTCTAGGTGTCAGAATTTATTGTATGCAGGACTTTTGTATAAACGCACGTCAAAGATGGAGTTGTCAACCTGACGAAAAGGATAGAAGATTCAGACAATCTTTCCTTGAAGGTGTAAGTGTCAATCCAAGCATTAATGGCTGTAGACTCACCTACTCCTTGCTTCGGACCAATCTCTCTAACGAGCATGAAGTTGTGAGACAACAGATATCTCAACGGATACTAGAACGGTCAAAATTATTTCAAAGAAGATAAATAGAAGACTGGTGACTCTATGCAAAGTTAGTTAGACAGTTCGAATCTTTGAACCTTGAGAAGCTTGAAACTCCAGTCACCTGAAGAATAACAAGAGCCAACTCATCCAATCCAACCATCAGTAGCTCTTAGCTCTCTGTGAGAACAGTGCATGTGTTTTTGAGAGCTTGCATAGTTCTGAAGAGAGTCATCTTGTAATCATCTAGTGTCTCTCAGACTTTGCCTCAGATTAAGCAAGTGATTATAAGCTTGGTCTTGGGGCCTTCTTCATACAACACATTCCTTTTAGTTGATCCTCTTCTGGTGTGAAGAGAAGACCTGTTGGTACAGGTGGTGTTATTCCTCTTCTGGTTGAGAAGAGAAGGCCAGTGCGGCTGGATGTGTAAGTGTCCTTAAGGGGGATTGTACCCTTGTATAGTGGAATCCCAAGTGGTTGCTTGGGGACTAGACATAAGACTCCTTAGGATAGGAGATCTGAACCAAGATAAAATTTCATGTTGTTTGTGTGGTTGTTCTCTTTGTGTTGATTAACACTAACTCTAACTATCGATCTTACTGTTGTCTGTCTAGTGTTTTATTTACAGGAATTATTCTATTACACGAAAGAATTTTTAAGCAGTCCATTCACCCCCCCATCTGGGCTTGCTATCTGGGCAACAAGTGGTATCAAAGCCAAGTCTCTTTAAGAAGAAGATCTCACGATCTTAAGAGCAAAGAAAAATGGCAACTCAAGGCTATGCAAAAGGTCAGTCCGTCAACAGACCTCCTCTATTCGACGGTGAAGATTACAACTATTGAAGACTTGGATGGAGTTCTTCCTTCAAGGTCTCGATTTCCAGCTTTGGTCTATCATCGAAGAAGGAGACCTAGTGGTACTCAACAACAGAGAAAACTGGACAGATGATGACAAGAAGAAAATATCCCTAAACAACAAAGCTAAAAGTATACTGTACTGTGCGCTGAGCAAAAAAAAATTCAACAGGATTTCCGCCTGCAAGTCAGCTATGGAAATGTGGGAAGAATTAAGGATCACATATGAAGGAACTGACAAGGTAAAGGAAATAAGAATAGACATCCTAGTAGCTTAGTATGAAAGATTTCAAATGCAGTCAGGAGAGTCCATCACCCAAATGTACAATAGATTTACAGATATCACCAATGGTTTGGCTAGGCTTGGAAAAACCAATGAAATTGGAGACATAGTAAGAAAAATATTAAGATCTCTACCAACCTCATGGACTGCAAAAGTAACAGCCATAGAAGAAGCCAACGATCTCAGGAGAATGTCACTTGAGAAACTTATTGGGTCATTAATGGCTCATGAGATAAATATGGAAAGGCTTGGAGAATCCTCCAGCAGGAAGAAATATAGCAATGCTCTAAAGGCCACAGAAGGTTTCTGAGGGCGAGTCAGAAAGTGAAAGAAGTGATGAAGGCAGTGAAGATGAAGAAGCCTTTCTCTCCAGAAGACTGCATCGCATTCTAGCCAAGAAGAAATACCAGTCAGGAAGAAGATACTTCAAGAAAGGTAAAGACTGTAAAAGATCTGAAGGCAAAGATGTTAAGAAACCAGAACTGATATGCTATGAATGCAAGAAGCCTGGACACATCAAATCCGAGTGTCCCAAGTTAAAGAAAATTGAGTTCAAGAAAAAGGACAATACAAAGAAATTCAGAAGATACAAGAAGAAAGCCATGACTGCTGCATGGAACAACGAAAGTGACTCAGACAATGAGTCAAGCTCCAGCGAAAAAGAAGAAGAAAAGGCCAACCCGGCCTTCATGGGAAATGTTGATGAAAAGGTAACTTCGGACTCATCTTTCACTTCTTGCAATGAATCTGATTCAGATAGCTTAGAAGATGCTTTTAACGAATTATACAACAAATATAAAGATGTCTGTAAATTGTTAAGAACAACTAAAGAAAAATTATACATGTCTTGAAATAACCAACTCAGATCTGAAATCTGAAACTAATAATTAGATAAATAAACTTTGAAACTAAAAAGAAGAAATGAATTGTTACATGAATATTTAAAGAATAAAAATGAAAAGATATCAAACTTAGAAAATCAGGAAACCATAATCAAACTTAAAAGTGAAATTAACACACTAACAAAAGATAATGAATATTTAATGGCCACAGTTGAAAAATTTATGAATGGAAAATCCTCCTTAATATTAAAAGACGCAAGAAGATTAGGTAAGAAGAAGTATGGCTTAGGATATACTCTACCAGAAAATGAGGAAACTATAATTCATCCTAAAATTTATCCAACTCCAAAATTCATAGCTGAACAAAATCTTGATTACAAAATAAATAAAAATAAAAACCATAAGCCAAATAGAATAACAAACAATATTCCTTGCTGCACACACTGTAACAAATTAGGTCACACTAAAATAACATGCACAACCAAACACCTAAAATGGATTCCCCAAAGAAATTGTGAAGAAACTAACCAACCGGGATCCAAAAGAACTTGGGCACCTAAATCTCATTGATTTATTGCAGGGAAGCCTTAGGGCATCGAAGTGGTACCTTGACAGCGGGTGCTCAAGGAATATGACAGGTAACAAGAAACTGTTCTCTCATATCAAAAGTGAAGAAGGCACAGTCACCTATGGCAACAATGGAAAATGGTCAGTAATTGGTTGTGGATCCATTGGAAGTCAAGATAGAATCCTTATAGAAGATGTTCTATGCGTCAAAGGACTAAAGCACAATCTAATAAGCATTAGTCAACTGTGCGACAAGGGTCACCAGATCAAGTTTCAGGAATCTAAGTGTTTAATCATCAAGGATGGTGCAATCGTTTTCGAAGCCAGCAGAGAAAAGAACCTATACGTACTACATCTAGAAGAACTTAAAGATCAAGACATTTGTCTGGCAACAAATAAAGATCAGAATGCTGAATTATGGCACAGAAGGTTAGGCCATTGTAGCTTGGATGGAATAAGAAAACTTATCAAACATGATCTAGTAGAAGGTCTATCGAATATAAACACAAGACTTGACAGTATATGTAAACCTTGTGCAAAAGGGAAGCATGCAAAATCCTCCTTCAAATCAAAGACAATAGTCACCACCTCCAAACCATTAGAACTGCTACACATGGATTTGTTTGGGCCAATGAGAACTACCAGTTTGGGAGGAAAGAACTTTGGATTTGTAATTATTGATGATTTTTCAAGATTTACATGGGTATCATTTTTGGAGCATAAAGATGACACTTTTGAAAGTTTTGTGAAGTTCAATAAAATAGTTCAAAAGGATAAAAGGTTCAGCATCATCAGTATTCGTTCAGATCATGAAGGAGAATTTCAGAACGATAAATTTACAGAATTTTGTAATGATCAAGGTATAGAACACAATTTCTCAGCACCTAGAACACCACATCAAAATGAAGTAGCTAAGAGGAAGAATAGAACCTTGTTGGATATGGCTAGGACCATTCTATCTGAGTACAACATTCCAAGGTACTTTTGTGCAGAAGCGATTAATATAGCGTGTTATATCATCAATAGAGTCATGATCAGGCCAATCCTGAAGAAGACCACATATGAGCTGTACAAGGAAAGGAAGCCCAAGATCAATCATCTCAGAACGTTTAGATGCCCATGCTTCATTCACAACAATGGTAAGAGAGACATAGGTAAGCTGGATCCCAAATCCGATGAAGGGATCTTTATGGGGTACACTTCTAAACCTAAAGGCTATAGAGTTTTGAATAAAAGAAGTTTATTAATTGAACAAACTATTCATGCTATTTTTGATGAGTCTAACCCTTAGTTGAGAAAGGAAGTCGATAGTGATGATGAAAATGCAGAAAATCTCTCCAAGAAACTGAAGGAAACAACTATCAAAGATAATGAAGATCCACCCTTGGAAGAACTACAACAGAAAGACATTATTCATGATGATCTTCCAAAGGAATGGGGGTACAAAAAGGATCATCCTATAGACAACATCATCGGAGATCCATCCACAGGGGTAAGAACAAGATGTAATGTTATTCCTTGTGATTATTTATCATTTGTATCTCAAATAGAGCCGAAGATAGTCAATGAAGCACTATCTGATGAATCTTGGATTTTAATCATGCAAGATGAACTTAATCAGTTCAGGAGAAATCAAGTTTGGTCCCTTGTTCCGAGACCATCAGATCATTCTGTGATTAGCATCAAATGGGTGTTCAGGAACAAATTGGATGAAACTGGTGTTATCACAAGAAACAAGGTTAGACTGGTTGCTCAAGGCTATTCCCAAGAGGAAGGCATAGATTTCGATGAAACTTATGCACCAGTGGCTAGACTAGAGGCTATTAGAATTTTACTTGCTTATGCATGTGCATTGGATGTAAAATCTGCTTTTCTAAATGGTTATATAAAGGAAGAAGTCTATGTAGAACAACCTCCTGGTTTTGAGGATTTAGATTATCCAAATCATGTTTTCAAATTGCATAAAGCATTATATGGTTTAAAGCAAGCATCTAGAGCATGGTATGAAAGGCTTAGTGCATTTTTATTAAACCATGGTTTTATCAGAGGACAGGTAGATAGCACATTGTTCATTAAATCAAATAATAAAAATATAATACTTGTGGAAATTTATGTAGATGATATTATATTTGGTTCTACTGATGAATCCTTGTGCAAGTATTTTGAGAAGCTCATGCAGGGAGAATTTGAGATGAGCATGATGGGAGAGCTCAACTATTTCGTTGGGTTGCAAATAAAGCAAGGCAATGAAGGAACTCATATTTGTTAAGCAAAATACACCAAGGAACTTCTAAAGAAATTTGGTTTTGAAAATGCCAAACCACTGTCCACTCCAATGAGCACATCTACTAGGTTAGACAGTGATAAGGAAGGTAAGAAAGTTGATCAAAAACTTTATAGAGGTATGATAGGATCATTGCTTTATTTAACAGCCAGTAGGCCCGATATCTTATTTAGTGTATGCATGTGTGCAAGATATCAATCTGATCCTAAGGAATCTCATCTAATATCTGTTAAAAGAATCTTTAGATATTTAGCTAAAACTCATGACCTAGGACTATGGTATCCTAAATCATGTGAAACTAGTTTAATTGGATATTCTGATGCTGACTATGCTGGATGCAAAGTAGATAGAAAAAGCACTAGTGGTGGTTGTCAATTTCTTGCAGGATGCTTAATTTCATGGTCTTCAAAGAAGCAAAATTCAGTAGCACTATCAACAGTTGAAGCTGAATACATAGCTGCTAGAAGCTACTGCACTCAACTCCTATGGATAAAGCAACAGCTTGAGGACTATGGATTGCACATCAAGACCATTCCATTGCTGTGCAACAACACAAGTGCGATAAATCTCACGAAAAATCTAGTTCAACACTCCAGGACAAAACATATAGAGGTCAGATATCATTTTATTAGAGATCATGTAGCTAATGGTAATATAAATATTTCCTTTATAGATACTCTAAATTAGTTAGTAGACATCTTTACAAAAGCCTTACATGAAGAGAGATTTATGTCTCTTAGAAGGAAATTGGGCATGTGTAATTTGTAATAGATATGTCTGTACGTAACTGAAATAATAATTTTTTTTCAGAATAATACTTGTCCTTCCCGCTAAAATTTAAGCAAATCCTTTATTGCGTGCATCATAAATTGCTATGGCGTTTTAAGATCAATTATTTATTATTTGCGTAATCATCTCCTCTTTTGTCGTTATCCACTTTTAATGCTCTGGCATTTCAAAAAGCCACTTTATGTCCTACTGTTAAGTCTGAAATCCTTGCCGCATCGATTTCATCTCTCTCTCTCTCTCTTATCTCCTTCGATTTGCTTACTTGCGAAAAACCCTCATCGATCCAGAATCCCCTCAGTGTGGTTTCGAGGGATCTCTCTATTCCCGCTCAAATTTCTTGAGGGCTCCTGTTCCTTCCTTTCCCACGATCCTCCAGAAACTTTTCTTGTTCGATTCCATGGCTGCTTCTGGGAGTTCCAACAGCGTAGGTGGTTACAGCATCGTCTTCCTCACAGCGGATCAACATGAATGGTTTGCGGCTGTCAGATCAAGCTTTGCGGAAACAAGGCAGTGGATATTGAAGATTTAGAGAAGCATGGGATGCATAACATTGTGGAAGCCATTTAGAGGATGAAGTGGACGAAGATGGTCACTATCTCTGAGCCAAGTTATCCAGACCTAGCCAAAGCCTTCTACACTTGTTTGAAAACAGAAGAAGACGGGTCCCTCTCTTCCAGTGTAAAAGGTACACCCATTCTCATCACCTATGATCTGTTGGAAAGACTATTTGGTGTCTCTACAGTCGGTCATAGTGGGGTGGACTCAATGGATATTCATGCTAAGGGGCTAGGAATCATCGGAACAGAGTATAGATTGAAGGATGGAAAAATCGACATCAACCAGCTAAATGCATTCAACAGAATTTTACATTTTATAGTCTGTCAGATTTTGGTGCCGAGGAGTGCCACCTTCTCAACTTGCCCAAAAGGAGATTCAGATAAGATGTTCTGGGCCATCCAAAATCAAGACATCAACATGGCTCAGGTTATAATTGAGAGGATGAAGTTTGCTGCAGAGATGATATGGGACAAGAAAAATAAATTGGCAATATCACTTCCATATGCCCAGTTGCTTACCAGAATTTTCAGGGATTATGATATTGACCTGAAAGGAGAAGTGATGGAAAAGATGGGCTAGCCTATTCGGTCTAGGAACTTGAAGAAAAGTGGTTTCTCTCTAGTGGGAAACGTTTGGACCAAGACCTCGGTGGCAAAAGGAGAGACCATCGTTGGTGAAGCACTTGAAGTTCAACCATTCCCAGAGGCAGAGGCATAGGTAGAAGCAGATGTCAGAATTGAGGAACCTCTGTAGTTGTGAGGAGGATTGAAGAAATAGCTCTTGAGCACATTGAGCCCGTTGGGCATTCATCTGAAGTAGTGATCCCCTCTACAATCCCTGCTCCTACAATTGAAGAATCTGTCATCTTAGAGACTGTTGCTCATGCTAAGGGGGAGCAGGAACAAACTCTCATGGAAAACATTCCCAGTGTTCCTACTGCAGACATTGGTATGGAAGATAATCAGACAGAAGTTACTCTAAAAGTTGTGGCACCAGGCCACACAGTAGATGTTCAAATGGAAGATGCTCCAGCTCAGGGGGAGCCAGAGATTCAGGGGGAGCCTTCTGTTAGTGCTCCTGCAGATCAATTCTAGGAAGGAATTGTTGAAGATGTTTCAGATGATGATGTGGAGCCCACTATTAGCTCAGGTGGAAAGAAAAAGGATGTTGCCCCCAGAATTCCTCTACTCACCAGAAAGGCACACCATAGATCATAGAAGAAGAGAATTCATGTGCACATGAAGCCTGTCATCAATAGATTGAATGCACATGGGGAGATTTTGTGCTCACTACAATCTGAAGTTCAATCCATTTTTCTGAGTCAGAACACTGAAGCCAAGGAGATTGGAGCAGTTAAAGTTGAGCTCCAGAAGATGAGAAGTGAGTTGGGCAGCATGAAGCAGTTAATGACAAATCTTTCAGACTTTGTGAGGGTGCAATTATCCTCTCCCGCCCCTCCTGCTCCCACTCAACCTGTACCAAAGGAATCTGGGCCTTCTGAGGCCATTAAGGAGGTTAGGCCATCAGGGCCAGTTGTTGATGAATCAGGGCCATCAGGGCCAATTGCTGAAGAGGTTATCCGGCCACCAGGGCCTTCTGAAGAGGAAGTTAGGCCATCAGGGCAATCAGTTGAGGAGCCAGTGCCATCAGGGCCATGTGAAGCTGAAGTTGTTGGTGTTGGGCCATCAGGGCCAATGGAGTCAGTGGTAGAGCCAGCTATATCTCAAGCACCTGTAGAAGTTGCTGCTGTGCCCCCAGAGCCTCCTGTCCCATCTAGTCTTCAGACTCCAGCTCCTTCTTCTCCACCCACATCCTTCTCTGCCCCACTAGCACCTGAACCTTCCAAGAAGCCTCTTCCAAAACACATCTCCTCACCTACACCTTTTCCTGCTACCTCCTCCTCTTCACCCGCTTCCTCTCTTGCAATTCCTCCTCCTCCAACATTTGAGGCACCTCCAGCATCATCCTCAGCTGGTCCCTCATCTACTGGTCCATCATCTGCTGGACCATCTGCACCTCGTCCTCCTACTTCTTTCTCTTCTCTTCATCCACCCACTCCTCCCTCCTTCATAACCATCATTCCGAAGGGTGCTAGTGTTCAAGGCCATATCATTCAGGACATTAAAGGTGAGTTTGAAGAATCAATTCTTCGCTCAGTCCTGACTGTTGCCACCCATGTTCACATGACTAGTTCTTCCAGTCCTGCCTCCAAAAAGAGAAAAGTCTCTAAAGAACTTGCTCTCTCTTCTGAACCTCGATTCCCTCCTCTTTGGTTTTCTCTTTCTGTTGAAAATAGAAGGAGATCCCTCTATTGTGAATTCCTACAAAAGTGTACATTTGTTGTCATTTTTGGCCTCCCTCACCTTAATCTCACAGAACACCTTAATATTGTTCTTCCTCTCTCTCCCATATCCAAATCAGATCAGTCCAAAGTCTTCTCCATAGCTGAATCTAAGACTGAAGACCAGTGGGTTCGGGGCCATCAGTCTCTCTACAGGAAATATGGGCTTGCTAGATCTGACAGGTTTCCACCCTCAGACCACCAACTTACTCTGTCTGAGTGGTTTGTTATCCACCATAGGAATACTTGGGGTCCCTTCATCCAGAGGGAAATCCAGTTGATCCGGCACTTCCAGATGTTTCAAGACTATCAGTTTATCAATAAACTGCCAGAAATTCAGCTTGGTCAGTTCAAGGGAGCCATAGCACAGCTCAGGGCTGAAAACCCTGTCAACACTTCCCTTCATGTGGATTTTGCTACCTTAAAGTTGCCAGAGATTGTCTTCCTCCCCAAGCTTCATTCCTTGCTCATGGACTCTATTGTGGGTCCCTCTATCTTTGAAAGATTCGCTAGAGTAATGGCCAGAATAACAGTCCGACAGGGAGCTCCTCTTGCCTTCCACCGATTTCTATTCCGGGCGTATCACAAGGGTTTTATCAAGTCTGATGTCCTTGCTCCCCTCCTGTCTGAGTGTGAAAGGCTCTCACCATCTGAGTGGGAGAAGCACTACCACCTAGCTGCTCAGCAATTGGACACCTTGAACTCCTCTCTGGTCAGATCTGGAAAACCTTCTCTTTCTGCTGAAGAATTCTTGGACCTCAACTCAATCAATTTAGTTCAAGATCCTTTTGCCATTTGGATTGAAAGGTACAAAGTCTATGAACCTCTCAAAAGGGAACTGAAGCAACACAAGATTTTCTACCCTATATCCATTGACAAATCCTGCAACATGCTAGTTTTGGAACTACTAGCTTGTACAGATCCTCCTTTGGCAAGGATGAATATGCAAATTTCATTGAAGCTCAGAGGCAACTCCACATCCAAAGACTTCTTCCAGACATGGGGCCTTCCTACAATATCTCTTGGGGTGCTTTTAAGAACCACTTTGAAGAGCAGGAACTCCAGGCTTGGCCCATAATTACTCGCCATGCCTCTCTTTTGTCTCCTGCCTTCTACATTTCTGACCCCCATTAAGTAATTCAATCTGATATTTAGGCTCCATTTATCTTTGTCTATCTCCATTTTCTCTTCTGTTCCTTTAATTCTTTTTGCTTAATGACAAAAAGGGGGAGCAACTATTCTGAAAGACATACCCTAAAAATTAAATTAAGCAAATTTCAATTCTTTCTATGTATGCAATTTTCTATGTTTTGTCATCACCAAAAAGGGGGAGATTGATGATCAGTCCATCTCCATATAAAATTTATCATGAATTATATATGTAATTTTTGGTGATTAACAAAATCTTGTAAAATGCTTTCTAACAACTGTTTCTAAAGTTTATCCATAGAAAATAAATCTAGCAAATCTGTAAGTTATCCTCACACACTGCTGTAAGTTCAAATGCATATGTTTTGTCTAAGTACACATCGATTTCCTTTATAGAAACAATGATTCGATCGTCATAACAATTCTGTAAGTCACTTAAATAATGATTTTCGTCTCACAATGATTTCATAAGTAAAATAACGATTTTTGTCTCACAACAATTTCATAAGTAAAATAACGATTTTCATCTCACAACGATTTTATAAGTAAAACAACGATTTCCATCTCACAACAATTTCATAATAAAACAACGATTTGATTGAAACAACGATTTACTTTCACTTAAAGAACGATTTGATCGAAACAATGATTTGATCGAAACAACAATTTGCTTTCACTTAAAGAACGATTTGATCGAAACAACGATTTGCTTTCACTCAAATAATGATTTGATCGAAACAACGATTTGATCGAAACAACGATTTGCTTTCACTTAAGAACGATTTGATCGCAACAATGATTTACCTACTTAAACAACGATTTGCTCAAAACAACGATTCACTTTTACTTAAACAATGATTTGAGCACAACAACGATTTCTTCCTTAAAATAATGATTTCATGATCGATTTCACTTAAACAACGATTTCATCATTAAAACAACGATTTCACCATAGAAATAGCGATTTGGTTGCTACAATGATTTCATCTCTACAACGACCGTCTATGAAACATCGATTCTATTGAAACAACGATTTCATCTGCTCACCGATTTCTGTTAAGTAACGACTTTGTACAAAACATCAATTTCATTTCATTAATACATGGATTATGTTCACATCGACTTGGTCTCAACATGGATTATATTCTCACATGAGTATATCATCGATTTGATATCAATATCATTTATATACATAATGTTCTTTACTCTCAAATAAATTTATATAGCTCTTGTATAGTCTTGCTTTATCTTATTATTTTCATTCCTTATAATATTTAAATATGCATATGTTCGAAACTCTTTGGATTTCAAAAAGCCTTCCCGCACATCTTACTGTATCCTAAGATCTTGATCATTTATTGTGTTAGTACAATATTTCCACATGATATCCTTGCTTACTTGTCACATAAAATCTTGCTTTATGTGATGATAGAATAACATTCCCTTTTGGTGTATCTTCATACTGCACGACTACTAATGTTGACTAACAATTTAGACAAATAGAAGTTGTCTAGGTTTCGGCATTTATTGTATGCAGGACTTTTGTATAAATGCACGTCAAAGATGGAGTTGTCAACCTGACAAAAAGGATAGAAGATTCAGACAATCTTTCTTTGAAGGTGTAAGTGTCAATCCAAGCATTAATGGCTGCAGGCTCACCTACTCCTTGCTTCGGACCAGTCTCTCTAACGAGCATGAAGCTATGAGACAACGGATACTACACCGGTCAAAATTATTTCAAAGAAGATAAATAGAAGACTGGTGACTCCATGCAAAGTTAGTTAGACAATTCGAATCTTTGAACCTTGAGAAGCTTGAAACTCCATTCTCCTAAAGAACAACAAGAGCCAGCTTGTCCAATCCAACTATCAGTAGCTCTTAGCTCTCTGTGAGAATAGTGCATGTGTTTTTGAGAGCTTCCATAGTTCTGAGAGAGAGTCATCTTGTAATCATCTAGTGTCTCTCAGACTTCGCCTCAGATCAAGCAAGTGATTATTAGCTTGGTCTTGGGGCCTTCTTCATACAACACATTCCTTTTAGTTGATCCTCTTCTGGTGTAAAGAGAAGACCTGTTGGTACAGGTGGTGTTATTCCTCTTCTGGTTGAGAAGAGAAGGCCAGCTGCGGCTAGATGTGTAAGTGTCCTTAAGGGGGACTGTACCCTTGTATAGTGGAATCCCAAGTGGTTGCTTGGGGACTGGACATAGGACTCCTTGGGATAGGAGATCCGAACCAGGATAAAATTTCATGTTGTTTTTGTGATTGTTCTCTTTGTGTTGATTAACACTAACTTTAACTATCGATCTTAGTGTTGTCTGTCTAGTGTTTTATTTACAGGAATTATTCTATTACACGAAAGAATTTTTAAGCAGTCCATTCACCCCCCCTCTGGGCTTGCTATCTGGGCAACAAGTTGCTGGTGTCGCGAACCATTCTTCATGACCCGAGTGTGGCGCTTTCTACTCTAGCTCGTACACTTGGATGAGGTTTGCCGTTTATTTATTAAAGGTTGATTTCTGTTAATAGCTTGTGGTGAATGTTATTTATAGCTTTATCATCATGCATAGATAGTTCTATAAATTGCTTAGTGTAGCTTCCTACTTCTACACTTTGTGAGTTTGATTTTGTACGGCTTTTGGGGAAGTTTCCCTACTGGGCCAGTGACTTGCGAGGCTCACCCCTACCCCTTTCGGGTGAGGGAGAGCAGGAGGCTTCCCACATTTCGTCTAGTTCGGAGCTGCACCGCAGTGGAGTTTGGTCTGCACCACCAGCAGTGTAATCTTTACGTTCTGTTCACCTCGGGGTATGCCAGGTTGCTGTACTTTGTACTTGACTCTAGTTGAGAACTGGCTATGTATATTTCATGTAAATATTTGTGAGATGTGAAATCTTATATATATTTGAGCTGTTTCCTTTATATTTCTACGGACATGTGAATGATATCCCTTGCGAGGCTACGACTCGTTATTAGGTTAACAGGTTTGAATGACGAGGACCGCTACAACAACTAACAATGAATGGATATCACAAGTAAACTACAAGAGCAAGCACTAAAAAGGTGATAGTCAAACAAGAAGAAGTCGATAGTTAAAATGCATCAATCTACTTTTTTGGTTCACATGTCGACGTACATGTAGGATGTGTCGACACACAAAGGAAAGAGGTTGACACACTAGGTGCACAGGTTGACACACATGGATAACAAGTCGATACATAAGGTTCAAATGTCAACAGATGATGACAAATTAATCGACTGACAAGGAGAACTTGGAAAAATTTGCCAAGGGCCAACAAGCATCAACTCAAGGGAAGCCTCACATACTGAGGGGGAGCATTATATTTAGGGGGAGCCAGTTAAATCATGAGCTTCGAAGGGGGAAGATAATATTGCTGAACCACTTCCTCACATGAAATGGTAAGAAGCATATGCAAACTGAAAAGAGAAAAATGTCAATGGTAAGAACTTTCCTTTTTGGTTATTGACAAAAATGGGGAGATTGTTTTATCTCTAAATTTTCTATAATGCTCGTATTAAATTTCTTAATTTCAGAAAATTCACATGTGTTTTGTCATCACCAAAAGAGGGAGGGATTGTTGACTCACTCTTATATTTTATCCCCTTGTTTTGGTGATAACAAAAACTCATGGTTATCATAAAACTCATAAATATAATTAATACTATTTTCTATCATTATTACCATAAATATATTTATTGTTATAAAGATTTGATCTTCAACTGGTCACAAGTCGAAGTTAGACTTCGACTGGTGATGATTTGGATCGAAAGTCTTATCAATTGCAGACTAAGCACCACATCGATTGTTGTTTAAGTTTCATTCCAATTGATGAAGGTAATACATGTCAGGCCAAGTGGACCTGTTTCCTGTTCCGATTGATATGTTCTGATTATTGAAGAAAGTGCCTATTGATTGGTGACCAAATTTCATCCTAATTACCGTTTAAGCTTTCTTCTGATTGGTGACCAAGTGTTGTTTTGATTGATAAACAAATCCTTTGTCTCATATCGATTGATGTTGTCTCCTTCCGATTGGTGTTTAAACTTTTCGATTCATGAACAAATGGCTAGGTTGGTGTTATAAATGTTATATCATATCAATCGGTGTTATGAATGTTCCGATTGATGAATACGTAAGTTATTTTCTTTTGATTGGTGTTATAAATACTATATTCTATCGATTGGTGACCAAATAACTTTAATATCATTTCGATTGATGTTATTTACATACCGATTGGTGTTTATATAATTTTAAACACATCGATTGGTGAACAAAATATCTTTCACTTATATTGTGCATCGATTACTAATGACTTACTCTTGTTTGCATCGATTAATGATTAAAATGGCTTTGGCATCTAATGAAAATTTAAATATTCTTTAAATCATTAAGTTATTCATGTTGTGTACTATGTATCCTTTCATAGTAGGTGAGAAAAGGTGTCAGTAGAAAACATGGTCTCAAAGGACTTCTCCTTTCCTACAAGAAAGAAAGGCACCCATCTACTATAATATGCTGTCAGCTAGAATTATGGACTTCTGCATAAAAAGGTATGGGCTAACTGACACAAGACTTCTCTTGCCTAACATTCTCTTCCAAGTATTGTATGCAAGACTGTGGCACATAGACATAATGTTGGACCTACTATTGGTGCCCTTGGAATCATGCACCAGCTGGAAGACTCTCCTATGTTCCAAGAAGTCAGTAGGCACAAGAAGACATCAATTAGACTCAGAAGAAAGAGAGTAGAAGAAGAAGAGGAAGGGCTCCAACGGTTATCTCCTCAATAGTCATCTTCAACTGCTCCATAAAAGAATGAAGGCTTTGAAGATGTAAGAGGTACACGATCAAGCAAGTGAAAGCACCCAAGAGAAATCTTTTGAAAGCATTAAAGCGATCAAGCCTTATCCCCTTCTGTCTCTCTCTCTCTCTCTTTGTAAATTTGTGAGAGAGAAACATGCGATTCTTGTGTTCATCTTTTAAACCTCTGAGCTCTCAGATTGCTATTGGAGATCAAATATCAAAGTTCCTATTTCCAGAACTTGATCTCCACTGCTTGCTCTAGAAGAGCTGGTTGTTCCTCTTCATTTGAAGAGAAGGCTTGCTGTGCAAGTGTTCCTTTTTGGTAGAAGGGAAGACCAGCTTGTGCTGGATGTCATGACCAGTTGGGGTCTGTACTAGTGTTCCCCTTGTATTAAGGGAAGAACCACGCTGGGGTTTGTTCCAGTAAGTTTGTGTAACGTCGCGACTGTTCGGATCCATGTTTAATGTTTCTAGCGTGGTGCTCATGACCAATGTGGGGTCATACATCCTTGTTTGTGGCCTTTGTGCCTTGAGTGGGTGTTGCGGGCCAAAAATCCAGGCCCATATGACCCACATGTTTTCTGGTGAAGAAGGAGATGGGGTATGTCGTCGCGTTTTGATATGCGACGGTTTCAGTGGTCGCGTTCTTCATATCGGCTATTGGACCGGCTGTGGCGTTGTTCTTAAATGCGTCGGGATAGTATGTGACGATTTAAGAACGTGACGGTTGCTTACGTTGCGTTTTAGGAACTGTCTTTTTGGTGAGGTTACCAATTGGCGATGCTTAGATTTGTCGCATTTAAATGTTAAATGCGACAGCTGCCTCCATTGCGATTTACACTGAGGTTTCAAGATTATGTTTTGTGCCAGACAGAGTAGAGGAGGCTCCGTCTGCCCGAGGGGGAGTTGCTGTGGATCTCATGTGGTGATTTTTGGGTGTTTCGACTTCCTAGTTGCTGGTCCGACGTGGGGTCCACGCGAGGAGGGCATCTGGAGCGTGGATGTGCCGGTGGTGTGATGTTCTTCATGGTTTTCGAGGTCTTCAAGTTGGTAGGGAGACTTCCCTTGTGATTTTGTTTAATTAGAATGGTTTGAAGTTTAGTAGATCATGCTATGTTGGTGGGCTACTGATTATTTATTGTTTTAAAGATTTAAATTGTAGTATAGTTGATGTTTGAAAAGGATTTCCAGAAGTAGAAGGGGGTCTGGCGGTCTGCCTAAAAAGGCGACCGTCTTGTCTGTCACTTTTTGTTGTGAACACGACAAATGGTTCCTTTGCATTCTTAATGCACCTGTTTGACAGCCCACATTTTTAGGGTGAACGCGTTGCTTTGGGTGGTCGCATTTTTGGTGTTTCATCTGACTGGTGTAAATGCGACAATGTCGTCTGTCGCGATTTGCACTCTGATGTAAGGGTTGTCTTGAAGACGACGGGTGGTTCATCGCGAATTGCGTTTGACTGAGTTGGTGGGTATGGTCATGACATGTCAAGCCGTTGCGTCCTTGTCACGCCACTGTGCCTTTCGTATTCGGTTTTGAATCGTGACCGTTAGGGTTGTCACGTTTCTGAAGGCGACGTCTGTGTTAGTCGCGATTCAGCTTCCGAGGTGTGTTTTGTAGAGGTTGAGCTATGATGGTCCGGTTTGGGCTGGTGATGTTTTAAGTTGGTTAATGTTAGTAAAAGCATGTTATAGGGATAATGGTTTAGTGTATGGTTAATGAGTGAGTTATGTTGTTTATGTTACTCATGTTAATTATGCTAATCATGGCAGTTAGGGTAATGTGGTTTGTGTGTATAGTGGTGTGTGGTTGATATGGAGGTCATGTGATGACCAATGATAAGCAAGTTTAGAATATATGATATTGTGGTTTATGAGTAAAGGTTTTATGCATACGTTAAGTGTTCAACACGATTCGTGTTAGCCAAGTGTGGTGGTCCGACGCCTATTCCGAATGCCTCTCTAGTCAGGTACCCCAAGTTCTGTGTGAGCCAGGCACGTTGTGGTTTGTTGTGCTCGGGGTTTGTTCCGGTATTGTGTGTATCGTAGAGGTCTATGCCGTCTTTCTGGACACCCTCACTCCTGTGTTTGCGTTGTATGTCCGGCTGAGGGAAAGACGATAGAGGGGCAGCGACTTGTGTGTTGTGGGTGTAATCAGTCGCTTGTAGCGCGTTTGTGGTTGGGGGTATGTACACCAGTAGACATACTGAACCCCAGCTAGTCTTGTGTTTCTAGTGCTCACTTTAGAGAGCTCCGGCCAGAGTCTCTAAAGGAGCCAGGCATGGCCCTGCAGTTGTATGTGGTCTGCATGTGTGGTTGTAGTGCCCTAGAATTTTACTGAAGTGTATGATGCATTTGTGCATGTGTTTTTACATTTAATAAGTGTGCTGTAATTTTGATGAACTTGACGTCAATATCCACTGACGTTGACTATAGTTAGCGGCATGATCGATTGTCGTCTACTGTCTGTTAACGACAGGTGATTGTGTCATTTATTATTTCTGGAATATTTGGTTTTTCGGGCAAGTAAGTTGACGACATGATCGTTGGACGTCAATCTCTTGGTCGACAACAGCACTGGTTGACGTTAACCTGACTTGCCTGTTTTTGTTGTTACCATTCCGGGGGAGAGAATGTCGGCCATTTTCCATGCATTTAATGGGGAGATCGGGGAATTTTCTAATCCAAGGGTTAGGATTAAGCTAGGGCAATCCATATGGATCCTTTTAAGACCCGGATTTAGCCTTTGGAAGAGGGTTTTTGCACTGTTTCGGAAGAGAGAAAAGAGGGCCGAGAGAAAGGGTTGCAGAGCGTGGTTCGTGCGATCTGGAGCGAGTTGGACCAAGGGGGAACATCAAGGATCGAGGACAGAAGAATCTCTAAGCGTGGGAGCTGTGCTAGAGGCCGGATTTGGGCGTTTGAAGATGGAGTGAGGGACTGTCTTGTTGCCAAGGCGGACATCTTCAAATCTATCTTCATCACTCCAGAAGGAGGGTTAGAGGCAAGTAGCATGGGGGATCGGTTGAGGATAGTACACTCTTTAGATTTACCATTTTTACGTATTTTTAAATCCATCAAATAACATGTGGGAAGGGGTTTAAGTTCTATCTTTTATGTGTGGGTTTCTGTGTTTTCTGGACGGATGAACTCAATGTCCACATCGACCGCCATTTAACTTATGTAAACGACAACATCGACCGCCGTTTAATTCCTGTAAACGTCAAGATTTTGAACGCCTACTATATGTTAATGGCGCTATGTGCCGCTGTCAACTGATGTTAACGACAGGATATGTTGACGTTAACTCTGTGTAAATGTCACGTACCTTGCCGTTAAGTTTATCAGTGTTGTTTTTCTGCAAATCTGATTATTGTTCCTCAACTATGATCTATGCATGTGTGGGGTTTTTCGGTCAGGTTATGTTTTGTGTAAATTAGTACTGTTATATAGTAGGCATGTCATTGCAATGATGTATGTGTTGCCCAGCTAGCAAGCCCAGAGGAGGGATGAATGGGATTCTAAAAACTGATTATCTAAACCTGTCCACAAAAACGTTCACACAACATGCACTTCAATGATTGTTAGTGTTAGTGAAAAGAAAACAACAAACACAAAGCAAGCAATCACACTACACAAGATTTTATCCTGGTTCGGACCTCCTCTCCACAGGAGTCCTACGTCCAGTCCCTGAGCAATAACTCAGTATTCACAACAGGATAAAGATACTTTCTAGTTTTTCTTGATTTTTCGAGATTCATTTTCTGTGCTCAAATATCATGGAAAACTGGTTAGATTAACCTTTATTTTAGTTTTGTTAATCACCAAAATAGATATGTAATTTATCTAAATTACATGGGGATAAACTGATCATTAGTATGGGCTATGTGCAGTTGTTTTTAAAGAATTTTATTTGATTTAGTAAATGGAAATTGAAATAGATGCAAGTTTGATCCATGTTGTAGCATTTTATTAGAAATTGTACAGCTGTTGGATGAAACTACAGACCTATTGTACTCAGTATTACACAGTAATTGCATGATCTTTTCATTGTTGTACCATGCGAATTACTTTGAGTTTATGAGAATTAATCATGAAAAAGTGATATAGGACTCAAAAAATTATGAAAATTTACACGTGCGTAGCATGATTAGAAATATATTTACTATCAAAATTTCAGAATTGTTAGAGCACTATATATATTGTTATGATTTTCTGAATGATAAAATGTATATGGAAATCAATAGATAGGAGAATGTATATGCATGTTAGATTTTGATGTAATCAGTAAAAGTAGTATCATGATAGGTTGTTGTGTATAGTAGAGTTTTGATTTCAGAACTGAGGTAATATGTTGTGTAATATTGCGTTGTTATCTTACTAATTATGCATGAATTTATGAAAAGAAGCATGATAGAATTGCATGTAAATGTTAATTGCATGAATATGTGTTATTGCATTTCTGAAATGAATTGGCCAATGATACATTGCTATTATAGAGATACCTATATGTAACAACACTATGGAATGCCCCTATGGTAATAGTTCACCTACATGAATTGACTATTGAATCCGTGGGCAACGGATTGAAATCTTGGAGGTAGACATGTTCTACTGGTTAAGGTGGGAATGACTTTCTCTGGTATTGCACAATAACCAAGACTTTATCATTATTTTGCCTAGGTGATAAGTGAATGACTACATGCTACATGATCTCTATTAATAGTGGGGCTATGTCTTAGCAACTATACTACTGATAAATGATCTACATGCTACATGATAAATGAACTACATGCTACATGCAAATTGACTACATGTTACATGATGATTAACTACATGTTACATGATATAGATTACATGTTACTTGAAATTGATTTCATGCTACATGACATTGAACACATGTTATAAGAATTTGACTAAATGCCATGCCACATGAAAATGCTTCGATCATTTGTTTAGTTATGAAACGTAAACCATAAGTTACATGAAATTGTTTTACTTTTCATGATAAATAACCATGCCATGTAAAGAATGATTGCCAAACGAATTAGTGCATGCTAATAGGAAGAGCTATATGGTATCAAGGATGTGAAAAGAAATATGCTACCATGTTTTTAAACTTAGTATATGATATATCTTGAACTGTCTTTCATGTGACTTGCTGGGTCTTTTAGACTCACACTTGATTAACATTTCAGGAGAGACTGAGGATACCCAGGAGTTAGTGCACTCCGACTCGGAGTGTGAGGACGTGGAGGCTTAGTGCTTTTTCTTTGAGTGTGCTTGAGAGATTATGTATGTGAGAATAAGATGTACTTTGAGTTTTATGTATTTGGACTTATGAATTGTAATAATTTGGACTATTGCAATCCTTCCTTTATGCTTTAGACTTGGTAATTGGATACATTGTTGATTGAAAAATTTGGTTCCATATTCCATTGCAACTTGTTGGAATTTAAATTGTCATTTATGTATATCTCAATCTGTAGCGACTATTGTTGGATATTTTCCACTGTAATACCTCTATTGAATCCAATGTGAGTTGGACTAACTGTACTGGGTTCAAGAGGAGTGTTATAGAGATTGGTATCAGAGCGTCCCAGGTTGAGCATGTTCATAAATGAAAATATCAACACTGTGTTCCTATCCTTAAGTCTGCATAAGGAATTAGTCCAAGATTTATGTAGAATAACAGGTTATTATAATAAATCTTGTTTTGCAGACTATGGCTACCCGTGGTCGTAGAGGAGCAGGCTCGACCCGAGGCGATGAATCGGCAGGAGGTTCGCAAGCTCCAGCTCAGCAGGCGCCGGATCAGATAGGCGCACCTTTACCACCCCCACCACCACCTGTGGATTATGGAGTTTTGATGCAAGGGCTTGTGCACGCGATGCAAACTCTATTGCCCAGCTAGTAAGCCCAGAGGGGGGGTGAATGAGATTCTAAAAATTTGTTTAAATAAAAACCTGTCAACAAAAACGCTTAACTGAAAAACACTAAGATTGATTGTTAGTGTTAGTAATAGAGAAGACAAGAGAGAAAACACACAATCACACAACACAGGTAATTTTATCCTCGTTCGGACCTCCTATCCCAAGGAGTCCTACGTCCATCCCCCAAGCAACAACTTGGGACTTCACTAACCAAGGGTACTGTCCCCCTTAAGGACCCTTACACATCCAGCTGCAACTGGCCTTCTCTTCTAACCCCGAAGAGGTACAAAACCACCCTGATACACAGGTCTTCCTTCCTTAACGAAGGGAATATCAACCATTTGTTTCCAATAGGTCTTCTCTTCACAACCCGAAGAGGAACTTCACAACAGATGTGAATAAAAGCAAATGGCCCCTAGACCAAGCTTACAACAAATGCTTGATCCGATGCAATGTCTGAGAGAGAAGGATTTTCACTAGATGAAAACTCTCAACTACAAAGGCTCTCCAAAAGCTAAGCAAATGAACACGGAGAGCTAAGAGCTACAGAAGATTATGGAGTGAAGCTTTGGGGCTCTTGTTTCTGATGCTCGCAAGTTGAAGGTTGGTTCTCTGAAAGCTCTAAGGTGCAAAAGTTGTTCTTCATGGAGACATCAGTCTTCTATATATCTTCTCTTGAAGAATATAGCCGTTGAACTGGCCGTTGTCTCTATGATAGACGCACGTTAGACAGCATGGTCCGAGGTGTATGGCAGGTAAGCTTGCAGCCATTTAATGCTATGGAGCCATGCATGCAAAGAGAAGATTCACCCAGATATCCTTCAGCTTCTAGTTGTCCAACGTTGTAAGACTTGGTACTCACAAAGACCTGCACACAATAAATGCCAAATCGTAGACAGCTAGACTGTCTCTATGCTTGTCAGTCAACGTTAGAAACCATGAAGTAAGAACGTACACCAAAATAGAAATGCTATTCTATCACCTGATAAAGTATTTGCTATTGTATCATGGGTGTAAAAAGCATTCAGACATGCGACATGCAGATGATGTGTACAGTCAAAATAAAAGCAAGGATATTAGTGATGCACGCGGGAAGACTTTGACTTTCACAGTATTTGAAAATACATTTGAATATCATGTATGAAATCGATGTAATCCATGAAGTTGTTATGACAATAAAATAGTTGTTCAACTTATGAAATCATTGTTTATGCAAATCGTTATAAAAATATAGGCAAATCGTTGTTCAAACATAAAAAAATCGTTGTTTGAGCAAATCGTTGTTCGAACATAAACAAATCATTGTTTGAGCAAATCGTTGTTCAAACATAAACAAATCGTTGTTCAAACATAAACAAATCGTTGTTTGAGCAAATCATTGTTCAAACATAAATAAATCAATGTACAAGCAAATCGTTGTACAGATATAAGCAAATCGTTCTACAAGAGAAAGCAAATTGTTGTACAAATATAAGTAAATCGTTGTACAAGCATAAGCAAATCATTGTACAAGAGAAAGCAAATTGTTGTACAAGCAAATCGTTGTACAGATATAAGTAAATTGTTGTAAAAGTATAAGCAAATCGTTGTACAAGAGAAAGTAAATCGTTGTACAAGCAAATCATTGTACAAGAGAAAGCAAATCGTTGTACAAGCAAATCGTTGTACAAGCATAAGCAAATCGTTGTTTTCACTTATCGAATCATTATAACAATCAAATTGTTGTTTTTAATAATCAAATTGTTACAACAATCAAATCGTTGTTTCTCTTAAGAAACTGATGACCGAATCGTTGTTTTACTTATGAAATCGATGTGAAACCGAAATCGTTGTTTCACTTACGAAATCGATATGAGACCGAAATCGTTGTTACACTTACGAAATCATTGTAAAACCGAAATCGATGTTACACTTACGAAATTGTTGTGAGACCGAAATCGATGTTACACTTAACAAATCGTTGTGAGACCGAAATCGTTGTTTCACTTAACAAATCGTTGTGAGACCGAAATCGTTGTTTCACTTAACGAATTGTTGTGAGACCGAAATCGTTGTTTCACTTAACGAATCGTTGTGAGACCGAAATCGTTATAGCGATAGAATCGTTCTTTTTCTTATGAAATCGTTATGCCATAAAGGAAATCGATATGGACTTAGAGGAAATGCAGGCTCTGAACTTTAAATGATACAGTGTAAGAATTACTTACAGATTAGGATCGATTTATTCCCTGTGGATGAACTTCATAAAAACTTGTTAGAAAATAATTGTTAAGGTTTTGTTAATCACCAAAATTGTATATAATTAAATAAAATTATATGGGGATGGACTGATCATCAATATCCCCCTTTTTGGTGATGACAAAACATAACAAAATATAACATATAATGTTCTGAAATAAACTTGAGTAAATTTTCTAAAATGAGGATTTTGTTGATATGTATTTCAGAATGTTTTATTTTCTCCCCCTTTTTGTCATTAAGCAAAAAAGAATCATAACACACAAGAGAGAATAGAAGAAAGATAAATGAGAGCCAGAAGAAACATTATATTATATCACTGAGGAGGTACAGGAATGTAGAAAGCAGGGGATAGGAGGGAGGCATAGCGAGTAATGATCGGCCATGCCTTGCGTTCCTATTCTTCAAAATAACCTTGGAAGGCTCCATAAACCATAGAGTAGGAAGGTCCCGTAACAGGAGCCATCCTCTGGATGTGCAGTTGCCTTTGAGCTTCCACAAAATTTCCTTACTCATCCTTGCCAAGAGACATTTTGTAAGTGCTGGAAGTACCAAAGCTAGCATGTTGGAGGAACTGATCAATGGAAATGGGTAGAAGATCTGCTGGTGCTTCAGTTCCTTTTTCATTGAAAGATAGACTTTGTATCTCTCAACCCACATATCAAATGGGTCTCGAACAAGATGAATGGAGTTAAGATCTAGAAATTGTATAGTAGATAGAGGAGGTTGATTTGATCTGGCCTGAGAAGCATTGAGATCAAGAAGCTGCTGAGCAGTGAGAGGGTAAAGTCTTTCCGAGTCTGATGGAGATAACCGCTTTTTTTTTTTTCAATAAGCAGGGCAACAGGGTCAGCGACCGGTCAGGTGCATTTTCCTCCAGAGGAGGAAAATGTGCTCACCCCCCCAGGCGATCAACCCATTGCCAAAATTTTATAGATATGATCAAGATGAACAAAGTACATGATACACCCGACACCTTCTGAAACTTCAACCTACTAGAATTAGTAAAAACCAAAGTAGGAAAACCACAATGACTAGAAAGTAGAAAAACAGGGCTCTTTAAGGAATCCGAAAGCTTGGTAGGCCAACTTTATCCACAAGAAGCGCACCCCTAGAAGAGGGAGGTAGCAATATGAAGTCAGAGTAAACCATATTGTCCGCCTGAGCACATGCATGATTGGCCAGGCAGTCCGCCACCTGGTTTCCTTCCCGGAAAGTGTGCTGAATTGTCGGCTTAAGGTGTTCAATCATCTTGCATATACCCTTCCACCAAGGGAAAACCGACCAATGAGGACACCGCCCAGAGTGGATAGCACCAACCAGCAGGGCCGAATCAGAATAAAGAGTGGAGACAGGAAGCCGCCTCTCAAGTGCCAAACGCAAGCCATCATGCATCGCCCTCAACTTAGCCAGGAGGCTACTGCCAGCGCCATAGTAGAATGCAAATCCATAGATGAATTGACCTCTAGAATCCCTGAAACAGCCACCGCCCCCACAGATGCCAGTAGACCGTTTGAACGCCCCATCCACATTGAGACAGTAGTTATGATGTGGACGAAGCCATTTTACCGGGAAAGGAACTTTGAGCTTGACCAACGGATGAATGTTAAACCCCTGAAGAGCATCAGCCTGAGCAGAAGAAATAGACCGAGAGAAATGCATCGTATTAACAATTCGGTGCGCATTAAACATGATGGACTGCTTAATATCGTCAATAGTCCGAAGGGTGCCCTCCATTCTAGCAGTGCATCTGAACTTCCATATTTCCCAAATCATTAACAGGCAAACCAGCAAACCAGCAAAATGATAAGCCGAACGCAAATTTGAGTTAGCAATAATACTCCAACATCTAATAGTAATATGGTCGCTCCATGTAGTTTTATTGTGGAGCAAAGGCGCCACCCAAGACCATAACTCCGTGGCAATGTCGCTAGAGATAAACAGATGGTCCAGAGATTCTAGGTGATGGTCCGCACAGCATACACATTTAGAAACCACCGGGATGCCACATTCCATAATGCGAGAATCCACCTGAACCGCCCTATGAAGGATCTTCCACATGAACATGGCAGAACGAGGAGGAAACGCATGATGCCACAGTTTAGTAAAAGCAGGCCGGCGAATACCATTATGAGAAGCAAGACAGTAGGCCGATTTTACAGAAAACTCGCCATGAGTAGATCCTTCCCAAATAAACACATCCTGCCGCTGAGAGAGGAGGGAATGAACCTCATGCGGATTGTAGCTCAAACTGTTCCAAATACTTTCGTGTGGTGAAAGGACCATATCCCGAACTGATATTCTAGGCCACTGCTGAGTATCGGAAGCCGCATTCCTCATGCCATGCAAAACAGTACATTTTCCAATCCACTTATCACGAAAGAAATCCACCGTGGAACCATCGCCCGTCAACCACCTAGAATTATCCAGAACAATATCCCTAGTCAGCAAGAAGTTCTTCTTAGAAATACCATAAGGGAAGGGGTTGAAAATGTCCCTAAGGTGTGAACCTTTCAAGAACCTTTTTTTGGCATAAGTAGACCAGAGGGAATTGCCATGCAAAATAGACCATAACTGTTTAGCAGCCATAGCAATTTGTAAAGTCTCAATGTTTCTGAAATTAAGGCCACCTTCAACAAAAGGTTTTTGCAACCTGTGCCAACTAACCCAATGGCGACGATGGCTACCATCAGCTCCTTGCCAGAAAAAATTGGCACAAACCCTGTTTATCTGATGACAAATAGACTTGGGGATAGAGATTGAACTAGCCAAGTAGACGGGAAGACTTAAAAGAACTACCTGATAAGCACAGCCCGCCCGGCTTGGGACATCGATTTGGCCCTCCAACCTGCTAATTTGCGGGTGAGTCTATCAACCAAGAATTTAAAGTCTTGAGTCTTCAGCCGTTTGGGTTTTAAAGGAGTTCCCAGATAGATCATACTACCATGGTGACAACGATAACCAGTGATATGAGAAATTCTAGTAGCTAACACTTTAGGGGCCTTAACAGAGAGTTGAATACAACTCTTACTGGATTCACCTGTTGACCAGAGCTCAATTCATAGGCATGCAGGAAAGATAACAAAGTTTTGACATTAAGAATACCCGCATTCATAAAGATCAGAGTGTCGTCAGCATAAAGGAGATGAGAAACCTTCAAACAACCCCTGGGGCTACTATAGTGCTGAATCCGACCAGAGATAAAGAGCTGTCTCAATCCACGACTAAGGACCTCAGAAGCAATAATAAATAAGATAGGAGCTAGAGGATCACCTGCCGAATACCTCTAGTGGATTTGAAAAATCCAGCCAACGAGCCATTGAAGCTAACAGAAGACCAACAATTAGATAGAACCATGGCAATGTAAGAAGTAAACTTAGGAGAGAAACCAATTTGTTCATGACCTGTAGGATGAAGTCCCACTCCATTCGATCATAAGCCTTGGCCATGTCCAATTTGAAAAGAATATTATGACCTCTCACCTTACGGTCAATGTCTCTCAAAATATGTCTAGCAAGAGAAACATTATCCAGAATGAATCTCCCTTTGACAAAAGCACTTTGCTCCTCAGAGATGATAGAGGGTAAGATAGGAGCAAGTCTGTCACAAAACACCCTGGTAATAATCTTATAGACAAAGTTGCACAGGGTAATAGGCCTAAAATCACTGAAAGTTTGAGGCTCATCAACTTTAGGAATCAAGGTAATTATGGAAGACGTAAGCCCACGGGGAAGAGTATAACCCACAAAAAAACCTTGTACAGCAGCTATAACATCGTCACCAATGATGGGCCAACAGTGAGTGAAAAACAAGCCCGAGAAACCATCCGGCTCAGGAGCGCTGTGGCCATTCATAGCAAAAACAATAGACCTCACCTCATCCGCCGAAGGTGTCCTGCAGAGCATGTCATTATGTTCCTGAGTAATAACAGCCGGGATATTATCCAAAATATTATGATCGATAACATGATTTTGAGAGGTGAGTATCGACTGGAAAAAAGTAGCTACTTCATGGCGGAGCACATCCTGATCCATGCACCAATGCCCATCAATTTTTAGTCTATGAATGAAACTCTTCCGCCTGTTACACTTGACCGTGGCATGATAAAAAGAAGTATTCCGTTCACCATTTGTAAGCCAATCCACCCTCGATTTTTGTTTCCAAAAGTCTTCCTCCCTGGCAAGAGCAATATTAAGATTGGCATTGGCTGTGTCAAGAGCAGACCTGTTATCATCAGAAGACACCAGATCAAAAGCACTTTGAAGTTTGTCCACCTGCTCCGAGGCCAAAATAACCATTTGCTGAACATTACCAAAGACATCACGGTTCCAACATTTGAGGGCAGACTTAACCTCTTTAAGCTTCACCTGCAGCCGGACCAGAGGATTCCAATGTTGGAAATCATTCCTCGTCCAGGATTCATCCACAAGAGCAAGAAAAGTCTCATCTTTCTCATTCACAATCATATGTGGGCCAACCCAGCACATTATATAGGCCATGGCCCAAACCAATTTTCATCTCTCATTCAACGTGGCCCAGCCTACTTTGAAAATACACATTTCTTGTCAGCCCACTATGAAAGCACATCCCCTGGGGTGGCCCAACTCTCATATTTTACCCAAGATCAGGTCCACCATACTAATTTGTTCCATAATGGGCCATCTTTCACCCAAGCAGAAACACAATATTTTCAATGGCCTTCCACCTCCACTCCTTACCCAAAAGATGAACAATATGTCCCTCCTACAGAATTGAGTTTGCTTTATCAAGATCCACAAGGGGAAATTCAAGGACCCTTTCTTGGTACTGAAATCATCTCATGGTTCAATGAAGGATTCTTTAGTACTGATCTGCATGTATGTTTATCAAATGCTCCAAAGGGTACACCTTTCCAACCACTTGGAAAGATAATGCCACATTTGATACAGAGCGATCAACCGATTGTGGCCCAAGCCCAAAGTCCTCCTAACAACAACTTTCATCCTTGGGTCCAATTTCAAATAATAATCATGATCAAGGCCATGATGGGGGACAACATGCAGATCCGCATTCCATTTATACTTCTCCCCCACCGTCAGGCCTATTTGATAATCAATTTGGGCAATCTATACAAAAGATCTATGATGCTCAACAAGTCTTTGAGCAAACATTCGCCCACCAACAACAAGAATTGGAAAAATCTTTTACCAAAACTGACCTTCTAATTGATCAATTGATAGAAATCAGAAAGAAGCAAAATATTCAATTACCCACTCAATCAATTGACAATTATGAAAATCAATATCATGATTTTGATCAGCAATTTGACCCACAACTTTCACTTGAAACTTCACAGCCTAATGTGATTATGGACATGTCCACTTGGCAAACTGAGTGTAATTTTAATAAGTCAGATCAAGAGGAGATGGGTAGTACTACAAATCAATCCATGATTTTTACCCAACTTGAATTTGACTGCCAAGAAGAGCCCAGCCATGATGTCACCTGTGAAGAATACTCTAGGGAGTTAGTTGAACTCAAGTTGGAGGGAGAACAAGAGGAAGTGGACAAGCTAGATGATGATAAAACTTTATTTCTTGCCCTTCCTAGGTCTGATGTGACCTTAACCCAAGGAGGGGATGAAGAAAATATGAGTTTGGAGATGGAACGGAGTCAAGTCATAAACCATTCTACTTGGATAGGGGAAGAGTTGAAAATTTTGCATGGCAGTAACTCTAATGGGGACTTTCATGATTTAGGGGATGATGTGGATCTAACACCCATCCTTGACATTGGCAAAGCTAAAGTCAATTTGAACATTATGCACTTAGCCAACTGGTCAAATCCACTTGGAATTGATGAAAATCTTTGTGTTAAAGAGCCTCCACATCCCATTCCCAACAATTATGGCCTCCTTGACACTAGGCATATGGTGGAATCTCCAAGGATCCATAATACCCAAACCCATTCTCACCTCAACAATATGAATATGAATCCTAAAATCGAGGTTGAAGAAAAGAATTTGAAAAAAATTAAGGTCCGAATTGAAGTGTTCAATACATTTGAAGACCTTAAGTGTGTAGAGGAATATTTTATAATTGAAGACATGATTCTTCTTCTATCATTTTCTGACTCTCTTAGGCAACATGTTGACCAACGTATGTATAGATCCAGTCTTTTCCTCAAATGGTATAAGAGCTGGCACTTAAAGGAGGATAAGATCACATGGTGGCTCATTCTTAATGCAACTCGTTGGTTATGGAGCTTCATGGTGTCTGGCTGAAGATGTTAAACTTAGCGCTTATTGGGAGGCAACCTAATATTTTTAGGATATTTAACTTATTTCTTCGTTTCTATTGTGTTCTAGGTTTTTGAAGGCCCATCATCTTTGATAAAGCTAGTGTGCAACCACCCGCATGTGATCATTAGGTTGCATCTCTCCTTTCTTAACTTACATTGGCTTTATTCTATTGTCATTACTTTTATGCCATTAAGGACAATGTCATTTAAGTTGGGGGGAGAGACAAATTGTATTTTAAATTTTTGTCCCTAACATTGTGCTTCATGCTTCATATTTCATGCAAGAAAATTTTATTTTCTAGCTTGACTCATAGTATGTTCTTGTGAAGGTGGTGAGTTGAAGGGGTAAGTTAACTAGTTATGTTTTTAGCATCTTCCTCAAAATACATTTGAAATTTCATCAACACAATAAAGTATTGTTTTGAGCTATTAAATGGATGATGAGAGTTTTACCGAACATTCAGGTTGATTGATTGATATTCTACATTCCTATTGATGACCAATCGTGAGGAAAAAGCTACCTGCCTACAAAAAAATGTGAAAATGTGTGGAGTAGTGAAAAAAAAGAGAAAAAAAGAAACATGGAAAATGTCCCTGATCTTAGTAACCGGGCCTGTGACTCCTAAGGTAAGAGTTGAGGCTCGCGTCAAACGGTGAAGGGAAGTGTAGCACCATGTAAATGGAAAAAAAAAAAAGAAGAGAGCATGAAAAGAAAAAGAATTAGGTGGAGTGAAAGCTACCTGTAATTCGAGGATCGAATTTAAGGAGTGTAGAGTTGATACCATCCTTGAGTGATAGGTAAAAAGCACATGCATCCTCTTTTTGATGCTCAAACATTGAACAAAAAGTCATGAAATTTTGTGTGTATCTTGAGGAACTGTCTAATGACATGAACTGACATTTTTTGCCTTTGACACTCTAAACTGGAACTTGAAATACTTATGATCAAGCATCATTCTTCTTTCCTTGTCATGAAGTATGATGTTTTGAACTATTGTTTGTCCTAATTATTCACTTGTGTGCATTGCTAAGGGACTAGCAATGAGTAAGTTGGGGGGTGTGATAATTGCGCTGTTATTGATGATAATCATGTTATTTTATTATCTTATGGTCTTTAATTTCACACAAACTCATTGTCACTTTATTACAAAAATGATAATTGATTAAATCTCTATTGTGTTGTATTTGCAGGATTAATGGGCCAAGAAATGAAGTGTCAAATGGGCCAATAAATTTGATTGGATCAAGAGAGAATAATGAGAGATTCTATATATTTTTTAAATATTCCCTCTCTCTCTTTCTTTTCAAAAACACTTTCTCATTTTTAAAATCCCTCTCCTATTTTCTAAAAATCTCTCTTTCCTTTTCTCTCTCCCCCTTCCTCTCTTTCTCTACCACTTTATAAACCTCTCCTCTCTCTCTCTTGCTTTGATTATTCTTCCCTCTCTCACTTTCCCTCTTCTCTCCCCCCTCTCTCCTCCGATCTCTTCTTCCTCCCTTCTCTTCTCCTCCTCTTTCTCTTTCCCGTCTTCTTCCTCTCCTCTTCTTCCTCTCTCTTCCTCGTCTCTCTCATCTGTCTTCTCTCTCTTTCTCGGTCTCACACAGAGCAGCAGCAGCAGCAGCCTCAGCCCGCGCCCGCCTGGCTGCTGCCCCGCCTCAGCCCGCGCCCGTGCCCCGCGCACGCCCCGCGCCCCGCTTGCGCACGCCAGGAGCCCGCCTGCCCCCCGCCCAGCGCCCCGCACGCGGTTATGATGGAGATAACCGCTCACATTTAGACAAAAGAGGGGCAAGAACATCAGACTTGATGTGGCCCTGATGATATTCCCGGTAGACGAATCTGTGGAATGCAAGGGAATTTCCTTTCTGCACTGAAATGCGCCCCATGACCCTAGCAAATCATTCAAAAATAAGAGTGCCTACTGCAGATTCCATGACTAAGGAATGAAGTGGAGGCAGAAACACAACATCTGGTATCTCCAATGTGGCTAAATCCACTTAGATGGAGGTGGAATGAGCAGCATCCAAACCAAGAAGAGAAATAGCCTGCCGGAACTGGCCAAGCTGAACTTCGGGTAGATTATTGAGATAGCTGAAATCGTTAAACATCTGGAAATAGCGGATAAGCTTGATCTCTTTCTGAATAAACGGACCCTAGGTATTCTTGTGATGAATCACAAACCACTCAGAGAGAGTGAGTGGGTGATCCCTAGGTGGGAATCGAGTAGAGATGGTAGATATGAATTGCCTGTATAAAGACTGATGGCCCCGAGCCCACTGATTTTCAGTTTTTTCCTCAGTCATAGAGAAAATTTTTGACTGTTCAGCTTTTGAAAGAGAAGAGAAAGGGAGAACAACATTTAAGTGGTCGGTGAGATGTAGGTGAGGAAGGCCAAAAATGGTGGCAAATGTGCATTTCTAGAGGAATTCACAATAGATAGTCCTTCTTCGATTTTCAACAGTGAGAGAAAACCAAAGAGGTGGAAAACGAGGCTCAGAAGAAATAGCAAGGTTGGAAGATATTTTTCTCTTTTTAGGAACATGGATGGAAGAGCCTGTCCTATGAATGTGAGTGCCAACTGACAGGACTGAGCGAAGTATGGCTACTTCAAACTCATCTTTGATGTCCTGGATAAAGGGACCTTCAAGTTGGGCACCCTCTGGAATGATGGTCACAAAGGAGGGAGGAGTAGGAGGATGAAGAAAAGAATAAGAAGTAGAGGGAGGTGGTACAGATGGTCCAGCTGATGAAGGACCAGAAGATGAGGCTCCAATTGAGGAGGATGCTGAAGGTGCCTTAGAAGGAGGAGGAGGAATGAATGTAGAGGAAATAGGAGAAGAGGAGGTTGTGGTAGGAAATGGTGTAGGTGAGGAAATGTTTTTGGGAAGAGGTTATTTAATGGTGGCAGGAGCTGGAGGAGCAGTGGTAGATGAAAGTGGAGAAGGAGGGGCTGGAGTTTGAAGAGGAGAAGTAGGGGGCTCTGGGGGCACAGCCTCTTCTACAGGTGCTTCAACTCTTCCATGCTCATCCTGAGATTCCACTGGCCTGGAGGGCCCTGACTCATCCACAACTAGCCTTGGAGGCCCTGCCTGCTCAACCGATGGCCCTGGTGGCCCAGATGCATCTTGTGCTGGCTGATCCTGACTTGATTCCTCAACAACCTTTGGCCCTGATGACCCTGAATCCTCAACACCAATTGGCCCTGATGGCCGGACTTCTTCTACTGAAACTGGCCCTGACGGCCCTGAAGATTCTGGAACTGCATGAGTGGGAGCAGGTGGGGCAGTGGAGGCTAAATGTGCCCTCACCACATCTGAATGATCTGTCACTAATGTTTTCATACTTCCCAACTCAGTTTTCATCCACCTCAGTGCTGCTTTTTACCATACTTAGCTCTTTGACTGCAGAGCTCTGGCTCATAAAAAGGGATGAGATATCTGACTGCACAGAGCAAAGAATTTGCCCTTATGAATCTAATCTCTCAATCACTGGCTTCAGGTTCACTCTGAGCTTCTTCTTCTTTGACCTTCAGTGTGCCTTATTAGTAAGTAATGGAATTTCAGTGGCTACACCTTTGCCTTTATCACTGGTGCCAACAACTGGCTCTACATTATCAACAGGAACTTCACCTTCATCCGAGGTGCTCTCCACAACACCTTCTTGAAACTGATCAACATGGGGGCTAGCCACGGGCTCCCCCTGAACATCTACTGCCATTTCAGCCACATGCTCCTCCTGAGCAGGAGCATCCTCTACCTGAACATCACTGTGGCCTGGTGCCACAACTTCCAGAACAACTTCTTCTTGCTCCCCCTGAATGCTGGCGATAGTATCCAATACTTCATGAAGAATAGATGTAATAACTGTCGTGGGGGTATCAACCTCTGATGATTGCCCAACGGGCTCAATGTGTCATGGAGGAATTTCTTCAATTCTTCTTGGACTAGCCACTGGTTCTTCTGGCCTGACTGCTGCTGCTGCCTCTTCTAGGACTGCTGGGGTTGCTGGAGCTTCTGCGACAGGGTCTTCAACCCTCACTTCTGCCTCTGCCTCTGCTTCTGGAACATGAACTTCTTGAGCTTCTCCAATAATGGCCTCACCTTCAGCGACTGAAGTCTTGGTCCAAACACCAGCTACTAAAGAAAAATCATTTTTCTTTAAATTTCTAGACCTGATAGTCTGGCCCATCTTCCCTGAAACTTCACCATTTAAATCTATATTGAAATGCTTGAAAATCCTTGTCAGCAGGTGAGCATGAGGAAGGGACACATTGAGCTTGTTCTTCTTGTCCCATAACATCGTAGTTGCAAACTTCATTCTTCCAATAATCACCTCTGCCATATTGATATCTTGGTTCTGAATCGCCCAGAACATCATGTCTGAATCTGCCTTAGGGCAAGTGGAAAAAGTAGCACTTCTGGGCACTAGGATCTGACAAACTATGAAGTGAAGAATCCTATTGAAAATATTCAACTGTTTTATATCGATTTTACCATCCTTCAACTTATATTTGTACCAATAATCCCCAGTCCCTTGACATGAATGTCGACACTGTCTACCCCACTGCGACAGCTGGTAGACACTCCAAACAGACTCTCCAACATATCATATGTAATGTTAATGGGAGTACCTTTGACTGTGGAGGTCAGGGACCTGTCCTCTTCAGATTTTAAACAGGTATAGAAAGCCTTCACCAAATTTGGATAGCTTGCCTCTAAAATAGTCACCATCTTTGTCCACTTCATCCTCTACATTACTGCTACCACACTGTGCATCCCGTTCTTCTCCAAATCAGCCACATCCACTGCCTTGTTACCACAGAGCTTCGTCTTCAACGCTGCAAACTGTTCCTGCTGCTCTGCTGTGAGGAACGCAACGCCGTAGCCACCAACAGTGCCGGAGACCCCAGAAACCGCCATGGATTTGAATAGGGAAAGGTTCTGGAGGATCGTGGGAAGGAGTAGAACAGAAGCCCTCAAGAGATTTTGGCGCGAACAAAGGGATTCTTTCGAAATAACACAGAGAGGATGCCGGAATCGGTAGGGTTTATCATTCCAGGCAAGTCGAAAGAGATGAGAGAGAAAGGTGGAATCAGTATGACAGATTACGGGATTAAAAGCGAAAGTTAAAGTTACTTTTGAAAGGACACCGCAATAAATGCAGAAAATGACAAAAGAGGAGACGATTTCGCAATAGATAAGGTCTTTTTAAAATACTGAACCGTCAAAGCAATTTATGACGCACGCACTTAAAGGATTTTCTTAATTCCAGGGGAGAGAATAAGCATTATTCTGAAACTATTATTATTACAGTTACGTGCAGAAAATCTATTACAATTACACATGCCCAATTCCCTTCTAAGAGATGTAAATCTCTCTTTAAGTAAGACTTTTGTAAAGATGTCTGCCAACTGATTCAACGTATCTATAAAAGAAATATTTATATTTCCATTAGCTACATGATCTCTAATAAAATGATATCTAACCTCTATATGCTTTGTCCTGGAGTGCTGAACTGGATTTTTGGTGAGATTTATCGCACTGGTGTTGTCGCACAACAATGAAATGGTCTTGATGTGTAGTCCATAATCCTCAAGTTGCTATTTTATCCATAGTAGTTGAGTGCAACAGCTTCCTGCAGTTACGTACTCATCTTCAGCTGTTGATAGTGCTACTAAATTTTATTTCTTTGAGGACCATGAAATCAAGCATTCGACAAGAAATTGACAACTTCCACTGGTGCTTTTTCTATCTACCTTGCATCCAGCATAGTAAGCATCAGAATATCCTACTAAACTAGTTTCATATGATTTTGGATACCATAAACCTAGATCATGAGTTCTAGCTCGATATCTAAAAATTCTTTTAACAGAAATTAAATGAGATTCTTTAGGATCAGCCTGATATCTTGCACACATACATACACTAAATAGAATATCAGGTCGACTAGCAGTTAAGTAAAGTAATAATTCTATCATACCTCTGTAAAGTTTTTGATCTACTTTCTTACCATCTTTATCATTGTCTAACCTTGTAGATGTGCTCATTGGTGTGGACAGTGGCTTTGCATTGTCGAATCCAAATTTCTTTAATAATTCCTTGGTGTATTTCGTTTGGCAGATGTGTGTGCCATCTTTGCCTTGCTTGATTTGAAGTCCAAGAAAATAATTGAGTTCCCCCATCATGCTCATTTCGAATTCTCCCTACATAAGCTTTTCAAAGTACTTGCACAAAGATTCATCAGTAGATCCGAATATTATATCATCCACATAGATTTGCATAAGTAATATATTTTTGACTTTTGACTTAATAAATAAAGTGCTATCTACCTGTCCTCTGATAAAACCATGGTTTAATAAAAATACACAGCCTTTCATACCATGCTCTAGGTGCTTGTTTTAAACCATATAGAGCTTTATGCAATTTGAAAACGTGATTTGGAAAATCTTCATCATCAAAACCAGGAGGTTGTTCTACGTAGACTTCCTCCTTTATGTATCCATTTAAAATTACAGATTTTATATCCATTTGAAAAAGTTTTAAATCTAATACAGATGCATAAGCAAGTAGAATCCGAATTGCCTCTAGTCTAGCCACTGGTGCATAGGTTTCATCGAAATCTATGCCTTCCTCGTGGGAATAGCCTTGAGCAACCAGTCTAGCCTTGTTTCTAGTGATAACACCAGCTTCATCCAATTTATTCTTGAACACCCATTTGGTGCCAATCACAGGATGATCTGATGGTCTCAGAACAAGGGACCAAACTTACTTTCTCTTGAACTGATTAAGTTCATCTTGCATGGCTAAAATCCAAGATTCATCAGACAGTGCTTCATTGACTGTCTTTGGCTCAATTTGAGAAACAAATGCTAAGTAATCACATGGAATAATATTACCTCTTGTTCTTACCCCAACAGATGGATCTCCAATGATGTTGTCTCTTGGATGATCCTTCTTGTATCTCGATTCCTTTGGAAGATCATTATGAGATTTTTTTTCTGTTGCAATTCTTCAAAGGGTGGATCTTCATTATCCTTGATAGATGTATCCCTTAGTTTCTTGGATAACTTTTCTGCATTTTCATCATCACTATCTACTTTCTTTCTCAAGGAAGGGTTAGATTCATCAAAAATAACATGGACAGTTTGCTCAATTAATAAACTTTGTTTATTAAAGACTCTATAACCTTTAGGTTTAGAAGCATACCCCATGAATATTCCTTCATCAGATTTGGAATCTAACTTACCAATATCTCTCTTACCATTATTGTGGATGAAGCAAGGGCATCCGAACGTCTCAGCACCAAGGACACCACAACAAAATGGAGTAGCAGAGAGGAAGAATAGAACATTATTGGATATGGCCAGAACCATATTATCAGAATACAATCTTCGTAGATATTTCTGGGCTGAAGCAATCAACACAGCATGTTACATAATAAATAGAGTGATGATCTGGCCAATCCTGAAAAAGACAGCGTATGAACTTTACAAGCAAAAGAAGCCCCTTGATCATCACAGAATTCTGTAAATTTTTCATTTTGAAATTCTCCTCCATGATCTGATCGAATACTAATTATGCTGAACTTCTTGTCCTTCTGAACTTTCTTACTGAACTTAACAAAGCTGTCAAACGTGTCATCTTTATGCTCCAAGAATGATACCCATGTAAATCTTGAATAATCATCAACTATTACGAATCCAAAATTCTTTCCTCTAAGGTTGGTGGTTCTCATCGGCCCAAATAAATCCATATGCAGTAGCTCTAATGGTTTGGAGGTGGTTACTACTATCTTTGATTTGAAATATGTCTTTGCATGCTTCCCTTTTGCACAAGGTTCACATACACCTTCTATTTTTGAGCTTATTTTGGGCAAGCCTTCCACTAGATTTCGCTTGATCAATTTTCTAATTCCATCCAAACTGCAGTGATCCAATCTCCTGTGCCATAGTTCAGCTGATTGATCTTTATTTACTACAAGGCATACATCCTGATCCTTCAACTCTTCTAGATGAAGCACATATAGATTCTTTTCTCTGTAGGCTTCGAATACTGTTACACCATCTTTCATAATTATGCACTTTGACTCTTGAAACCTGATTTGGTGACCCTTGTCACATAGCTGGCTGATACTTATCAAGTTGTGCTTGAGTCCTTAAACACATAGCACATCTTCAATGAGAGTTCTACCTTGGCTACTAACTGGTCCACAGCCGATCACTGTTCCCTTTCCATTATCGCCATATGTCACTGTACCTACTTCATCTTTAATGGAAGAAAATAATCTTCTGTTGCCTGACATGTGCCTTGAGCACCCACTATCCAGGTACCACTTTGATGCTCTAAGGCTTCCCTGCAAATAAATCACTAGAATTTAGGTACCTAAGTTCTTTTGGGTCCTTGTTGGTTAGTTTCCTCAGCTTTTCTTTTAGGGATCCATTTTAGGTGTTTTGTTGTACAGGTTGTTCTGGTATGTCCTAATTTATTACAATGACTACAACAAGATATTCTACTTACTTTTTCAGTTGGAATGTATTTAAAGTTAGATTTATATTCAGTATTTTGTTCAGCTATAAATTTTGGCATTGGATAAATTTTAGGATGGACTACTGTTTCTTCATTATCTGGTGGAGTATATCCGAAGCCATGCTTCTTCTTCCCTGATCTTCTAGCTTCTTTTAGTATTAAATTTGATTTACCATTTGTAAACTTTTCAACTGTATTAGTTAAATATTCATTTTCCTTAGTTAGTGTGTCAACTTCCTTTTTCAGTTCATTTAAAGTTTCATGTTTTTCCAGATTTGTTATTTGCTCATTTTTAGCTTTTAGGTCTTCACATAACAATTCATTTCTCTTTTTCAGTTCAAAGATTTGTTTTCTAACTGCTCGGTTTCAGATTTTAGATCTGAGTTTGTGACTTCTAAGCATGCATGACTTTTCTTGGTGGTTTTTAATAATTTGCACACATCTTTATATTTACTATATAATTAATTAAATGCGTCTTCTAAACTATCTGAATCTGAATCATTGCATGAATTAATGGATGAGTCAGAAGTTACCTTTTCCTCTAAGTTTGCCATGAAGGCCAGGTTGGCCTTTTCTTCCTCTTCTTCGTTGGAGCTTGACTCACTGTCTGAGTCGCTATCGTTGCTTCATGCAGCTGCCATGGCTTTCTTTTTGTACCTTTTGAATTTCTTCGAGCTGTCCTTCTTTCTGAACTCCGTCTTCTTTAGTTTTGGACATTCAGCCTTAATATGTCCAGGTTTCTTACATTCATAGCATATGGGTTCAGCTTTCTTTGTATCCTTGACTTCGGGTTTCTTGAAGTCTTTTCCTTTCTTGAAATATCTCCTTCCAGACTGGTATTTCTTCTTGGCCAATATGCGCTGCAATCTTCTGGATAGGAATGTTTCCTCATCTTAACTGCTTCCAGTGCTTTTATCACCATCTGATTCATCATCAGATGTGTCTTCTGCAGCCTTGAGAGCATTGTTGTGTTTCTTTCTGCTGGAGGACTCCCCAAGCCTTTCCATGTTTATCTCGTGGGCCATTAGTGACCCAATGAGCTTTTCAAGAGACATCCTTCTCAGGTCATTTGCTTCTTCTATGGCTGTTACTTTAGGAGTCTACGAGCCTGGTAGGGATCTCAATATTTTCCTTACCATATCTCCCATGTCATATCTTTTTCCAAGCCCATCCAATCCATTTGTAATATCTGTGAATCTACTGTACATTTGTGTGATTGATTCTCCTGATTGCATTTGAAATCTCTCATATTGAGCTACCAAGATATTTATCCTTATTTCTTTGACTTTGTCTGTTCCCTCAATGTGATTCTGAGTTTCTCCCCCATTTCCATTGCTGATTTGCACGCTGAGATCGTATTAAATTCTTTCTTGCTCAGCGCACAACACAATATACTCTTTATTTTATAGTTTAACGATATCCTTTTCTTATCATCGTCTGTCCAATTTTCTCTGTTGTTGAGAACAGCTAAGTCTCCTTCTTCTATGATGGACCACAGTTGAAAATCGAGACCCTGGAGAAAGAACTCCATTCTTGTCTTCCAATAGTTGTAGTCCTCACCATCAAATAGAGGGGGTCGGTTGACTGACTGACCTTCTGCATACCCTTGAGCTGCCATTTATCTTTGCTCTTCAGATCGTGAGATCTTCTTTGTCAAAGAGACTTGGCTCTGATACCACTTGTTGCCCAGCTAGCAAGCCCAGAGGGGGGGTGAATGGGATTCTAAAAAATCGTTTAAATAAAAACCTGTCAAAAAAAATGCTTAACAGAGAAACACTGAGATTGATTGTTAGTGTTAGTAATAGAGAAGACAAGAGAGAAAACACACAATCACACAACACCGGAAATTTTATCCTAGTTCGTACCTCCTATCCCAAGGAGTCCTACGTCCAGTCCCCAAGCAACAACTTGGGATTTCACTAACCAAGGGTACTGCCCCCCTTAAGGACCCTTACACATCCAGCCGTAGTTGGTCTTCTCTTCTAACCCCGAAGAGGTACAAAACCACCCTGATACACAGATCTTCCTTCCTTAACGAAGGGAATACCAACCACCTATTTCCAATAGGTCTTCTCTTCACAACCCGAAGAGGAACTTCACAACAGATGTGAATAAAAGCAAATGGCCTCTAGACCAAGCTTACAACAAATGCTTGATCCGAGGCAATGTCTGAGAGAGAAGGATTTTCACTAGATGAAAACTCTCAGAACTACAAAGGCTCTCCAAAAGCTAAGCAAATGAACACGGAGAGCTAAGAGCTATAGAAGATTATGGAGTGAAGCTTTGGGGCTCTTGTTTCTGATGCTCGTAAGTTGAAGGTTGGTTCTCTGAAAGCTCTAAGGTGAAAAAGTGTTCTTCATGGAGACATTAGTCTTCTATATATCTTCTCTTGAAGAATATAGCCGTTGAAATGGCCGTTGTCTCTATGATAGATGCACGTTAGACAGCATGGTTCGAGGTGTATGACAGGTAAGCTTGCAGCCATTTAATGCTCTGGAGCCATGCATGCAAAGAGAAGATTCACCCATATATCCTTCAGCTTCTAGTTGTCCAACATTGTAAGACTTGGTACTCACAAAGACCTACACACAATAAATGCCAAACTGTAGATAGCTAGACTATCTCTATGCTTGTCAGTCAACGTTAGAACGTACACCAAAATAGAAATGCTATTTTGTCACCTGATAAAGTATTTGCTATTGTATCATTGTGTAGAAAGCATTCAGACATGCGACATGTAAATGATGTGTACAGTCACAATAAATGCAAGGATATTAGTGATGCACGCGGGAAGACTTTGACTTTCACAATATTTGAAAATATATTTGAATATCATGTATGAAATCGATGTAATCCATGAAGTCGTTATGACAATGAAATAGTTGTTCAACTTATGAAATCGTTATACAAATATAGGCAAATCGTTATTCAAACATAAACAAATCATTGTTTGAGCAAATTGTTGTTCAAACATAAACAAATCGTTGTTTGAGCAAATCGTTGTTCAAACATAAACAAATCATTGTTCAAACATAAACAAATCGTTGTTCAAACATAAACAAATCATTGTTCAAACATAAACAAATCCTTGTTTGAGCAAATCGTTGTTCAAACATAAACAAATCGATGTACAAGCAAATCATTGTACATATATAAGCAAATCATTGTACAAGAGAAAGCAAATCGTTGTACAAGCAAATCGTTGTACAGATATAAGCAAATCGTTGTACAAGCATAAACAAATCGTTTGCAAGCGCATGTGCAGGCTCAGGTTAGTACTTAAGAAGTGTTACCAAGGTGTTGAATGGAAGAATTCATCTAAGAAGTTGACTTGGATGTAGGCGCAGACACCTGCTCACGAGGCAGGCCTTGGAGGTTTATCGATGATGGAGCGGTTCAGGAGGATGGCCCCACCTTTCTTTAAGGGGGAGAGTGATCTCATCATGGCGGAGAGTTGGCTAGGGGAGACAGAGAAGATCTTTCGTGCTATCCGATGTGCGGAAGAGGAGCGAGTGACCTTAGTCACCTATATGTTGCAGGTAATGAATAGTTTCTAGAAGGGTTTTGTGTGTTGTTTATAGTACACCTTTAGATGTATCTACCTTCTTTTGTAGGAGCGTACCGATGTGTGGTGGTCATCAGTACTGTGCACACAGTTTAAGGATGGAGCTGTTGAGGTTGCATGGACCGAGTTTGTTCGCCTGTTCAGGTCGAAGTATATTCCAGAGCATGTGCAAGATCGCATGGAGCAGGAGTTCTTGACATTGACCTAAGGGTCAATGTGTGTGCTTGAGTATGAGGCTAGATTTGCAGAGCTGTCCACGTATGCACCTCACATTGTGGCCGATGAGCGGAGGAAAGTGAAGAAGTTTATCATGGGATTGAAGCCGTCCTTGAGGACTAGGCTGGTGGCATTTGGGCATCGATCGATAGAGGAGGCACTGTCAGCGACATGCATGTAGGAAGCTGAGATGGAGGTATATCTGGAGGAGAAGAGGGCTTCTTTGAAGAGGCCTGGATCAGCATTTCAGTGGCAGAACAAGAAGAAGAAGACCCCAGCATTTCAACCTAGAGTAGTGGTACCAGCGAGAGTGGCTGCACCGACTACGAGCAATGGCACAGTTGCAGAGAAGCCTTTGTGTTCTCAGTGTGGGAAGCATCACGAAGGAGAGGTTTGTTGGGTGACTTCTGGTAGATGCTTGAGGTGTGGTGACAAGAACCACAAGATTTGAGATTGTCTGAAGATGGCATAGCAGACTGTAGTGGCAGCAGCACTAGCGGCAGCTAGACCAGCATCGAGAGCAACAGGAAGACCGAGGGCTCAGGCTCGAGTGTTTGCTTTGGCGAGAGACGAGGCAGAGTTGGCAGAGCACGTCACAGAAGGTACGGTTTTGATTATGGGTATGCATGCTCGAATTTACTTGATACTGGTGCTACGCATAGCTTTATCTCTAAGAAGTTTGCTAAGGTCTTGATGAAGGAGAGTGATTTGGTTCCTGAGGTATTGGAGGTTCCATTATCTGTTCATACTCCAGCCGGGACTATCTTGACTGGGCAGTGTTTTTCTTCTCTTTATGTGAATATTGAAGAGCGAGATTTGCCTGGTAGCTTTTATCTGTTGAAGATGAAGGACTATGATGCTATTTTGGGCTTAGACTGGCTCGAGGAGCATTATGCCCTTATGAATTGTAGAAGGAAGATTATTATATTCTAGATTCCTGGTGAAGAGGAATTTGTCCATCCTTTACCCAAGAACATGTCGGGTACGTTTGTGATTTCAGCCCTGAAGGCAACTCGGATGTTGAACAAGGGTTGTAGTGGTTTTCTTGCTAGTGTGGTTATATCCAAGGATTCGAAGAAGGCTTTGACCGTGGAAGATATTGAGATTGTCCAAGATTTCAGTGATGTTTTCCCTGAGGACTTGTCTGGTTTGCCCCCTGCAAGGGAGATTGAGTTTGGTAGTGGTACCTGGTACAACACCTATTTCTATTGCTCCTTATCGTATGGCACCAGGGAATTGGCGGAATTGCGGAAGCAACTACAGGAATTACTAGACAAGGGTTTTATTCGGCCGAGTGTATCACCTTGGGGAGCACTTGTACTGTTTGTGAAGAAGAAGGACAGGTTGATGAGGCTGTGCATTGACTATCGTAAGCTTAATCAGGTGACTATTAAGAACAAGTATCCTTTACCTCGCATTGATGACTTGTTTGACTAGTTGCGTGGAGCTTCTGTATTTTTTAAAATTGATCTTCGTTCTGGCTATCATCAACTCCGAATCAAGCCAGAGGATTCTTCTAAAACGGCTTTTAGGATGAGATATGGCCATTACGAGTTCCTGGTCTTACCATTTGGTTTGACGAATGCTCCAGCGGTTTTTATGGATTTGATGAACAGGGTTTTCCGGTAGTATCTTGACTCTTTTGTTGTGGTTTTTATTGATGATGTGCTGATCTATTCACCTGATGAGGAGATTCATAGGGAGCATTTGAGGATTGTGCTTGAAGTCTTGAGAGTGCACAAACTATATGCCAAATTCAGTAAGTGCAATTTATGGATGAAGGAGGTTCACTTCTTGGGGCATGTTATTTCTGGAGATGGTGTATCTGTGGACCCAGCAAAGGTGGAAGCTGTCCTTGACTGGGAGACACCGAGATCATCTGCTGACATCAGAAGTTTCCTTGGCTTAGCTGGTTATTATAGAAGGTTCATTGAGGGTTTCTCTTCTATTGCGGCTACTTTGACAAGGTTAACTAGGAAGGGAGATAAGTTCGAGTGGACTGAAGCGTGTGAAAGATGTTTCCAGGAGCTTAAGACTCGATTGACTATAGCGCCAGTGCTTGTGTTGCCCAATGGTATGGATTCTTTCTCTATCTACACGAATGCTTCGAAGATTGGGCTTGGCTGTGTTTTGATGCAGGGAGGTAGAGTTGTTGGATATGCTTCTAGGCAACTTAAGGAGCATGAGCCTAATTACCCAACTCATGATTTAGAGTTGGCGGCAGTAGTACTTTCTTTAAAAATCTGGAGGCACTATTTGTATGGAGTGAGATTTGAGCTTTTCTCTGACCACAAGAGTCTTAAATATCTGTTCTCTCAGAAGGAGCTGAATCTGAGGCAGCAGAGGTGGATTGAGTTTCTGAAAGACTATGATTTTGAGCTTACTTACCACCCAAGGAAAGCCAATGTGGTGGCAGATGCATTAAGCAGGAAGAGGCAAATGATGCGGCAAGACTGGAAGATGTTGAAGATGCAACAGGATCATTGGCCATTCTAGAGCCACAATTGTGCAGCATGTTCTTAGCTCAGTTGACCATTAGATGTTCTGTGCATGATAGGGTTCTTGCTTTGCAAAAAGATGACCCACTATTGCAGGAGTTGGTTGGGAAATCTGGCATAGTTAGAGATGAAGATGGTGTGATTCGTTTGAATCATCGGATGTGTGTCCCTAATGATGTGGATCTGCGAAAGGAGATTTTGGAGGAAGTGCATAGGTCACAGTTTTCTAATCACCCAGGCAGTGGAAAGATGTGTAAGGATCTGAAGCGTTCTTTTTGTGGTTCGACATGAAGCGGGATGTGGCGGATGTTGTAGCTAAATGTTTGATATGTTAACAGGTGAAGGTAGAATGTCAGCGACCTTCCGGTTTGATGTAGAAACTGGATATTCCTCAGTGGAAATGGGAGCAGGTAACCATAGATTTTGTGACTAGATTGCCTAGATCAGCTAGAGGGAATGACTCTGTATGGGTAATTGTTGATAGATTCTCGAAGAGTGCTCATTTTCTTGCTATGAAGAAGAAGCAGTCTATAGAGAGTTTGGCTAGGCTATACATTGATGGCATTGTGAAGTTGCATGGGATTCCGAAGGTGATTATCTCAGATCGTGATCCGAGATTTACTTCTAGATTTTGGCAGAGTTTACAACAAGCTTTTGGTAGCCAATTGAAGTTGAGTTCAGCATTTCATCCACAAACGGATGGACAGTCCGAGAGGACTATTCAGACATTGGAGGATATGCTTAGGGCTTGTGTTCTTGATTGGAGAGGAGATTGGGAATGCCACCTAGCTCTTGTGGAATTTGCATACAATAATAGTATCCATTCGAGTATAGGTATGGTGCCATTTGAGGCTTTATATGGGAGACCTTGTAGATCCCCATTGTGTTGGGAAGAAGCAGGAGATCAGCATATGGTTGGACCAGAAGTGGTGCAGGAAACATCAGCGAAGATCCAGTTGATTGTGCAAAGATTAAAGGCAGCTCAAGATCGTCAAAAGAGTTATGCGGATGTGAGGAGGAAAGACTTGGATTTTGAGGTAGGAGATCATGTATTTCTTAAGGTGTCACCAACCAAGGGTGTAGTGAGATTTGGGAAGAGTGGTAAATTGAATTCGAGATTCATTGGTCCCTTTGAAGTATTAAGGAAGATGGGGAATGTGGCGTACCAGCTAGCTTTGCCACCATCCTTGGCAGGAGTACACCCGGTCTTTTATGTGTCCATGTTGAGAAGATATGTTCGGGATCCAGCTCATGTGATTAGTTATGAACCGATGTAGTTCTAGCCAGATTTGTCCTATGCAGAGCAGCCTATAGAGATTCTGGATCGGAAGGTGCAAGAGTTAAGATCAAAGTCCATTCCTTTCATGAAAGTCTTATGGAGGAATTTTTCGCGTGAAGAAGCAACTTGGGAGCTTGAAGAGATGATGAAGAAACAATATCCGTCGTTGTTTGGTAAGTATTCTAACTCAATCTTCGAGGACGAAGATTATTTTAAGGGGGAGAGGGTGTAGTGCCCTAGAATTTTACTGAAGTGTATGATGCATTTGTGCATGTGTTTTTGCATTTAACAAGTGTGTTGTAATTTTGATGAACTTGACGTCAATATCCACTGACGTTGACTACAGTTAGTGGCATGATCGATTGCCGTCTATTGTTTGTTAACGATAGGTGATTGTGCCATTTATTATTTCTGGAATATTTGGTTTTTTGGGCAAGTAAGTTGACGACATGACTGATGGACGTCAATCTCTTGGTCGACGACAGCACTGGTTGACGTTAACCTGACTTTCTTGTTTTGTTGTTACCGTTATGGGGGAGAGAATGTCGGGCTTTTTCCATGCATTTAATGGGGAGATCGGCGCATTTTTGATCTAAGGGTTAGGATTAAGATAGGGCAATCCGTATGGATCCTCTTAAGACCCGGATTTAGCCTTTGGGAGAGGGTTTTTGCACTGTTTCGGAAGAGAGAAAAGAGGGCCGAGAGAAAGGGTTGCAAAGCGTGGCTTGTACGATCTGGAGCGAGTTGGACCAAGAGGGAACATCAAGGATCGAGGATAAAAGAATCTCCAAGCGTGGGAGCTGTGCTAGAGGCCGGATTTGGGCGTTTGAAGACGGAGTGAAGGGCTGTCTTATTGCCAAGGTGGGCATCTTCGAATCTATCTTCGTCACTCCAGAAGGAGGGTTAGAGGCAAGTAGCATGGGGGATTGGTTTAGGATAGTACACTCTTTAGATTTACTATTTTTACGTATTTTTGAATCCATCAAATAACATGAGGGAAGGGGTTTAAGTTCTGTCATTTTATGTGCGGGTTTCTGTGTTTTCTGGACAGATGAACTCAACGTCCACATCGACCGTCATTTAATTTATGTAAACGACAACATCGACCGCCATTTAATTCCTATAAACGTCAAGATTTCGGACGCCTACTATATGTTAACGGCTCTATGTGCTGCCGTCAACTGATGTTAATGATAGGATATGTTGACGTTAACTCTGTGTAAACATCACGTACCTTGCTGTTAAGTTTATCAATGCTGTTTTTCTGCAAATCTGATTATTGTTCCTCAACTATGATCTATGCATGTGCGGGGTTTTTTGGTCAGGTTATGTTCTGTGTAAATTAGTACTGTTATACAGTAGGCATGTCATTGCAATGATGTATGGGCTATGTGCAGTTGTTTTTAAATAATTCTATTTGGTTTAGTAAATGGAAAATGAAATAGATGCAAGTTTGATCCATGTTGTAGCATTTTATTAGAAATTGTACAGTTGTTGGATGAAACTACAGACCTATTGTACTCAGTATTACACAGTAATTGCATGATCTTTTCACTGTTGTACCATGCGAATTACTTTGAGTTTATGAGAATTAATCATGAAAAAGTGATATAGGACTAAGAAAATTATGAAAATTTACATGTGTGTAGCATGATTAGAAATAGATTTACTATCAAAATTTCAGAATTTTTAGAGAACTGTACATACTGTTATGATTTTGTGAATGATAAAATGTATATGGATATCAATAGATAGGAGAATGTATATGCATGTTAGATTTTGATGTAATCAGTAAAAGTAGGATCATGATAGGTTGTTGTGTATAGTAGAGTTTTGATTTTAGAACTGAGGTAATATGTTGTGTAATCTTGTGTTGTTATCTTATTAATTATGCATGAATTTATGAAAAGAAGTATGATAGAATTGCATGTAAATGTTAATTGCATGAATATGTATTATTGCATTTCTAAAACGAATTGGCCAATGAGACATTGCTATTATAGAGATACCTATATGTAACTACACCATGGAATGCCCCTATGGTAATAGTTCACCTACATGAATTGACTATTGAATCCGTGGGCAACGGATTGAAATCTTGGAGATAGACATGTTCTACTAGTTAAGGTGGGAAGGACTTTCTCCGGTATTGCACAATAACCAAGACTTCATCACTGTTTTGTCTAGGTGATAAGTGAATGACTACATGCTACATGATCTCTATTAATAGTGGGGCTATGTCTTGGCAACTATACTACATGATAAATGATCTACATGCTATATGATAAATGAACTACATGCTACATGCAAATTGACTACATGCTACATGATGATTAACTACATGTTACATGATATAGATTACATGTTACTTGAAATTGATTTCATGCTACATGACATTGAACACATGTTATAAGAATTTGACTAAATGCCATGCCACATGAAAATGCTTAGATTATTTATTTAATTATGAAATGTAAACCATAAGTTACATGAAATTGTTTTATTTTTCACGATAAATAACCATGCCATGTAAAGAATGATCGCCAAATGAATTAGTGCATGCTAATAGGAAGAGCTATATGGTATCAAGGATGTGAAAAGAAATATGCTACCATGTTTTTAAACTTAGTATATGATATATCTTGAACTGTCTTTCATGTGACTTGCTGGGTCTTTTAGACTCACACTTGATTAACATTTCAGGAGAGACTGAGGATATCTAGGAGTTAGTGCCCTCTGACTAGGAGCGTGAGGACGTGGAGGCTTAGTGCTTTTTCTTTGAGTGTTCTTGAGAGATTATGTATGTAAGAATAAGATGTACTTTGAGTTTTATGTATTTGGACTTATGAATTGTAATAATTTGGACTATTGCAATCCTTCCTTTATGCTTTAGACTTGGTAATTGGATACATCGTTGATTGAAAAATTTTGTTCCATATTTCATTGCAACTTGTTGAAATTTAAATTGTCATTAATGTATATCTCACTCTGTACCGGCTATTGTTGTATATTTTCCACTGTAATACCTCTATTGGATCCAATGTGAGTTGGACTAACTATACTGGGTCCAAGAGGGGCGTTACAGTGGTGTTGCTTGGTCTCCACAGTTTGTTGATCTTTGCAGTGAGGTTGTGGAGCCGCACGTGGACCTTTCATCCTTGACTACGAGACTGAGAGGTAGTTCTTGTGTTGTGTGTTCGGGTTGAATACTGGCGTCATGAACCAGTAGTCCGTTCCCACGTGGTGGCGTCATTCCTTTTGACTTGAGCTTTGCCAATGGTTGTGGCTGTGAGTGGTGACTCACCGGTTGTAGCTTCTACTCATTTGTGGTGTGTCATCATTAGTGGCACAATTGAGTTTTTGGTTTAGTTGTGGTACCTTGTGGTTTTAGGTAAGTGTACCCTGTGTGGGTTGTTGGCTGTTTTAGCACACAGTGTGCTAGCCTTTTTAGGTGTTGAGGTAGATCGGTTTCTGTGGGGGTCGTCTTGTGTGGCCTTCCACTTGAAGTGTTTGTACCCTTGTATGGGTAGTTCTTCGAAGTGTTTGTTACCATGGGTATTATGGTGGACTGACCCTTGGTGTTAGTCCCATTACTCTTCGTTAGTGGTTTGTCTGTGTGGCCTTTGGTACACTCGTTCGTTACTGTAGGGGATTGGTGCCTTTGCACTAATCCTGTTGTTTCCTTTACTTTCCGGTGTGGTATGTTAGTTGATGTGTTATGTTTGTTTCTAGCATGTTTTCACTATAGTCGTTCTTCTGTTGGTACTGCCAGTGAGACCCTTAGTGGTTGAGGTCTCGGTTACTATGTTGAGAGGTTGGTTTGTGGTTGTTTTTGGGAGGTCCTTGCTGAGCCTGTGACTTGCTGAGGCTTACTCCCTTACAGTTCCTTTTAGGTGTTAGCCATGTGTTTGATGTGCGACGACGTTGTGGCAGACTTGTACAACCAGCAGTTGGGTCGTAGTTGTAGTTGTGTGAGCTTTGCTCCCTCGGGGTATGCCCCAAGTAGTTGTACTTTTCTTTTGTACATGTAATAATATATTGGGACAGTGTAATTTGTGGAATAAGTATAAATGCATGTACTTTCTTGCATATTATGCTACTGTGGTTGTCTTTTATATTCTTTCTGGACACTTGTGTATGGTATCCATTGAGAAACTTCGATCCAATCGCAAGAGGCAGACTTGGATATGGATCCTTATTGAGCATAAGTATCCAGGGTCGCTACAGTTTACTTTTGAACTTGTAAAAGAAGTGGGCTGCTTTCTTGCCTAGGAAAGAGAAGAAGACTAGCAGGTGCTGGGTGTTATATATCCTTGGGAGGATTGTACCCCAGTTAGTGAAATCCTAAGATTTGCTTACGGACTAGACGTATGTCTTCCATTGGGAAGCAACAAACCATGATATATTTCTTGTATCATTGTGTGTAATTGCTTTCACTCATTTAACTTTCATTGCACAAGATTTTATTCACTAAACAAAGTTTCAAGTGGTTAATTATGTTTTCAGATTTCTATATTTACCAATTCAACCCCCCCCCCCCCCCCTTTAGGTGACTGTAGCTTGCTGCTGTGGGCCACCAAGTTCCCTCCATATTGTCATGTTCTTTACATCTTTTGGGATTGATGCTTCACAAACCAAGTGTCTAATGGATTTTCTCTCGTTTTGATGTTCTTGAAAAGTTTATAAAGACAGTAACAACATGAGGTTCCCATTCTTTAGCAGGATGAGGAGCAGGAAGAGAAGAAAATGCAGTCTCCCCTCTCTGTTGAAGAAGGCGACACCTGAAGGGTTGCGTTCTTAAGAAGGCGATGCTAATCTCGTCGTGACTTTCAAATCAGGTTCCTTCTGCACCCTTTTCCTATTTCCAAGTAGTTAGTACTTCTAATAATTCATATTTTCACCTTCTTTCAACTACTTTGGTGGCAATCACGGTCCTCCTTTATATTCTTCATAATATTTTCATCACCCTTTATTGGGATCCATCCCATTATTACAGTGAGAAAGATGCTTCTTGCTATAAAAGATATAAAGATGACTCGACCCTTGCTCAATGTTGTATGCTAGCCTCCATGACTACTGAGCTGCAGAGACAACATGAGAAGATGGATATACAATGCTACATTTGCACATTGTTTGAGGAGCAAGGACAAACTTAGAGATATGAGATATCGAAGAGTCTGTTCAGGGCGAGGATGGCTGAGGGGACATTAGTTCAGAACCATGTCCTTAAGATGATTGAGTGGATCGAGAAGTTCACAACTCTGAGACTTGTCCTAGAAGATGACCTGTGCATGGACCTCATACTTCAATACAGTTCATCTTGAATTTTAACATGAACAAGGTAGAGACCACCCTTCCTAAGCTCCTCAAGATGTTGAGGGAGGCTGAGGGTGCTATTAAGAAAGAGAAACTAGTTCTCTATGTTGGTGATACCAATAAGAAAGGAACACAAAGAAGACCTTTAAGAAGGGCAAAGGCAAGGGCAAAAAGCTGGGAAAGGCAATGGTTGCCAAGAAAGAGTCAGCAAAAGACAAAGGACAGTGCTTCTACTGCGACAAATATGGGTACTAGATGAGAAACTACAAGGAATACCTTGTAGAAAAGGCAAAATGGAAGCTTGAAGTAGCTTCAGGTTTGTTCATGATTGATATCCATTTGTCAGAAAATTAAGATAATGCATGGGTATTAGATACTGGATGTGCATCTCATATCTGCAATTTGTTGCAGATCCTGACAAAGCATAGATGATTAACAAAGGGAAAGGTTGACTTGAGGATGGGAAATGACACTACTTTTATGTTGGACACCTGTTATTTTATACCCTTTATCTTCAAGAACATTATCTCAGTTTCATGTTTGAGCCATGTGGGATACAAATTTCTTTTTGAGAACAATGGTTATTCTATGTTCTTGAATGATAACATCTTTGGTAGAGGAACTTTAACAAATGATTTGTTTGTACTAGATGTTCTCCATGTGTCATGAACATTCATAGTGTCTATAAGAGGAAGAGAGATGTGGTGAACGATACATACCTTTAGTATTGTAGGCTAGGTTATATCCATGTGGGAAGAATTCAAAGGTTACTAGAAGATGGATATTTAGATCCATTTGATTATGAATCATATGCGACCTGTGAATATTGCCTTCAAGGAAAATTGACCAACTCTCCTTTTAGTGAAATTGGAGAGAGAGTTTATGAGTTTTTGGAACTTATACACACTGATGTATGTTGACCTATATTCACACATACTAGAGGTGGTCATACTCATATTTCATCACATTCATCGACGACCTCTCAAGGTATGGACATGTGTACAATCCTTGGGTCATTTCAAATACCCTTATAGGGGATGGGAAGGCAGCCATCCCCATTAACATTATTGCGGATGAATGTGGATTAGCCATCCCCGATACTATTGGGGACATGTTTATTGGGGACATCCTAGCGACAAGTTTTCAGCTGTCTCCAATAATTATTAGGGACGTTATCTTGTTATTGGCAAGGGCTTGTAGCCGTTGTAAATAATTTCTTTTCTTGTATTGAGTACTTTGCCTAATTATAGGAGTCATGATGGGTAGATTATGCAAAGAGGAGCCATCCTGGTCCCTCTCTCTCACAGTGAAAGAACTTGTAGATTTCTATCCACTACCGAGTATCATAGGGAGAAGTACAAATTAAGAGAGAAGGTCTTGCACTCGCACGGTCTCAAGTAGATCATATTTCTGCTCTTGATGTTCTTGATAATTCCACGTGAATTTTCTTCGTGTGATGACTTCCACATTGCATAGCTTTTGGCGATGAATTTAATTACGTAAAATTCAACATGGGTATCACACAGGTCGACTTTAATGAACAAAAGTGGTAAATCTCTTTCTTAGTGGTAGTCCTTTTCATATTACTGGTTTGATCTTGTGAATTTAAGGAACCCAAAGCACACGACACATGCATATATGCTCCCCTTTCTTCCCCAGTAGATCTTCATTTTTACGATCTACTGATTATGAAACTAAAAGGACAACGAAAAATTTTTCTACACGCAAAAAGGGAGAAAAAAGAAGAGTACTAAGCAAACATGAACGCGGATGTATAGCACCTTTTTAAAGGAACACAGTCGGAATTCTAGGTACAAACATGCATGGTAGAAGAAGGGACCCCTTCATGAAGGCCAAAACCACATGTTCCCACGGTCACCACTTTATTTCTTTCTACATACTTGAACATGCACAAGGCAGAAAACAGTACCACAGAGCTGATCAAGAACAATGCTTATAAGGTAGATGATCTGGAGAACATAACCAGCTAGACAATTGCGTTAATTGGACACGACTCGACCGTGGCCATCTCAGCTGGTTCACCAGTTCATACTTCCTCTTCACTGATCAGGTGCCCAAATTCCCCGTCGACAGAGGGCAAATGCTCATCTCCATGCATAATTAAACTTGTCAATCTTCGACTCATTTTGCTCGCAGTCTATGATCTTATAAAGCTCACTCACTGCATCGATTTAATAAAGCCGTTGAGTACATTTGCTTTATACATTGGTGCAAAATGCTGTATCGCCGATGGTTTAAACCGTCGGCGGTCAATCCATTCGTCGGCCAATACGTCGCGACGGTCACACCGTCGGACATTTAGCGTCGGCGTTGCAACCGTAGGCTAAACTTTGGACGACGGTTATGCACCGTCGGTTATTGTCAACCGTCGGCCAAACTTTGAATCCGCCGAGCGAAAGTTTGAAAGTGGGCGAGCCCAAATATTATGGCCGACGGTTAAATAGTTGAAGCGCGACAGCCGCCACTGTCGGAAAAAGTTTCAACAACACGGTGAACCTTTGGGAGGGGGCGACGCCAAACATGATGGCCGACGGTTATATATGCTTACGGTCGACGGTCTAAACCGTCAGCGGTAGTTAAATGTAAAAAAAAATATTTTCGAGCACAAAATGAAAACAACTTTGACCGACGGTTCCAACCGTCGGCTATTTTTCAATGTTCAAAAAAAAAATATCTGATTAAAAAAACATTGTAAAAAATGGGGAAGAATTACAACACATGATCCGAAGTAGATAACTAGCACATGTAAATCTTCTTTTGAACATTGATCACTTATTCTCCCATATGGAACTCATGTGTTTCTGCTGCTGAGTACTTGAAAAGCTTGGATATCCTTGTAGCACAAGCATTAAATTTCTTACTGCTGTAGCTTCCCTCTACTCCTATTAATTATGGTACCTTCAAAATAGAACTATGAGACTTTTTTTTTTCGGTAAGTAAGGTGTTGAATTATAGAATAAAAGAATGTACAGAAGTGATGCTAGCTACTGACTACACACTTTAAAAGACAAAGATACATAAGACTATGTGACAGGTGATATACAAATTTATGAAAATCCAGAATGTGCTACGTATGACAAAATGAAGAAATATAAGAATAAAAAAAAATCCTAAGGATGTTCCTCTGCAAGTGAACTCCATGATTCTAATGTCTTGGAGCTTATAATATTATCTGCTTGCCAAAGACAAGATGGAACATGTTCTCTCACAGGAGAAAAATTTCTGGAGACAAAGTTTAGAATTAAATGGCTGAAAGAAGGTGATAGGAATACTAAGTTCTTCCATGTCTATGCTTTATCTCAAAGGAGGCATTCTGTAATTTTCAAATTATTTAGAGAATTACACAACTTAATGTGAAGCACCAATTTTTTGATATGAATTGTCCAAAAAAAGATAAGCTTAGGTAACATCAATAAGCAAGCCTTTTAGCTAAAATAAATAAATAACCTCTCATAGTTCCAACCACTCTATGCCATAAAGGTTTGCATGTTCAGATATGGCACAAAATAAAGAAACAAGGATCAGAAGATAGAACTCTTAGAACTGTGAAGAGCAATGTCAGAACTGTGAAGAGCATTGTCAACAGCAAGAATTTGATATCACATCCTAATATCATGTTCTTAAAATCATAGTTAGAGCAAGCATTTCTACTCTTCCCAAATGAAATTTAGTGTCTTTGCATGTCTTCCAAATTTGGCTTGTATAAATTGGAAGGTCCTAAAAGGCTTATAGCCTGGTTTTTCTGCAAGCCCTCTTCAGATGATTATAAACATACATTTTGCATAAGGAACAATATGTTTCCTTATATTTCTGACTGATTCATCGATGGTCAAATAACATCATAATGCTTTATGGTTATTATGTAGCTATATGAGGTGCATGCCATTTTTTTGCAGCTAATGATCATTGATATATAATTTTGCTTTATTGTTAAAATAATGTGCTTGTGTAGTCTGGCAGTGTGGATGTCCTTCATTGCTATTATGTCCATGGTGAGGACAATGAGAACTTCCAGAGACGAAGCTACTGGATGCTTGATGGGTGAGTGTTCTTGTTGCATGTACTGCTCAGTCAGCTTTTTAGTGCATCATCATCTACTTCATTCAATCGCTATCAAATCTGACCACTTCTTTTTGTGGTTTCTGCATTATCAGTCAGTAACTGATATGTATTGCTCTTTTTCAGTTTGTGAGAAAACTGAAAGTCACCTTGGGGTTAGATATCATCATATCCTATTTTCTAGATACTGAAGGAAACCTAATTTTTGCTTGATGGGTGAGTGTTCTTGTTGCATGTACTGCTCAGTCAGCTTTTTAGTGCATCATCATCTACTTCATTCAATGACTATCAAATCTGACCACTTCTTTCTGTGGTTTTTGCATTGTCAGTCAGTAACCGATATCTATTGCTCTTTTTCAGTTTGTGAGAAAACTGAAAGTCACCTTGGGGTTAGATATCATCATATCCTATTTTCTAGATACTGAAGGAAACCTGGTTTTTGCTGGTACACCTTCAATGGCTGCAAGCAGGGGAGCCTGAACATTCCAAGTCCTGCTGCTCCCATATTGAAACTAGAGCTGGATTAATCTCAGCCACTTGTCACTTGTCCGAATGAAATGGTCATGTTCTAGGTTTGCTTTTCCCAAGCAACTTATTTCAATGGCTGATGCATCAGCGATTTTATTCCTTATCTTAAATAGTAAGAGGATAAGTGGAAAATCTATGTTGTTGGCATAAGTTGTTGGGGCCTAATCTGTCATCATTAGTGTAATGAAAGCCTGCTGCTCTAAAATGCCTAATTTCCAGGTGAAATGTTTATGCTAATGATAGAAATTTATTTTGTATGAATATGCTGGAGTTGGCAATGGATCTAAGTGACTCTAGTGTAGTTTCTGCAGACATTTTCAATACTTGTTTCATATTACTGCCTATATGAAACAGGTAATGAAGGAAGACCTTGTTATCACATTTTGCACTATATTGTTTGCTGCACTCAATTGAGCTTGTCTGGTCATTTGATTTGATTTTGATTTGAAGATCTCTGTTGAACATTTGATTTGTATACCATAAGTGACTTTAACTGGACTACCTGATTATGGTTAAGTGGCTATTCTCAACATCCGTGGAAAAGAAAAATATAATCACATACCTTTGAAAGAGGCTACCAGATGACACTGCTGCCCAGTGGAATGTACATGGGATAACCAAGTGATATTGCAAAGGTTGTCTCCCAATTGCAGCCCTTCCATCTTGAGTTCTGCTGGATGGAATCTCCAGACAAAAGACAGAGATAATTAGTTAAAGGGGCACAAGCTCCTTGAATCATAGTTAAAGGGGCACAAGCAACCGTGTACAAATTCATGATAAACAAATAGATGGATGCCTTTCTTATACCTTTTTGGTTTCTAGGCATTCTCCATTATGAATGTTTGCATATGTAGCCAATATTGTTGTAAAAAAACAAAGATATATAACACTATGTGACAAGTGATATACAAATTTATGAAACTCCAGAATCAACTACATAGGACAGAATGAAGAAACAGAAGAAAGTAAAAAAAAAAAAAAACTGAATTCCTTTGATTGGTGGCAGGAGCATCTTTGATTTCATCATTTTTGCAAGACTTGCCAGTTTAATTGTCACAAAAAAATGTCATGCATTTACCAGAAAATTGTTGGGCAATCATCATGGACCTCTTACCCTAGTCATGCAAGTCTCATCCAGGTGAAATGTTTATGCTAATGATAGAAATTTATTTTGTATGAATATGCTGGAGTTGGCAATGGATCTAAGTGACTCTAGTGTAGTTTCTGCAGACATTTTCAATACTTGTTTCATATTACTGCCTATATGAAACAAGTAATGAAGGAAGACCTTGTTATCACATTTTGCACTATATTGTTTGCTGCACTCAATTGAGCTTGTCTGGTCATTTGATTTGATTTTGATTTGAAGATCTTTGTTGAACATTTGATTTGTATACCATAAGTGACTTTAACTGGACTACCTGATTATGGTTAAGTGGCTATTCTCAACATCCGTGGAAAAGAAAAACATAATCACATACCTTTGAAAGAGGCTACCAGATGACACTGCTGTCTGGTGGAATGTACATGGGATGCCCAAGTGATATTGCAAAGGTTGTCTCCCAGTTGCAGCCCTTCCATCTCGAGTTCTGCTGGATGGAATCTCCAGAAAAAAGACAGAGATAATTAGTTAAAGGGGCACAAGCTCCTTGAATCATAGTTAAAGGGGCACAAGCAACCGTGTACAAATTCATGATAAACAAATAGATGGATGCCTTTCTTATACCTTTCTGGTTTCTAGGCATTCTCCATTATGAATATTTGCATATGTAGCCAATATTGCTGTAAAAAAACAAAGATATATAAGACTATGTGACAAGTGATATACAAATTTATGAAACTCCAGAATCAGCTACATAGGGCAGAATGAAGAAACAGAAGAAAGTAAAAAAAAAAAAAAACTGAATTCCTTTGATTGGTGGCAGGAGCATCTTTGATTTCATCATTTTTGCATGACTTGCCAGTTTAATTGTCACAGAAAAATGTCATGCATTTGCCAGCAAAGTGTTGGGCAATCATCATGGACCTCTTACCCTAGTCACGCAAGTCTCATCCAGGTGAAATGTTTATGCTAATGATAGAAATTTATTTTGTATGAATATGCTGGAGTTGGCAATGGATCTAAGTGACTCTAGTGTAGTTTCCGCAGACATTTTCAATACTTGTTTCATATTACTGCCTATATGAAACAAGTAATGAAGGAAGACCTTGTTATCACATTTTGCACTATATTGTTTGCTGCACTCAATTGAGCTTGTTTGGTCATTTGATTTGATTTTGATTTGAAGATCTCTGTTGAACATTTGATTTGTATACCATAAGTGACTTTAACTGGACTACATGATTATGGTTAAGTGGCTATTCTCAACATCCGTGGAAAAGAAAAATATAATCACATACCTTTGAAAGAGGCTACCAGATGACACTGCTGCCTGGTGGAATGTACATGGGATGCCCAAGTGATATTGTAAAGGTTGTCTCCCGGTTGCAACCCTTCCATCTTGAGTTCTGCTGGATGGAATCTCCAGACAAAAGACAGAGATAATTAGTTAAAGGGGCACAAGCTCCTTGAATCATAGTTAAAGGGGCACAAGCAACCGTGTACAAATTCATGATAAACAAATAGATGGATGCCTTTCTTATACCTTTCTGGTTTCTAGGCATTCTCCATTATGAATATTTGCATATGTAGCCAATATTGCTGTAAAAAAACAAATATATATAAGACTATGTGACAAGTGATATACAAATTTATGAAACTCCAGAATCAGCTACATAGGATAGAATGAAGAAATAGTGAAAGTAAAAAAAAAAAAAAAAAACTGAATTCCATTGATTGGTGGCAGGAGCATCTTTGATTTCGTCATTTTTGCATGACTTTCTAGTTTAATTGTCACAGAAAAATGTCATGCATTTACCAGAAAATTGTTGGACAATCATCATGGACCTCTTACCCTAGTCATGCAAGTCTCATCCAGGTGAAATGTTTATGGTAATGATAGAAATTTATTTTGTATGAATATGCTGGAGTTGGCAATGGATCTAAGTGACTCTAGTGTAGTTTCTGCAGACATTTTCAATACTTGTTTCATATTACTGCCTATATGAAACAAGTAATGAAGGAAGACCTTGTTATCACATTTTGCACTATATTGTTTGCTGCACTCAATTGAGCTTGTCTGGTCATTTGATTTGAAGATCTCTGTTGAACATTTGATTTGTATACCATAAGTGACTTTAACTGGACTACCTGATTATGGTTAAGTGGCTATTCTCAACATCCGTGGAAAAGAAAAATATAATCACATACCTTTGAAAGAGGCTACCAGATGACACTGCTGCCTGGTGGAATGTACATGGGATGCCCAAGTGATATTGCAAAGGTTGTCTCCCGGTTGCAGCCCTTCCATCTTGAGTTCTGCTGGATGGAATCTCCAGAGAAAAGACAGAGATAATTAGTTAAAGGGGCACAAGCTCCTTGAATCATAGTTAAAGGGGCACAAGCAACTGTGTACAAATTCATGATAAACAAATAGATGGATGCCTTTCTTATACCTTTCTGGTTTCTAGGCATTCTCCATTATGAATATTTGCATATGTAGCCAATATTGCTGTAAAAGAACAAAGATGTATAAGACTATGTGACAAGTGATATACAAATTTATGATACTCCAGAATCAGCTACATAGGAAAGAATGAAGAAACAGAAGAAAGTAAAAAAAAAAAAAAATTGAATTCCTTTGATTGGTGGCAGGAGCATCTTTGATTTCGTCATTTTTGCATGACTTGCCAGTTTAATTGTCACAGAAAAATGTCAAGCATTTACCAGCAAATTGTTGGACAATCATCATGGACCTCTTACCCTAGTCATGTAAGTCTCATCCAAATAAGAGACGAGTAGTTTAAAGAAATATATTTTATTTATCCCAGTAAGTTCTGGACAACTATTGATAGGCTGTGGCCCACTTGGTGGGGGTAGAGGGCTTAGTAAGAGAGCTACTGGTTTCAGAACTGGGTGGGCTGAGCTTTCTGGGTTTTCTATTAGCTCTCTTTGTCAGTGAGGCAACATTATTGGCACACAATTAGGCCACAAGAATATTTTGTAGGTTCATATGCAAATAATAGATCACCAGACTAACAAAATGACATGTTCATTTTCGTCTGAAGCTCTGATGAAAACAAATTAGAGAGTTGTAATTTTTCATCAAAAAAATCAACTAACAGACAGCAGACTTTCGTTGTTTACCTGAGGTCCTGAGCAATTTTTCATCAAAAGAAAACACACATGGTTTTGCTGTTCATCTAAGCATGTGCCTCCATAAGAAAGTATGATCATATCTAAACCATATTTATGACATGCTGCCATTGGCACAAAATCCAATAGCTAAAGAGAATTGTCTGACGTCTCTAAATAGATTCTTGTGTTAGGAATCTTAGCGGGAGTTCTAAATTATGAAAGTTTTTGAAAGAATCTCACCAGATCTGCAATATATCTTTGTACACTGTACAACATAGCCATTTGCCCTTCTTTTTGTAACTGTATATAGCCTTTTTAGATGCCCAAATCATATATATATGGGGGTTCTGGATCACACGGGGGCAGAGACATTACACCCAACACACATCTCTTCCTCTCTTGTTTGTCATGTTATCAGAGCCCAAGGGTTGTTAGACCACTGCTCTCTGTCTGGGGTATTGTGAACCCCATCTAGAAGAGGGGTTCTGGTGTAGCTGCTCTTCCTCAAGGTCATTTGAAGTCTGACCCTTGTATGTGGTCTTTCTGGAGTTACTTCCTGGTCAAATCTGAAATATGGTGCCAACGCCATCATCATGGAGGTATTCTGTCTCTTCCTGGACTGCATCTCCTTTAATTTCTTGGGAGTGTTTGATGGAGGCAGTTACTAAAACTGCTATGATTCGTGAAGTGTTCAATGGAAAAAAATATTTTTTGTGGGAATTCACTCTAAGATGTTTTGTTATGGGTCAAGAACTGCTGGGTTTTCTCTATGGTAGTAAAAAACAACCCGAGCTTGGAAAAGAAAATGAAAAGGCACTAAAGGAATGGAAGAAAAACAATGCAAGAGGAAGACTGATTTTGATCCAACATATCTTTTCAGCCCTCCCAATTTATACCATGACTGCTCTGTCCATACCAGTCACAGTTATGCGGCTTTTCACCGAATTTTGGCTAATTCTCTAAACATTCAAACAAGTACATTTTCATGAAAGATGACAATCTTGACACATTTATCTGATTCTATTGTGCTGTCTGAGATGAATAAATGATAAAATTCAGTGGGCCATAATATAGAGTGTTACTATAAGAAACCAGAAATTGTAGATGCAGCGGCAAATTGCCGCAAATTTAAATAAGCGCCAAAATAAGTCCTCGTATTCTATTCACCTGGACAATGCAAGCAGATTGCGATTGCGTTCGACACTTTCACGAAAAAATATAGAAAGCCACATTGGAATTGAAAGGAGAGCCATAGGATTGAGCTACCAAATGATCTGTTAGGAAATAGACATACCAGTGAAGAGTGATGTTAGCATTATATAGCTCTGTTGTAGACATCGACGATCACCGTATCACCTCTGTATGTGTGGATCTTTGGCCTTGGGTATTAAGGAAACTATCTAGCTGAAACATAAATAAAAACAGAAACCAAACAAATTCATTCTCTATATTGAAAATCAGTCAATTCATTCTCTAAATTTATCCTTTGCAACCAGGTTCACCGAAAGGAACAACTCACCATAATATTGTCCGGAGTACATAAATTTCTCTTCAACATAGCTTGCGCAATACATGGATATTAACATCTGAAAAGCCGGTCAGGAACTTGCATGTCTTGTTTGTGCAGACATCCATTGAAAGATTTATTTTTGATAGTTCTAGTGGGGAATCAATAACTTCATATTCAGAGGATCAATTTCATAATTCAGAACTAATCAATAACTTGACACTTCATTCTCAAGAAGAAAGTTGCCAAAGCCACATTGGGCATACATCAACAAATTTAAAGGTTAAATAGCATTTTACTCAGACCTCAGGAAAAAAAAACATACACACATTTTGCTCACACTATGGACTGCAACACAATCATAATATATGCCAAAATAAGTCTACTGCCATAAATTGTTCATAAGCATAACAATAAGACCAGCATCTATAAATATTCATGTCCACTGAAACTATATTGATGTTTACATTCAAAAGTCTAAAAAAAATATTGTTACTCCATGCTTTCTTCTTCCTTCATGACTGTTGATGTAGTGTCCATCAATTTGGGGGTTGGGAGGGTGGTAATCCTTTGTCGAGTCTAGAATTCCTAGCCTATGAATGTAAGAAAGTGATTTAAAATCATATATTCAATAAAGAGATCCCTAGATTCACAAAACTTAATGTGTTTAAGAAAGAAAATTAAAAACTTACTATGCCACTATGTAAATGTGCATTTAACAAAGTTTCCATCCTTTCCATACGTGCTTGTGTCTCTCCATCTCGAGCACGCAAAGCCTCTATCACTGCTTTTGAGCTCTCTATCTCTGCCTTTGCATTTTGAAGCTGAAGTGTTAAATTCTTAACAGTTTCATTTGAGGTATCAGTCTGCATATTGTTGCACCAGATTGCTCTAGAGCATCCCAAACCACGTCCTCTTTCATATCGTCCATGATGGCCTTTGTAAACTTCATCCAGAATAGGAGACAACACACTTGGTTCAGAACTATTCATCAGCTCTCTTTGGGCACATGCTTCTTCTACCTTCTCCTGGATAAAAAATTAAATCTATGTTTCAATGAAAGTTGCTTTCAAAAGTTCTAACAATTTCATAATATATACTTACACACATAGCACGAGTATATTTATCTGGATATCCTCCATTCTTTGTTTGATGGGCCTTGAGATATGCCCCGATTGTTGTATAATTGCCTCCCAATTTCTCACGCTATATTCAAAGAAAAATAGTGAACAGAAAATTTTCAGAGCATGTATTTTGCTTACAACAAGCATGTTCAAAAATAGGAAAAATACATGTATTCACCTCATCTTGATTATGTCGAGCTATAGATTTTGCCTCAAGTGTATGTGTTGGTCTATCCTCACCACGATTCCTTTTATTTCTTTCAGCCTCAGAGACCTTATTGCCTCTTTCCCAAAACTTTAAGAGCAACTCCCAATTCTCTTGAGTTACTCTTTTATCAGGAGATTTCATAAGCACTTCCTCAGGAATTCCTTCAATATAGTAGTGAGCTTTCAACCAACAATGCCAATCCCTTAATTTCCTTTGCAAGGATTCTTTACAAAAGTGAGTGACAATATTCACATTAGCTGGCAGACCCTCTGTGACGGCCCTCGTTACACCGGTACGGTTATACCAACCCACGTCGGTATAGCGAGAGTCCTCACAGTGGGACATTTACCCAACGATACAAACAGCTGAGATACACGCGAATATATATAACAGAGTAGCGGAAGTAAAAGAGAACTATCTCCATTCATTCATCATCCACATTAAACATACATGCAGTTTACAATTTGCAAAAAGGAACTAAAATTCACATGATTTAAATTGCTGAAATAGAGATACAAAATGTCCACATATTACATTCTTTTAATGATAGTTCTAATACAATGTCCAAGTACATACTAAGAAGTACACACAATCACAAGGATCTCAAAGCTGGCTAGTCTCCACGCTCGGAGTCCGTCTCTGCTGCCTCCTCCGAGGGTACGGTGTCACCAACTATACCTGTACGCCGAAGCAAGGAGTGAGTCCAGGGACTCAGCAAGTAACACTATGCATGATATACACGTACAAGTCCTAGTGGTTTCTACACACACATTACATTTTACAACACATAGCATGCTAGTCCATTTAAGTTTTCAACCTATCATGAAGGTTCTACAATTTTATACATGACGCATGCTTTCAGATTTCAAAAATAACATTCACCTAACACATGGTCTCTATTCATTCACTCATGGGACTTTAATCAAAACGTGAGAGCTATTGACATGAACAATTTACATACATGAACGGGGAACATAATTAGCATGGATTCCACATGTTCTTAAGTACATACATAACTTTTAATCATGCCTTAGGTTGCTGGTTTCATATGGTTCAATGACTATAAACCTACACATGAAAGCTACAACGTGGCTTAGAACATAATATATGAACAATCTATCATGCCGCTTTGCACACATACTCATTAATTGTTCCTAACATGGATTCTAAACACTTTGCACACATAAACATGGAATTGATAACATGCATTTGCTGAATTCATACGGTTTCAGATTTAGCCTCACATGATTTCAATACACATTTTACACATCTGAAATTTCACATTTCCTTTTTTTTTTACACAATTTCCTCTTTTCACATGGTTACACTTTACACATACACATTCACATGTCACTTACACATTTACACATGGTCACATACACTTTACACATTACACTTTACACATGTTTTAGTGCCGTGACACATAGTCCAAACCACCAAAGAAGGACACATTCACATCACATAACACATAGACACCATCTAGGCAATTCAATGGTGACTCTTGGACTGCGTAGACCGGGAGAACAAGTCTCCACCCTAACCAGTGGTACTTGTCCACCTCCAGGATTTCCCCCTAATGCCCTTAGGGTCACTTAACACAATGAACTTTCTCAGGGGGACTTTTCCCTGATACGGCTCCACTGCCTTCTCGGAAGCAGTATCACATTGGCACAGTTTACACTTTTACACATTTACCGTTTTACACATGGTTTTACACTTGACACTCTTCATTTCATTCACACTTTCTTACTCACATGAACACCTCTGTTTTTCTAACATGGTACTACAGAGTTTTCAGGATTCAACACATAGTAAACACCCAATCATGCTGGGTTTAGACAAAATCTAATCACGTTTCGATCATATGTACGAATTATTCATAATTCACATGAAAACACATAACTTTTTATTTACTGTTCCAATTAACCTGAAATTTTAACCACATGCTGTTTTCGGGTTCAAAATCATACCCTCAATTTTTCAGATTTTTCTGAGCTAAATAGGATTTACAGAAAATCAAACACCTAATTAGCACATTATTCACAATTTACGTTAACATAGAATTTACACATCATGCAATTTACCACTTGCTGTTTAGCCATAAGCTACCAACATTTGCATGAAATTAGAGTACAATATTTCCCTAATTCATACATCTATGGATTTAACACTACGAATCATTTTTGCATACTTCTATTCTATCGAACCGAAACTATTAACAAATTGCACAATCATGGATAAGTTTCCTAAATTTGCAAACACACATGCTGACCCACAATCTTCATGATTAGACCGAAATCAAGACATTCAACTCACTGTAGTCATGGAACATGGGTTTGCAAAATTATCTACAAGTCATGCTCACAAGATTAAAGACACCATTTTTTCCACATTCACCATCACACCACATTCATTCACAACCACAATGCACACTATACATAGCTTATAGGAATACCATATATCCTCATCACGGAAATCATAACGAAATTAACGTATAAGACGGACAGAACAGCTCACTGTTCTGTCCTGAAGAACTAGACGGCGGTCTCTGGCCGCTGAGTCAGAGTCAGCGGCATGGTCGATGGACGCCAAGGAAGAACTGGGCGTCCAGGGACCTTGCCGTTTACTCAGGTCTGTGCAGAAACACAGACCCGAGCTCTGAAATTTAGGTGAAATGGAGGGTCTAGGACTCGAGGAAAATTTCATAAAAATCATAGAAACCTCCTAGACTCATACGGGGATACCATAGATAGGTCACTTGCCTCTCTAAAAATCCTCCAAGAGATTTATGGCTCGAAGAAGACCTCCTTGGGCAGTTCCAAGAAGTTGCAGAAGTGCCTCCAAGTTTGCCTTCCTCCGAGCTCCTGGGCGATCTCCACTCCGAGGGGATGATGGGGAGGCCTTCCCCTATGCTTCAGCTTCCTCCTTGATGCAGAAGATCTCCAAATCCAGCTTCAAGGGGTCGGATTTTAGGGTTCTAAAAGGGGTTTTTCTCGCAGAATGCTCTAGGGTTTTTCTCTCTTCTTCTCTCCTCTTGCAAGGGTGAAAGTGAGAAGTGGGGAGAGGCCATTTCGGGTTCAGCATGTAGGAGAGGCCCTCACCCACTCACCATGCCGATTAGACAGCCTTAGAGCCGTTGGGGGACATCCCCCCAATGGTTGCCATGCCTTGTTTCAGAAGATAGCAGCTCTGCTGCGCATGCAGGTCAGAGAGGTTGGCGTCCATATCGCTGGACGCCGGAGTGAGTGTTGGCGTCCAGGGCTGGACGCTGACACCACCTTAGCGGACAGGGGTTGACGCCAATAGGGTCTTCGGCCAGAACCCTAATTCATGCAGAAAACCATGCATACCAAGCTTCTATACATGCAATATGTACATGGTATTATATTCACACTATCATCATGCAATACATACATTATTTACGTTTAATATAAACACATGTACACGTATTTATACTATTTTAGTATCCACGTAAATACGTACATACATACTGATAGCCTGCGAATGCGTCGTTAAACACGTGACTAACAATCTCAAATAATCGGCCTACACTAAATATTTTAACAGTAGTTAAGTGGTGAGACCGAGTCGAATCCACGGGGAAAAAGATTTTAGAGTTGAAAACCTTGAGTTTTTATTTAGGAAAATAACGTGGTGATATTTAAACTAAGTTGAATTAAATAAATCTAAGCTAAGTAAATAAATAAAGAGAGAGATAGAGAGGGAATGAGAGAGCACAAGATACAACTTAAAACTATAATCTATTAAACAATAACAACATGATTAACGCAAAGAGTGTATTCTAATCCAAAGTCATTAACAAGTACATTGAAATATAGAGAATAAGAGAGAGAATAAGAGAGATGGAAGGAGAGAGAAAAGAGAGAAAGAAAAGAGAAAGAAGAGAGAGAGAGCGATAGAAGAGAGAGAGAGAGAAGAGAGAGAGGAGAGAGAAGAGAGAGAGAGAGAGAAAGAGGAGAGAGAAGGGAGAGAGATAGAAGAGAGAGAGCGGAGAGAGAAGAGAGAAAAGAGATAGAGCGGAGAGAGAAGAGAGAGGCGGCGAGAGGAGAGAGGAGAGAGAGGCGAGATAGAGGAGAGAGAAGAGAGAGGGAGAAAAGAGAGAGAGCGGAGAGAGAAGGAATAGAGGAGAGAGAGGGGATAGAGGAGAGAGAGGGCGGCGCGAGAGGAGAGAGAAGAGAGAGGCGCGCTACGTGCATGCAAACGCATGCACGTAGGCGGCCTGGCAGGCGGGCGGCAGGGGCGCGCGCGGGGCGGTGCGGGCGCGTGGAGGCGGCAGGCGGGGCGCGTGGCAGAGGCGCGGCAGGCGCGAGGGCGGGCTCGCGCGGGCGGGAGGCGCTGGGCGCGGGGCGCGCGGGGCAGCGGCCAGGCGGGCTCCTGGCGCGCGCAGGCGGCGGGCTCCTGAGGCGGGGCCTGCTGCTGCTGCTGCTCTGTGTGAGACCGAGAAAGAAAGAGAGAGACCGGGAAAGAGGAAGAAGGGAAGAAGAAAGAGGAGAGGAAGAAGAAGAGAAGGGAAAGAAGATGCGCAGGAGGGAGAGGGGAGAGAAGAGGGAAGGAATCGAGGAGAGAGGGAGAGAGAGAAAGTGAGAAAGAGAATAGTTGTGAGAGAGAGAGGGGGAGGTTTTATAAAATAGTAGAGAAAGAGAGGAAGGGGGAGAGAAGAAAGGAAAGAGAGTTTTTTAGAAAATAGGAGAGGGATTTTAAAAACGAGAAAGTATTTTTGAAAAGAAAGAGAGAGAGGAAATATTTTAAAAAATAGAGTCTCTCATTATTCTCTCTTGGTCTAATCAAATTTATTGGCCCATTTGACACTTCATTTCTTGGCCCATTAATCCTGCAAATACAACACAATAGAGATTTAATCAATTATCATTTTTGCAATAAAGTGACAATGAATTTGTGTAAAATTAAGGACCATAAGATAGTAAAATAACATGATTATTATCAATAACAGCGCAATTATCACACCCCCCAACTTACTCATTGCTAGTCCTTAGCAATGCACACAAGTGAATAATTGGGACAAACAAGAGTTCAAACATCATATTTCATGGCAAGATAGTAAGAATGAGAGTGCTTGATCATAAGTATTTCAAGTTCCAGTCGAGAGTGTCAAAGGCAAATATGTCAGTTTATGTCATTAGACAGTTCCTCAAGATACACACAAAATTTCATGACTTTTTGTTCAATGTTTGAGCATCAATAACAGGATGCATGTGCTTTTTACTTATCACTGAGGGATGGTATCAACTCTACACTCCATAAATTCGATCCTCGAATTACAGATAGCTTTCACTCTGCCTAATTCTCTTTTTCATGCTCGTTTTTTTTCTTTTCATTTACATGGTGCTACACTTCCCTTCACCGTTTGACGCGAGCCTCAACTCTTACCTTAGGAGCCACCGGCCCGGTTACTAAGATCAGGGGCATTTTCCATGTTTCTCTTTTTTTTTTCACTAGTACACATATTTTTACATTTATTTGTAGGCAGGTAGCTTTTTCCCCACGATTAGTCGTCAATAGGAGTGTAGAATATCAATCAATCAACCTGAATGTTCGGTAAAACTCTCATCATCCATTTGAATAGCTCAAAACAATACTTTATTGTGTTGATGAAATTTCAAATGTATTTTGAGGAAGATGCTAAAAATATAACTAGTTAACTCACCCCTTCAACTCACCACCTTCACAAGTACACACTATGAGTCAAGCTAGAAGCAAAAAAATTTATTGCATGAAATATGAAGCATGAAGCACAATGTTAGGGACAAAAATTTGAAATACAATTTGTCTCTCCCCCCAACTTAAATGACATTGTCCTCAATGGCATAAAAATAATGAAAATAGAATAAAGCCAATGTAAGTTAAGAAAGGAGAGATGCAACCTGATGATCACATGCGGGTGGTTGCACACTAACTTCATCAAAGGATAGTGGCCAGCAAACACCTAAGACACAAAATAAAAACGAAATCAATAGAAATCAATTTTCCTAAAAATATTGGGTTGCCTCCCAACAAGCGCTAAGTTTAATGTCTTCAGCTAGACACATGGGGGTAACAGGGTCACGTAACACCCCCAATCAATTGACGCCAAATTTTTTCTTTGTAAGGCATCACCAGCCATGGTGGGTCAAGTGGTCCACACATACCTTGCAGATCAGTAAGTGATAGAGAAATTAAGGCACTCAAGATCATATCTTCAATTAAGAAATTTTCATTTGCACACCTAAGATCTTTATATGTGTTGAGCACTTCAATTTGGACTTTATTATTTTCTCCATTTTCACCCACAACTTCTATTTTCAGATCCTCTTTCATGATGTTTAGGTCAGATTGAGTTGAATGTTCAGAGGATTGTTTAAACTCCACAGGCTGACTTGTGTCAAAAATAGTAGCATGATCTGGAATGAAATGGATATGACTTTCAACACAAGGATGCTTAAAAGGTTCAAGTGTAGTTGACCAGTCATCTAGTGGTAGCATGTCCATGATCATGTTGGATGTGCCAAGATCAGGGAGAGGTAGGAGTTCCATGTCTTTCTCGACATCAAGAGAGACCCAGTCAATGTGGACTTCAGGCAAAATTTCTAATTCTTCTCTTACCCAAGAAGAATGATTGATGATTACACCCAGCTCTTTCTCCACACTCACCTCTTCTTTGTTACTCACTTGAAATGATGTCACATCAAACTCGGACCCAACATCTAGATGACACTCTTTCTTTTCTCCCCCCAACTTGAATTCAACTAATTCACTAGAGCTGTCCTCAAATATGACATCATGGATGGAGTCTTCTTGATGGTCAGTTTCAAGTTGGGCCAAGATAATGGATTGATTTTCAGTGGCACCCATTTCCTCCTGATTTGACTCATTAAAATTATCTCTCATTTTCCAAGTGGGTATGTCCACAATTATATTGGACTGAGAAGTTGTGGATGGAATTTGAGAGTCAAATTGTTGGTCACAATCAAGATAATGATGTGCATGATTGTCAATGGGTTGGCATGGTGACTGACTATCTTGCCTCCTTCTGATTTCCATCAGTTGAGTAATCAGGAGGTCAGTTTTGACAAAGGATTGCTCCAATTCTTGTTGTTGTTGGGTGAATGTTTGCTCAAAGATTTGTTGGTTATCATGAAATTTTTGCATAAATTGCCAAAATTGATCATCGAAGAGGCCTAATTGCGAGGGAGATGTGTGAGTGGAATGTGGATCTGCATGTCCCTCATGATGACTTTTGTCATGAATATCAATTTGGCATTGGGCCCAATGTTGAAAGTTGTGGATAGGTGGACTTTGGGCTTGGGCCAGAATAGGTTGATCTCTAAGTGTTAAATGCGGCATTAATTCTCCAAGTGGTTGGAAGGGTGTGCCTTCAGGAGCATTTGTTAAGCACACCGGCAGATCAATGCCAAAATTTTTTTGATCGAACCATGATATGATTTCGGCACCAAGAAATGGTCCTTGAATTTCCCCTTGTGGATCTTGGTAAAGCAAACTCAATTCTGTAGGAGGGACATATTGTTCATCTTTTGAGTAAGAAGTGGAGGTGGAGGGCCATTGAAAATATTGTGTTTCTGCTTGGGTGAAAGATGGCCGATTATGGAACAAATTAGTATGGTGGGCCTGATCTTGGGTAAAATGTGAGAGTTGGGCCACCCCAGGGGATGTACTTTCATAGTGGGCTGACAAAAATTGTGTATTTTCAAAGTAGGCTGGGCCACGTTGAATGAGAGATGAAAATTGGTTTGGGCCATGGCCTATATAATGTGCTGGGTTGGCCCACATATGATGGTGAATGGGAAAGATGAGACTTTTTTTTTTCTCTTTTTTTATATTTTTTAATTTTTTTTTTGTTTTGAAATATTTGATTTTTTTTTTTTTGTATTTTCACACAAGTTAGCAAACAATTAATCCTATGACACCTATGGTCCCCTAAGATATAAACATTTGATTTCTCACTAATCAACTGAGGCCTAACTCAAATCCACTCTCAAGCTCGTTAACTGGCCAGGTAAGAGGTGGGAAAGTGGGAGGTTCCCCCTGCTCTCACAGGGACCTAATTAAGTAACCACTTGTCCACTTAGGCGTTTGCCAATAAACCTCTAGCCTTAGACACCAGTCTCCAAACTTGATAGTGGGCCCAAGTGGGCCTAAGTCTCAAAGCGAACCCTAGGTCAACTTTCTACTTTCTTTTATTGGGCTTGGGAATGCAAAAGATGCAGGAAGTTGTGGTTTGTGGGCTAAGGAAGGGTGATCAAATCCCCACCTTATCTTGTTAAGGAAACTGCCCTTAAATTATTTTAGAAATGATGTGCACACCACAAAATCAAGCAAGGGGTTCTATGCAAGCATGGCAATGCATGATCATGCTTTTTAAAGAAGTTGAGATTCTCACCTTGCCTCCCGCAATCTTCGACAAGAAAGGAAACTTTCAAACATAAGAAACTACCTAAACATGGAAATCTAAATGATGCATGTCCTAAAGATGGAAGGTTTCTATTCTTGACATGACATCTTTGATTGGATTCCAGTGATTGATTTTTTTTTGGATTTTTGATTTTGTTAATTGTCTAAACATGGCAACTAAGAAAAGGAAACTCAATCAAGAGGGTTTTAATGGTACTTACCTTCAACGCAATCCCTCGTTCTTTTGGAAATGAAAACAAATGGAAAGAGTGAGAGAAGGAAACTCACCTCACTTACCCATTTTTTTATTTTTCATGCAATTTTTGGATTTTTTTTCACTTTTTATTTGATACCTACAAAAAGAAAGAAAATGTTAGCCTGAATATATACAAAAAACACCAAAATTATCAAAACTAAAAATCTAATTCCCCGGCAACGGCGCCAAAAATTGATAGCCTACGAATGCGTCGTTAAACACGTGACTAACAATCTCAAATAATCGGCCTACACTAAATATTTTAACAGTAGTTAAGTGGTGAGACCGAGTCGAATCCACGGGGAAACAGATTTTAGAGTTGAAAACCTTGAGTTTTTATTTAGGAAAATAACGTGGTGATATTTAAACTAAGTTGAATTAAATAAATCTAAGCTAAGTAAATAAATAAAGAGAGAGATAGAGAGGGAATGAGAGAGCACAAGACACAACTTAAAACTATAATCTATTAAACAATAACAACATGATTAACGCAAAGAGTGTATTCTAATCCAAAGTCATTAACAAGTACATTGAAATATAGAGAATAAGAGAGAGAATAAGAGAGATGGAAGGAGAGAGAAAAGAGAGAAGAAAGAAAAGAGAAAGAAGAGAGAAGAGCGATAGAAGAGAGAGAGGAGAGAGAAGAGAGAGAGGAGAGAGAAGAGAGAGACGAGAAAGAGGAGAGAGAAGGGAGAGAGATAGAAGAGAGAGAGCGGAGAGAGAAGAGAGAAAAGAGATAGAGCGGAGAGAGAAGAGAGAGGCGGCGAGAGGAGAGAGGAGAGAGAGGCGAGATAGAGGAGAGAGAAGAGAGAGGGAGAAAAGAGAGAGAGCGGAGAGAGAAGGAATAGAGGAGAGAGAGGGGATAGAGGAGAGAGAGGGCGGCGCGAGAGGAGAGAGAAGAGAGAGGCGCGCTACGTGCATGCAAACGCATGCACGTAGGCGGCCTGGCAGGCGGGAGGCAGGCGCGCGGGCGGGCGGGCGCGTCGCAGCGGGCGGGCGAGGCGCGGCGCGCGCGGGGCAGCGGCCAGGCGGGCTCCTGGCGGGCGCGGCGCGGGCTGAGGCGGCGCGCGCGGGGCTGAGGCGGGGCCTGCTGCTGCTGCTGCTCTGTGTGAGACCGAGAAAGAAAGAGAGAGACCGGAAAGAGGAAGAAGGAAGAAGAAAGAGGAGAGGAAAAGAAGAGAAGGGAAAGAAGATGCGCAGGAGGGAGAGGGGAGAGAAGAGGGAAGGAATCGGAGGAGAGAGGGAGAGAGAGAAAGTGAGAAAGAGAATAGTTGTGAGAGAGAGAGGGGGAGGTTTTATAAAATAGTAGAGAAAGAGAGGAAGGTGGAGAGAAGAAAGGAAAGAGAGTTTTTTAGAAAATAGGAGAGGGATTTTAAAAATGAGAAAGTATTTTTGAAAAGAAAGAGAGAGAGGAAATATTTTAAAAAATAGAGTCTCTCATTATTCTCTCTTGGTCTAATCAAATTTATTGGCCCATTTGACACTTCATTTCTTGGCCCATTAATCCTGCAAATACAACACAATAGAGATTTAATCAATTATCATTTTTGCAATAAAGTGACAATGAATTTGTGTAAAATTAAGGACCATAAGATAGTAAAATAACATGATTATTATCAATAACAGCGCAATTATCACATACTCAACACAATATACACACATAAATACGAAAAATACGACGGAAATTCGAGGGTCTTACACCCTCTCCCCCTTAAAGAAAACTTCGTCCTCGAAGTTAGAACGACACTACTCAAACAAAAGGGGATACTTCTTCTTCATCGCATCCTCAAGCTCCCACGTAGCCTCCTCACGCGAGAAGTTCCGCCATAGAACTTTCACCGACGCGATACTCTTGTTCCGGAGATGCTGAACCTTCCGGTCAAGAATGGCTACTGGCTGCTCGACATACGAAAGATCTGGCTGGATCTCCACTGGCTCATGACTAATCACATAAGACGGATCTCGGACATACTTCCTGAGCATAGATACATGGAATACCGGGTGAACGCTAGCCAAAGCTGGGGGTAAAGCTAGCTCGTACGCCACGTTGCCCAAACGTCTGAGAATCTCATATGGGCCAATGAACCTAGGGCTTAGCTTGCTATGCCTGCCAAATCTGACAACCCCACGAGTAGGCGATATCTTCAAGAAGACATGATCGCCAACCTCGAACTCCAAATCCTTTCTCCTGTTGTCGGCATAACTCTTCTGCCTATCCTGTGCCGCAACAAGCCTTTTCCTGATAAGCTGAATCTTATCCGAAGTTTCCTGAACTAACTCCGGTCCGATCAACTGCCTATCACCAGTCTCCTCCCAACATAAAGGAGATCTGCAGGGCCTACCATACAACGCCTCGAATGGAGCCATTCCAATACTAGCATGAAAGCTGTTGTTGTATGCGAACTCCACAAGAGGTAAATGACGCTCCCAATCATCCTTCCAACCCAGAACACACGCTCTCAACATGTCCTCGAGCGTCTGGATAGTCCTCTCGGACTGTCCATCGGTCTGGGGATGAAACGCCGAACTGAGCTTAAGCTCCGAACCTAACGCATCCTGAAGACCCTTCCACAATCTCGAAGTAAATCTCGGATCTCGATCCGAAATGATCGACTTCGGCACACCATGCAATCTAACGATACCGCTAACATACAATCTAGCTAAGCTCTCTACTGACTGCTTCTTCTTCATAGGTAAGAAATGAGCAGTCTTCGAGAATCTATCTACAACTACCCAAATCGAGTCATTGCCCCTTCTAGATCGAGGCAAACCTGATACGAAATCCATAGTGACAGCTTCCCACTTCCATACGGGGATATCCATCCTCTGCATAAGGCCGGATGGTCGCTGCCGCTCGGCTTTCACCTGCTGACATACTAGACATCTAGACACATAATCCGCAACATCCTTCTTCATGCCGGACCACCAAAATGATCTCTTCAGGTCTTGATACATCTTAGTGTTACCCGGATGAATAGAGAATCGCAATCTATGAGCCTCCGCTAACACATGCTCACGGACATCTACTACATCGGGGACACAAACGCGGTGCTGAAATCTAATCACACCGTCCTCATCACGAGCAATGCCCGCCTTACCCACTAACTCTAACAATCTAGGATCGGCTTTCTGCTGCTCAATCACCTCATCCAAGACTGAGGATCTAAGGGATAGCTGAGCTACAAAAGCCTGACACAACGATGGCTCTAACTCGGTCATAGAGCACGCTGCATCCTCCAACATCTTCCAATCCTGCTGGAGCGAAGACCTCTTCCTACTAAGAGCATCCGCTACGACGTTCGCCTTTCCAGGATGATACTGAAGGTCGAAGTCATAGTCCTTCAAGAACTCAATCCATCTTCTCTGCCTCAGGTTTAATTCCTTTTGGGAGAAAAGATACCTCAAGCTCTTGTGGTCGGTAAACACCTCAAATCTGACACCATAAAGATAGTGCCTCCAGATCTTTAGTGCATGAACCACAGCTGCTAGCTCTAAATCATGAGTCGGATAGTTCCTCTCATGCTCCTTCAACTGACGAGAAGCATAAGCTACTACCCTCTCTTACTGCATGAGCACACAGCCTAAACCAATCCGAGATGCATCCGTATAAATGGCAAAGCCTTCTAGACCACTGGGCAATACCAATACCGGAGCAGAAGTAAGCTTAGCCTTCAATAGCTGAAAGCTGCGCTCACATGCCTCAGACCATACAAACTTCTCACCCTTTCTGGTCAGCTTTGTCATAGGGGCGGCGATGGATGAGAAACCCTCAATGAATCGCCGATAGTAACCAGCTAACCCAAGGAAACTACGAATCTCCGAAGGAGTCTTGGGAACATCCCAATCCATAACTGCCTGGATCTTTGCTGGATCAACAGCTACACCAGCGCCGGAGATAACATGCCCGAGAAAGTGAACCTCGCGCAACCAGAACTCGCACTTGCTGTACTTTGCATACAGTTTGTGCTCACGGAGAACCTCTAAGACTAACCTCAAATGCTGACGATGTGTGGTCTCATCCGGAGAATAGACCAACACGTCATCAATAAACACAACAACAAAGCTATCTAAATACGGACTAAACACCCGGTTCATGAGATCCATGAACGCTGCAGGAGCGTTGGTCAATCCGAAAGGAAGAACCAAAAACTCATAATGTCCATAACGGGTTCTAAATGCCGTCTTGGACACATCCTCACTCCTAATCCTCAACTGATGATAACCAGATCGCAAGTCAATCTTGGAAAAGACTGATGCCTCTCGCAACTGGTCAAACAGATCATCAATCCGAGGTAAGGGATACCTGTTCTTCACAGTCACCTGGTTTAACTTCCTATAATCAATGCACAACCGAAGTGACCCGTCTTTCTTCTTGACGAATAATACAAGTGCGCCCCAAGGGGAAACATTGGGGCGAATAAATCCCTTATCGAGCAATTCTTGCAATTGCTTCCTCAACTCGGCTAACTCTGCAGGGGCCATCCGATATGGGGCCTTCGAGATAGGAGAGGTGCCTGGAAGCAACTCTATAGTGAACTCTATCTCCCTATCCGGTGGCAACCCAGACAAGTCATCGGGAAAGACATCTGGAAAGTCCTGCACCACATCGATCTCTGCAAGAGTCAGGGACGAACCAGCATCGGGTACTAGCATAACGCTGGCAAGAAATGCGTCACAACCCTTGTTCACCATGCGCATCGCCTTCATGGCAGAGATGACTAACTTTCCCGCTAAGTTCTTTGGCAAGGGATGAGAGAACTCGTCCTCGCCAGGAATGCGGAAAACAATCTTCTTTCTACGACAATCCACTAACGCATAGTGCTCCTCTAGCCAATCCAGACCAAGGATACAATCATAATCCTTCATCTTTAGCAAGAAGAAACACCCATCTAGGAATCTATCCTCAATGCACACAGGTAACGACGGAATGCACTTCCTAGTCGATACCGTACCCGCAGGGGTGTGCACAGACAAAGGGACCTCTAACTCCTCAGACTCTATGCCTGACTCTAGGGCTAACTGCCTAGCGAACCGCTCGGAAATGAACGAGTGAGTAGCACCCGTGTTAAACAAAACCCGAGCGTGCACACCGAAAAGCAAAACTGTACCTTCGGTGACATGCTCCGCCTGCTCGGCGTCCTCACGAGCTAACGCAAACACTCGAGCTGGGGCTCGAGGCCTTCCTGGTCGTCCTGTAGCTGGCGCGGCTGCCGCTACTGCTGGTACTGGCGCTCCTCGCTGAGCTTCCTGCTGAAGTCTTGGGCAATCCTTGATCTTGTGGTCGCTGCTCCCACACTTTAGGCATCTACCCGCTATTAACCAACACTCCGAACCTCCATGGGTCTTCCCACAATGGGGACACTCCTTCTTCGCGCCGGGGGAACGTACAGAGGGTACCTGATAGTTGCTGACTGCCACTTGTTTCTGCGGTGTCTGGTACACCGTCTTCCTCTTGTCTTGCCGCTGGAAAGTTGCTGCCGGCCTCTTCTGCGATGCCTTCTTCTCCTCTAGATACTGCTCCATTTCTCCCTCCTGTCTGCAGGCTGCGCTGAGGGCCTCGTCTAGCGTGCGGTGGTCGAACGCCACGAGCCTCGTCCTCAGGGATGGTTTGAGACCCATCACGAACTTCTTGGTCTTCCTGCGCTCATCCTCTACTATGTGCGGTGCATATTTAGAGAGTTCATAAAACCTTGCCTCGTATTCTAAGACGGTCATCGATCCTTGCGTCAGGGAAAGGAATTCTTGCTCCATCTTGTCCTGGATGTGCTCTGGGACGAACTTGGCTCGAAGAGCCTCACGAACGCGTCCCACGCCACATCTACTGCTCCGTCCTCAAAGCGCGTACGCAGTAGGGAGGACCACCATACATCAGCTCTCTCCTGCAACACACCTTCATAAGCTCTAACTAACAAATAACAACCAACATTCAAGCATAAACGAAAGCATACCTGTAGCATGTAGGTGGCTAAGGTCACCTTGTCCTCGTCAGGACACCTGATAGCTCGGAAGATTTTCTCGATCTCCCTCATCCAGCTTTCTGCCAAAAGCGGATCACTCTCCCCTTAAAAGAGGGTGGGGTCATCCTCTTGAATCGCTCCATGATGGAAGGTCCACCATGGTCCTGAGCTGGGGCCTGAGCCTGCTACATTAAACAACAAGCAATATACAATAAACACAATATCATACAATTCAAATAGCAGACTACTTAGTTGTTTTATTATTTTACCTGGGCCTCCAACTGGGCCTGGAGTTCTGCCTGAGTGTGTGCCTGGGTCTGCATGGCTTGCACCAGACCTTGCATGAACACTCCATAATCCACTGGTGGTGGTGGGGGAAGCACAGGACCCTGTGGGGCCGGGGCCTGCTGCTCCGCCCGCTCCTCACGCCTCTGCTCGTCGTCGCGAGCTGGCGCACCTCCACGTCGTCCACGGGAAGCCATGGCTGTAATAAAATTTCAGCCACTATTAGAGCTAGGTTACTAAGTTTTCTAACCATTTTCTTATCTATTTTTCACTTCTTATTAGTGTTTTCTACACATGTGGACATACTTAGCATGCAATGGGGATGATGACTTAGTTATATTCATGTGTAATCTCAACCGGTCGCTCTGATACCAATCTCTGTGACGGCCCTCGTTACACCGGTACGGTTATACCAACCCACGTCGGTATAGCGAGAGTCCTCACAGTGGGACATTTACCCAACGATACAAACAGCTGAGATACACGCGAATATATATAACAGAGTAGCGGAAGTAAAAGAGAACTATCTCCATTCATTCATCATCCACATTAAACATACATGCAGTTTACAATTTGCAAAAAGGAACTAAAATTCACATGATTTAAATTGCTGAAATAGAGATACAAAATGTCCACATATTACATTCTTTTAATGATAGTTCTAATACAATGTCCAAGTACATACTAAGAAGTACACACAATCACAAGGATCTCAAAAGCTGGCTAGTCTCCACGCTCGGAGTCCGTCTCTGCTGCCTCCTCCGAGGGTACGGTGTCACCAACTATACCTGTACGCCGAAGCAAGGAGTGAGTCCAGGGACTCAGCAAGTAACACTATGCATGATATACACGTACAAGTCCTAGTGGTTTCTACACACACATTACATTTTACAACACATAGCATGCTAGTCCATTTAAGTTTTCAACCTATCATGAAGGTTCTACAATTTTATACATGACGCATGCTTTCAGATTTCAAAAATAACATTCACCTAACACATGGTCTCTATTCAATTCACTCATGGGACTTTAATCAAAACGTGAGAGCTATTGACATGAACAATTTACATACATGAACGGGGAACATAATTAGCATGGATTCCACATGTTCTTAAGTACATACATAACTTTTAATCATGCCTTAGGTTGCTGGTTTCATATGGTTCAATGACTATAAACCTACACATGAAAGCTACAACGTGGCTTAGAACATAATATATGAACAATCTATCATGCCGCTTTGCACACATACTCATTAATTGTTCCTAACATGGATTCTAAACACTTTGCACACATAAACATGGAATTGATAACATGCATTTGCTGAATTCATACGGTTTCAGATTTAGCCTCACATGATTTCAATACACATTTTACACATCTGAAATTTCACATTTCCTTTTTTTTTACACAATTTCCTCTTTTCACATGGTTACACTTTACACATACACATTCACATGTCACTTACACATTTACACATGGTCACATACACTTTACACATTACACTTTACACATGTTTTAGTGCCGTGACACATAGTCCAAACCACCAAAGAAGGACACATTCACATCACATAACACATAGACACCATCTAGGCAATTCAATGGTGACTCTTGGACTGCGCAGACCGGGAGAACAAGTCTCCACCCTAACCAGTGGTACTTGTCCACCTCCAGGATTTCCCCCTAATGCCCTTAGGGTCACTTAACACAATGAACTTTCTCAGGGGGACTTTTCCCTGATACGGCTCCACTGCCTTCTCGGAAGCAGTATCACATTGGCACAGTTTACACTTTTACACATTTACCGTTTTACACATGGTTTTACACTTGACACTCTTCATTTCATTCACACTTTCTTACTCACATGAACACCTCTGTTTTTCTAACATGGTACTACAGAGTTTTCAGGATTCAACACATAGTAAACACACCAATCATGCTGGGTTTAGACAAAATCTAATCACGTTTCGATCATATGTACGAATTATTCATAATTCACATGAAAACACATAACTTTTTATTTACTGTTCCAATTAACCTGAAATTTTAACCACATGCTGTTTTCGGGTTCAAAATCATACCCTCAATTTTTCAGATTTTTCTGAGCTAAATAGGATTTACAGAAAATCAAACACCTAATTAGCACATTATTCACAATTTACGTTAACATGGAATTTACACATCATGCAATTTACCACTTGCTGTTTAGCCATAAGCTACCAACATTTGCATGAAATTAGAGTACAACATTTCCCTAATTCATACATCTATGGATTTAACACTACGAATCATTTTTGCATACTTCTATTCTATCGAACCGAAACTATTAACAAATTGCACAATCATGGATAAGTTTCCTAAATTTGCAAACACACATGCTGACCCACAATCTTCATGATTAGACCGAAATCAAGACATTCAACTCACTGTAGTCATGGAACATGGGTTTGCAAAATTATCTACAAGTCATGCTCACAAGATTAAAGACACCATTTTTTCCACATTCACCATCACACCACATTCATCACAACCACAATGCACACTATACATAGCTTATAGGAATACCATATATCCTCATCACGGAAATCATAACGAAATTAACGTATAAGAGGGACAGAACAGCTCACTGTTCTGTCCTGAAGAACTAGACGGCGGTCTCTGGCCGCTGACTCAGAGTCAGCGGCATGGTCGATGGACGCCAAGGAAGAACTGGGCGTCCAGGGACCTTGCCGTTACTCAGGTCTGTGCAGAAACACAGACCCGAGCTCTGAAATTGGGGTGAAATGGAGGGTCTAGGACTCGAGGAAAATTTCATAAAAATCATAGAAACCTCCTAGACTCATACGGGGATACCATAGATAGGTCACTTGCCTCTCTAAAAATCCTCCAAGAGATTTATGGCTCGAAGAAGACCTCCTTGGGCAGTTCCAAGAAGTTGCAGAAGTGCCTCCAAGTTTGCCTTCCTCGAGCTCCTGGGCGATCTCCACTCCGAGGGGATGATGGGGAGCCTTCCCCTATGCTTCAGCTCCTCCTTGATGCAGAAGATCTCCAAATCCAGCTTCAAGGGGTCGGATTTTAGGGTTCTAAAAGGGTTTTTCTCACAGAATGCTCTAGGGTTTTCTCTCTTCTTCTCTCCTCTTGCAAGGGTGAAAGTGAGAAGTGGGGAGAGGCCATTCGGGTTCAGCATGTAGGAGAGGCCCTCACCCACTCACCATGCCGATTAGACAGCCTAGAGCCGTTGGGGGACATCCCCCCAATGGTTGCCATGCCTTGTTTCAGAAGATAGCAGCTCTGCTGCGCATGCAGGCCAGAGAGGTTGGCGTCCAGATCGCTGGACGCCGGAAGTGAGTGTTGGCGTCCAGGGCTGGACGCTAACACCACCTCAACGGCCAGGGGTTGACGCCAATAGGGCCTTCGGCCAGAACCCTAATTTATGCAGAAAACCATGCATACCAAGCTTCTATACATGCAATATGTACATGGTATTATATTCACACTATCATCATGCAATACATACATTATTTACGTTTAATATAAACACATGTACACGTATTATACTATTTTAATATCCACGTAAATACGTACATACATACTCAACACAATATACACACATAAATACGAAAAATACGACGGAAATTCGAGGGTCTTACACCCCATCATAACAAAAATCATAATCTCTCTGCAAATAAAATGAATAACTCATGTTTAGGAAATGTAAATTAAAAAAGAACATTACACACTTTAAAAGATTATGTAATACCGTTAGGTCTTTCATAACATCGTTGAAGCTGTGAGGGATGATCCTTCCATTCTTTATAAGGAGGAAAATATACCATCCAAGCGTGCATATAGTCAAGAACTATTGCAAGTTTTGGAGGTAGCCTTTCCAACAGGTTGTCTATCAATAAGCAAAACATTCAATTTCTCTCCTTTTGGAGGGGTGACGGTGATCCTGCGTTGGGCCTCTCGTCTTCCTCAATATAGTTTGAGATGCCGTGGTAGTTGATGCACTATTCGGTTCACTCCCATTCAGCTCATCATAGTATGCGTCAAGTACCTCATCTGATAATTGAACTTGGCGCTCAACATCCCTGTTATGATCTGCTTGAGTGGACTCCAATACTTCCTCAGCTCTGGCAATAGATGTTGTAACTCTACAAGAATGCTCAGTACAATGCCTTCTCTATTTATAACATCTGAAAATTAGACAACAAATTAACATAACATGGTAATTTGATATAACCATTTAATGATAGGAAACATCAAACAAAACTAAACAACAAACACAAGATATATCCTAGGTTTAAGTAAGAAGAAAATTTATCCTCTTATGTTGTACATGGACGATTCTATTCTTGCATCCTTCATTTACTGTTAGAACACTCCTAAGGGACCACTGCCCACGACATTCAATGAGAAATTTCATGAAGTACAATACCAATGATCCAAAGAACCGTGCACATCCCCTTTCTTATCTTTAAAAACATTCAAATGACCTTTTCCTAAAAAATAGAAAGACAGCTATCTTACTAACGTGAAATTTCTCATAATTTGAAAACTATTTAATATTGATACAGGACAATTTTCTCCTACCTAGTAAAGGGGATTCCTTTAATTATGAGAATCAATATCCAAAATATAGCAAGTGTTCAATCACCAGATTCACTAAATAAAGAAATAGTTGAAAATTTTCTGCCTGGGCATTCATTTTGTGAATCATTAAGGTCCATCAATGAATCGATCATCAGTCTTTAGCAAACTAGGAGACAGACGGGATGTATGTCCCAAGTATGTAACAAGTGTCAGGCTATCAGCCTAAAGATGCCAATTGCAAGTTGCCATCAGTTGACTCTAAGGGGCTAAATTGCATCTTGCTGGTCCAGTTGAACATGTCCTGAATCATGCAATTCAGGGTAAGTCTCTAGAGAAAATAAATTTCTAATGCACCTGCACTACACCCCCTTGTGTTAATAGAAGGCCAAGGTTCAAGATTCCAACATGAGCTACAAGAAACATTCAATTTTGCTGGTTTTGTTGAGAAAAAATGTCACACATCTGAAAACTCATCAAGGGCTCTTGGGAGTCCAATGCTCTTAGTAGGATGCATGAAACTTTGAGCAAACCATTTCTGTTGTTTACTATACTTATGACTCATCCTACAGACATAGGGAATTAAAAAACTAGTCTCATTTGACAAGGTAACTATCTATATCAAGAGATTTAATATCTGCAAGAAAGATGAGGGATATGTTGAACAACCATGCATGCTATTAAATGTTAATATTCCATATGCTTTTTCTTACGGTTAATGGAAAGTACATAATTAACACTACAATTTTCTAAGACAACTCTCCCTTATATATCATGGAAAAAAATAGAGCTTCAGGAGCAATACAAATTAACAAGAATAGGTACCAGTGTTAGGATATTTAGAGGTACTTCCTTGTGCATGACCTTTAGAACCAACTTGCATCAGGGATGATCTTGCCTCCCTGTTATGATCTGCTTGAGTGGACTCCAACACTTCCTCAGCTCTGGCAACATATGTTGTAAGTCTACTGGAATGCTCAATACAATGCCTTCTCTTATTTATAACATCTAAAAATTAGACAACAAATTAGCATAACATGGTAATTTGATATAACCATTTAATAAAAGGACTATCGGTTAAGCAAATATTTTTGGTGGCATTTCTATGGCATTTATGTAATGGAAAAATGCTGCCCTGTTAAAAAAACTATGCTTTTGAAATAGCACAAAAATTGGAGATTTGAGAACCATACAACATCCCAAAGCTAATGCCATAATAGGTCTGGAAGAAAGACAAATCCATTCTTGTGGAAGCTCTTTGTTATCTACATGTTACTTTAATCACAGTCTAATTGCTAAAGGTTATTTAAGATGTAGAAACTTCTGTCAATTCCTGACATTGCTTTATGGCATCCCTGTATATATTAGTATTCTATTCTTTCTTGGACCATCTTATAATAATGTTTTTTCTGTGGTTAACAGTTCCAATACTTTTCATATAAATAAATGCAGTCAAATTTGCATCCTTGAAAGGGATGCAGGCTCAGCACATATGGATCAGAATTAGTGGGGGCCAATTCCTGTAAACCAATCTCATTTGACAGGGTAACTATCTATATCAAGAGATTTAATATCTGCAAGAAAGATGAGGGATATGTTGAACAACCATGCATGCTATTAAATGTTAATATTCCATATGTTTTTTCTTACAATTAATGGAAAGTACATAATTAACACTACAATTTTCTAAGACAACTCTCCCTTATATAACATGGAAAAAAATAAAGCTTCAGGAAGAATAGAAATTAACAAGAATAGGCACCAGTGTTAGGATATTTAGAGGTATTTCCTTGTGCATGACCTTTGGAACCAAGTTGCATCAGGGATGATCTTGCCTCCCTGTTATGTTCTGCTTGAAAATTAGACAAAAAATTAACATAGCACATGTGAAACATAAACATTATAAAGAGTAAATTAAAGTGACATACACTATAAACCTGACACTATTATCAGTATTTGATGGTCAATCTGATTAGATCTTGTCTAATTTGTTTGAATAACTTTCAAAGCCAAAGCTTGTTTCAGTCATTTTTTATTGGAGAGTTGTATGTGTAACACCTTAATTTATGTGAGAAATCCCAGTTTAGCCCCAAGTCAAAATAAGGACAACCTATGTGGCCTACATGTCAGCTAATTGAATGAATGTCTATTGTTTTCTCCTTATTATTGGTTACTTAAATTTTCTTGGCGGCAGAGAGAGTTTCTGAGCTGATTGGATATCCCATTTTTCCTTCAAGAATGATGTTTCTAAAAGTTCTGTCTTCTGATCCTGTTTCTTTATTTTGTGCCATATCTGAACGTGCAAACCTTATGGCATATAGTGCTTGGAACTGATGTTTTCTAAGCTTACCTTTTTATGGACAATTCACATCAAAAAGTTGGTGCTTCACATTAAGTTGTTTAATTCTCTAAATAATTTGGAAATTACAGAATGCCTACAAGCTCAAGAAGATGGGCGGTAGGAGTTGGCTTGAGATGATGAGGAAAAGAGAAACCGGCTGCTGGTCTACATATATGCAAAAGAGCATTTAGAAAGCATATTTAAGATGAGAAGCAGGCAGGGCCGCAGGAGGATGGCGAAACAGGGGAACCGCAAACAAACCTCCAGCCGGTGAATGAACGCGAACAGCCTCCTTCACCTCCAGCTGGTGAACGAACGACAGCCTCCTTCACCTCCAGCCGGTGAATGCGAACAGCCTCCTTCACCTCCAGCCGGTGAACGAACGCGAACAGCCTCCTTCCGTGCAGCGATGACGAAGGACATGAACGGCGAACCCAGCTCTACGATCTCGATGGTGCGAACGAACGCTGAAGGCAGGGTCGGAGTCCAACCGGAAGGAGGACTCTGCTTCGTGCACGTTTTGGGCGCGGCAGTTACAGAGAACACGGGAATAGAAAAAATTTGGGGGTGCGGGAGGAGTCTATTAAATCGACGGTCATGCCGTCACCTTTTCAGTGGGTTAACGCATAGGTTCGGCCGATGGTCCAATTCCGTCGTCCAAGTAAAAGACCGCCGACGGTTCCACCCATCAGCGTAGGCGCTTCTCCGATTTCCACTAGTGATATCTCCGTAATTTGAGAGAGATCGAATCTGCCAGAGACATCTCCGGCCATTGACATATAACACTTGTCCATGACTGACGGCTAACATATATAGATAAGTCAACGGTATTTGCAATCTTTGATATATATATTTGTGTGAGCGGCTGCTTCACGTTTGAAGGCAGCTTTCAAGCTTTTGTGAACGGCTAGCAGCACATATCAATGGTTTTTTATTGAAGATTATACATGCATATATAGTGTTCATCAAAGAATTAGCCCGCTGAACACATCTGCTATTTAATTTGTCTTCTCATGAACATTAATTATGCTAAGCATAATAGCATGAAATCTCTCTTTCCCACGGGAATTTTACAAACTCTGAAAGATTTATATGTAAAATACCAATATTCCTTTTAATAGAACTGGACGTCACGTACGGATAAATCTTTAAAGATCCACGTAGTAATCCACATCTACGACATTTATATAAGTAGTTGTGCTTTATAATTGATAAACACATATATACAAATACGAATAGTACAAATCTAACGAATGAATTGAAATTTTAGGTTCGATTTCATCGTTGCAGTTCCTACGTATCCAATGACAGGCCAGGACATAATCTGGGGAGTCTTGTCGGAGGGTTGACCAATAAGAGTGGATCCCCATTACACGGCTCCTCTCAGCAGCGCCATCTTGACGCCCCTGGCCGCCGGAGAAGCCTCGTAATGAGCATCGAGGAACAGCACTGCCACCGCCACGGCCAGCAAAACCGCCGGGAACGGCGGAGCCATTACCGGCCCCGCGACCTCTGGGAACCACCGGAGGAATACCAGTGCCATCCCTGCCGCGAATGCGACGATCATGAAGAGAACGTAGCCCTCGGCGGAGAAGAAGCCAACGGCGGAGACCCCCTGCCGGAACTTTTCTTCAACGTTGGCAACTCCAAGGAGCGCGGCGCTGACAGCGGCGAGGCCTAGACTGCCCGCCCTTCTCGCATCTAGAGGGAAAGCCATGGTCCGGGTAACGGTGGAGAGGAAGGGGAATCTTGGAAGCAATGTGAGAATTATTAACGGGAAGTGGATCGATGGCAAATTAAGCTGGCAGGAAGGCCGCGGAGTACTGGCGTTGCAGCTGGAATAAGTATGAAAGCTCTCTCCTGCTGGAACGAGAGAGAGGACGAGAGTGTGGGAGCTGTGTCTGCCTATTCCTGCTTCTCGGCACCATTTATATGAAAGGGATTCGAAGGAACTCCCCAGGCTGCGCGCGCTGTCCTAAGTCCATGGTACCGCGGGAGGAAGGCGAGGGAACATAAGACCTGAGCTCCCCGCGTCGATCGGAAGAGGTCGAGGGGGCGAAAGACTTGTGCTCATCCCCGTAGGTGCTCAACACTTTAGCGAACGGGTCGGCGGCGAAGGGGAGGAGGACCTCTTCAAACCGTGGAGCTAGCGTCGATGCAGGCCCCGTTGGTGACATTGGGGACCGCGTTGACGCGACGACGTGAGTTTGCAGGTCTTCCAAATCGGCCAGATCGAGTCGCTAGCCTTGTATTTTTACTGCGACATGATATATTTACTAGTTGAACACCGTGGCCAGGCACGGTAAATATTAATAAATATATTAATAAAGCAAAAATATTATTTATAAAAATATATATTGTATTATGAAGAATTTGTTATATATAACATAATAAGAATATGAAGATAAATGGAACAATTATTATAATATTTATTAAAAGAAGTATTGAGGTCCCTGTCGAGGTGTTAACTTAATTTATAGTCCTGTCAGAAAATCAGAATCATATAATCCTTACCTTTGTGTTTAGTTTAATTTGTTCGTCCCTATTTTTTTTTCTCACATTTATGAGTTTGGAAGGCGATCGTCCTTTTAACATCATCCTTACAGTAAGTCTTTATATCTATTACACTAATCTTTGTTCAGTTACCAACTACACTATAAGCTTCTTACAAAAGACAAAAAACTTATTTATTTTGCAAGTGCTAGGATTTTGAATCATCTTTACAAATACATATGAGATACCCTTACCACTAAGCTACAACTACACTTGTGTTCAAAATAACATATAATATATTTTATTAAGTATTTCGTAAACATAATTTCTCTATTATACAACCACTACAAGAAATGCGCATTTAGAGACCGAAATAGAACCGATAAATTCGGTCACTATTCGGTCCCTAATTAGTGACCGAATAGTGACTGAGAGCAATCGGTCTCTAAATATATTTTTAGAGACCGAATCTAATTCGGTCACTATTCGGTCCCTAATTAGGGACCGAAAGTGACCGACATATTTCGGTCACAAATTTTCGTGGTTTCGTGGGCACAGGAGACTTTTGTGACCGATTTGATTTCGGTCACTGTTCGGTCCCTAAATAGGGACCGAATAGTGACTGCATCAAATCGGTCTCTATTTTCCAAATTTTAGAGCCGAATAGAGACCGATTTTATCGGTTTCCCTATTCGGTCTCTATTGCCGAACCTTCCTCCCCCCATTTACCCCTTTCACGCACTCTCTCTCTCCTCTACGCGACACACTCTCTCTCTCCTCCTTCCCTGCTCGCTCTCTCTCTCTTCTTCGTCGGACTCCATCGCCTTGCGCCGCCGTCACCTTCGCCCTTGCCGGACGCCGCCGCCTTCGCCGGACGCCGCTCTCCTTTCGGCCGCCGCTTTCGCCTGACGTCGTCGCCCTTTCGGACGCGCCCGCCTTCTCCGGACGCCGCTGCCATTGCCGGACGCCGCCGTTCTCCTGTCGTCCTCTGTTCCCGGAGCCGACCGCCATTGCCGGACGCCACCGTTCTCCTGTCGTCCCCCTTGCCCGAAGCCGACCGCCGTAGGTAAGTCTCTCTGTCCTCCCCCCTCCCTCTGTCTCTTTGTCCTCCCTCCCCCCCCCCCCCCCCCCCCCCCCCCCCGCCTATGGAAGCGCGCCCCCCCACCCCACCGCCGGAAGACCCCCCTCCCACCTGGTCTCTCTGTCCTCCCCCCTCCCTCTGTCTCTCTGTCCTCCTCCCCCCCACCTGTGGAAGCGCCCCCCCCCCCCCACCCCACCACCGGAAGACCCCCTCCCACCCGGTCTCTCTGTCCTCCCCCCTCCCTCTATCTCTCTGTCCTCCCTCCCCCCCACCTGTGAAGTGCGCCCCCGCCCGCCACCGCGGATGACCCCCCTCCACCCGGACCTTGAAACCCCCCCCCCCCACCCCCCCCCACCGCCGGAAGACCCCCCTCCCACTCGGACCTGTGAAACCACACCCCCCCCCCCCCACCCCACTGCCGGAAACCCCCCTCCCACCCTGACCTGTGAAACCACCCCCCCCCCCCCCCCCACCTGTGGAACCGCAACCCCCCCCAAACCCCACCCCCACTGCCAACAGACCCCCATCCCACTGGAATCCATGCATCTCCTAAACAGGTTACTCCCTCTCGGAGAAACAAAATTGCAGAGAAATTCTCAAAGCTTCATTGATTTGTTGATTTCAAATTCTGAAGTATAGCAGGAATTATAGACTCCCTTTCCAAAATTTTGATCAGTATTAATAAAAAATTAAGAATAATGACCAGAACCAAATATAGGGTGAGATGTGTGAAATCTGTGTACCTTGTGGAGTGAAAAGCTTGTGGTGCCAACCTCAACAGTGAGGTCACTAGAGACATCGGAGAGCAACCTGCAGATCAGGAAAGTTATTGATCTAATTAGCACTAGAATAAACTTATGCTAGAATTTTTGGTATAAATGGAATTTAGAAGTTAGAAGAAATTAAGATTTCCGGCATTCCACTTTAATTACTACAAGAGACTGGTCACACAAAAAAAATCAATAAATGATCTCCTTCTTCAGCTCAGATTAATTATTCCAAATGGTATCATATATATAGCTAAGTGAGAAAAAACGGGGAAGAAAAGAATACTAATTAATAAACACTCTCTGATTAGAAGGAACTTATGTTCTACATGATCAAATCATGAAACATGTGATATATAGCTGGGATGAGAAAATTTCACAAAATCTATACTGATCATATGGGTTCTATGAGAAAATTCATGATTTTATATTTGGATCGTGGTCTTAAGAATATATGCTTAGATCATGAAATCATGTGCTTGGATGAGAAAAGAGAAGAATCTAGTCTGATCGTGTGGTCTTATAGAAACAGTCACGAGCTCGTGGGTTGAAGAATATATAACAGGAGATCTTTACCAGAGAAAGCAAGAATAGAATATGAAAAAAAGAAACAAGTTGAACTAGAAAATTAAGCAGGATTGATTGAAAAGAGAGACCATCATAAACTCAGAGTACCCTAATACTCAAAATAAGAAACAAACTATTCTTAAATTCTAATCAAACACAGACCATCATAAACTCAGAGTACCCTAAAACACAGCAGAAACAACTCCAAAAATACAATAAAATTAGAGAAGCAATTCTGACTCAAAGTATGACCCCTAATTGGAAATAAGACGCCAAGTCCTAAAAGGACTATTAAAATAAAGATAGAATTTTAACTTCTCTTATGACTCAAAAAATAGGTAACATAAAATAGGAAATACTATACCTCATTGTGCTGCTAATAGATAGATCAATCCGATTCCAACTTTGACTTAAAATCATGACCTATAAATGAACGAAATACAGAATAAAAGTAAAAATGAATCGATTACAATCCAATAACCATAGTTTGTCATATCATTGCTGTCGAATATGCTCCTACATCACTGGTCAATCACTAAAAGGGTTTCAAAATTGGTGTGTAGTACCAAAAAGTATAGGAAACCACAGAATCATGTGCAACCAAAATTTGGCACTCAATTGAAAATAAATTGACTACCAGCCAGTTCATTGGTCAAAACCAACAAATTAATGATCTACAGTAAAGACTCAGTGGACACACCCAGAGAGGCAACTATTTCTGGAATCGAAAACAAATATGTGAAAGCATGCATGATCAGAGAAGTATCTGGGAAAATAATGAAACCATGTTTGATTATTATGAGAGTAATACCAAGTGGACAAGGCAGTCTCTCAATACAAAGATGGCAATGATGACTCCCTAATGCTGGTGTCTACTGTTTGCAAAAGTCACCAGCATGATCTGACAAAAGAATGTTGACAGCAAGCAAAGCAGCCACCTAATAGTGAGCAAACAACCAAGTGAGAACATGGTCACTGTGGCAGAGGAAGTTGTATGTGTATATATTATATTCAAATGAGAAATTTTAATTGTACGGTTGGAAAAATATTATTGGTATGTGCGTATATATATGTAAAATTAAAAAGAGAGGGAAATGATAATAGGACGTGCATATATAGTGATGTAATGACATCCAGGATAAGTAAGTATTTCTGATATCAAATGGAATTCATTATACACATGGAATTCATTAGAAGATTGCACTCGCAAGCATTATATATGAAATTACCCACATATGCCTTTCTTAAGTATAATGAAACCCATATGGTCCTTCTAGGCATTAGATTAATTTACGTTTAATCGTTATTTTCCTTTTAATAATTAATATTGCACTTCTTATTTTAATGTAAATGTTTAATATTGCACTTGTTCACATGTATGTTTTGTTTTCTTTCATATTATGTGTTATTTAAATTTGATCTATGCATGCATAACAATTTACACTGCACACACTTCACGATAGCGTGTTAAGCCCGTGTCAATGAACCTCCCGTTCAAGACTTTGGGATTGATGTGCACGAGTCTTATTTTCAAAGATGAGAACGTGTATATCTAACTCAAAGTCCTGAATTGTCCCGTTTTGGACAGTCTGTGAATGTTTGATCGCAGTTAGGTGGTCATTTACTATGTGCTTGAATTATTTGTTGAAAATTTCGGGTGTGTCTACTCACTCCTCTCTGATATACCTTTATTGATTTAGAATATTTTCTTAACCACTTATTAGTAAGTGTTTAAGAAAATATCTTAATCAATAAATATTTTGGTATATCGGAGAGGTGTGGGGAGATGCTGCCGAAATTTTCAGCAAATAATACAATCACATAGTAAATGGTCATCTGAGTGCGATCAAATATTCACAGATGGGTAAAAAGTGATAATCTAAATAATAAATCCTTCCTATTCATTTCGGTTGCGTCGAAGGATGTGTGATTTAGAATTTTAAAGTTATTTGTCTATTGATATTGTTTGGGCGTAGGACAGCAATGGCTTCAGACCGTTCATGGATGTATCGCAGAATAGTTGATCATGTGGTGTCCCAGGAGTTTAGGGTCGGAGTTGAGAATTTCGTTCAGTTTGCATTGGGGAATCCAAATGCAGAAGTAGACAGCAAGGTGGAATCCGATGTCCTTGTATGATTTGTAAAAATTTGAAGTGGAATTCCCCATGGGAAGTTCAACGCCATTTATACAAAAAGGGTTTGTTGAATGTTATATGAATTGGACATGTCATGGTGAGGACTTCTGGTCGCACGAGCCTAGTAATGTGGAAGGCACAAGTACGTACGTGGATATGGTTGTAGATGCTGCTGGTCCGACATTCAGTGTACATGTGGATCCTGTATACGCTGAAGACGTGCCGAATAAGGGAGCCGAAAGATTCTATCAGTTACTTAAGGATGCTGATGAGCCATTGTGGGATGGTTGTCAAAAGCACACTCGGTTGCGGTTGTCACAGTTGTTGAACTTGAAATCTGAATTTCATATCTGAGAATTGCTTTGATCGTCTCCTCATCATCAAGAGCATGTTACCTCCAGATGAAAAGCTGCCTCCAAATTTTTATCGTGCCAAGAAGATGGTGAATGATTTAGGACTTGGATATGTGAAAATAGATGCATGTCCTAATCATGTATGTTGTATGACAAAGAGAATGCAGATATGGTATCCTGTTCAGTTTGCCGTCATGATAGATTTAAACCTAAAAGAGGGGTCAATTCTAGGGGAAAGGATATACCTTATGCATCATTGCGATATTTCCCCCTTACACCCAGGCTGCAGCGGATGTATATGTCTTCAAAGACAGCTGGACATATGAGGTGGCATGCAGAAAGAGTACGTCGGGACATCGATATTATGACTCATCCTGCAGATGGCGAAGCTTGGATTCATTTCAACCATGTTTATCCTATCTTCTCAAGGGAGTCACGTAATGTGAGGCTTGGTTTATGCACTGACGGATTCAATCCATTTGGAGGTTCAGTGGCTTCCTACTCCAGCTGGCCAGTGTTCGTGACACCATACAACCTTCCTCCGAGCATGTGCATGAAGCGAGAGAATTTGTTCCTGTCCTTATTGATTCCTGGTCCGAAAAGTCCTACAAAAAATATAGACATCTATTTAAGACCGTTGATTGATGAATTGAAATTATTATGGACTGAGGGGGTCAATACTTATGATGCATCTAGAAAGCAAAATTTCACTATGAGGGCAGCATTGATGTGGACTATAAGTGATTTTCCTGCATATGGAATGCTATCTGGTTGGAGCACACATGGGAGGCTAGCATGTCCGTATTGTATGGATAATACCAAATCGTTTGTACTTAAACATGGTGGGAAGTCCTGCTGGTTTGATTGCCATCGTCAGTTTTTACCAGCTGATCACCCTTTCAGAACACAAAAAGATGCATTCCTAAAGAACAGAAAGGAACGAGATGATGTTATATTCGAGAGGTTGTCCGGTCATCATATGGCAGCACGTGTTGAAAATTTGCCAGATATCACACAACAGATGGGTAGTACCCAACACCTTTCAGGTTTTGGAAGGAGCACAACTGGGTGAAGAAAAGCATTTTCTGGGAGCTACCTTATTGGTCGACTCTTCTTGTGCGGCACAATCTAGACGTGATGCATATCGAGAAAAATGTCTTTGATAATGTATTCAACACAGTTATGGATATCAAAGGTAAAACAAAGGACAATGTGAAAGCACGCTTGGACTGTCCATGCTCTATAACGTCCAGAGTTAGAAATTGTTGAAGTAAATGGGAATCAAGTAAACCAAAAGCAGTTTATGTGCTTGGAGGAGGACAAGTTAAGGAAGTGTGTCAGTGGCTGAAACAGCTGAGATTTCCTGACGGTTATGTGTCAAATATTGCTCGTTCTGTCAACGTCAGTGAGGGAAAGATATATGGAATGAAGAGTCACGAGTGCCATGTGTTCATGCAAAGGTTGCTACCTATTGCATTTCGTGACATCTTGCCGAAGCCGCTATGGGGAGCGTTATCTGAGTTGAGTCGATTTTCACGATTCTATCTGCATCAGAACTCAGGCTTCAGGATGTGCAAACTATCGAACAGAATGTGGTCACCATTGTATGCAAGTTGGAGAAGATATTTCCACATGGTTTCTTCGATTCAATGGAGCATTTACTCGTATATCTACCATAGAAGCAAAGGTTGGAGGGCCAGTACAATATAGATGGATGTATCCATTTGAGAGGTATATGCATGATATTAACTGTTTCCTTTTACAATTGCACCTTACATAGGCGATAGATTTTCTAATTGTCTCTTACATTGTGGATGTAGGTGTATGCATGACCTCAAAATGAAAGTCCGAAATAAAGCAAAAGTGGAGGGTTCTATTGCTGAGGCATACATTATGGAGGAAATTTCTAATTTTTGTTAAATGTACTTTGAAGCAGACATTCAAACTCGTTGGACACAACCTCCACGTAATGATGATGGGGGGAATCTGTGGGTTCAAATCGACTCTCAATATTTACTCATCCTGGACGTGCCTTCGGACGTTCTTCAACTCGAATGCTGGATGACAGAGAGTTATGTGCTGCAGAGATATATATCTTTTAATTGTTCCGAGCTAGAATGTTATGTTGAGTAAGTACTAATATCACAATTTAAATTATATGTAAGTTCTTTGCCTTTATTACCTATTGAATGTGGTCTTCTATTCATATTGCAGACAATTTGATTCAGAATTAATTCAAAGAAATCCACATCTCACTGATTTTGAGGTTGAAAGAGAACGAGAGAAGCATTGGCCTTATGGCTAAGAAAACGCGTAAGTGTACACCGTCAAAGAGTATTCAAAAAAATTCATTTCACTTTTTAACTAGCCTTTTCTACACGCAGGTTGAAGAAGGTTTAATTACGATGAAAGAGTTCGTCAGGTAGCCTACGGCCCATCCAAAATTGCACAGAATTATGTGGGATTTATTGTTAATGGGTATAGGTTTCATACAAAAGACTATGGGCAGAATAAATTACCATGAATAGTGGCGTATGTGTAAAAGGGAGTACATACAATGAAAGTGAGTATGACTACTATGGTATTGTAGAGGAGATCCTACAGTTGCAATATCTAGGACAAGACAATCATATATTCTTGTTCAAGTGTCATTGGTTTGATCCGAATCCATTCGAAATGACACAACGCATGGGATTGTCGAGCTTAAGCATAAGTCAAAATTGAATACTTATGAGCCATTCATCTTAGCCACACAAGCCCAGCAAGTGTATTATACAAGCTATCCATCATCTACAAACAAAGAACGAAATGATTGGTGGGTAGTTTGCAGAGTTAAGTCAAAACTATTCTCTGATTATGAATTGGACATGACTGATCAGACACCTGTAGAGGTCAGTGCTGAATTCTTTCAAGAAGACTTTGTCGAAAATGTAGAGTTGACAACTCATATTGGAGAAGCTGAATCTGAAGCACCAATGTCCTTGTCTCACGGAAATGAGGTCGAAGAAGTCGATCTACGTGAGATGGAAGACAGTAGTGCTCGTCGTACAGATATTGAATGTGAAAGTTCTGATGAGGAAGATGAATATACCAGTGATGAATGTGAAGATGATGATGAAGATAGGGTTGAATTGAACATATCGTCATCATCTGAGGAGGAAATGGATATCAATTAAACAAGGGTAGAATTTTTTCACACTTGTAAAGTATATGTCAAGTAGCTCACTTTGAATATAAGCAATGACTAGTACACATTATATTTTATGTTCTCTATGAAGATATGGTGCGTGGAGCTAGATCTGGTAGCAGTTCTTGGAGGGGCAGTGGTGGGAGGGCTTTGTTCGTCGCATCTGGTATGTATATTTTTCTAATGTAGTCATCTGTGTATTTCTTTGTGTATTATTTATGTGTACTTCTGTAGTGTTAATGCCATTCAAATTGTTACAGCTTCTGCTTCTCCTTCGGATGAGCGGACACCTCCTCCCCCTAGCAGACTAGGTATGTATATTTCATATTTCAAGCTTTTGTAGTCATTATTAAAATATTATTAATGTTATTAGAATGCTACAGTTGCTGGTCCTTCTTCTAGATCTCGTACCGTACCTGCAGGTATGTATATTTCAATTTTCAAGTATTTTTGTAGTGGCTCTATATACATTTATTAATGTTATTAGAATTGCTACAGTTGTTAGTCCTTCTGCTCCTCCTACCGTGCCCGCAGGTATGTATAATATTTGCAGATGTACTTTTATTGTGCATTCATCTTCCTCATTACTTATGCCTTCTATTCTAGTTACAGCTGTTGGTGCATCCTTCGAGTCTCCTCCTGTAGCAGCTGGTATGTATATTTAAAGTTATACTTTCATGTACGCATTAATTCTGATGCCATTAAAATGTCACATGCTCAGGTCACTCTACACATTCTGCAGATGCACCATTAGGTTTGTATATTTAAATGTTAGGATATTTCTGTAGTTATTTAGTATTTTTGTACATTACTCATGTTGTTCTTCAATTTTTTCCATGTTCGGTGCCAGAGGATGCTGTGAGTCTGCAGGAGGGCGGAGGTAGTTTTTATGAGAGCACTCTGCGGGAGGTCTGGATTAATGGGTACGTAATCAACGTGTATGTATTTCTTACAGGCAATGAGGTGAATTTAGTTCATAATTTGACATTATGCAGTTACATCATTGCAGTGATAAAATAGAGCCTGCTCAAGCTTCTCAATTTATCACAAGAACATTACAAGCACACTTTCCTGGACCTATTCATAGATTCAATGATTTCCCGATGGAGGTCCGGAGCACTTGTATCAGATGTTCATGGTATGTAATTCGCATTGTAATTAATTCTTATCGTATTCATACATGCAGTTAACTAACTCTTATGTATATAGAGCCAGCATCGATTCACGCGTCATCCAGATGAGGCGCGGTCTCGATTTGTATGGACGATGACCGCAAGATCAAATTTCAAGCATTTGATGTATAACGCGAGAAAAAATGCAGAGAAACATTCTCAGAGTGCAGACCCGACTCTTTGGAAGGAGCGGGCACCCAGTTGGATGAGGGGAGAATATTGGGAAACTCTTTGCGACATCTGGGCTGCAAAGAAATGGCAACAGACATCCTCAATAATGAAAGTTAATCGGGTGTCAATCCAGAAGCAAACATGCATAGTAGGGGTCTGTCTCTTTTGCGACCCATCAGTCCAGATTGGTAAGTAATTTGTCCATTTCTGGTCTCTTTTATTTATAAAGGTACTCATTTATGTCATGTTTTTTCTGTGAAATAGGAGAAGGAGCTAAAAAGGCAGCCGACATTTTCGGAGGTGTTCGATAGAACACACAAGAAAAAAGGAACGGATGCATACATTAGCGATAGAGCCCGCGTGGTTGCAGTAAGTATTTAGAAGACATTCACTATTTACTTTTCACATTAATATGAATATTAACTACTATCATTTTTTCTGTTTCTTGTAGGAGTCATACAAGAACAAATGACGGAGAAGTATGCCGGGGAGGACGAGCAGCCGCCGTTAGATCATGAGGTATGGGTTGCGGCAGCTGGGGCCCCAAAGAAAGGCCATGTGTATGGTTTTGGGCACAGCATCGACACGAGCCGGGTGTTATCTGGAGGATCCAGCTCAGGGTCACAGACCAGTGCATTCCACGCAGGAGTTGGTACTCCAGGTACTTCTTCAGGACAGCTGATGGGCTTCATTGACAGTAGGATATCGGCTTAGAGTCTCGTCTGGTGGATTCGATGGAGACTCGTCTTGCCAGATGCAGATGCAGGTGACCGACGCAGTACAGGCCCAGCTCTCCCAGACCCTCTCCCAAGTTATCGCCCAGGCCTTCTCACAGGCACCACCTCCTCCGCCACAGGCAGCACCTCCTCCACAGGCAAGTTATTTTAACTTTCATTTGGGTTGATCGACGCACAATTTTGTTAAGCAAGACAGTTTGGATTAAAAATGAAGAACTTAGGTAGTTTCGAGGTTCAAAATTAGAAATACTCATCCGATTGGCCTCCGGTTTTTTCCAGCACGGCCAGGGCGATGAATGTGACTTGTGGAAACTGACGGAGTTCAATTCGGACTCCCGGTTTGAGGTCGACGCCTCAAACTTGCATTCGACAAGTTAGTTTAGATTAAAGATGAAGAAGAACTTACGTTAGGGGTTCAAAATTAGAAATACTCATTGATTGGCCTCCGGTTTTTCCAGCACGGCCATGGCGATGAATGTGACTTGTGGAAACTGACGGAGTTCAATTCGGACTCCCGGTTGAGGTCGACGCCTCAAACTTGCATTCGACAAGTCAGTTTAGATTAAAGATGAATAATTAGGTAGGTTTCGGGGTTCAAAATTAGATATACTCATCTGATTGGCCTCCGATTTTTTCCAGCACGGCCAGGGTGATGAATGTGACTTGTGGAAACTGATGGAGTTCAATTCGGACTCCCGGTTTGAGGTCGACGCCACAAACTTGCATTCGACAAGTCAGTTTAGATTAAAATATGAAGAATTTAGGTAGGTTTCAGGGTTCAAAATTAGAAATACTCATCCGATTGGCCTCCGATTTTCCAGCACGGCCAGGGCGATGAATGTGACTTGTGGAAACTGACGGAGCTCAATTCGGACTCCCGGTTTGAGGTCGACGTCTCAAACTTACATTCGACAAGTCAGTTTAGATTAAAAATGAAGAACTTACGTTTGGGGTTCAAAATTAGAAATACTCTGATTGGATGGCCTCCTTTTTTCCAGCACGGCCACGGCGATGAATGTGACTTGTGGAAACTAACGGAGTTCATTCGGACTCCCGATTTTAGCTCGACGCCTCAAACTTGCATTCGACAAGTCAGTTTACATTAAAGATGAAGAATTTAGGTAGGTTTGGGGTTCAAAATTAGAAACGCATCTGATTGGCGTCCGGTTTTTTCCAGCACGGCCAAGGCGATGAATGTGACTTGTGGAACTACGGAGTTCAATTCGGACTCCCGGTTTGAGGTCGACGCCTCAAACTTGCATCGACAAGTCAGTTTAGATTAACGATGAAGAATTTAGGTAGGTTTCGGGGTTCAAATTAGAAATACTCATCCGATTGGCCTCCGGTTTTTTCCAGCATGGCCAGGGCGATGAATGTGACTTGTGGAACTGACGGAGTTCAATTCGGACTCCCGTTTTGAGGTTGACGCCTCAAACTTGCATTCGACAAGTCCAGTTTAGATAAAAGATGAAGAACTTACTTTTAGGGGTTCAAAATTAGAAATACTCATCTGATTGGCCTCCGGTTTTTTCCAGCACGGCCATGGCGATGAATGTGACTTGTGGAAACTGACGGAGTTCAATTCGGACTCCCGGTTTGAGGTCGACGCCTCAACCTTGCATTCGACAAGTCAGTTTAGATTAAAGATGAAGAATTTAGGTAGGTTTCAGGGTTCAAAATTAGAATACTCATCTGATTGGCCTCCGATTTTTTCCAGCACGGCCAGGGTGATGAATGTGACTGTGGAAACTGATGGAGTTCAATTCGGACTCCCGGTTGAGGTCGACGCCTAAACTTGCATTCGACAAGTCAGTTTAGATTAAAGATGAAGAATTTAGGTAGGTTTCGGGGTTCAAAATTAGAAATACTCATCCGATTGGCCTCCGGTTTTTCCAGCACGGCCAGGGCGATGAATGTGACTTGTGGAAACTAACGGAGCTCAATTCGGACTCCCGGTTTGAGGTCGACGTCTCAAACTTACATTCGGCAAGTCAGTTTAGATAAAAATGAAGAACTTACGTTTAGGGGTTCAAAATTAGAAATACTCATCTGATTGGCCTCCGGTTTTTTCCAGCACGGCCACGGCGATGAATGTGACTTGTGGAAACTGACGGAGTTCAATTCGGACTCTCGATTTTAGCTCGACGCCTCAAACTTGCATTCGACAAGTCAGTTTACATTAAAGATCAAAAATTTGGGTAGGTTTCGGGGTTCAAAATTAGAAATACTCATCTGATTGGCCTCCGGTTTTTTCAAGCACGGCCATGGCGATGAATGTGACTTGTTGAAACTGACAGAGTTCAATTCGGACTCCCGGTTTGAGGTCGACGCCTCAAACTTGCATTCGACAAGTCAGTTTAGATTAAAGATGAAGAATTTAGGTAGGTTTCGGGGTTCAAAATTAGAAATACTCATCCGATTGGCCTCCGGTTTTTTCCAGCACGGCCAGGGCGATGAATATGACTTGTGGAAACTGACGGAGTTCAATTCGGACTCCCGGTTTGAGGTCGACGCCTCAAACTTGCATTCGACAAGTCAGTCTAGATTAAAGATGAAGAACTTACGTTTATGGGTTCAAAATTAGAAATACTCCTTTGATTGGCCTCCGGTTTATCCAGCACGGCCATGGCGATGAATGTGACTTGTGGAAACTGACGGATCAATTCGGACTCCCGAATTGAGGTCGACGCCTCAAACTTGCATTCGACAAGTCAGTTTAGATTAAAGATGAAGATTTAGGTAGGTTTCGGGGTTCAAAATTAGAATACTCATCCGATTGGCCTCCGATTTTTTCCAGCATGGCCAGGGTGATGAATGTGACTTGTGGAAAATGATGGAGTTCAATTCGGACTCCGGTTTGAGGTCGACGCCTCAAACTTGCATTCGACAAGTCAGTTTAAATTAAAGATGAAGAATTAGGTAGGTTTCGGTGTTCAAAATTAGAAATACTCATCCGATTGGCCTCCGGTTTTTTCCAGCACGGCCAGGGCGATGAATGTGACTTGTGGAAACTGACGGAGCTCAATTCGGACTCCCGGTTTGAGGTCGACGTCTCAAACTTACATTCAACAAGTCAGTTTTGATTAAAAATGAAGAACTTACATTTAGGGGTTCAAAATTAGAAATACTCATCTGATTGGCCTCCGGTTTTTTCCAGAACGGCCACGGCGATGAATGTGACTTGTGGAAACTGACGGAGTTCAATTCGGACTCTCGATTTATCTCGACGCCTCAAACTTGCATTCGACAAGTCAGTTTACATTAAAGATGAAGAATTTAGGTAGGTTTCGAGGTTCAAAATTAGAAATACTCATCTGATTGGCCTCTGGTTTTTTCCAGTACGGCCAGGGCGATGAGAATGTGACTGTGGAAATTGACGGAGTTCAATTCGGACTCCCGGTTTGAGGTCGACGCCTCAAACTTGCATTCGACAAGGCAGTTTAGATTAAAGATGAAGAATTAGGTAGTTTCGGGGTTCAAAATTAGAAATACTCATCTGATTGGCCTCCGGTTTTTTCAAGCACGGCCAGGGCGATGAATGTGACTTGTGGAAACTGACGGAGTTCAATTCAGACTCCCGGTTTGAGGTCGACGCCTCAAACTTGCATTCGACAAGTCAGTTTAGATTAAAGATGAAGAATTTAGGTAGGTTTCGGGGTTCAAAATTAGAAATACTCATCCGATTGGCCTCCGGTTTTTTCCAACACGGCCAATGCGATGAATGTGACTTGTGGAAACTGACGGAGCTCAATTCGCACTCCCGGTTTGAGGTCGACGTCTCAAACTTACATTAGACAAGTCAGTTTAGATTAAAAATGAAGACTTACGTTTAGGGGTTCAAAATTAGAAATACTCATCGATTGGCCTCCGGTTTTTTCCAGCACGGCCACGACGATGAATGTGACTTGTGGAAACTGACGGAGTTCAATTCGGACTCCCGATTTTAGCTCGACGCCTCAAACTTGCATTCGACAAGTCAGTTTACATTAAAGATGAAGAATTTAGGTAGGTTTCGAGGTTCAAAATTAGAAATACTCATCCTGGCCTCCGATTTTTTCCAGCACGGCCAGGGTGATGAATGTGACTTGTGGAAACTGATGGAGTTCAATTCGGACTCCCGGTTTGAGGTTGACGCCTCAAACTTGCATTCGACAAGTCAGTTTAAATTAAAGATGAAGAATTTAGGTAGGTTTCGGGGTTCAAAATTAGAAATACTCATCCGATTGGCCTCCGGTTTTTTTCCAGCACGGCCAGGGCGATGAATGTGACTTGTGGAAACTGACGGAGCTCAATTCGGACTCCTGGTTTGAGGTCGACGTCTCAAACTTACATTCGACAAGTCAGTTTAGATTAAAGAAGAACTTACGTTAGGGGTTCAAATTTAGAAATACTCATTGATTGGCCTCCGGTTTTTTCAGAACGGCCACGGCGATGAATGTGACTTGTGGAAACTGACGGAGTTCAATTCGGACTCCCGATTTTAGCTCGACGCCTCAAACTTGCATTCGACAAGTCAGTTTAATTAAAGATGAAGAATTTAGGTAGGTTTCGGGGTTCAAAATTAGAAATACTCATCCGATTGGCCTCCGGTTTTTTTCCAGCACGGCCAGGGCGATGAATGTGACTTGTGGAAACTGACGGAGCTCAATTCGGACTCTGGTTGAGGTCGACGTCTCAAACTTACATTCGACAAGTCAGTTTAGATTAAAAATGAAGAACTTACGTTTAGGGGTTCAAATTTAGAAATACTCATTTGATTGGCCTCGGTTTTTTCCAGAACGGCCACGGCGATGAATGTGACTTGTGGAAACTGACGGAGTTCAATTCGGACTCTCGATTTGAGCTCGACGCCTCAAACTTGCATTCGACAAGTCAGTTTACATTAAAGATGAAGAATTTAGGTAGGTTTCGAGGTTCAAAATTAGAAATACTCATCCGATTGGCCTCCGGTTTTTTCCAGCACGGCCAGGGCGATGAATGTGACTTGTGGAAACTAACGGAGTTCAATTCGGACTCCCGGTTTGAGGTCGACGCCTCAAACTTGCATTCGACAAGTCAGTTTAGATGAAAGATGACGAATTTAGGTAGGTTTCGAGGTTCAAAATTAGAAATACTCATCCGATTGGCCTCCGATTTTTTCCAGCACGGCCAGGGCGATGAATGTGACTTGTGGAAACTGACAGAGTTCAATTCGGACTCCGGTTTGAGGTCGACGCCTCAAACTTGCATTCGACAAGTCAGTTTAGATAAAAGATGAAGAACTTACGTTTAGGAGTTCAAAATTAGAAATACTCATCTGATTGGCCTCCGATTTTTCCAGCACGGCCATGGCGATGAATGTGACTTGTGGAAACTGACGGAGTTCAATTCGGACTCCCGGTTTGAGGTGACGCCTCAAACTTGCATTCGACAAGTCAGTTAGATTAAATATGAAGAATTTAGGTAGGTTTCGGGGTTCAAATTTAGAATACTCATCCGATGGGCTCCGATTTTTTCCATCACGGCCAGTGTGATGAATGTGACTTGTGGAAACTGATGGAGTTCAATTCGGACTCCCGGTTTGAGGTCGACGCCTCAAACTTGCATTCGACAAGTCAGTTTAGATTAAAGATGAGAATTAGGTAGGTTTCGGGGTTCAAAATTAGAAATACATCCGATTGGCCTCCGGTTTTTCCAGCACGGCCAGGGATGAATGTGACTTGTGGAAACTAACGGAGCTCAATTGGACTCCGGTTTGAGGTCGACGTCTCAAACTTACATTCGACAAGTCAGTTTAGATTAAAAATGAAGAACTTACGTTTAGGGGTTCAAAATTAGAAATACTCATCTGATTGGCCTCCGATTTTTTCCAGCACGGCCACGGCGATGAATGTGACTTGTGGAAACTAACGGAGTTCAATTCGGACTCTCGGTTTAGCTCGACGCCTCAAACTTGCATTCGACAAGTCAGTTTACATTAAAGATGAAGAATTTAGGTAGTTTCGGGGTTCAAAATTAGAAATACTCATCTGATTGGCCTCCGATTTTTTCCAGCACGGCCAGGGCGATGAATGTGACTTGGGAAACTGACGGAGTTCAATTCGGACTCCCGGTTTGAGGTCGACGCCTCAAACTTGCATTCGACAAGTCAGTTTATATTAAAGATGAAGAATTTAGGTAGGTTTCGGGGTTCAAAATTAGAAATACTCATCGATTGGCCTCCGGTTTTTTCCAGCAGGGCCAAGGCGATGAATGTGACTTGTGGAAACTGACGGAGTTCAATTCGGACTCCCGGTTTGAGGTCGACGCCTCAAACTTGCATTCGACAAGTCAGCTTAGATTAAAGGTGAAGAACTTACGTTTAGGGGTTCAAAATAGAAATACTCATCTGATTGGCCTCCGGTTTTTTCCAGTACGGCCAGGGCGATGAATGTGACTTGTGGAAACTGACGGAGTTCAATTCGGACCCAGTTTGAGGTCGACGCCTCAAACTAGCATTCGACAAGTTAGTTTAGATGAAAGATGACGAATTTAGGTAGGTTTCGAGGTTCAAAATTAGAAATACTCATCCGATTGGCCTCCGATTTTTTCCAGCACGGCCAGGGCGATGATGATGTGACTTGTGGAAACTGACAGAGTTCAATTCGGACTCCGGTTTGAGGTCGACGCCTCAAACTTGCATTCGACAAGTCAGTTTAGATTAGAGATGAAGAACTTACGTTTAGGAGTTCAAAATTAGAAATACTCATCTGATTGGCCTCCGATTTTTTCCAGCACGGCCATGGCGATGAATGTGACTTGTGGAAACTGACGGAGTTCAATTCGGACTCCCGGTTTGAGGTTGACGCCTCAAACTTGCATTCGACAAGTCAGTTTAGATTAAAGATGAAGAATTTAGGTAGGTTTCGGGGTTCAAATTTAGAATACTCATCGATTGGGCTCCGATTTTTTCCAGCACGGCCAGTGTGATGAATGTGACTTGTGGAAACTGACGGAGTTCAATTCGGACTCCCGGTTTGAGGTCGACGCCTCAAACTTGCATTCGACAAGTCAGTTAGATTAAAGATGAAGAATTAGGTAGGTTTCGGGGTTCAAAATTAGAAATACTCATCCGATTGGCCTCCGGTTTTTTCCAGCACGGCCAGGGGGATGAATGTGACTTGTGGAAACTGACGGAGCTCAATTCGGACTCCCGGTTTGAGGTCGACGTCTCAAACTTACATTCGACAAGTCAGTTTAGATTAAAAATGAAGAACTTACGTTTAGGGGTTCAAAATTAGAAACACTCATCTGATTGGCCTCCGATTTTTTCCAGCACGGCCACGGTGATGAATGTGACTTGTGGAAACTGACGGAGTTCAATTCGGACTCTCGATTTTAGCTCGACGCCTCAAACTTGCATTCGACAAGTCAGTTTACATTAAAGATGAAGAATTTAGGTAGGTTTCGGGGTTCAAAATTAGAAATACTCATCTGATGGCCTCCGATTTTTTCCAGCACGGCCAGGGCGATGATGTGACTTGTGGAAACTGACGGAGTTCAATTCGGACTCCCGGTTTGAGGTCGACGCCTCAAACTTGCATTCGACAAGTCAGTTTATATTAAAGATGAAGAATTTAGGTAGGTTTCGGGGTTCAAAATTAGAAATACTCATCCGATTGGCCTCCGATTTTTTCCAGCAGGGCCAAGGCGATGAATGTGACTTGTGGAAACTGACGGAGTTCAATTCGGACTCCCGGTTTGAGGTCGACGCCTCAAACTTGCATTCGACAAGTCAGCTTAGATTAAAGGTGAAGAACTTACGTTTAGGGGTTCAAAATTAGAAATACTCATCTGATTGGCCTCCGGTTTTTTCCAGCACGGCCGTGGCGATGAATGTGACTTGTGGAAACTGACGGAGTTCAATTCGGACTCCCGGTTTGAGGTCGACGCCTCAAACTTGCATTCGACAAGTCAGTTTAGATTAAAGATGAAGAATTTAGGTAGGTTTCGGGGTTCAAAATTAGAATACTCATGCGATTGGCCTCCGATTTTTTCCAGCACGGCCAGGGTGATGAATGTGACTTGTGGAAACTGATGGAGTTCAATTAGACTCCCGGTTTGAGGTCGACGCCTCAAACTTGCATTCGACAAGTCAGTTTAGATTAAAGATGAAGAATTTAGGTAGGTTTCAGGGTTCAAAATTAGAAATACTCATCCGATTGGCCTCCGGATTTTTCCAACACGGCCATTGCGATGAATGTGACTTGTGGAAACTGACGGAGCTCAATTCGGACTCCCGGTTTGAGGTCGACGTCTCAAACTTACATTCGACAAGTCAGTTTAGATTAAAAATGAAGAACTTACGTTTAGGGGTTCAAAATTAGAAATACTCATCTGATTGGCCTCCGGTTTTTTCCAGCACGGCCACGGCGATGAATGTGACTTGTGGAAACTGACGGAGTTCAATTCGGACTCCCGATTTTAGCTCGACGCCTCAAACTTGCATTCGACAAGTCAGTTTACATTAAAGATGAAGAATTTAGGTAGGTTTCGAGGTTCAAAATTAGAAATACTCATCTGATTGGCCTCCGGTTTTTTCCAGCATGGCCAGGGCGATGAATGTGACTTGTGGAAATTGACAGAGTTCAATTTGGACTCTCGGTTTGAGGTCGACGCCTCAAACTTGCATTCGACAAGTCAGTTTAGATTAAAGATGAAGAATTTAGGTAGGTTTCGGGGTTCAAAATTAGAAATACTCAGCCGATTGGCCTCCGGTTTTTTCCAGCACGACCAGGGCGATGAATGTGACTTGTGGAAACTGACGGAGTTCAATTCGGACTCTCGGTTTTAGGTCGACGCCTCAAACTTGCATTCGACAAGTCAGTTTACATTAAAGATGAAGAACTTATGTTTAGGGGTTCAAAATTAGAAATACTCATCTGATTGGCCTCCGGTTTTTTCCAACACGGCCACGACGATGAATGTGACTTGTGGAAACTGACGGAGTTCAATTCGGACTCCCAGTTTGAGGTCGACGCCTCAAACTTGCATTCGACAAGTCAGTTTAGATTAAAGATGAAGAATTTAGGTACGTTTCGGGGTTCAAAATTAGAATACTCATCTGATTGGCCTCCGATTTTTTTCCAGCACGGCCAGGGCGATGAATGTGACTTGTGGAAACTGATGGAGTTCAATTCGGACTCCCGGTTTGAGGTCGACGCCTCAAACTTGCATTTGACAAGTCAGTTTATATTAAAGATGAAGAATTTAGGTAGGTTTCGGGGTTCAAAATTAGAAATACTCATCCGATTGGCCTCCGGTTTTTTCTAGCACGGCCAGGGCGATGAATGTGACTTGTGGAAACTGACGGAGCTCAATTCGGACTCTCGGTTTGAGGTCGACGTCTCAAACTTACATTCGACAAGTCAGTTTAGATTAAAAATGAAGAACTTACGTTTAGGGATTCAAAATTAGAAATACTCATCTGATTGGCCTCCGTTTTTTCCAGCACGGCCACGGCGATGAATGTGACTTGTGGAAACTGACGGAGTTCAATTCGGACTCCCGGTTTTAGCTCGACGCCTCAAACTTACAATCAACAAGTCAGTTTACATTAAAAATGATTAACTTACGTTTAAGGGTTTAAAATTAGAAATACTCATCCGATTGGCTTCCAAATTTTTTGTAAATTTAAATATTTTATTGTTTCTAATAATATTCAATTTTAACTTATTATTGTTATATATGTATTGTAGGTTCCTCCAGCGAGTGGCGTGGGAGGAGACGAGCACGAGGATGAGGAGGATGATTCATGATTTCCATTTCACTATTATTCTTATTGTTATTGACATTTGTATTGTTGTTGTGGATAGTTTATTATTATGATGTTGTGTATATTTTTATTGTTCATGTGGACTTATATTATTATTGTGGACTTTATATTATTGTTTTGTTGTGGACATTTTTATTTTATTATTGTGTTGTGGTTATTTTTATTATTGTTGTTTGTGGTCATTTACTGTGTTGTATTGTGGATATCTATTATTGTTGTGGACGTTGTTTTATTTACACAGGTTATTTTGCTAAAAATTTACAAATTTTTTAAAAAAATTACAAAACAAAGACCGATTAGTGACTGAAAAAATCAGTCACAATTCGGTCCCTGATATAGCGACCGAATTGAGATCGAAATTATTCGGTCTCAAATAGAGACCGAATGCATCGGTCTCTATTCGGTCCCTATATTGGGGACCGAATTGTGACTGATTTGATCGGTCTCTATTAGTGACCGATTTATTTCGGTCTCAATTCGGTCGCTATATCAGGGACCGAATTGTGACCGATGTTTCGATCTCTATTTGAGACCGAATAATTTCGGTCTCAATTCGGTCGCTATATCAGGGACCGAATTGTGACCGAAATTATTCGGTCTCTGATGTGCACTTTTAGCGACTGAAGTGCTTCGGTGACTATTCGGTCACTAATTAGTGACCGAATAGTGACCGAACTGTTTCGGTCACAGATTTGTGACCAGAAATTGTTCACCGACAAGTTCGGTCTCTATTCAGTCGCTATTCGATCTCTGAACTGTTTAGAGACCGAATAGAGACCGAATATTTCGGTCTCTATTCTCGTTTTTTCTTGTAGTGAACTTATGTTAAGTCTTGTTACAGTCAATATCATTCCCTGTTACAATATACATTAAGTTCTGTTACAGTAAAAATTATAGATGCTATTACAGTAAACATTAAGCTCTATTACAATATACATTAAGCTTTGTTACAATATACATTAACTTTGTTACAATATATATTAAGCTCTATTACAACTTATGTTAAGTCTTGTTACAGTATACATTAAGCTCTATTACAACTATACATTAAGCTCTATTACAATATACATTAAACTCTGTTATAGTATACATTAACCTTTGTTACAATATATATTAAGCTCTATTACAACTTATGTTAAGTCTTGTTACAGTATACATTAAGCTTTATAACAACTATACATTAAGCTCTATTACAATATACATTAAGCTCTGTTACAGTATACATTAACCTTTGTTACAATATATATTAAGCTCTATTACAATTTATGTTAAGTCTTGTTACAATATACATTAAGCTCTATTACAACTATACATTAAGCTCTATTACAATATACATTAAGCTCTGTTACAGTAACCTTTGTTACAATATACATTAACCTTTGTTACAATATATATTAAGCTCTATTAATGTATATTGTAACAAAGCTTAATGTATATTGTAATAGAGCTTAATGTATACTGTAACAAGACTTAACATAAGTTGTAATAAAGCTTAATATATATTGTAACAAAGGTTAATGTATACTGTAACAGAGCTTAATATATATTGTAATAGAGCTTAATGTATAGTTGTAATATAGCTTAATGTATACTGTAACAAGACTTAACATAAGTTGTAATAGAACTTAATATATATTGTAACAAAGGTTAATGTATATTGTAACAAATGTTAATGTATATTGTAACAAAGCTTAATGTATATTGTAATAGAGCTTAATGTTTACTATAATAGCATCTATAATGTTTACTGTAACAAAACTTAATGTATATTGTAACAGGGAATGATATGGACTGTAACAAGACTTAACATAAGTTGTAATAGAACTTAATGTATATTGTAACAAAGGTTAATGTATATTGTAATAAAGGTTAATGTATATTGTAATAGAGCTTAATGTTTACTATAATATCATCTATAATGTTTACTGTAACAGAACTTAATGTATATTGTAACAGGGAATGATATTGACTGTAACTAGACTTAACATAAGTTGTAATAGAGAATTATGTTTACTACAATACTTAATTAAATATAGTATATGTTATATTGTAACATAAGTGTAGTTGTAGCTTAGTGGTAAGGGTATCTCATGTTGTGTTTGTGAAGACCTTGGTTCGAATCCTAGCACTTGCAAACAAATAAAGTTTTTTTTTCTTTTGTAAGAGCTTATAGCTGTAGTCTGTAACTGATACAAAGGCTTACTGTAACAGATATAAATACTTACTGTAACTGAAACAAAGACAACTGTGACGAATGTAAGTGTGCATAGGGAAAGAAGGCTTACTGTAACAGATATAAAGGCTTACTGTAACAGATATAAAGGCTTACTGTAACTGATACAAAGGCAACTATAACGAATGTAAGTGTGCATAGGGAAAGCAGACTTACTGTAACAAATATAAAGACTTACTGTAACAGATATAAAAGCTTACTGTAACTGATACAAAGGCAACTGTAACAAATTTAACTAGGGAAAGAGCAGAAGAAGGAAGGACAAAATAAAAAAAAGTTGATGTTAAAAGGACGACTTGTCTTCCAAGACTCATAAATATTGAGAAACAAAAAAGCAGGGATTAGAAACAAAAAGCAGGGACTAGAAATTAAACTAATACAAAAAGTAAGGACTATATGACTTCTGATCTTCTGACAGGGACTACAATTAAGTCTAATCATCTAACAAGGACCTCTAATTAATTTTTCCTATTTATTATGAATTACCAATCATTTTCTAATTGAGAGAATAGAGATATAATATTATTTACAAAAATATATATTTTATAATGATATATTAAAGTGAATGATGAATATCATTTATAAAGATATATAATTAAGTATAGAGAACTTGAAACTACATTGCCTAACATGTCTTAATGTGATGATAATAACATTTTAGTCACACATAGCAAGTTACACATAATTCTCAAGTTGTCTCAACATTCCACCCAAATATTCCCCATCCGAATCGAGATGTGGAAGATGATATCATTTTATTAGTACCTGAGATTGCAATATGTACTGGTCTATATATAAACAAAATCCTTGGCCATGTTATAATATATATAATAAATATTTTACACTTAAAAAAGGAAATACCACATAGAGAAAAACATATGATCCTACTCTTAGTGATGAGAATTACTTTCAGTCACCTTGACTCAAAAAGAGAAGTGTTATTTTAATTCTTTAAGTTCAAACCCAACTGATTGAAGTAAAAAAAATTTACATTGAGGCACTCCTTCAACCATATGATAGTTGGTTTTGATTTGAATGCAATCTCATCATGTGCATTAATTTCACATAGTTATATAATGTTCCCCATGTGTATACCAGCTTTTATTGAAATCTTTATCATATTCTTACCCCTTCTACATACATATAATAAAATGAAACTCACCTTAAATACAAAACTGACATAGAGAAAAATGAGTAATAATATTTGATAATAAAAAATGAGTAATAATATGTGGAACTATCATTAAATTATCCGATCTATATGTATTACTAAAGTCATAAAACACATTACATAATTGATAATGAAAAAGGAGCAATATGCATTACTAAAGTCATAAAACATATTTAAAATATATCTGATGCATGAATCATATAAGATTTAGTGAACTGTTTAGTAAACATAATTGATTATGTAATATAAGTAATTTTCTTAATCTTAATTTGTTTACATAAGGAAGGATATAGTGCCGTGAATTTTTCATTACGGAAAGTTAAAAAAATAATTTTATTTGGCACTCCATAATAGTCATCGACTTATGAGTTTTTTAAATAGATGTTTTCTTTATATTTTTAAAAAATTTTAAAATATTATAAATATATAACTTAAAATACATTAATTAGAATTAACAGCTCATGAATCGCACGGGTCATGTGATTGGCGAGCAGCGGATCATCGGTCGGATCCCCCCGTATCAACACATATCAGTATGTGTATTTTTTTAATTTTATTTTTTTATATTTGTAAAAAAATTATAAATCAAAACAACTAATCTTACACAATCAGATCTTAAAAAATTAAAACTAATAAAAAATAAGAAAGAATCTAAATGAATGGTAAGTACCGTGGCGCAACAGTGCGGTTACTGTTGCGCTAGAGTAACCCGCTACGCAAAAGAAAAAGAAAAAAAAAAGTGAAACACATAAAAAAAGTGAAACATAGAGGCGACGTAAGGAAGAAAATTTCTGAGTTATTTTACAGTTGGGGGAAGAAAATGGCGTGCATATATGTCAGAACATGGGAGGAAGAGATATGATAGAAGAAGTCAGAACATGAATATTTTGGGCGGGAAAACAATTAATATGGTGCTTCCACGTGGTTGCCTCAAAATTGAAAAGTATTATATTAGTACAGTTAACTGAGCCCGGTCGGCTTGAAAGTTCGGTGGCCCATTTTGATTTTTTATGAGCTTGGGCCAAATATTTTATTTTTTTAAAATTTTGAACCTGGCCCAGCCCGGTCTGGAGTAAGATTGGATCGGGTCTGGACTTAACTCAGCCTGGCCTATGCAGCCCGGTGGCCCGATAATTTTTTTTGAAAAAATAAGTGACACGACGGTAATTCTAATATTTTAAAATTTTAGATTAAAAATTGTGTTGTGGAGCAATGTTTAATGACTTAATATTTATTTCATATTTGTAATAAATAGAAATAAGTTTATCTAGATTACTCTAATATTTATTTTAAGCTATTTTGATTCAATAAACATCAATTTTATTATAAAAATAAATAAAAAATAATAAGAATACTTTTAAAAAGGTAAAATTGGGTCGGGCCTTACATAATCGCCTCGGGTTGGGCCAAGTTTCTAAAAATTGGGCCTCGTCCCAAGCCGGACAGGACCTGGGCCGACTGATTAGAGATTGGGCTAGACTCGGGCCAACCCAGGCCCCGTTCAGGCCCGGCCCATTGCCACCCCTAGACAAAAATATTTGAACTGTCGATGCTAAGGCCATGGGTTAAATTTGTTTTTTTTTACAGTAATCATGAGTTAATCTTCGCATGTAATTTGGGAGTGTTAACGGCGGATTGGACTTATCCAATCTTAACCCAACCTAGTTTAAAATCAAGATAATCTAATTCAAACTCAAACCAAGTCTAATAAACCATGGCTAATAAAGCCAATCTAGCAAATAAAACCCAGATTGGCCTGTTGGGACTCATTCCTACCCAACAAATCATTCACATAATTACAATTTATTATTAGTCATTTAACTCTTTTATTAGCATCAAATAACTAAAAAATTTATTGTTTTAAATCAAAAATGTATGGTGCATAGATCTTTTATTATCTTCTGTAAATAAAATTAAAAATTTGTCAAATTTTATTCTGGAAAGACAAAAATCATCAAATTTTACTCTAGATTGATTACTAGTAGATCCTAGAAATATTACTACATCTTTAGCTAAATTCTTTTATCGTCTTTTCACTGCCTCTATAAAAAATCCCATAGGGCAAACTATGGGCCATCAGTGTGCATGCATATATATATTTTTGTTATAGAACAGACCATGCATCTATCTGATTATACAAAAAACTTAAAGTTAACTAAATATCGTCAATCTATGAGTATTGCATGTTCCATATATATCTCACATACATCTAGTTGGGGCTCATACAAAGTTGCAAAGTCTATGAAGATTGCTCATAAAGCTGAAGAAGATGCATCAAGTTTCTGATTGAAAATTTACATCTATTGATAAATATCAATGTATCATTAGCAAAAAAGACGATACATATCAATGTGTCTGATTACATAGAAAATTTGAAGTTTTACATCCATTGATAAATATCAATGTATCATCAGAAAAAAAAGATGATAAATATCAATGTATCTGATTACATAGAAAACGTGAAGTTTTACATCCATTGATAAATATCAATGTATTTGATTACACAGAAAGCTTGAAGTTAACTAAAATTTTTTGGGATGTGAAAAGTTGTTATGTCTTTACTCACATTAATTTTAACAAGCAAGGTGGAAAAATAATAATACCATAATTTGGAGATGTTAGCAGCATCCTCATAATTTAGAGTTGCCAAGATCTGGTAGAGCTTTATATGATCCACTTTAACTCTTATTTTTCCATTATTTGACATTAAGCAACATGTTTGACTTTAAATTTATCTCCATCCAACAACTAATCAGACATTCAATTACTAAATTTCCCGAGAATTGTTTTAATTTTGATCAACGAAGAAACCAAGGATATAACTATTTCCTTATGAGGTACTATCTTACTTGTCATGAAAAAAAAACCTTATGCATTACAAAAAGAACTACTTTTTGAGGTAACCATATGCTGGCTACAACTTATTGTAAAAAAAACATATAAAATGAATTGTTTTAGTCCCCACAATATTTCTAGTAGTCATTGTAGATTTTGACTCTCGTCTTAAAAAGAGTCAAGTCTCCAAAAAGAAAATATGAAGAAAAATAAAGAGAAAGATGGATGGAGCACTACTCCTAGATGTGTACGTGATCACTAGACACAGGTGGGTGTCGAAGGAGTATAAATAAACAAAAAAAATACAGCAAGTGCAAGTAAGGAGTGATCGCAAAAAGTATATTTAGTGGGGAGATTGAGACGATGGGGTTCTTCTCTTCTTCTACAAACACGGCCGGCCGTGGTAGACATTTTTTTCAATTTGATTACCCTTGAAAATAAACACAACAAAAGATAGAACAAATGACTAGCCAATGTGGTGTAGTATCAAATTTTTAAAGAGAAATAAAGGAGATGAAATATAGGGTAGAACTCACTTTGTAGCACCCTGGAAATCTTAATTCAAAGTAAATGGAAATAAATAATTTCCATAACATCAGAGTATTTAAAACATACGTATCATTATCGTATGTGCTAAAACACATCGAAAAATTTCGTAAAAATTATAAATCAACCCTAAACATTATTACTAAATGTTTCACAAAGAAATTTGTGAAACGAAAAATCATATTAGCCAAGTTTAAAGTGTTTCGCGACTTATTATCGTAATCCATGAATAAGTCGTCAAACCAATATCACACGTACTCGGATGAGTCAGAAAATTAAATAAAAATCATATATGGACTTCAAATAATATCTTCTAATGACCCATCAAGAAATTTGGGTCAATAAAAATTATTTGGACTAGGTTTATGAGTTATTGTGACTGATTATCCAAATTAGGAAACAAGTCGGAAAACCGTTAACACGGAAATACGACAACCATAAATTAAATAAAAATGTTAAAGAGACTTCTAATATTATATTAATGACCCGATATCATAATTGGGCCAATGGACCACATATGGCCCAAAAATCAAATAAAGCTAGAAAATGCATGGAAATTCGTAACTCTAAATAGGCTGAAATTAGAAAGAGGCAATTTGAGTTGAATTGGGAGCAATCATGCATTCTGGCAACCCAAATTCGTGCCTAACTATGGTGGGAGGTTTCCTAAAGCCTCACACACTCAAAGGGAGGAAGAAATCCTCAAAAAATAGGAAACTAACATGTCAAAACCGCAACTTGTTTCCCTAGTCATAATAGGACTCCTAAACAACATGGTTGCTTAAATACTCTTCACCAAACCCTAGGGACGAGTTTAGAACTTGCTAGGGTCGTGTGGAGAGCTCTTGGTGGCTGAGGAGTTGTGGAACGACCACAAGAAGCTCTTCTTCTTCCCCTCTCGTCTGCTGCGACCTGCACAAACTGCCCTCTTGAAGTCGACCAAAGATGAGTCAAACCTAAACCAAACCTTGTAAGGCCTATACCCCTGGAAAGAGGGTCAAGTCTACGTTCTAACCCAAGTGTAATGCCCAAATTCCATGCAGTATACATGGAGTAGTAAGCGTTTTTTTCCAAGTGGTCTGAACATGGGTTTTCTGGAAAAACGGGACTTCTTCAACCCATAAGGTAGGTTTTCTCAGGCCAAACCTTAACATATCCTATACCAATGTGTAGAGCATCAAGTTAACTTTCATTTCCCACTGGTTTCATCGAATTTCAGTTAGTAGATTTTGAATTATAAGTGTTTTGCCAAAGTCGCGCACTGTTAGGGCTTTTCCCGTTCTTAATATGTTGCATGTGTTTCAAGACCGAATTAGAGTAAAATCATAACATGAAAGTTATTCTACTAGTTGTACTCGTCAGGTTTTGTGTTGAACGTTTTGTCTAAATCTCATTAGTTAGAGAGTTATAAGCATGGTAAGAGGGTTGCTGCAGAAAACTACGTTTTCAGGTTTCACTTGTCTTCTACGCTGTGTTTGACTTGATTAAAGCCTATCGAAACCATCATGGTTTTCTAATTCCGATTTACTGGAAGCACCCTTGCATGTCTAAATTAGTTTAAAACTAGTTTCGTTATTTTTCATACCCTGTACAAATTGTTCTCTATTTTATAAGCACCTTGTGTCATATAAGGCAGTTCTGGACCGCAATCCAAGAACATGTCCTTTCTCTGTCGACGTCAGGTGCAGACCCTGTCAAGGTGACGGCCCGATGGTGCGTTATGAGGTCTTGTCGTGACAGCACCGACCGTCGCGTTCTGAAAGTGACGAAGCGCTCCGTCGCGACCTTGTTGCCTGATCTGACCACCCCATCGCGTTCCTCACATCACCCTATCGCGTTCTGGTCCCGACCCTTACTGGGGTCTGTCGCGATCTGACCCCGGGCCTGACAGCCCTGTCGCTTTCCTTATATGTACCTGTCACGATCTCAGGGTTTTGCATTAAACCCTCACTTACTTTCTTGTAAACCTAACCGCTATACCCGAGGTCTGGTTAATATGATATTTAATATGTGATTTCACATATTTTGGGTCTGATCATTGCATGGTGATTATTTTAATGGCTTAAAAGTGATTAACCCATTTAAAAGCTTTAATTATATGAATGCTATTCTAATTGCTCCTTAAATGTTATGATCCATTCACGCAAACTCATGATTTAATCTCTCCATTATTCTACCATGTTTAAAATGATAATTATTATTCTTAAAATCTTGCAAACCCATGTGTAGTTAAACGCATTGTTCAATTCGTGCCATCATGTTAAGTGCTTTCCGCGAGTTTGAAACCGATGGTTTGAGAATTGAGACACACGTACATCACTACACATTTGCACATCTAGGCAGCCCTTTTCTTGGGAAATTGGAAACTCGCTACCGATCATTCCGAATCGGTAGACTAGTGACCTTTTCACCAAGGCCTCCGTAAATCTCCTCTGACCATGGATTCCCACATGGCCGAAGAGTTGGTTGTACCATTGAAGTTCCCTGGAGATAGTGTGCACTTCCTTTTCTCTTCTTGTTCTCGTGAGTGTGATTTACAATCTAGACCAAAGCCATTAATGTAAAGATTGAACTAAATATAAATCGTACTGTTATGCTGTCGGATTTATCTCTTGACCATTGTTATCAATTGAAATCATGTTCAATTACTTATTACTTGTTCCCATCATCATCATGAACATGACATTACACATGCTTACTTATTGAAACTCTCATTGGCCATTATTAATGACTGTGGGTATCTACATTTAAAAATTACATGAGATGCTGACAGGGCACATCGTGTGTCCAAGGGCTCCAATCTAGCCCCAATGATGGCGAGTCATAGATATACTGTTAACCATGGGGTATAATGATTACTGGCGTTGCATCTGCGCTGGGAGTCTTGCTTGCTTGTTGAATGATAGATACAACAACCACATACACGTGTCCTGGTATACATTCTTGATGGATCTTTTCTTGGTGTACATTAGTGTCTACGTGCCGGATTAGTGTTACTTGATCGTGCTCGTACATTCTTGCTTGCTTGCTTGTGTGATATGGCCATCTTGCATTTATTGCAATTTACATGACATCTTGCGTGCTTGTTACATGCATCGCTCTTGACAACATATTGCTCGTTATATTCTTGCTCTATCACGATCACTCTCTATCTAGCTTGTTTCATGCATCATGTTTTAATCTGTTTCATTCGTACATGCATATCATGACATTCATCGTGCTTACCTAGTTCTAAATTGTTAATCACTTATATCATTGCCCGCACATTGAGATATAAATCCTACTGGGCTAGTTTGCTCATCCCCTACTTTTAACCAATCTAGGTGACTATGAAGTCAAGAGCAAGAGCAAGTCGAGGATGGAATGCGTCTGAGTGAAGAGCGTTCCAATTATGAGTCTATCTATAGTTAGTTTATTTTGAGTGTTAGAACAATGTAGTAGGAAGTGAGGTATTTTGTACTTTTGCTTTTATTGAGTCTTAGTCCTGTAATAGTTTCCATTGGAACACAATGAGTTGAGATTTGAATAAAAGATAGTTGAGTTAAATATTTGGGGCCCTATGATAATGTATGTTATTACACATTTAGTGCGTGCTAGCTAGAGGCTAATTTGCCGACTGTTCACGTCTCAAATTATCGACTCAAATTCTTCGAACTAATATCCGCTGCGAAATTCTCGGGATGTGACAGTTTAGTGGTATCAAAGCCTAGGAATACCAAATAGGATATGTCTCAGGAATAGGAGATACCTATGGAACCTAGGTCATGAAAAATTAAATACAGTTCCTGGTGAGAATGGGTAGAGACTGGGAATATGTTAGCAAGAATTAAACACTCCTACCTATTGACTCTGATAATGTATCTAGAAACATTAATTGGTTTCCATTCTTTTCTCAGGAACCCTCATAACTCTTGCACTCAACTGCAATAGCTCGCAACCAATGGCAAGCTATGCAAGAAACAGTAGCTGGATTGACTCAGGCCCTGCAAAATATGGTTCAGGCTGGAAATCAGGCTGCTGCAGCTAGGAACGGAGCCGGTGATCTACACCGCCATTTTAGGAGTTTGAATCCCCCTCGTTTCTCTGGATCCCCTGACCCAGATGAAGCAGAAAATTGGTAGGAAGAAATAGAAAGGATCTTCCAAGTAATGCAATGCACCAATAGGGAGAAAGTGGTACTGGCCACTTTTCAATTCACTAAGGATGCCCGAGCATGGTGGAAGGCCACATCGGCCCACCTGCCTAATGTTGGCGAACTGGAGTGGGCCGGATTCCTGGAGATATTCTGGGGAAAGTATTTCTCTGAGAGAGTCAATGAGAAGAAGGCAGTGGAGTTTGTCGCAATAAAACAGAAAGGAATGTCTGTGGCTGAGTATGAGGCTCAGTTCGCACGACTGGCTGTGTACGCCCCACATCTAGTGGGCACGGAAAGACTAAAGGCCAACGGTTTCATGGACGGGCTCAGGCCCATGTTCATTGAAAGGCTCGGACCACACAATATTCAAACTTACACGGAGATGGTCCAAAGAGCTCAGCTGGTAGAAGACACCATGGCCAAAGTGGAGGGCATGAGGGGCAAGGACAACTCCAAGCCGGTCTTCGTCAAGAAGGGAGCACCTAATATTGCCCCAACCTTTCGCAACAACAACGTCAACAACAACAACAAGAGGCCGAATACCAGAAGAGATGCTGCGGGAGACAAAAGAGTTAAAATAGAAGGTAGGCAGTTGGCTGAGAACTGCAAATTTTGTGATAAACCAGGACACCGAGCGGAGGAATGCTGGAAGAAGCTCGGGGCATGTTTGCGATGTGGTGGTCGTGACCACCGTATTCCTGATTGTCCAATGATGAAGGACCAACCAGGTAGAGCTCAGAATGCACCACGGCGTCAGGGACGCCTTAATGCTGTCATAGAAGCTGACCTACCCGAGGAATGGGGTATGGTGGAAGGTACCATTTCCATAGACTCTCAACCTGCATTTGTGCTTATTGATACTAGAGCTTCTTATTCATTTATTTCCACCACATTTGCTGCAACTCTACCTGTCAAACCTGTCCCCTTGAAATCCAAGATCACTGTAGCCTCTCCACCAGGCTTAGAATCTGAACTCACTCACTACCTACCGAAATGTGAAACTATAATTGGAGGGCACAATCTCCCTGCCGACCTTGTCTGTTTAGACATGAAGGGTTATGATGCCATTTTGGGTGTCGATTGGCTAATTGAATATGATGCCGATGTAAACTGTCGCCATAGGAGGGTCACTTTTAAAAGACCAAACCTTCCAACTCTATCACTACTTGGCACCCTTTATCACAACACCCTATCTTGATATCCTCCTTAAGGCTTCTAAGCTAATCAACCAGGGTTGTGATGCTTTCCTAGTTTCCGTTTTGGCAACTGAAAAGAAGAAACCGACCCTAGAGACATTCCAATAGCCAGGGACTATCCTGATGTATTTCCAGAGGAATTACCTGGTATACCACCTGAGCGGAGGTAAACTTCACCATTGAGTTACTCCCTGGGGCAGCCCCTATTTCGAAAGCCTCGTACCGCATGTCCCCCGTTGAATTGCAGGAGTTGAAGAGACAGATCCAAGAATTGCTAGATCAAGGTTTTATCAGGCCTAGCACATCCCCGTGGGGAGCGCCAGTACTATTTGTCAGAAAGAAGGACGGGACAATGAGGCTATGCATTGATTACCGTCAGTTAAACCAGTTGACAATAAAGAATAAGTATCCACTGCCCCGCATCGACGAGCTGTTTGACCAGATCTCCGGTGCACAATATTTCTCCAAGATAGATCTAAGATCAGGCTACCATCAACTAAGATAAAGGAGGAGGATATTCACAAGTCTGCGTTCCGGAGTAGATATGGTCACTATGAGTTCGTGGTCATGCCGTTTGGTTTAACAAATGCCCCAGCGGCTTTCATGCAACTTATGAACAATATTATATAGGCCATACTTGGACCAGTTTATAGTGGTGTTCATTGATGACATCCTCATTTACTCCAAATCCAAAGAAGAACATGAGGAACACTTGAAGGTTGCTTTACAAGTGCTTAGAGATAATCAACTCTATGCTAAACTTAGTAAGTGTGAATTCTGGATGGAGGAAGTGTCTTTCCTTGGTCACATCATATCCAAGGAGGGAATCTCCGTGGATCCATCTAAGGTGGAGGCGGTAAAGAACTGGGAAAGGCCGACAACAGTGTCGGAGATTAGGAGCTTTCTGGGGTTAGCCAGTTATTATCGCTGCTTCATCAAAGATTTCTCAAAGATAGCTGTACCATTGACCAGGCTTACCAGGAAGGAGAATCCATTTGCATGGACTGATGAATGTGAAGAAAGTTTCAGGGCATTGAAAGAGCACCTTACCTCAGCACCCGTATTGACCTTGCCAGTTGCTGGGGGCAGTTTTGAAGTATACACCGATGCATCCGGGATTGGCCTTGGCTGTGTGCTGATGCAAAATGGGAAAGTTATATGCTACGCATCCACACAATTGAAGAAGCATGAGGACAATTATCCTGTACATGATCTGGAGCTAGCTGCTGTAGTCTTCGCCTTGAAGATATGGCATCATTATCTATATGGTGAGAAATTCATTGTGTTTTCTGACCATAAAAACTTGAAGTATCTATTTTCTCAGCAAGACTTGAATATGAGACAACAGAGGTGGTTGGAGTATCTCAAAGACTTCGACTTCACGATCCAATATCATCCAGGAAAAGCAAATGCTGTGGCAGATGCTCTAAGTAGAAAGCCAATGATCACATTGTCAAGTTTAATGGTAGACGAATGGAAGTTATTAGAAGACTTTGCCAAGTTAAATATTGATGCTGACATCAAAGAGAAGGGATGCTTTGTTGCTAGTGTTAGAGCACAACCCACACTATTGGAGGACATCGCAACACTCCAAGACAATGACCCTGTACTTGTGGAGATTAAGGCTAATCTGGACCAGAGGCCGGATTTCTCATTAACTGAAGATGGAAGGCTATTGTTCCGGGAACGAGTCTATGTACCTGACCTTGCGGAGACAAAGAAAATGATTATGGATGAGGCTCACAAGACTAGATATACTATTCATCCTGGAACTACCAAAATGTATCAAGATTTGAAAAGAAGCTTTTGGTGGCCTAATATGAAGAGAGAGGTGGCGGAATATGTTGCCCATTGTTTAACATGTCAAAGGGTCAAGGCGGAACACTTGCGACCCACAGGTAAACTCAAACCCCTAGAAATTCTGGCATGGAAATGGGAAGGTATAGGGATGGACTTTATATTCGGACTACCCAAATCTAGAGGTGGATTCGATGGTATCTGGGTTATAGTCGACCGCTTAACTAAGTTGGCTCACTTCTTGCCAGTGAAGAATAAGTGGTCAATAGATGTTCTAGCCGCATTGTATGTGAAGGAAATAGTCAGAATACATGAAGTACCGGTGTCTATCGTGTCTGATAGAGACCCTAGGATCACATCCCACTTTTGGAAAGGACTGCATTACTCCTTGGGATCTAAACTAAACTTTAGCACGGCTTTCCATCCACAGACAGATGGTCAGACGGAGAGAACCAACCAGGTCATTGAAGATATGCTTAGAGCATGTGTCCTAGATTTTGGAGGTAGCTGGCACGAACACTTATCTCTGGTAGAGTTCGCTACAATAATAGCTATCAAGCTAGCATTCAAATGGCACCATTTGAAGCACTCTATGGCAGGAGTTGCCGATCTCCAATATGCTGGTATGAAGTTGGCAAAAAACAAATGTTAGGACCAGAGATGATAAGGGAAACCATAGAGAAGGTAAAGCTTATTAAAGAAAGAATGGCAGTGGCGCAGCAAAGACAAAAGGCATATGCAGATAACAGAAGGAGAGACCTGGAGTTTCAGGTGGGTGAACATGTACTCTTAAAGGTGTCTCCAGGCCGTGGGATCAGGCGTTTTGGCATTAAAGGCAAGTTGTCACCATGGTTTGTCGGGCCTTTCGAAATCCTCGAAAGAGTCGGAGGTGGCATATCGTCTCGCTTTACCACCACAAATGGACGGAATACACAATGTGTTCCACATATCCATGTTGAAAAAGTATGTACGAGATCCATGGCATGTCATAGAATACAAGCTTCTGGAGTTCAACAAAGACGGAACATATCAAGAGAAGCCAATTAAGATCGTGGACCAGGAACTGCGCCAACTAAGGAACAAGGTTATTCCACTAGTAAGGGTTAGATGGAATCAACGCATGGATGATGACGACACGTGGGAACCGAGGAAGCAATGCGCAAAAGATACCCGGAGTTATTCACAAGTAATTACGCCTCACTTGCACAAAATTTTCTATACATGAATTTGGGGACCAAATACTCTTAAGTGGGGGAGGGTGTAGCACCCCGGAAATCTTAATTCAAAGTAAATGGAAATAAATAATTTCCATAACGTCAGAGTATTTAAAACATACGTATCATTATCGTATGTGCTAAAACACATCGGAAAATTTCGTAAAAATTATAAATCAACCCTAACATTATTACTAAATGTTTCACAAAGAAATTTGTGAAACGAAAAATCATATTAGCCAAGTTTAAAGTGTTTCGCAACTTATTCGTAATCCATGAATAAGTCGACAAACCATTATCACACGTACTCGGATGAGTCAGAAAATTAATAAAAATCATATATGGACTTCAAATAATATCTTCTAATGACCCCATTTGGACTAGTTTAAGAGTTATTGTGACTAATTATCCAAATTAGGAAACAAGTCGGAAAACCGTTAACATGGAAATACGACGCAACCATAATTAAATAAAAATGTTAAAGAGACTTCTAATATTATATATTAATGACCCTATATCATAATTGGCCAATGGACCACATATGGCCCAAAAATCAAATAAAGCTAGAAAATGCATGGAATTCGTAACTCTAAATAGGCTGAAATTAGAAAGAGGCAATTTGAGTTGAATTGAGATGCAATCATGCATTCTTGGCAACCCAAATTCGTGCCTAACTATGGTGGAGGTTTCCTAAAGCCTCACACACTCAAAGGGAGGAAGAAATCCTCAAAAAATAGGAAACTAACATGTCAAAACTGCAACTTGGCTTTCCTAGTCATAATAGGACTCCTAAACAGCATGGTTGCTTAAATACTCTTCACCAAACCATAGGGACGAGTTTTAGAACTTGCTAGGGTCGTGTGGAGGAGCTCTTGGTGGCTGAGGAGTTGTGGAACGACCACAAGAAGCTCTTCTTCTTCCCCTTCTCGTCTGCTGCGACCTGCACAAACTGCCCTCTTGAAGTCGACCAAAGGTGAGTCAAACCTAAACCAAACCTTGCAAGGCCTATAACCCTGGAAAGAGGGTCAACTCTACGTTCTAACCCAAGTGGAATGTTCAAATTCCATGCAGTATACACGGCGTAGTAAGCGTTTTCCTCCAAGTGGTCTGAACACGGGTTTTCTGGAAAAACGGGACTTCTTCAACCCATAAGGTAGGTTTTCTCGGGCCAAACCTTAACATATCTTATACCAATGTGTAGAGCATCAAGCTAACTTTCATTTCCCACTGGTTTCATCGAATTTCAGTTAGTAGATTTTGAATTATAAGTGTTTTTCCAAAGTCGCGCACTGTTAGGGCTTTCCTATTCTTAATATGTTGCACATGTTTCAAGACCGAATTAGAGTAAACTCATAACATGAAAGTTATTCTACTTTTCCTCTTCAGGTTTTGTGTTGAACATTTTGTCTAAATCTCATTAGTTTGAGAGTTATAAGCATGGTAAAGGGTTGCTGCAGGAAACTACGTTTTCAGGTTTCACTTGTCTTCTACGTTGTGTTTGACTTGATTAAAGCCTATCGAAACCATCATGGTTTTCTAATTCCGATTTACTGGAAGCACCCTTGCATGTCTAGATTAGTTTAAAACTGGTTTCGTTAGTTTTGATACCCTGTACAATTGTTCTCTATTTTAGAAGCACTTGTGTCAATATAGGCAGTTCTGGACCGCAATCCAAGAACATGTCCTTTCTCTGTCGACGTCAGGCACAGACCCTGTCAAGGTGACGGCCCGATAGGCCGCATTTTGAGGTCTTGTCGCGACAGCACCGACCGTCGCGTTCTGAAAGCGACGAAGTGCTCCGTCGCGACCTTGCTGCCTGATCTGAGCGCCTCGTCGCGTTCCTCACATCACCCTGTCGCGTTCTGGTCCCGACCCGTCGCGACCCTTACTGGGGTCTGTCGCGATCTGACCCCGGGCCTGACAGCCCTGTCGCTTTCTTTATATGGACCTGTCGCGATCTCAGGGTTTTGCATTAAACCCCCACTTACTTTCTTGCAAACCTAACCGCTATACCCGAGGTTTGGTTAATATGATATTTAATGTGTGATTTCACATATTTTGAGTCTGATCATTGCATAGTGATTATTTTAATGGCTTAAAAGTGATTAACCCATTTAAAAGCTTTAATTATATGAATGCTATTCTAATTGGTCCTTAAATGTTATGATCCATTCACGCAAACTCATGATTTAATCTCTCCATTATTCTACCATGTTTAAAATGATAATTATTGTTCTTAAAATCTTGAAACCCATGTGTAGTTAAATGCATTGTTCAATTCGTGCCATCATGTTAAGTGCTTTCCGCGAGTTTGAAACCGATGGTTTGAGAATTGAGACACGCGTACATCACTACACACTTGCACATCTAGGCAGCCCTTTTCTTGGGAAATTGGAAACTCTCTACCGATCATTCCGAATCTGTAGACTAGCGACCTTTTCACCAAGGCCTCCGTAAATCTCCTCTGACCATGGATTCCCACATGGCTGATGAGTTGGTTGTACCATTGAAGTTCCTTGGAGATAGTGTGCACTTCCTTTTCTCTTCTTGTTCTCGTGAGTGTGATTTACAATCTAGAGCAAAGCCATTAATGTAAAGATTGAACTAAAGTATAAATCGTACCGTTATGCTGTCAGTTTATCTCTTGACCATTGTTATCAATTGAAAATATGTTCAATTACTTATTACTTGTTCCCATCATCATCATGAACATGACATTACACATGCTTACTTATTGAAACTCTCATTGGCCATTATTAATGACTGTGGGTATCTACATTTAAAAATTTACATGAGATGCTGACAGGGCACGACGTGTGTCCAAGGGCTCCAATCTAGCCCCAATGACGGCGAGTCATAGATATACTGTTAACCATGGGGTATAATGATTACTGGCATTGCATCTGCGCTGGGAGTCTTGCTTGCTTGTTGAATGATAGATACAACAACCACATACACGTGTCCTGGTGTACATTCTTGATGGATCTTTTCTTGGTGTACATTAGTGTCTACGTGCCAGATTAGTGTTACTTGATCGTGCTCGTACATTCTTGCTTGCTTGCGTGATATGGCCATCCTGCATTTATTGCAATTTACATGACATCTTGCGTGCTTGTTACATGCCTCGCTCTTGACAACATATTGCTCGTTATATTCTTGCTCTATCACGATCACTCTCTATCTAGCTTGTTTCATGCATCATGTTTTAATCTGTTTCATTCGTACATGCATATCATGACATTCATCGTGCTTACCTAGTTCTAAATTGTTAATCACTTATATCATTGCCCGCACATTGAGATATAAATCCTACTGGGCTAGTTTGCTCATCCCCTACTTTTAACCAATCTAGGTGACTATGAAGTTCAAGAGCAAGAGCAAGTCGAGGATGGGAATGCGTCTGAGTGAAGAGCGTTCCAATTATGAGTCTATCTATAGTTAGTTTATTTTGAGTGTTAGAACAATGTAGTAGGAAGTGATGTATTTTGTACTTTTGCTTTTATTGAGTCTTAGTCCTGTAATAGTTTCCATTTGGAACACAATGAGTTGAGATTTGAATAAAAGATTAGTTAAGTTAAATATTTGGGGCCCTATGATAATGTATGTTATTACACATTTAGTGCGTGCTAGCTAGATGCTTATTTTCCGACTGTTCACGTCTCGAATTATCGACTCGAATTCTTCGAACTAATATCCGCTGTGAAATTCTCGGGACGTGACACACTTTGTTTGCCTTTTTGAACCCCTAAAGACATAGGTAAGAAGCATGCATATTATGTGTGATTAAAAAGATTGTGTATGATGTGCAAGTATGCACTTTAGTGAAGATCTCAACGTGGTGAGATGTGTATGGATGAATTAATACAAATAAAACACAAAAGGAAGATTTATTGGGATGTAAACTTTATTTCATGACATGATTTATTTGCATGATTTGCATGGATAGATTTAATTGCATAGTTTGCATAGGTAGATTAATTACATGAGAAGAACTTTTGCATGAAGAGAGAGAGAGATGATGTGAGGGGAATTAAAAATAGAAGAAAGAGAAAAGGGAATAGAAGAGAGAGAACTGTAGAGAGAGGTTAATAAAAAAAAGAATAGAAAAGAGAGGTTGAGAGAGAGAACGGTGGAGAGAGAGAGAGAGGATGAGTGGAAAGAGAGAGAGAGAGAGTGTAAAAAAAAATAAGAAAAGAAGAGAATAAGAGAGAGAGATCGGTTGGAGAGTAGAGAGAAGAGAAGAGAGAGGATGAGTGGAAAGAGAGAGAGTGGTTAAAAAAATAAGAAAAAAAGAGAATAAGAGAGAGACGTAGGAGGAGGGAATTAACCATTAAAAAAGAAGAAAGGGGAGATAGAAAGAAGAGGAGAGAGAGAGACAGTGAAAAAGAATAGTAAAAAAAAATAAAAGTTACTCTCCTCCTTCACACAAAACGATGTGAGTGGCCTTCTTCACGCATGTTCTAGGACAGACACATGACACATGTTCTAGGATGAACTGCCATGACACGTGTCTAAGTCAACTATCATATCTATGTGAGATTTGGGAAGAACCAAGATTAAGATCTAAAAAGATTCACACATGCACAAATTAAAATCCATATCAATGTCTTAACGATAAACTTACTTTTGTAGGAACTTAAGCAATTAAGATGACTGCTGAATGTACTCAAATGAGGGGCATGCAACAAACTATTCAGGAACTTACCCATGCCCTCCTGCAAGCTGCTCAAGGAGGAGGAAATCGCGGTGCAGGTGAGTTGCATCGTAACTTCAAGAGCTTGAACCCACCAAAGTTCAGCGGTACCACTGATCCAGACGAAGCAGAGCACTGGCTTAAAGAAACAGAAATGATTTTCCGTGTTATGCAATGTGCGGCAGGGGATAAGCTGCTGCTTGCTACTTTTCAACTGGAGAAGGACGCCCGCGCTTGGTGGGAGTCAGTAGAAGCAACTAGGGCAAATGGTCAGTTCACCTGGATTGAATTTAAGGAAGCTTTCAACTCCAAATACTTCACGAAGCATGTGCAAGAAAAGAAGGCTGCAGAATTTGCCGCTCTCAAACAAAGGAGCCTTTCTGTGGCTGAGTACGAGGCTCAATTCTCCAGGCTGGCACGCTACGCTGCTCATCTGGTAAACACTGAAAGGATGAAGGCTAAGCGTTTCCTTAATGGCCTCAAGCCCCAATATATCACACAACTAGCCCCTCTCGACATCTAAACATATGCCGAGATGGTTAAGAAAGTCCAACTGCTAGAAGATGCTACGGACTTCACTAATTGTATCAAGGGAAAGTTCGTGAAGAAGGAACTGACACCTGGTCTTTCAACCGCTAAGCCATTTACCGGCAAGAAGTGTTCCTTTCACATCACGGAAGGTTCAAGTCAAGAAAAGAAGCCCAGGGTATTTGTCCCACTACTCCGGCAAAAAGCAACTGCAAACACTGTGACAAGCTAGGTAACACCGCCGATGAGTGCTGGAGGAAGGTTGGCGTGTGTCTGCGCTGTGGCAACCGTGAGCACCATATTCTGGAGTGCCCGCCATTGAAAGAGCATGAGAGGCGCACTAATGTGCCCAAGAAATAGGGAAGACTGCAAGCCTTGCGAGATGAAGAAACCACAGAGGAAGGTGGCGTGGTAGAAGGTACATTACAAGTTTTCTCTTTATCAGCATTTGTTTTGTTTGATTCGGACGCAACACATTCATTCATATCTCAAAACTTTGCTGATACTCTAAATGTTAAACCTGTATCTATGGGGTCGGAATTCTCTATCACAACTCCACTGGGAGAGAAATAAAAATTGAACAAATACTTCCCATTAGCCAATGTAATGATCGGAGAAATCAACCTAAGAGCCGACCTGGTGTGTATGCCCATGGAAGGCTATGATGTGATTCTTAGAGCTGATTGGTTGTCCACTTATGGGGCAAGTGTTGACTGTAAGAAAGGGAAGGTTATGTTTAGTGAATTCCCTAAGTTATCATTCAATGGGATTAGACACAAGAGGCGGATGTCTCTAGTCTCCGCCATATAGGCCCACAACATGATATGGAAAGGTTGTTTTGCTTTCCTTGCGGCCGTAGTAGTTGAAAAGAAGGGGTCTAAGATAGAAGACGTACACATAGTCCAGGACTACTTTGATGTGTTTCCTGAATAACTGCCAGGAATTCCACTTGAACGGGATGTAAACTTCTCTATTGATTTAATCCCTGGAGCTGCACTGGTGTCTGTCAAATGTACAGGATGTCACCTGCCGAGTTAAAAAGATGAAGGCACAACTTATGGAATTGTTAGAAAAAGGGGTTCATTAGACCAAGTACTTCCCCATGGGGAGCACCTGTTCTTTTGTTAAAAAGAAAGATGGATCTATGCAGTTAGTATCGACTATCGACAACTTAATCAGCTGACCATCAAGAATAAGTACCCATTTCCTCGAGTTGATGAACTCTTTCACCAAATATCTGGAGCTCAATACTTCTCCAAAATTGATCTCAGATCTGGTTATCATCAAATGAGAATCAAGGATGACGACATCTACAAAACGGCTTTCAGGAGCAGGTATGGACACTATGAATTCATTGTTATACCTTTTTGTCTGACCAATGCTCCTACAGCTTTCATGCAACTCATGAACAACATATACCGGCCATATCTTGATAAGTTCGTGGTCGTCTTCATTGATGATATTCTCATATAATCCAAAACCAAAGAAGAACATGAAGAACATCTGAGGATAGCTCTGCAAGTCTTACGAGACAACCAACTATATGCTAGGCTGAGCAAGTGCGAGTTCTAGCTCAAAGAAGTGTCTTCTTGGGCCATGTCATCTCTAGGGACGACATCTCTGTGATCCCTCCAAGTTGAAGCTGTACTAATGGGAGAGACCAACTATGTAACAGGAAATCAGAGCTTCTTAGGACGGCTGGCTATTACAGGTGGTTATAAAGGACTTCTCCAAGATCGCCGTTCCTCTCACTCATGGAAGGAGAATCCTACTCTTGAAGTAAAGACTGTGAGAAAAGTTCAAACATTGAAAGAGTGTCTGACCTCAGCCCCTGTTCTCGCTCTTCCAATAGAGGGAGAAGGTTTCTCAGTCTATACCGATGCTTCAGGAGTTGGGCTAGGCTGTGTACTGATGCAAAAAGAGAAAGTCATCGCCTATTCTTCAAGACAATTAAAGACCCATGAAGTCAACTACCCCGTGCATGATCTAGAGTTGGCTGCTGTGGTCTTCGCTTTAAAGATCTGGAGACATTACTTATGTGGTAAGCAATTCACTGTCTATTCAGACCATAAAAGTTTGAAGTATTTATTCTCTCAGAAAGAACTCAACATGAGGCAGAGGAGATGGCTAGAATATTTAAAGGACTTTGACTTCAACATCCAATACCATCCAGGCAAGGGAAATGCTGTGGCCGATGCTCTTAGTAGGAAGCCGATGGCTCCTTATCTAGTCTAGTCCTTGGAAAGATGCAACTACTAGAACAATTCACAAGGTTAGACTTGAATATTGAAAATGAGATGATCGAGTCTTGGTTGCCAAATCAAGATTCAATCTAACTTGCTTGTGGATATCAAAGCCCAACAAGATAACAATCCATTCTTAGTTCGTATCAAGGAAACCTTGGCAGACAAACCAGACTTTGCTATGACCGAGGATGCAAGGTTAGTGTTTCAGGGGAGGACATGTGTTCCGGACAATGAAGAACTGAAGTGGAAGCTAATGGATGATGCTCATAAAACCAAGTACACTATTCACCCTGGTGGTACCAAAATGTATCAAGACATGAAAAGAATATTTTGGTGGCCCAACATGAAAAGAGAAGTAGCCGAACATACTGCTCATTGCCTTACTTGCCAACGGGTAAAGGCAGAACATAGGCGCCCGGCTAGCGTACTCAGACCCCTAGATATTCCATAGTGGAAGTGGGAAAGTATTGGCATGGACTTCATCATGGGTTTGCCCAAGACTCGTGGTGGACTCGACGCCATATGGGTGATTGTTGACCGACTAACCAAGTCTGCACACTTTCTACCTATAAAAAGTAAGTGGTCTGTGGATGTGTTAGCAGCTCTTATATCAAAGAGATCGTAAGACTGCATGGAGTTCCATCATCAATCGTCTCAGATCGTGATCCTAGATTCACCTCTCATTTCTGGAAGGGACTGCAGACTGCACTTGGTACTAAACTCAATTTTAGTACTGCATTTCACCCATAAACAGACAGACAGACTGAGAGAACCAATCAGATTGTAGAAGATATGTTAAGAGCCTGCACTATAGACTTCCAAGGCTACTGGAATGAGCACTTATCCTTGATTGAGTTTGCCTATAACAGCAGTTATCAGACAAGTATTAAGATGACACCATTTGAAGCACTCTATGGTAGAAACTATAGATCCCCTGCATGCTGGAATGAAGTTGGGGAACAACAATGGTTAGGTCTAGACATGGTACAAAATACAACCAGGGATATACAGGTTATTCGGGATTTGCTCAAGATTACTCAATCCAGACAAAAAGAGCTATGCTGACAATGTAAGACCTAATTTCTCGGCTTCCGTCCCATGTCGTGGGATGACTGGCCACTAACCCGTCCTGGTTGGGTGACACGTTGGTGTCGCGTCGGGGGTGCCCGACGCTACAGTCATCCGTGTCGCGGCAAGTTTGTGGGTCGCGTTCTGGTCGCTCCTTGGCTCTCCATCGTGTCTTCGTTTCGCGCCCGGTCAATGGGTCGCGACTACTTTATGTCGCTTCAGTCGTCTGACGCTTGTCAGGTTGGCAGGCATGTCAGTACGGCCTGTCGTGTTGTCGCAGTGCCCATTGTAGACACCCGATTTCGACTAATGGGTTGAACCACATTTCATGTTATCCTAGTTACCCCCTAGTTGGTCACTCACCTTGAGCCCATCATTAGCCTTGATTGAGCCCATTAACCATTTAAAATTGCCTTGAGATCCTGCCCATTATTATTTTGGAGAGTCCGTGTGCAATTATAACTCATATCTGTTGTGTGATTGGCTGATAAGTCCAAAATAATCTGATTTCCTAGTCGCGACATATCGTAGCGCCGTGACTCTAGTCGCGATGGCCCTAGATGCCGCGATAGCCCATGCATGATATCCATGCACGTGGGCTTACTATCGTGACGCCCCGACCCGCCGCGTCTCTAGTCGCGTCCCTACGATACGCCGCGATAATGCCTGAGGGCACTAGACTCCGCAACAACCTCCCATTTATCCTCCTATTGATCCAGCTTTATCCCTAGGAGATATCTCCACCCCTTGGGGTGAGATTCTGGCCCTAGGGACTCTTGTGAGGATCCCTTGGACTCTCCCTTGCAGTTTTAAAAAGGCCATTATCTCCCATTTCAAATTTTGACCTTTTTAAAAGATAATATCACCCATTTCTCTCTCATGGCTCTATAAAAGAAAGGCACCTCCTCAAGGACGGGAGAGCCTCAATTGTTACCCCGAAGGGCTGCTGAAATTTCCTTTGAGAGATACTTAGCAATGCAGCCACCCTTCTCCTCCATTTCCCTCACATCTCTCTCCACCAAAGCAACCCATTTCATCATCTATGAAGCACGAGACGTGAGAAGGGCTACTTCAGCACTCTCCTGAAGCTTTTGGACGATCCTTCGAGCTGTAATTACGCCAAGGAGTCGCCCTAATGGGGTTCACTCTCTCCATTTCCTTTTCTCCTTCTTTTGCATGCATTTTTCATGTTATTCTTAGATAGAACATGTTCAGCACCCACCCATATTTTCCTATACCCAAGGGGTTAAAAAAACCATTCCCCAGGTCCGTTCCCTCCATGCTTCACATTTTTCTTTCATTTAAGAATAGTTACTTCACTTAACATAGTCTAACAGGTTTTATTTCTGTTTTGGCAGGCACCCAACCCAGTGAAGATCCACGAGGAGCTCTCATCCTCTAGCCAGATGGAGGATGGGAAGAAGGTCCCATCCATCATCTCCCGCACAGAAGAGAACACGACGGTGAAGGGCGACGCGACAAGGAGACGCATCCACCAAGGGCGACGCGTTAACATTATTGTCGCGACCGCTAAGGCCGTCGCGACACCAGGTTCTCCCTAGTTCTCTCTCCTTTTCCTAGCTAAGTTAGTCATCTTCATTTTTATTCATAAGGCAGCTTGCTAGGTGGCGATCACAATCCATGTTTACACACCACTAGTTATAGCACTTGTTCGTGTCGAGGGGGGGGGGGGGCTCAATCCCCGTGATTATACCTTTTGGCGATCACGGTGGGACCTTCACTGCCACCCTCGTGGATTTTGACTGCTTGCTTGCCATGTTTTCTTCTTCGTTTCCCATGTTAATGCCCTGTTAGTCTCTTTTTCTTCATTCCCGGTGTTTTTTTTTTTTCGTGTTCGGGTCTTATCGTGACCTATTGTGGCGACGCGATCAGGTCGCGTCGTTTGCCGAGGACGCGTTAACAGGTCAGCCTCCTCTTCCTTCTATTTGCCTTGCCTTGTTTCTATCAGATCATGTATCCTTGTGATATCTCTTTGTATCATATGTTGTCGCGTTTCCGAATGTTGAAATCCTGCTAGAGACTGGATTTTCCTTTTATTTTTACTTGTAAGTTTTCGGTTCTAGTCGCAGCACATCACGAGGACGCGACAAGTTCGCATCATGGAAGGGAGTCGCGTTATCAGGTATGCTTTGTATGTTACTATTTTGACTCATGAATCAGTTTCTGTGTGCTTCTTGGTCCATGTGGAATTGATTCGCTGTTTTTGTGTCTATTCTCATTTGATAGGGTAGTTTGTTTGAGTTAGTTGAAGACCTCTTAGTGTTCGGGCCTCGTTCCTATCGCGGCAGGTCTCCCTGTCGCGATAAGGTCGCGGTGTACACGGCCACCGTGACTCCGCCCGAAGGCCATTTGGTCACCCTGTTTGATTCTCATCTATCATCTGTGCATACATTTCGGGCATTTAGGCCCATTGCATACGCTATTAAAGCCCATTTATTTAGGTTCCCCCTTGGATGAGTGAGTCCTCTCACCTACGAGCACTTGTAGGCTGACTCGGGCCCACCTTCCAAGGACCTCCGTAAGACCCCGTGACCGTACGCACGTTGCGGTTCGCCGGGCTGGTTGTACCAGTTGCACCCCTTAGTTTGAGCCACCCCTTTGCGTGTAAGTATACCATTCCTTAGCTTCACCGGAGGACTTGAGCCCATACCATTAAGGTCCACTTGATCGAGTGACATTCTCTTAATTAATTCATCTAAGGGTCAAGTTCAAACCTTAAGAAATTTGCGCTTTAACATGACAACTGGAGTGTTCATTCCTCCTCATCTCAGTCTTTCTTGCTGTGATTGAGTCTAGGTTTGTCTATGTCCCCCCCCTATTAGCCTTGGGGGGTGTATGCGTCTTGTTTAGGGAGATCGAGTCAGTCCCCTTCTTTCTTTGTATCTTATCATAATCCCCTCATCGACATGGACCATTTCGGGTCCTTGCCGACGATGCTCTTCCTCTCAGGTTGCTCGAGGAGGTGGCCCACCCCTCTATGGCCACGCTCTCAGGCATACCCAGCCTCCCTCCATCATTGGGATTCGATCCCGTCCTGCCTCTCCTCCTGGGGGTGATGACCCCCACTCGTAATTCAGCCAGCTTCTTCCACACCTCACTCCGGACCAAGTCCGAGAATTTATAGCTGCCGCCAAAGGGAAACAACCTTTATCTCCCCGGGGTCAGAGTTCAGCCCGACCGGCGGATTCCCCCGCCCATGTCGCTTCAGCACCTCACCTTCCTTCATCAGGGGCAGATCCTACACCCCTCCGCCCTCGGGCCATCCATTTTTCTGAACCGAGCTACCTTCCTCCGCGAGAGGTCCGGCCTCGATCTCCCCCAACTACCTACTATACGGCCAAACCAGTTCCCCTTCCCCGTGAGAGGTCTCACTCATTCGAGCAACCTCGCTCCCTTATTTCTGCGCATCAAGTCCAGTCTCCCTCTGACTTCCTTGCGAAGTGGACGAGCATGAAGAAGGAGCTTCATGACCTCCGGAGGCAAATCGATCCTCGGAAGGCAGCTGATATTGCTCTCCCATCCTCCCAATACCTCCGGGTGTCGCCCCAGTCAGAGCTCCCTGTCTACCGGCGATACTCTGGGGTCGGGGACCCTTATGTTCATCTGAAAGACTTTGTCTACGAGTCAGCACCACACAAGTATGACCGCCACCTCATGGCATACTTGTTCAGAAAATCCCTGGATGGTCCGGCCTTGGAATGGTTCTACTCATTGCCCCCGGAGGAAGCCGAGGATTTCCAAATTGTTCAAGAGAGATTTCTACAGCAATTCCAAGATCAAGTGGGACCCGAATATTCTTTTGTAGACCTGGTAGCTGAGAAAATGAAGCCAGAGGAGGAATTCTCCACTTATGCTGACCGGTGGCGTTCTTTGGCCACCAAGGTCCATTGCCCAATGCCTGAGGAGGAGAAGGTGAAGTTGTTGATTTCCAATGCCACTCCAACCTACCGAGCTATTTTGGCCATGAACGATATTTCTACCATGCACCAGCTATACAGCCTAGCCCGTTTCATCCAGACCCAACTTAAGGACTCGCCTATAGACTTTATGTTTGAAACCCCCAAGGCCCATTACACCAAGAAGCCGCAAGGCCCAGTCACCGAGGGGATCCAAACCAATGAACAAGTGGGTACAGTTAGCAATTCCCAAGGCCCGGTAGGTAGGTCCCCCTACACCCAGCAAGCCCAACAGCCATGGAACAACAACAACAATAGGCAGCCACCTCCCCAAGGACAAAACCCTCCACAAGATCAGCGCCAGTACTCCCAGGTCCCTCCACCTCAAAATGGCTACGCCCCTAGGAAGCCCAATGGACCCAAAAGAGCCCAATACCCTCCTTTGCCCGAGTCCCTGGCCGACATCTTTGCCGCCCTCATGTCCCTGAATGCCCTGAGACTCCCTCCTGAGAAGGCGAACTGGAATATGGCGGCCGATCAAACAAAGTACTGTGTCTACCACCGCCATCCGGGCCATAATGTGTCGGATTGTTTTCAGTTCCGGGACATGATATATGATCTTCATGATCAAAATCAAATTGACTGGGCAGAGATGAAAAGATTAATCCAAACTCTGAGGGACCAGCAGGGTCAGAGGCAACAACAGCAACAGCAGAGGCGACAGCAGCTGCAGCAGCAACAGCAACAGCAACAACAGCAGAAATACCAACCCTTCCAACAACAATATCAGCAACAGCAGCAACAACAGCAGCCGCAACAGTCGGCGAATGACCTAGGCATAATTCGCAACCCCATGCCACAACATCAGCCCGCTCCAAACCCCCAGCCGGCTCCACCACCTCCATCCACCACCAGAAGCTCAGTGGGCCTTCGATGACGAACATGAAGTGGGCCAGCTCCTGGTTATTTCCCACGTCGCACCCACTACCCCCGCGCCTACATCCACCGCACCTCCCTCCTTCACGCCCCACATTGCTACCATCACCTCACCATCCTATCCCCCCGTCATGTCACCCATTATCCCTCCACCCAGCAACATCCCTTTCTCCCCTACGCCAGCACCCTTACTACCCAACCCTTCTATCCTTGACACCGCGACCCCTCCACTCCACCATAATCTTGCCCTCCGGAGCGGGCGAATGTTCCATCAGATGTACCCTAACATATCCATGCCAGGTCAACCGGCCCAACAAACCAACAACCAGCAGCAGCAAGACATGGAAGAAATTGATCCGGCTCCGGGGACTCAATATGATATCCTGAAGCATTTGGATCAAACCCCCGCCAAAATTTCCATACTAGAGTTAATCAAAAGATCACAGACTCATCAAGACGCCCTAAGGGCCTTTCTGCAAAGGGTCATGGTCAGTGAAGACATGAACCCAGATAATCTGCCTTCAGTGCTCTCGATTGTAAGCAAAGGACCCACTATTACCTTTTCTGATGGTGAATTGGCCGCCCCAGAAGCCCGAAAAATGCCCTTATGTGTGACACTCACCATAAACAAAGTGGCCGTCGATGCAGCTCTAGTGGACACGGGAACCTCTATCAATGTTTGTCCATTAAGCACCCTTAGAGCGTGCAATATATCGAAACGTCAACTACAGCCCACCCCCACCATAATCGCTGCTTATGACAATTCACGACGTGCCTGCCATGGAGTCATCACATTACAAGCAGAATTGGGGCCACTAGTCATGTCAGTGGAGTTCTATGTATTGAACATTGATCATACTTACAAGGCCATCTTAGGGAGCCCATGGATTGAATCATTAGGGGCAGTACCATCTACAGCGCATCAGTGTTTGAAGTTCCCCTTCCAAGGACGAATAGTCAAGGTGAAAAGCGTGGCAACGACACATACAGTAGAGGCAGTTGAGAGGGTGCTGCCATCAGTATGGCCATCCAATAATCCCGTTATCTCTGTGCTTGATGTCAACTATTCTTGGGCCTATACTTTCTCTTCTAACCGCCCAATTCGGTCTCCCCCTGTGATGGCAGCCAGGAGAGATGTGAGCACAAACCTAAAGGGGTGGGATATCATGTTTAGACTGGGTTATCAGTCAGGAAAAGGCCTGGGTGCCCATCTTCAAGGGTGAACCAAGACTGTGGCTAGCACCAAGAAATTCACAAAACATGGCCTGGGATACTCAGAATGGGCTCCTTTCTCATTTCCTTCACAGTCGGACCATGGCCCACTTACCTGGTCTTTGTATGAACACTTCGTCAGAGGGCCCGTGCAGCCCGGGTACAACACTACTACAGAGGCGCTAAAATCAGCTTACCAGTCCTTAGAAGAGCAGCGACCCAATAAGAAGAAGAGAGCCGAGGCAGGTACAAAGGACCCAGATCAGGAAGATGTCATCTCATTAGTCGGTCTGCTGTTTAAGGAACCAGAAGCTGGGGCAGAAGAGTCAGAATTAGAAGACCTTGTTTCTGCAGTCAATCATCTGTTCAGCGAAGGAGACGTGCCACAAGTAGCCGTATTTTCAGCATCAGCAACCACCACCAAGCGACAGTTGCTTGGATTTGGTGAGGACAGTCAACCAACCAGCTCAATCGTTTCAGCAGGGGGGCTTTGGCCAGGGTTTTCCCGGCCTCCCATTCATCTTATTTCATCCATGCTTGTTTATAATTTTGATGTTATTCCCGGGTCTCCCCCTTTTATTATTCAACTCTCTCTCAACGCCATTGAGGCATTAATTCGCCCTTCACCCCTCTTCACCATTTTCTTTAATGGCTCGGTCCTGTCTTTCTCCCGGAGCCTTTTAATGTAATGTAGTTTCTTTCGTCAAAAAAAATAGAAAATAGATAATACAAAAAAAAAGAAAATCCAAAAAAATCCAAAAATATGTGTGTTCCCCCCCATTCATCTTCTCTCCTCTTTCATCGGACGGCGATCCCCGTCTTCCTCCTCCCCTTTCTTCGAATGGCGATCCCCGTTCTCTCCTTCCCTATTCATCGGGCGGCGATCCCCGTCTTTCTACTCTTTTCTCCCTGCTTTTTGCCTCCAGCTGTTGACTTCCCCTACTCTCTTGATGGCGATCCCCGTCATCCTGACATTTTCCTCTGCTCCGACGGCGATCCCCGTCACCCCGCGCTCCTGCTCTCCTGTTTTGACGGCGATCCCCGTCACCCCGCACTCCTCCTCTCCTCTCAGGCGGCGATCCCTGCCTTTCTCCTCTTTCTGTGCAACCGTGCCTTCGTCTGACTGACCGACATGGTCACTTTGGGCATTTTGGGTGAGGGGCCTTCTATTCCCCCGCGCCCCGTTTCTGCAGCCGACACCCTGAGCTCGGGTGGCCCGCCTCTTCCTCCAGCCCCATCCGAGGATCCTCGCGACCCTGCCACACCTTTGCCTGCTCATTCCAATAAACCTTTGGACACTCCTCCAGAATCTCCTGTAAATATTGGACTTAGTTTAGAATTGGGGGTAGAATCTAGCAAGTCCTCGTCCCCATCTAGGAAGAAGAAGGGTAATGGCATACCCCAAGGTATCTGCTTGACTTGATTCAAAGGTGTGGTGCTCTTCTAGTTGTCGAAGAGTTCGTCCAAGAAGCAGTGGTTTTAAACTTAGAGGATCTGCATATAGAGGAAGGTCTAGACGATGGTTTCGGAGTTTATGAAATCATAGCCGAGGGAGACCCACTAGATGAGAATGATTGTGAGATAGAGGATGCTGCTAAGGCGTATGCTAGTGGTATGAGGAGATTCAATGAACCTACCTCAGCAGTCGATGAGCCCACTAAAGAGGTAAACGTGGGAACTGAAGAGGACCCCAGGCTTTTAACCATAGCTTCCAGCCTCCCTCCCAAAGAAGAAGAAGCACTCATAGAAATGTTGAGGGAGTTTAAGGATTCCTTTGCCTGGTCCTACGATGACATGCCTGGCATTGACCCTGATTTGGTGGAACACAGGCTGATCTTGAAGCCAGGGGCAGTTGCCGTCAAACAAAAGTTAAGGAGGTTCCTCCCCCACATCGCTTTGAAAATGAAAGAGGAAATTGATAAACTACACAAGGCTAAGTTCATCCGTGTAGTCCTCTATCCATTGTGGGTGGCGAACATCGTCCCGGTCATGAAGAAGGACGAAGGGTGCGAATCTGCATAGACTTCTGGGACTTAAACAAGGCATGTCCTAAAGATGATTTCCCCCTACCTCACTTGGATGTTCTGATTGATAATACTGCAGGGTTCGAAACTCTATCATTTATGGATGGGTATTCAGGCTACAATCAAATTCGTCTAGCCCCGGAGGATCAAGAGAAAACCTCCTTCACCACCCCATGGGGAACATATTGCTATGTGGTCATGCCGTTTGGGCTAAAGAATGCCGGCGCCACTTATCAAAGAGCAATGTTAGCTATCTTCCACGACATGATTCATATTGATGTCGAAGTCTACGTGTATGATATCGTGGTGAAGTCTCGGACCAGAAGAGAACACTCCTCCGTGCTTGCCAGGGTATTTCGTCGCGCACAAGAGTATCAATTAAAGATGAATCCAAAGAAGTGCGTGTTCGGGGTTTCTTGGGCAAGCTATTAGGCTTTATAGTTAGCAAACGGGGGATTCAAATAGACCCAACAAGGCCAGGCAATAATGAAATGCCTCCTCCCAAGAACATATCTGAGCTTCGAGGTTTGATTGGTCGGCTCCAGTTCATAAGGAGATTCATATCTCAGCACTCTCAAAGGTGCCGTCCTTTCTATGAACTGTTGAGAGGAGGAGTCAGCTTTGAATGGAATGCTAAGTGCCAAGAGGCCTTTGATGAGCTCAAGAGTTACCTTATGAATCCTCCCGTGCTTCAGGCGCCCATCCCTGGGAAACCCTTGATCCTGTATCTGTCAACTATTGAGGACTCCCTAGGAGCTGTCCTTGCTCAGCATGATGAATCCGGCAAAGAAAGGGCAGTCTATTACCTATCTAGGCTCTTCAATCCCTCCGAGCTCAAACTCACCACAATGGAGAAAACATGTGCAGCGCTAGTTTGGGTAGTGCAGAAATTGAAGCACTACTTCCTAGCTCATAAGGTGAGTTTGATTTCTAGAATGGATCCTATTAGGTATCTCCTTGAGAAGCCAGTCCTCGCCGACAGATTGGCACGCTGGCAAAGCTTCCTCTCCCAATTTGATATTTCCTTCATAGTTCAGAAAGCCATAAAAGGGTATGCCATTGCTGAGCACCTTGCTCACCTTCCTCTTCCCCATAGTGACACGGTTCAAGAGGAATTCCCCCGATGAAAACCTGTCACTCATTTCTCATGATCCCTTCTGGTCGCTCCACTTCGATGGGGCTCTCAATTCTAGGGGATGGGGCATAGGAGCTGTCTTGCTCACCCCAAAAGGGATCACCATTCCTCTAGCCTATCAGCTTCAATTCCATGCCACCAATAACATCTCCGAGTATAAGGCTCTCCTTGCTGGTCTTAAGCTCGCCTATCTCTTAGGCGCGCGTCATCTCAAGATTATAGGAGACTCTCAGCTCGTTCTTCGACAAGTCCTATCTACCTATCGCACTCGTGACCCTAAACTCAAGCCCTATCAAGATCTGGTCACTCTCCTAGCCAAGCAATTCCGTCAACTCATCTACATTCATACTCCTCGCTCTCAAAATATCATGGCCGATGCCCTCGCATCCCTGGCCTCCTCTCTCTCCTTCCCTCTCAGCCGCAGCGTTGAGACAATCACCGTTCAAAAGTTAGAGGCTCCCTCCACTCAGGACCCTTGGTTCGTTAACCTCAGGAGTTCTCTAGTTTTGAAGGTCGAGAGGAAAGAAGCGAAGGAGTTATTGCTTGTTGAGCTAGGGGAAATAATGTTAGAAGAAAGGCCGTGGTACCATGAGATCGAGCAATATTGCAGGGACGGTACCTTTCCCGAAGAAGCTGATGTGGAGGACAGGCGAGCCATCCGTAGAGCGGCGTTAAAATATACCCTCATTGATGAAGTTCTTTACAGACGCGCTCTAAATGGAATGCTCCTTAGATGTGTGACAGATGAAGAGGCTCGGAAAGTAATGGAAGGATCCCACTCTGGTGAGTGCAGAGGGCACGTGAATGGCCAAATGTTGGCTAAGAAAATTCTTAGGCAGGGCTACTACTGGCCAACCTTTGAAGAAGACTGTGCCACCTACGTTCGTAGGTGTCTCAAGTGCCAAATCTATGCCGACAAGATCCACGCTCCCTCCTCCTCTTTACATCCACTATCCTCCCCTTGGCCTATCTCCATGTGGGCCTTTGATATCATCGGGCCCCTTGGTGATCCTAATGCTCAGGTAAAACAAAAATCTTTCATTCTCACTGCTACTGAGTATTTCACCAAGTGGGCCGAAGCTGAAGCATTTGCAGAAATCAAAGGTTCAACCGTGTGCAGATTCATCATGAGGAACATCATCGCGCAGTTCGGAGTGCCAAGCAGCCTCGTCACCGATAATGGACCCCAGTTCATATCTCAAGAGCTTCAGGACCTATGTAAGAAATTCAACATTTCCTTGCATCACTCGTCTCCATACTATCCACAAGGCAACGGCCAGGCCGAAGCCACAAACAAAATGCTTTTGAAAATTCTAAAGAAAACATGTGAGTCTAATAAATTTGCTGATTGGCCAGAAAAGTTAGTTGAGGCTCTGTGGGCCTACCGCACCTCCGTCCGCACGCCCACCGGGCAAACTCCATTCTCACTTACTTATGGGATGGAGGCGGTATGTCCACACGAGATCCTCATTCCTTCACTAAGAGTCCAGCTAGACAAGGAACTCAATCCTGATGAACATCGGGAGGCGTTACTGGTACAACTAGAACTCTTAGACAAACGACGCTTGGCCACGGCCGATCATGTGCTCGCATATCAAAACAGACTCTCAAGGTCTTTTCAAAAGAAAGTGATTGAGCATAAATTTCAAGAAGGAGACATGGTTTTGAAGCGCATTTTTATAAAACCTGGAGGTCCAAGGTCTAAATTGTCAGCAAATTTGGAAGGGCCGTACGTCGTTAAGGAAGTGTACCCCGGAAATGCGTATAGGCTAGTTAATGCCGAAGGTGAGGAGCTCTCTCACCCATGGAATGGGCTGTACCTTAAAAGATTCTACCCCTGATATTGATAACAACACCAAATTGCAAATGAGAATGTTGTTGGCTATGTGCCTCGCTTCCCCTCATTATGGTGAATGATCTCTCTGTCCGGTCACACATACGCAACACGACGACTTAAGGCCAATTCTCCTTTGTTTATGGTGTTTTCATTTAGCCCTCATGTAGGGAACCTGAGGTCGATTCTCTTCTCGCTCGGACAAGGTCCAGGGGCAAAGGGAAAGCTAGCATGTAGACCAGCAAGCAGTATGAATCATGTGTATGAAGTCTCAAAGGGGGACGGCCAATTCAAAGGAAAAGCAAAAAAGGGAAAGGAAACAAAGTGAAATAAAAATGCTAAAAAAATAGGGGCATGTCAAAGAGTGGCAGTACAGTTCCCCGCGGGACACCCTTGAGCCCGGTCGTACACATGCCCCCAATCCAAAGAAGAGCAATGACCCTAAAGTCCCTCGGACAACAGATAGATTGCACATGTGACATACCCATTGTAAATCTTACAAGCCAGTAAACCCAACCCCAAGACCAAGTCTTGTCTCATTACTAATCTTCCTATTCTCCCTAGAAGACCAAAGGACTCCTACATCTGGTCTGTGTTAGAACATCAATATTCAAGGGACAAGAAGCCTTAGTGAGCCAAGGATAAATGCACGCCGCGCGTAGACATTATCCATCAGACAAGGGATGGGGACAAGATCCATGGCCAATTACTCAAAAATGCAAGAAGTGTTGTTATCAAGATCTCAAAAAAAAAAACTAAAAACAAAAAAATCAGAAATATCAAAAATCTAAAAAATCAAAATTTTAAAAAATAAAAAAATCAGAAATTCCAAAATCCAAAAAAAATCAAAATTTTCAAAAAAATCCAAAAAATTAAAATTTCAAAAATCCAAAAAATTAAAAAATTCAAAAATCAAAAAAAAATCAGAAATCAAAAATAAAAAAATTAGAAATCTCAAAAGTAAAAAAAAAAAATTCAGAAGATCCCAAAATTCAAAAAAAACGTGTGTACATATCGCTTTCCTTTAGCATGCATTGTTTATTTTCCTTTCCGCCTATTTTATAAGGCTCAGCCTCTTAACAATTGCGAAGGTAAATTTATGATTATTTAAGCGCAAGGGGCTGAGCCAAAGAGCAGATCTAACATGTTCCTTTTTTTACTAAGTGTGCAGGGACATGTAATTCTAAGGGACGTACAGCGCCGTACTCAATGTTCTCTGCCTCTCTCTCTCCCGTGTTCAAATCTCGTCTCACACTCGCGTCAATAAGCAAACAATTCATTCCATAAATAATTGACATAAAAAAGGGAGTTCCACTAAGATATGAACAACATGTACAAAAGATGGGGAGGTGGCTCACAAGTCTCCTCAGTGTCCACCGCCACTCTCCCCAGATCCCTCCTGCCGCTCCGGTGGTGGCGGCATCTCGCCACCACCCCTACCGCTCTGGGCACTCCCATCGCCCTGGCGGTGCCTCTCCTCCTCGTTCCTCCGTCAACTGGAGGAACCCGCCAAATACTGTCCTACAGAGCCGCCGGTCGCCCTACTGGCACTCACCCCGCTCTGGCTCCTGCTACGTGAACGGCCTATGTCCGTCACGATCTGCTGAAGGCTCCGCGCCACCGTCTGCTGCGCCAACAGCTCCGCGCGTAGTCGGGTGACCTCCTCCTGGTCTCCGGGCGACCTCTGCACCCGCAGCGCTGCCAACTCTTTCGTCACCTCCGCGACCTGCGCCTCAGCTGCCTCCGCCTGGATGCGCAGCTGGTCCCTCTCACTCCGAGTAGTCTGGACCTCCCCCTGGAGCCAGTCCCTCTCACCCTGGAGATCCATGGCGTGCTCCGTGGTAAGCTGTAAATCTCTCTCCTGCATCAGAGCAATCAGTTAATAATCAATTGTTAAAAATAATCAATCATGAATTCTATTGTGCTTACCCGCTCCTCCAGGTGCCTCTGGGCCTCCTCAGCCCTCAACACTGCTCCCGCCAGCTGTGCCTCCAGAAGTGATGGAGAGCTCCCTGCACCTCGTGAAGAGGAATCACCACCTGCTCCGGTGCCCCTCACTCTCTCCAGCTCCCTCCGCTGCGCACGAAAGCGTGTCAATTTCCAAAATTTGCCTAAATTGAATTAAGTGCTGAAATTGGGCAGGGTGCTTACCAGCTCCGCTATCTGCCTCCGCGCTGCCTCCCGATCTTGCACCGCCGAGTAAAGTAAGGCTCGGAGCGATGCAATCTCGCCAGTTATATCCACTTGCAATGCATTGTCAAATCATCAGCCCAATTCCATAAATCCAAATTCACTAAGTCGTGGTTAAGGAGTTTTACCTGGTGCCAGGAGCTCTTATATACTTTCCCTCCATACTTCAAGGCATACGCCTGGAGGTATGCGTCGTAGGTAGTCGCAGTGGACTTGACTGCCTTTCCCTTGTGCTCCCAGTTGTTGATTTGCTCCTTTGCCCACTCACACCAATCGGTAGTGTCGTGGAGTCCCCGGAAACTCCGACCCGGCCTGCGAAAGCGGTCTCAGATGGGGAACTCCACTGCACTCTGCCGAAGACAGAGTGAGCACTGGAAAAGGAACAAGTGAAGAGGTATCACAAGGTTGAGTGCATGCAACCACACCGACCTACCAAAGTAGGGGTGGGCCTGCACTAACCAGGGCTGTCCCTCATCACCTTCGCCCAGATATGGCTGCCAAACCACCTGCAAAACAAATCCGATCAGTCACCAAGCAATAAAGTAAAGCAATCAATCAAAAGGAAAGGTTAGGAGTACTTACATCCAGGTAGGGGTAACCGTCAATAGCTTCCTGCAGATGCTCGAGCTGGCCCCTAGGCTGCGAGAATCCCGGATAGGATCCCAACGGCGTGCTATGGGTACCAGACCCGGCCATGCGAGCTCACCTCTCCCCAGGGCCGGGAGGTGAAGGTAAGACCAGACCTGCAAGGTGAAAAGCAAGTTAGATGGCAGTTTAGAAGGAATTCAATTCAATTCAAAGGGGTCAAAGAGAAGGTGTGTATCTAGAGGAAGGGGAAGAACCCGCTCGTCGAAGTGTGCCGCTTCGAGGCACCCAGGCTGTCAAATTGATGTGCTAGGAAGGCTGCTCCCCAGGCATACCCCCCTACCTCACCTAGGTCAGCCAGCAAAGGCAGGAAGTGGCAGTGAACCACGTCGCCCCTCGTAGCAAACAACAGTCTGCCAAGAAAAAGCACGAGGAAGCGGCGCAAATCCAAATCTTCCTGCGCTCCGGGCTCGCTCGTAAGCTCCCTCCGGCTAATCCGAGTCAACCTATCTAAGTGCTCCTGATCGCTCTCTCCTGCTACCTTCCCCACATCAAACAACCCAAGGCTTTCCTGGAGGGGTACCCTAGGCACTAAGGAAGACCTACGCTCCACGGGTAGCTCTAATAGTCGCTGGGCGAGGTCATGGTAGCAAGGATAGGTGTATCCACTCACCGGCCTCCCATAGGTCCTGAGCCCTGTGATCCGGCTCACATCCTCGAGGCTGGGGATCATATGTCCCCATGGGAATGCGAAGGCGGTCGCCTCCGCATCCCACCTGCTCCGCAGAGCCTGAGTAAGGGCCGGATCCGCCCTCATCCTCTCCATCCCCAGGATCTCTCCAAACCCCATCTCCTCTACCCTCTCTCTCTGGAAGGGGGGAAATGCCAGGTATACAGCCAGCACAATCAGCCAAGACACTCGGGCCCTCATCTCACCCTGCAACATTTTCCATTTGTTAAAACCAGTCAATTTTAATGTTCGGTCAGAGTCGCGGTAGCCGTGGTGACCGCGACCCTATCGCCACGACGCGGGGCACCGCGACCTTATCGCATCGCCTTCCGAGGCCGCGATAAGGTCGCGTCTGCCTGGGTCGCCGCGACAGAGTCGCGACGCCCCACCCCGTCGCGACACCATGTTGTGGCGGGTCGGGCTGACGCGTTATCAGGGTCAGACCGGCCGGAGCCCCCTTTGTTTGATCCTCTTTTTCTTGGGCTTCTTGCCCTACAATTGCCCTCTAGGGGCTCCGTTTGCTAATTCTATACATCCATACAAGGTCCTAAGGTCGATCTACTTACCGATTTCATCGCCTTGGCGCGTTTCCTCCGTTCGTCCTCTACATTCACGATCTGGGCTTCTTCTTTTTCTTCCACCGTCATCTCTGCGACGTCCACCTCCTCCTCAACCAGAGGCACCTCCGTTTGGCGCCGGGAGCTTCGCCGTTCCGCCTGGCGTTTCCTCCGTGAGGAACCCTCACCCAAGTTCTTTTCTCCCTCCATTCGAATCGGTGTTGAAATGAGCGAGCTTGTAGGCAAGTTAGGATGCAGAGAAGAGCAAGAGTGCAAAGGATGCAAGATGGCTCAAGGATTTTTTTTGAGTTTGAAAACCCGGAAAGGAGGAAAAAAGGGCCGTTTGCATTTTGAATCGGTCGGTTCAAGTCGCGTTAGGACGGTGAGCCGCGACTAAGCCGCGTCAGCTTGGGTAACCGCGACTATGTCGCGGCCAGCCGCCCTGACGCGTTATGAAGGCGGTTTCCAGGGGTGTCACGTCGTCAACTGAGCCATCTGAACTTGCAAAAAATTCAGTTTTGTTCATTCCAATTCAAATCATTACATTCACTAATCCTTTCTATCAAATACAAATGCTCTAATTCCTTTCCTAACTACCATCTGATTCTTCGCCTACAATCAAATCAATTGAATTTCAAACGATCCCCGCCGCTGGCTGAATTTTCTTCAAAGTTTCAATGTATTCTTCGATCACGTCATCATCTTCCTCTACCTCAGCTTGAACAACGCTCCTTGCGCATCCTTCCTAATGGACGACAGCGTTGCGCACGTCGCGCTCGTCCTGCTCATCACCCCTCTTCCTCTCTTGGATAGGTAGGTAATGCAATAGGATGGGGACCACCGTGCGTGCTGCGCCGCATTGGAGGTAGCACCGGTCTGGGTTGTACGAAACCAGTGCTTCATTGCCCAAGAGTCGTAAGGCAAGCTCGGTGCGCTGGGGTAGATGAATCATCCGGCCGTGCATGAAGTAGGGGCGCGTGTCAAACTCTGCCACATTCATCCTTTTGAAATAATCGCGCCATGCTTTCCATCCTTTCAGCTGCGCCGTCTTGCACCACGCCTTGGTGCTCATGCGTAGAGGGCCGCCCACGAAACCCAGTGGATGGTTGAGCATAGTCTTGCACTCCGTGGCCAACTCCTCCATTGCCCGGAACTGAATGTGAACGCCCATCCACAGCTCAAGGGCGATAATGGAGCCGAAGAAGGGAGCCCCTGTAGCTGCAGAAGATAGACCGGCATAGAGGAATCCCAAAACAGCCTGTCCAATGCTCATACCTTCTGAGAGGGAGTCCACGATGCTGAGGTTTGCAAAGGAGATAGCCCCGTTCGTCGTGGGGAAAAGGATGACCCCGCATATGCAAATCGCAGCCGCTTTGGCAATGGCCCGATAATTGTGTGTCTTACGCTTGCATTGAGAAATGATCCATTGTGAAATAGGGAGAAGGTAGATATGCATCCCGCTTGTCATGGAATGCAAATCCATTTTCCTCATCGTGATCTTCGCAAGGATGCTCTAAGAGTTGATCGACTCCACGGTATATGAAATCGCAAGTTCCTCGCCCCGTTGGTATCGTGGGAGGCCGAGCATCACCTCTAACTCCTCTAGAAGAATCGTGGCTTCAAACGTTGGGAAGAGAAATGTGTGGGTCTGCAGATGCCACAACTCCGCTAGCACCGTAACGCTATCCCACACGTGTACGATTTTATCGTACTTCTTAGCGAGAACCAGAATAGTGGCCAAACCCCACTCCTTTAAGTGGCCAATGGAAGCATGAGGAAGCATTTCCAGTATAGGGGAGAGCCATGGTAGCTTGGAGAACCTCCTCTGACCAGGAAAAATCTGAAGTAGAGAAGAAGAGGAGAGTTTAAGAATGGGGAAGAACAAAACAGAGCAGAACATAAGTGCAGAAAGTGCAGAAATTGAGAAAAGCCACTTACTTGGAGATCCGGGCGCATGTAGATGTGCCCCGGGATGTCGGAGAGATGCTGGAGATTGGCATATGACTCCCTAGCAGCCTTTGGACCGGAGTAGGGAGGGATCTCCTCTTGGAAAGCTGAGTAGTTTCTCTTCATGGTGGCAAAAAGAGAGAAACATGGGAAGAAACTTGAAAAGAAGAGAGGCTAAGGGTTAGCTGCAGGATTAGCCCCTAAAACCCTTCTTTTATAGACTCTAGAGAGGTCCACTCCTACTCTAATCCCGAAACTAGGTGTTAGAATAGCATTAGAAAAGGTTTAGGAGTCCTAGTGTTGGTCTAGATGTCTTAGGATGAGGATAAACTCTGGGTTCGGTCCAAGTCGCGACGGCGCGATCTGATGCGATCAGGTCACGACAGGGCGGGCTGACGCGACTATGTCGCGGTCATCCATAATGTCGCCTCTCAACCCGAGGGTCTGTTTTCATGCCTGTACCTTGTGTGTATGTTTGTTTGTTTGTTTATAATTGTGAATATATATTGTCAGTTTGTGTTCATTGTGTTTGTTTCTTATCCAAAAAAATCAGAAATGCAGAAGATCAAAAAAAAAAGAGGGGGACTTCGGCACAGGTAAGCCATGTAAGTATTTCTATCCCCACTCCTCACATTACTATATGGTATTCTACTTATTATATCACTTCAAGGACCGGCTGGTTCTCAATGTGTTCTGGGATTTGAGTTCCCCATTACCAAAAACAGTGATGATCTAGGTGCACATTGTTAATCGTTGGATAGGCCGTTGAGTTGTTTAAGTTTAGGAACGATGGATTTAGGCCTGCACTGCAGTTGTAGGTAGTCTCTTGACCCGTTCTTATTTGGCTTAACAATATTATCCTTGATATATTTTCTATTTTCTCCCTTTATTTGCATTTGTTTTGATGATTTCTTTTATTTTAGCCCAGCATGCATCATGTAGGACTTTGAGTTTTCCTAACTCATTCCTGACTTTTGATGAGCCCTTGTTGAGTGCCCAATCATCCTCCAGTTTCCAAACAAGAAAATCAATTCCACTCCGAATCGGAAGGTTTGCCTTCGAGTAAGTTGTTCCCGTCAGTTTGATAAGAATTTCCTGTCTGGATTCTCTATCAAATTTTCATCCTATTCCTTTGATCCATTTTGGTTGCGAACCGCTCCCAGGACAGAGTCATAAGTTACCTACCTGGCACGCACATGTCCCTCCAAGGTGAAACCTGCAGGCCAATCGGCTAGGGTACCTCTCAATCGAGGGGTTGATCGTCCTCCTCTTTTCTCCTTCTCATCCAAACTTGTTCTTCTTGGCATCCTGCTCAAGCAGTTGACTCGGGGCTTTCACGAAGATTCCAGTTGCCTGTTAGTTTGACCGGGTGTCTCTTTACCTTGACTCCGACTTTTCAGTCCACTCCGCGTCATTTCCACTTCGCCGTCACTTCGTGACATCTCCACTCCACTTCCGCTTCGCTACCCTGCAAAGAGGAAGCCAAGGAGGGGCAATCTGTAGACACCCGGTTTCGACTAATGGGTTGAACCACATTTCATGTTATCCTAGTTAGCCCCTAGTTGGTCACTCACCTTGAGCCTATCATTAGCCTTGATTGAGCCCATTAACCATTTAAAATTGCCTTGAGATCCCGTCCATTATTATTTTGGAGAGTCTGTGTGCAATTATAACTCATATCTGTTGTGTGATTGGCTGATAAGTCCAAAATAATCCGATTTCCTAGTCGCGACATATCGTAGCGCCGCGACTCTAGTCGTGACGGCCCTGGACGCCGCGATAGCTCATGCATGATATCCATGCACGTGGGCTTACTGTCGCGACGCCCCGACCCGCCGCATCTCTAGTCGCGTCCCTACGATACGCCGCGACAATGCCTGAGCGCACCAGACTTCGCAACAACCTCCCATTTATCCTCCTATTGATCCAACTTTATCCCTAGGAGATATCTCCACCCCTTGGGGCGAGATTCTGGCCATAGGGACTCTTGTGAGGATCCCTTGGACTCTCCCTTGCAGTTTTAAAAGGCCATTATCTCCCATTTCGAATTTTGACCCTTTTTAAGAGATAATATCACCCATTTCTCTCTCATGGCTCTATAAAAGAAAGGCACCTCCTCAAGGATGGGAGAGCCTCAATTGTTACCCCGAAGGGCTGCCGAAATTTCCTTTGAGAGATACTTAGCCACGCAGCCACCCTTCTCCTCCATTTCCCTCACATCCCTCTCCACCAAAGCAACCCATTTCATCATCTATGAAGCACTGGACGTGAGAAGGGCGACTTCAGCACTCTCCTGAAGCTTTTGGACGATCCTTCGAGCTGCAATTACGCCAAGGAGTCGCCCTAATGGGGCTCACTCTCTCCCTTTCCTTTTCTCCTTCTTTTGCATGCATTTTTCATGTTATTCTTAGATAGAACATGTTCAGCACACACCCATATTTTCCTACACCCAAAGGGGTTTAAAAAACCATTCCCCCAGTCCGTTCCCTCCATGCTTCACATTTTTCTTTCATTTAAGAATAGTTACTTCACTTAACATAGTCTAACAGGGTTTTATTTCTTGTTTTCATTGTTTTGGCAGGCACCCAAGTGAAGATCCACGAGGAGCTCTCATCCTCTAGCCGGCTGGAGGATGGGAAGAAGGTCCCATCCATCATCTCCCGCACAGAAGAGAACACGACGGTGAAGGGCGATGCGACAAGGAGACGCATCCACCAAGGGCGACGCGTTAACATTGTTGTAGAGACCGCTAAGGCCGCCGCGACACCAGGTTCGCCCTAGTTCTCTCTCCTTTTCCTAGCTAAGTTAGTCGTCTTCATTTTTATTCATAAGGCAGCTTGCTAGGTGGCGATCACAATCCATGTTCACACACCACTAGTTATAGCACTTGTTCGTGTCGAGGGGGGGGGGGGGGGGGGCGTCAATCCCCGTGATTACACCCATGGGGGGCACGTTCTTGTCGTGGTCCGTTGACCCGTCGCGTTAAGGTTGTTAACACGACGGGGCGGTCCGTCGCGTTCTGGGTGATGGGGGCTTAAGGCACTGGCCGGCTACCCCTTCCCCCTCTCTCTCCTCTTCTTCCCTTTCCCCTCTTCTCCGGCGTTGGGGAGGCTCCCCTCCGGTGATCCGAGCGTGGAGCGGCCAGTGAGCTCGTGCGGAGCAGCGGAGCGGCATCGTGGAGCGAGGAGGGGGTGGCCGTGCGTTGTGAAGGGCCCTACAGGGTTCGGTTCTTCGTTAAAGGTAGGGATTTCATGTTCCCTTCTCGATCCGGGTGGATTGGGAGCCACTCGTGATTTGTAGATAGCTTTACAGCTTTCCCCATGCTCCCCCCCTGTGTGAATGTGTGTATCTTCGTGGGCGGCCCGAGATTGAGGGTCCCGCTGGTCTACCTCCCAGCTGATGTCGCAACGGCTTGGCGCGTCGTGACATCAGAGGAGGCATCGGCCCCGTCAAGTGCGACCTTATCATGACGCGGTTGGCGGTCGTGATAAGGCTGTCGCGCCGCATTTCTCGATCGCGACAAGATTGCTGTCGCGACACTTTTTCGGGTCGCGACAGGGTTGCTGTCGCGACGCCTTGTCCCATCGTGATAGGGCTGTCGCGGTGCCCTCCCCCGTCGCGATGGCATCGCGACGGCCTGTGGGGGCGCGACATCACCTGTGTTGCCTCGGGTGTTTTCCGTGGCCCTGGTTGTGTGTCAACGTGTGCCCCAGGGTAGGCCTTACCCTTAGGACCTTGTGGTAGGGAATGCGGCTGGTTGCCTCCCTACGTTCAGTGACCGAAGGTGACACCTTCGTGGCCGTGTCCTGGCAGTGATGCCAGGAGGGTCGCGTCTGTCTAATAATCGATTGACTGGCGATCAATCGATTATTAGCAGAGCGACGAGTTTTCGTGCTAGCCGCTGGTGTTCTGAGGCTTTGGATTTTCCATTTATGTTTGGTTGACCGACGACCCTTTTGAGGGTTTGTGCGTGCCTCTCGCTTGCTAGGCTTGTCATGGGTCACAAGCCAGCAGTTCGGCATGGTTTTGTTGTGCTTGCCCCGCCTTTCGACCGGTGCTTGGAACGTAGGGCTTGTCCCGTTCAGAGGTTGTCCCCATTTCTTGGGACCCCCATCCTCGGGAGCCTGTTGAGGGAGTACTCCGGGCTACGAGCGTGCTCGAGTTGGCAGCCGACAGAGCAGACTTTGGAGCCGAGGGGAAAATGAGGTTTGGACAGCGGCACTGAGTCATTTGTAGAGCTCTCTTATCTGGGTCTAGGACACCGAGGGGTTCAAAGTGCTTTCCTGGCGCAGACCAGACAGTCCTTTGTCTCACTACCTCGCTCTACGTTGGTTCCAGAGCCGCGTAGGGAGGTCAGGCGTGGGGCTGCAGCTTGGCCAGGTTGCGGTGTTGTGTGTGTTGTGTGTTCTTGGCGGTTCTGTCTCGCTCTTCCGGGGAGGTTAGAGGCGAGAGCCGGCTGGTGAACGAAGAGGGTGTGGATGACGCATCCCCCTCTTAGCTGCCAGTGGCGGTGGCTTGGTTGCTGTTGTTGTGACGGCGTTTCCACATGACGTTTCTAAGTGTTATCCGTTGCCCTAGCTTGCACGGCAGTTATAGCCTGGCCGTGCCTAGTTTCTGTGGGCATCGTTGGTCTGGCCTTATGCAGACCCGTGCTACTAGTGGTTTCTGCTTCGGTGTTCACTCGGTTCCGTAGTCCTGTTCTTGGGTGCCAGTTCGTAGTGGCACCGGCGAGTGTGGTTTCCCGACCTGGTGGTGTGTCTAAGGTCCGAGGTGGTTCTTCTTGTAGGCCCTCGAACTTGTGGAGGTCTTGAGGTGGCCGTGCTTGAGTTGAGACGTCGTTCTCACTTGGTTGTTCCGTGGTCTCGGCACGTGTGCCGAGGGTTGCTTCCGCTGTGTGCCCGACCCCGTTGGTTTCTACGGGAGTCGTGTGTGTGTCATGACCCTGGGTTGGTGGTCGTGATGTTGCACTGTTCTGTTTCACTGCTTTGTAGTACCCTGCTATAGGTGTTTCCCGCTTTACAGCTTTCTAGGGTAGTTTCCTATTTTCGGAGTTCCTGCTGCTCTGGCCGGTGAGGGATTGGTAATCCCTACTGGGCCTTGTTCGCGAGGCTCACCCCCCTACTTCCTTCAGCTAGGGGCTCGTCGTCACGGGAGCTCGGTGTCGGACGGGTTGCGGAGGCGGTCGAGGCGCCATGTGTTGTCAGCAGCAGTGAGAGCTGAGTGTGGTGAGCTCTTGTAGCTGAGTGAGCTGAGAGTTGTGTTTTGCAAGTCCTCAAGGTATGCCCCTTAAGGACTGCACCTTTCTTCTTGTACCTGTGCTTTTGCTTGGGACACGTTGTACATACTTTTGTATATTGTACATATTGTTATAGTTATTTAAATTCAGTACATATCTCACTAGACTATTTCTTATAACTCTTCCGAGTCTTTGGATCTGTGGGTGGCGATGCGAACTTCGGGGCCCTAGCGGGGGTCCGGGAGGTCGGGTCATTACAGTTGGTATTAGAGCGAGGGTCTATTGAGATTTGTAAGGAAGTAATAACTATAGCTGTCCCAAAGAAAGGTACTAGTGTGCTGCTGACACCGTCCGACTAGTGTTAGGCTTGTGCCTTTGATTGTTTTGCAGGTGTGCGATTTCCCTGCAAGTTTCGTGTGTGCGCTGCAGTGGGTTGCGGTTGTTGCTGCGTCGCGTGCCTGGCGAGTGTGGTCGCCCGACATGTTTGTGCCTTGGTGGCGCAGTTGGTGGTGGACTTGCTGGTAGTGTTCTTCCTCTTATGGAGGAAGGTTGCAGGCAAGTCCAAATGCGGTGCTCCTAGTCGTCATCGGCGCATTGGGTGTGTATGTGTCGCTGAGGCTGAGAGAGCCTGCGTGTGGTGTGGTCTTCACCGGTGCAGAGTTATCTGTAGAACCGGTGGAAGGTGTCTCTTCCTTGTTGGCTTCCCCTTTGTTGTTGGGGTGCGTGTTGTGGTTGTTATGTGTGTGGTCTTCGGTCTGTGCGCTGTGCTCTGCTTGGTCGGCGTTGTTGCTTGGGCTAAGCAGATGTTCTGTATGCCGTATTGCATCACTGGTTGAGCGCTGCGATACTTGCCTATGGTTGTTGTCGGCCTGGTGCTGACTAGTTGTGAGCTCTGGTGAGGTGCTCCCAGAGTTCTTCTCTGTTGGTTCTGGCGGGAGTGAGGTTTCCCCAGAACTATGTTGTGCTCATTTCTGGTTACTGTTGCGTTGCCCTCGAGGTTGAGGTGCATCGCTTGGTTGCCCTGTGTTCTGGTGAGGTTTCCCAGAACCGTTTGCTGTTGTCCTGGTGAGGGTTTCTCTCAAGACTGTTTCGTGCTCATTTCTGCCATTGCTGTGCTACCTCAAGGTTTGAGGTATGCTGCTTCTGTTGGTTTAGATGGCGCGTTCTGGAGGGATTTCCCAGAATGGTGCCTTGGTGGTTCTGGTGGAGGTTCTCCCAGGATTGGCTTGCGTTGCTTCTGCAGTTCTGCTTGCTGTAGTGTTCTCTGTGATGGTCTATGTTCTTTGGTCGTTGGGGTTGTGCATTCTGGTGAAGGTTCTTCCCAGGATCGCCCTTTGTCGCTTCTGGAGGAGGTTCTTCCCAAGAGTGCTTTGTGTTCGTTTTAGGACACCGTTGTGTTGCCCCTGTGGTTTGAAGTGTGTCGTTCGGTTGGGCTGCGTTCTGGTGAGGTTCTCCCAGAACGGCTCTTGGCGCATTTTGGCGGAGGTTCTCCCCTAACTGCCTTGTGTTTGCTTTGGTCTTCGCTGCTCTCTCTCTGTGGAAATGAGTTGTCGTCGTTGCCGGTTGGACTGTCTATGTTATAGTCTACTTGGGCGTTATCGGTCAAGGCGTTGTGTGCTTGGCCGTTGCGTTGGCCAGCTTGTCATGTTAGTCGTTTCCAAGTTTCTCAACTGCACTGGTGGGACTTTATGTGTCCCCAGGGTGCAGGTGGTTTGCTTCGTTTTCTCGTGCTCGGTGTGCTCTCGCAGATGGTGGTCTGGTGAGTGCCGTAGGAGCTCGGCTGGCTACGCTTCCTAGGGAAGCGTCGGTCTCGCGTTGTGGCTTTGCTTCTTGCGCATGGAAGGGACTCGTTGGGTGTGTCTCCTTCCTTTGTTTTTCGTTGGTTACTCAGGGTGGCGATGCTCCATTGTGGTGTTGTGTTGCCAGGGTGCGCATCGTTGCGACCTTCTGGTGGAGTCATCTTCCCTTGAATTGTTTTTGGGTTTAGTTGGTTGCTCCCCTCGTGCTGTCGTTTCCTTGTGGCACCATGGGTCGGTGGACCTGTTCATGCCATTTGTCGTTGTGATGGTTTCTTGCTACCTGCCTGGACAATTTGGGGCATTGGGTCCCTAGTGATTTAGTACGAGGTAGTATCATTTTCTTGTTGGGCCGCTGGCGTGAGCGTTGTTCCACTGTGCATTGGTTTTTTGTGGTTGGCTTGCTCGTGTGAGCGTTATTTCGCTGAGCGCTCCATTGTGCCTCGGATTGTGCCTTGGAGGCTTTTCGTGCCGTCGTTTTGGTATTTGGCCTCTCTATCGGTCGTGATAGAGGTGGTGCTTCTTGCTCTTGCGCGCCAGGGAGTCGCCGCAGTTTCCACTCCCCGTGTGGCAGAGTCAGTGCTTTGTGTTTTTGTGCCTTGAGGGCTAGGGCCGACATGGCCTGTTGTGCCCTTTCAGGCTTACAGTTCCTTGCGCGTGGCTTTTGGTGGGTCTCTGGTGAAGAGTCCTTCCGGTTAGCCCATAGTATTGTTTCGGCCGCTGGTGCACCTATGTTGCACTTGCTTAGTTTTGGTGCTTGTGGTAGCACCGTGTGCTCATGCTCGAGTGTTTTGGTTTCATGCTGTCTGGAGCCTGGGTGCATTGCATTGTACCTTGGGTGGCTCCCGTTGCTTGTGATAGCGCCCTGTGTCGTACCATGTGCCTGATCGTGAGATTTGTGTGTTGTTTCATGAGTTCGCTCGATATTTGAGGTGTTGAGCTTTCCGCCTCTGGGACACTTTGTGCTGGCCTATGCCTCATGGTCGTACCATTATCGTTGTGGGGTGGCTGCTTTGCCTTCTCTAGGTAGCCCTATCGGTGGTACTCCAGGCTTTGGTTGTGGCCTGTGTCTAGGTTTTCCCTCTCGCCTTGGGAGCGAGCGTGTTCGGTTGTGGTACCCTGCTTCGGTCTGGGTCCCTCTAAGGTCGACGTGTTGCCCTCGACCTCTGCGGTTGTTTGTTTCCGTGTGGTTGTGCATTTTCGTGGCGGTTGGCTAATTGGTACCCACGCTGAGCCCTGTGTGCGCGTGGCGGGTGTGCTGCCAACGCTCGTTGGTTCTTCGGGTGCACGTGGCGTTGGTGAGTCTGGAAGCCGATGGCAGAGTCTGCTGTCGTTCGTTCGGTGACAGTGAGGCCTTTTGGCTTGCCAGTACTCAACCACGTAGTTTGTCGACGTTGGGAGGTGTTCGGCTTTGGATTAACCTCAGACGTCTTCCCTGTTCCCGTCGCAGTGTGCCACGTTGTGGAGCGTGTAACTCCTAGTTTTTGTGGCTCCGCGTGCGTTGGTGTCCTTGTCGGACCACGATGAAGGTCTGGGTGAGACCTAGTGGTGACAGTGGATGCCGTTTTCGCGTGTTGAGGTTTCTCCGCGTGTGTTTGCTATCCCTGTTGGACCGCGAGGAAGGTCTGGGTGAGACCTAGCGGTGACAGTGGACGTTGTTCCGTGTGTTGCGGATTTTCCACGAGCGCGATGTTGCTCTGGTTCTCGTCGCTCGCGTGGTTTCTCGGTTGGGCCGGTGACCGATGCTAGCTGTTGCTAGTAGCATGAGGTCGTTCCCCTGAGACTTGTGGTTGGTTCTCAAGTGTTTCTTGTGTTGCTGTCAGCAACCGCGTCCTCTATCGGGTTTTGCCGACGACAGAGTAGGTTGCTGGTCGGCTGGTCCCAACAGCGGGGTTTGTTAGGGGCTGCAGTTGTGCAGTTTTTGGCTGGCATTTTTCTGTTGTTAGGGCTTGTTTTGGCATTGCTCGGAACCTGTGGGGTTGTCGTCCTGGTTGGACGCCCCACATGTGGCTAGAGTGAGCTATTGGGTTTTCGGTTTTGTGCCTCATGTGTGATTGGGGTCCGTTGTGTGCGAGCCGTTGGTTTTTTGGCTTCGTGTGCCCGCGCGTGTTTGGTGTTGTGGTTGTTGCCACGAGGAATTCGTGTTGAGACTTAGTGGCTTATTCGCATTGGTCTTACGTTTGCTCCCTGTGTTTCGTTTCGTGCCTCGGGATCTTTTAGGCTTGTCCCAATTTTGAGGACGAAATTATTTTAAGGGGGGTAGAATGTAAGACCCAGTCTCCGGCTTCCGTCCGGTGTCGTGGGATGACTGGCCACTAACGCGTCCTGGTTAGGTGACACGTTGGTGTCACGTCGGGGGTGCCCGATGCGACAGTCGTCCGTGTCGCAGCAAGCTTGTGGGTCGTGTTCTGGTTGCACCCTGGCTCTCCGTCACATCTTCATGTCGCACCCGGTCAATGGGTCACGACTGCTTTATGTCAGTTCGGTCGTCTGACGCCTTTCAGGTTGGCAGGCATGTCAGTACGGCCTGTCGTGTTGTCGCGGCACCCTTGGGGGGCGCGTTTGTCGCGTTCTGGGTGCTGGGGGCTTAAGGTGCTGGCCAGCTACCCCTTCCCCCTCTCTCTCTCCTCTTCTTCCCTTTCCCCTCTTCTCCGGCATTGGAGAGGCTCCCCTCCGGCGATCTGAGCGTGGAGCGGCCGGCGAGCTCGTGTGGAGCAGCAAAGCGGCGTCATGGAGTGAGGAGGGGGTGGCCGTGCGTCGTGAAGGGCCCTACAGTGTTCGGTTCTTCGTTAAAGGTAGGGATTTCTTGTGCCCTTCTCGATCCGGGTGGAGTGGGAGCCCCTCATGATTTGTAGATAGCTTTACAGCTTTCCCCATGCTCCCCTCCCCCGTGTGTGAATGTGTGTATTTTCATGGGCGGCCCGAGATTGAGGATCCCTCTGGTCTGCCTCCCGACAGATGTCGCGATGGCTCGGCGCGTCGCGACATTAGAGGAGGCGTCGGCCCCGTCGAGCGCGACCTTATCATGACGCGGTTGGCGGTCATGATAAGGCTGTCACGCCGCGCTTCCTGGTCACGACAGGATTGCTGTCGCGGTGCTTTTTCGGGTCGCGATAGGGTTGCTGTCGCGACACCTTGTCCCGTCGTGATAAGGCTGTCGCGGTGCCCTCTCCCGTCGCGATGGCATCGCGACAGCCTGTGGGGGCGTGACAGCACCTGCGTTGCCTCGGGTGTTTTTCGTGGCCCCAGTTGTGTGTCGGCGTGTGCCCCAGGGCACGCCTTGCCCTTAGGACCTTCTGGTAGGGAACGCGGCTGGTTGCCTCCCTGCGTTTAGTGACCGAAGGTGACACCTTCGTGGCCGTATCCTGGCAGTGATGCCAGGAGGGTCACGTCTGTCTAATAATCGATTGACTGGCGGTCAATCAATTATTAGCAGAGCGACGAGTTTTCCATGCTAGTTGTTGGTGTTCTGAGGCTTTGGCTTTTCCGTACGTGTTTGGTTGGCCGACGACCCTTTTGAGGGTTTATGCATACCTCTCACTTGTTGGGCTTGTCGTGGGTCACAAGCCAGTAGTTCGGCGTGATTTTGTTGTGCTTGCCCCACCTTTTGCCCGTGCTTGGCACTTGATGGCTTGTCCCGTTCAGAGCTTGTCTCCGTTTCCTGGGACCCCCGTCCTCTGGAGCCTATTGAGGGAGTACTTCGGGCTACGAGCGTGCTCGAGTTGGCAGCCGACAGAGCAGACTCTAGAGCTGAGGGGAAAATGAGGTTTGGACAGCGGCACTGAGTCATTTGTAGAGCTCTCTTATCTGGGTCTGGGACGCAGAGGGGCTCAGAGTGCTTTCCTGGCGCAGACCAGACAATCCTTTGTCCCACTGCCTCGCTCTATGTTGGTTCTGGAGCTGCATAGGGAGGTCAGGCGTGGGGCCGCAGCTTGGCCAGGCTGCGGTGTTGCATGTGTTGTGTGTTCTTGGCAGTTCTGTCTCGCTCTTCCGGGGAGGTTAAGAGGCGAGAGCCGGTTGGCGAGCGAAGAGGGTGCAGACGACACGTCCCCCTCTTAGCTACCAGTGGCGGTGGCTTGGTTGCTGTTGTTGTGACGGCGTTTCCTCACGATGTTTCTAAGTGTTATCCATTGCCCTAGCTTGCACGACGATTATAGCCTGGCCGTGCCTAGTTTCCGTGGGCGTCGTTGGTCTGGCCTTGTGTAGACCCGTGCTTCTAGTGGTTTCCGCTTCGATGTTCACTCGGTTCCATAGTCCCGTTCTTGGGTGCCAGTCTGTAGTGGCACCGGCGAGTGTGGTTTCTCGACCTAGTGGTGTGTCTAGGGTCTGAGGTGGTTCTACTTGTGGGCCCTCGACCTTGTGGAGGTCTTGAGGTGGCCGTGCTTGAGGTGAGACATCATTCTCACTTGGTTGTTCTGTGGTCTCGACAGGCGTGCTGAGGGTTGCTTCCGCTGTGTGCCCGACTCCGTTGGTTTCTAAAGGAGTCATGTGTGTGTCACGACCCTGGGTTGGTGGTCATGATGTTGCACTGTTCTGTTCCTCTGCTTTGTAGTACCCTGCTGTAGGTGTTTCCCGCTTTACAACTTTCTAGGGTAGTTTCCTGTTTTCGGTGTTCCTACTACTCTGGCTGGTGAGGGACTGGTAATCCCTACTGGGCCTTGTTTGCGAGGTTCACCCCCCCTACTTCCTTCATCTAAGGGCTCGTCGTCGCGAGAGCTCGGTGTCGGGCGGGTTACTAAGGCAGTCGAGGCACCGTGTGTTGTTAGCAGTAGTGAGAGCTGAGTGTGGTGAGCACTTGTAGCCTAGTGAGCTGAGAGTTGTGTTTTGCAAGTCCTCGGGGTATTCCCCTTAAGGACTGCACCTTTCTTCTTGTATATGTGCTTTTGCTTGGGACACGTTGTACAGACTTTTGTATATTGTACATATTGTTATAGTTATTTAAATTCAGTACATATCTCACTAGACTATTTCTTATAACCCTTCCGGGTCTTTGGATCCGTGGGTGGTGACGCAGACTTCAGGTCCCGGGCGGGGTTCCGGGAGGCCAGGTCGTTACAGACAAGAGGAGGAGAGATCTAGAATTTCAAGTGGGAGATCATGTACTTTTGAAGGTATCTCCTACCCATAGAATCCAAAGGTTTGGGGTTAAAGGAAAGCTAAGTCCTAGATTCATCGGCCCTTTCGAAGTGCTCGCAAGGGTTGGTGAAGTTGCTTATCGGCTGGCGTTGCCCTCAAACCTAGCATTCGTACACAATGTGTTCCATGTCTCTATGCTCAAAAAATATGTGTACGATCCTACTCACATCATTGGCCATGTGAACTTGGTACTGAACAAGGACATGACTTATGAGGAAAAGCTAATCAAGATATTGGAACGAAAGGTACAACAACTCAAGAACCGTCCCATTCATGTGGCTAAACTTCTATGGAATAACTGTGGAGTAGAAGAAGCTACATGGGAACCTGAAGGAATCATCAGGCGAAACTACACTGACATTTTCGGTAAGACATTCTCTCCATTATGGTCATGTGACTTTGGGGACCAAATTCTTATAAGAGGGAGAGAATGTAGCAACTCGATAATTTTAAATAAATAAATAAATATAAATATTAAAAGAAAATGATTTAATTAAAATCCAATAAACAACAAGAAGTAATGGAATTTATTAAAATATCTCACATAAAAGTTATTGGGCCAAAATTAGGAGTTTGGAATATGGAGTAAGAGAAAATACCCCTAAATTCGTAACAAAAATGTGCACAAAATAGGAAACGGCAAATTAGGGTTAAAACTATGGCAAATTGCCATGCATAGTAACCCAATTCGTGACCAGCCTTGTTAAGAGCTTACCTAATGGTATTGCTACTTCAATTGAGAGTAGAATCTCCAAAACATGGAAGGAGTCAAACCAAAACCGCAACCCACCCTTCCTAGTCTCATTAGGACTTGAAATAAACCCTAATCATATAAATAATCTTCATAAGAGTAGTGGGGAAGGTTCACCATCATGCTGGGGTTGTGAAGAGGCGAGCTAGGTCACCAGGGGAGGAGGAGATCGGCCAAGAACACTGCATCTTCTCCAAACCTACACTGCATCAACCTGTGTTTAAGCCTCTCTTAGATCCATTCACAGGTAGGTGTTCTTGGGCTAAAGATGAACAAATCTCATACCATCATGTGGATCATCATGTCTAGTTTCTTTTGCACTTGATTTGCCTTATTTTCATCAAGTATGCTTCGAGTTATAAGTGTTTTCCCAACATCATGCAAGTCTAGGGCTTTCCGTGTTCATATCATTTTACACGCTTATCGAGACCAAATTGATTCGGTCCAAAAGCATGACTCTCTTCTATTCATCATCCTCTATATGTTTCATGTTCATAGCTTTGTCCCAAGAGTCCTAGATCTCGAGTTATAAGCCTTGCATGTAAGAACTACATCAGTTTTGCTATTTTCGGTTTGAATGTTGAATCGCGACCAACACATACGTCACATTTCTTCGATTGGTATCGCGACAGATGAGATAGTTGCGATTACCTTAAAGGCAACCATCCCGGCCATCGTGTTTTAGTTAGGTTCTGACAAATACCATTGCATCAAACTGTGTGCCCTCTCGTTGTCAGAAGATGTCTGAACCATGACCACCACGGTCGTCGCGTATTTGGATTGTTTCCCGCTTTTGGGGATTTGTGTTATTTCGAAAAATAGAGTTGTGCATGAATGTGTCGGACCTTACCGTCATGATTTGTTCTGATTGCCATGAATGCGTCGGACCTGTACGTCGTGTCTCGGTGTCACCAATCGATTCACCCTTGCTAGTTACCCTAAACACGACAACCAAGGTCGTCGCATTTCTGTCATGAATCGATGTCTTTAATCGCGACAGCCAACGTTGTCGCGTTTCTGTCAGGAATTGATCTTGTTAATCGCGACAGCCAACGTCATCGCGTTTCTGTCATGAATCGATCTTGTTAATCGCGACAGCCAACGTTGACGCGTTTCTGTCAGGAATCGATCTTGTTAATCGCGATAGCCAATGTCGTCGCGTTTCTATCAGGAATCGATCTTGTTAATCGTGACAGCCAACATCATCGCGTTTCTGTCAGGAATCAATCTTGTTAATCACGACAGCCAACGTCGTCATGTTTCTGTCATGAATCGATCTTGTTAAATGAGACCATTAGACCCATCACGATTTGACTTTGTACTTCCAGTAGTTTTGTAGTATCTGTTTAATTTGATTATTTAAGTTTTTAAAGCATGATTATACCATGTAACACTGTGTGACGAACAACAAACAACCATATTAATTAATTTTGCTATATTTCACATGTTTCTTTAATTAAAAGACATTGTGCACAACTATCATATGTTCTCTTCATTTCTTTTACATGCACACACCGAACGTTTATCCTTGCCATGAGACCATGCAGAAAATACATCAATAATATATCTGGTAACTTACTTCAATCATTGTATATCATTACCCTATGATAATAATGGCATTGTCTTCGTTTCTCATGTTGGTTTGGAATATCGATACCGCCGCTCCACTGTTCTAGAATTCCTCTAGAATGTCGAGCAACTTGTTTTCTCTACACACTACTCTCTTGACAAGTTGGAACCTCTCTGTTGGACATTCTGTTCTGACAGACTAGGAACCTTTTGTTAAGACCTCCATAAGACTCCGTACTTCATGGATTCCCTCATAGAGACCGAGCTGGTTGTACCCTAACACCCATAACACTTTTAGGGATCAACATGATTCAAACAGCCTTAGAAATTCTCTCTTACATTGAGATCACGCCGGACCTTTGGACCTATTCATAACATGGCCAGTGGAAGGTTAGTGAATTCGACCTGACTACCAACACCAATCTTGTGTGTTGGGCAATTGTTACTATCGTCTGTCTAACCGTCGCTTTATGTGCAAGGACCTATAGCTCTCATCTGTACTCTACACTCTCATCTATTCACGTTCTCTCTACTTTCTCATCTATTCATCAACTACTCTCATCAATTCTTGGTACTCTTTATTGGCGATTTGACTGATTATCTAAAGATAAACAATATGACTAATGCTTAGCAATAAAAAGGGCCCGGTCTGGTCCTGGGAGGTGCGCCCAAAAGTGCTAGTGCCCATGGGAGTTAATTGAGCAGAGTGTTTGGCATTACACTCAAGTGATATCTATCTCGACTATCTAAATGACAATCAAAGTGCTATGCTATAGTCGGCTCATTGTGCTATTGTGAAACATTGTGCTATGGCCATTTTGCTATCTGTGTTATATTTGAAACTTGCGCTATTTCCATCCATGCTCTTGTGCTATCTCCTACTTTACTTGACTCTCGCTCTATCATTAGTGACTCTGCTCTTTAACACATTAATCATGTAAAGTTGCCCGCACCATGAGATATAAATCCTACTAGGTATTATCGCTCACCCTACGTATTTGTTCATTGTGTTCTCAGATGAAACCGAGGAAAATGACTACACACATGAGGATGGGGAAGACCAGGAGTGAACCAAGATTACCCTGACGCATTAGTGTTATGCTAGATGTCTTGGTTTAGTCTTTTACTTTCATTCCATGTAATAGAGTCATTCGGGCCCTATGTTATGGCTCTGAGTTAGTGGATGTAATAGACCTTAGTTGAATTATCAATGAAATATATTTGATTAGTATTATTCAATTGTCCAATGATTTGATGTCTATTATACGCTCTATATTCGCTTATTTGCAACTGCCTCACGTTCCGATATTCCGCGTCGAGACGTGACACCTCCAAAAGAGACAACCTTGTAACCCACAAAAATCACAAACTCATGAAATCCAAATAATCAAAAGTCAAAGACAACTTTTGGACGATAGAATCAACAAGTAATTTGGAAGTACATTTTATAACTATATTTATTTCCATATTCATGAACATTGAGCTTTTCTCTTTGAAGAGAGAAAAAAATGCTAGTTTGTTCAATAATATGACATCAAGGCTTATTGCATTAATCTATTTGTTCAATAATATGGACTACCCATTGGTCCTATGATTAACCCAACTCAATTGACACCCCTACTTGTAGGTTCGTTAGCTTTATTTAATGCATGCATGGCTCATCTGCTGCCACTGTATATAATTTTCGAAATTAAACCTTGTTTCAAAGATCTTTCAGGGGTAGGTGTGTAAGTTAACCAACAGGGAAATGTCCGGGTTCCATGTTTGATCGGTTTGTGTCATATTCCCTAATTCCCGAAATTAGATGTCAAGAAAAAAACCTAAATATAGTATTTTTGATGCAGAAATATTTATCTCGTTCCTCTGATCATGTAATTTGAAAATCAGATGATGGAGAAAAAAAATTTAAAATTGATTGTCTTGAATATAGAAATATCAAATATAATTATTTAATTTAGTTGTCTCATTTTTCACACACGATAGTGTGCATGCCGGATTATGTAACAAGTATTACTCGTTTATTTTATGCTCTCTCTCTCTCTCTCTCTCTCAACACATGTTTGGCTAACCCTTTTGGTCGATCCGTGTCAGACTGTTAGTCACGCGTTGAAACGGTATGAACTTGGGCCGTCACCATTTTTAGCCCAAACCAAGTGGTAACCAAGCTGGGCCAGGCTTTTCAAGATGGCCCGGCCCAAATTCCACCTCCGACCTTTATCTCTCGTTTCTTATATCTCATGATCTCCCTAATGGGCCTATACTATGCCATAAGGTGAAAACAAAATGGCGACATCGATCTATAGTTTTTTTTTGGTAACGATGAAATCCCGCCCCGTGTGGCTTTGTAGGCTCAGGGATTAGTGTTCGTGAACTCCAAGATCAGGACTTGGCAGCTCCTACTTTTTGTGTACCCGTATTGCCCTTACCTCACTTGACCGAAAAAACCCCGGATTTACACACCTCGAGGATTGCATGTAAATCAGGTAAGCTCCCCTCAGGAATCGAATTTGGAATCTCCTGCTTTTAGGTAAGAGTTCTAACCGATCGACCCAACCGGAGTCCTCACATCGATCTATAGTTGCTCGTTACAAACTTGAAATGATGAATTCATTGGGAAAATTCATGGCATAGTAGGTTCGGAGAAGCAGCATAGATGTGTCCATCCCGAGCACCAACTCATCTTCAAACCTTCTTGATGCTTTTGCTCTCCACTCTTGTTAATTTACACCGATAAATATTCTTCACAATTGCTTGTACTTCTACATACTAAGCTTGACTCTCTCTCTAGAATTCTAGAGAGAGGAGCTCTGGAGATTATTGGTGGTAGCTAGGGTATCCTAGCGGCCATGCATGGCCGCCCCTTTGGGGAGGGGATGTACACATCCATGCTGATGAAGAGTCTTTAGGTTCTTCAAATGGTCGTTAGATTTTAATGTTGTTGAAGATTCTCCTATTGCACCCATATGGATGGAACTACCTGGTCTTCCTGTTAACGTTTTCCTTGAGGCTTTGCTCCGTTCTACTACTACAAGTGTTGGGACAGTTGTAAAAATCGATCAAAGTACCTCCTCTCTTAAAAGAACAGTACACGCAGCAAGAGTATGTGTAGAACTTGATGTATTTAAGAAGGCACCTGCTCGGGGGCATGGATCGGATATCCGAAGTTTCCAAATATGCTGGGTTTACTACTCTTCATGTCATCACTTAGGACACCAAGTTAACGCCTGTAAAAAGAAGGCTGATCCGGTTGAGCCTCTCTGGCTCCGACGCCACCATGTGAAGCTCTGAGAAACAAGGTTTGGCGGCTGGTGTGTTCGAGGAAATTAAGATGTTACAGCTTCTATGCCAAACAAGTATCGATACAGATTGCTCCAGAGGTGATGATGTTGTAAATACAGTGTGTAACAGGGTCGACACATGGCAACAATCGGATTTACACATGTAAATGCAACACCACAGAATGCAAGTATATGGGAACAGTCCAGATAACAACAACCAAAATACATTATACATGAGATGGACGTAATGCATTGATATATATATATATATATATATATTATATATATATATATATATATATATATATATATATGCAGTAAGAAAGGAAATATGCGTAGTAGAAGCGCCTCAAAGAGACTCCCCTTAAAGAAGATATCGCCCCCACTAGAATAGTGCGTTGGGTATGGCGGTCTTCTTCCAGGATACGACTACTACCACGAGATTAACATTCGCACCTATGTTATCTCGTGAAACATGCAATATGTAAACCTAATCCTCTATGGATGAAACAGAAGGGAAAGAGAGCGTGCACCGAACACCGGCAAGGCACAGGGAAGGCGACCGGACAGCGAGGGCGTCGGACGTCGGAAGGCGTGCGATCGGCCGGTGAGAGCGATGCAGGCAGAAGACCGAGAGCAGGACCGAGCAGGCAGCGAGCGGTTCCTCAGAGAGTCGAACAGGCACGTTCTTCGAGAAGAAGAGGGTAACCATGATTAGGAATCCCTAATCGCGCCCCTTAAATGCCACACGCACGCACAAGGCAAAACAATGGGTCCGGTTTGGAGAACCGGCCCAAACGGCTCCAAACTCTCCAAGAAAGGGCAAAAACATAATTAGAAAAAGTAAAAAGGTGCTAAGGCAAGCCGGCTGGACCGCGTCACCACACGCGCGCGCCCACCCAGCCCAGCCCGGCCCGACGGCGCGCGTGTGTGTTATGGTCAAGCATAGCCTCATCTTTGTCTATAAGACATAGTCTCCTACAACTTTGGGGGTATAAAGCCCTTATACTCTTTTAGAGTTTCCAATATAGGACTAAAGACCTCACATATAAGGAGACCAAGCTAGCACACCCTTTACTTCATCAACCTTGAGTTTTCCTTTCTATTATAGATTGCTCCCTTAACACCCTTTACATCCAACATTCCCCCACAAACTCAAGGTTTGATAAGGAGAATAGACAGAAGAGGATAAACATACGATGCTTTCAGTAAAGGTACCTTTTGGGTTTGAACCCTTACCTTAGTCTTTTAACTTTTACCCCCACAGAATCGAAGTGAATAAAATCTTGAACTTGATTCTTTATGTGAGGGTTACTTGCTAAGAGACAACATGATATAAGGCTTTTTGATAGCAATTTATAAACTTGGCACTTTAAAGGCCATGCTCCCTATCCTGTATCATGAGTACATTCAGGAACAACCCAGATTCCTTAACTGCGGCCACACAGTAATACTCACTTAGGTAGGCTTCTCTAAGGATATACTGCAAATATCATGTCTTTCCAGACTTGAACCTATTAAGAGTAGTAAATACTCAACCTACATTAGCAATTTCCAACACTTATACAAGATTACAGGGGATTGACTCAGATATGAAATATCTTACATTTAAGTGCCAACACATTCTCTCAGCAGATTGTTATTACCACATTGAACCTTTTTCGTGGGATCTCCACTCAAATAGGTTGGGTTGCCTCTGTAGGAGAATGAGAAATGGGTTTCAGTCCCATCCCCATCCTGAACATCTGGACTTTCCTTTTATCAAGCCCTTTGGTAAGAGGATCAACTATATTGTCATTGGTACCAACAAAGTCTACAGCGATCACTCCCTGAGACACTAAATCCCTTACATATCTCAATCTGATTTGGATGTGTCTCCTTTCTTTTTGGTTGTACTTTGAACTCTTGACCTTTGCAATTGTGGTCATTGTAGACACGTCAATTTTACCCAAATTGGACAAAATCTCGAGTTGCATTGTAACGCCTCAATGTGATTGTCTTTAATTACCTTTTTAATTGATTTCCCCAAATTTCCTATTTTACTTTGAGACTTTTCAGAATTTTCCTATCTTTTAAAGCTTTTCAGGACCTTTTAGATAAGTCTACAAAAGAGTCTAGAAAAACCCAAAAAGAATCAGCACACTGTTTGAAATCGCGACCAGACCGGCGGCCACATATTAAATGCCATAAGCGCGACGCTCTGAGGCGACGCAATTCAGCTACCGCCTTACAGGACGCAATGCTTGAACGACATTAAAGGGCGTCCATGACGGCCGTCACGGTTAAAAAGTCAACAGTTTCAGGTTGTGCCAGAGCGCGCACGTTCTGACACCTGTGGCAGGCTCTGAAACGCATTGTGGTTGTACGACGCGATTCTTAACCGCCCTGCGCGCACCATGCCCCTGCCAGGCGTCAGAACGTTGTCAGTACGGTGTCAGACTCTGAATCGTGCCCAGACAGTACGCCGCGATTACGAACCACCAGTTACAGCGTTACAAATGTTCAGGCGGTTGTTAATGGCGACCAGTATGATGGACGCATTTTATGGACGCAAATGAGGTCATGGTTGTCAAATCGATTTGACCTTTCGAAATGCGACGACTATGGTCGACGTGATTCTTAAGATCGCTACGCGCCGTAATCATCATATTTTGGCAAGTTGATGGGACATCTGGCCGACTTTATGAATCGCGATGTTTCCTGTGGCCACAATTTTACTTGAAAAACGTCAGCTGGTTTGGACGTGATTTAAAACAGTGAGTCTATATATACAAGCCCCCTCCGCAGCAGTGAGGAGAGAGAGACCTTACCCCCCCCAGAGCGGCGAAGCCCTGCCCGTCCAATGCGTCGCCCACCTACCGTTCCGTTCCACGTCCACCGGAGGTTCCGGTGGGACGATCCTGCTGCCCAGAAGCTGCCGTTCCGGAGTCGGAGGACGATCCACGCCGTCCGCTCCACGACGAGGCGTCGCCGTCCCCCACGCTATTTTCGGGCTCTCACAGCCTTTCTCTCCCCCTGTCCGGGTCACCAGACAGCACACACGCACACACGTGCATGTTTCCCTCCCTGTCTAGTTAGGGGTTTTTCATTTTCGTAGTTAGAAGGTACGTCCACACCGTTTTATGTCCTGTCCGCTGTCTTCCGTTGTCTTTTTCATTTACTACACGTCCGCCTAATCCGTTTCCATTTCTGTCCTCTTCAGGTACCTCGGGCTAAATCACCTTCGCCGGCCGGCCGGTGGAAGGAGGAGGAAAGACCCACCGCACACACATCCCGCTACTTTCCACGGGCCCAAAAAGGTACACACCCCCCTTTAGACCTGTCCCTACTTTTGGTACTTTTTAGTAAAAGTGCCTGGCGATCGCGGCTTTCCTTTACCTTCTGTCCATTTTTATTCCCCGTGTGGACGCCGTTTATTCTCTCGCTATCCACCCTTTCCCCGACAACCACCCAAAAAGGGGAGAGGAGGGACATTCGGGCGAAAAATCGCATCTACAACTTGGCGATCGCGATGGGACATCTCTTCTTTTAGCCCGGTACCGCTTTGTTTAGCCCCGTGTGGCACTGTTTTCTAGTTAGTTTAGTCATTTCCTACTTGTTTGTTTAAGCTTCTTTTTAGTCCTTTCCATTAGCATGCTAAAAATAGTTTAATAGGGTTTAAATAAAAATAAAAAAAAATATTTCTATAGTCCTTACCATCTTACCATCTTTGCTATTTGAGAGTTTTGGTGTTTGGAACCCCCATCCCCCTCAATCTAACCCCTAATTGCATGCTAATCCACCCCCCTTGGGATGAGATTTCGTTGGGAGGGTTTCTGAGTTGAATCGCGACGACCCCAGACGCCGCGATTCAGCCCAGTTGTTCATACTTAGAAAAATTTCGTGGGGAGGGTTTTCTGTGTTGATACGCGTCGGGAACAAACGATGCGTTTCTGCCTGCTTAGTTATTTTTCGCAGCTTTTTAGAAATATATTTGTTCTGTGCTGTTGTGCGTCAAACCTAGACGACGCATTTTATGAATCTTTGTTGTGCGGCGGCATGTCTGGACGCGTTTCTGAACAGAGTCCTCAGGGAGTCGCCTCGGCTCTTACAACTGTCATAAGCTATCAGATCCGCGGCCGACTGAAAGGACGCGATTTAAATTAGCGCCCTCTGCGGTGGACACGATTTAAATCCTTTCCAGAACCTCCAGCTGCTTGCCTTGTGTTGTTTTCACCTTTTTTAATAGCCGGGGGACTTCCTTCCCTCATTTCCTAGGATCCAAACACACCTCTCGGTGGGAACTATCTCTCCATTGGGCATTCCGTCCCTTTGGACTAGAGAATTCCTACCGGGACCTCCGTAAATCTCTGTACCCTGTGGATTCCCTCACGGCGGACCGAGTTGGTTGTACCAAATACCGGCGACCTGGATAGAGTGCCTATTGTGGAGAGATTGCTTTAAAAGTGAACCCCGAAGTTATCATTATACCCACTTGTCGAGTTCACTTCTTCTCTTGAGTGACACACTTTTAAGCTAAAATCCACGTTAATCATTTCAATCATAATTAAGTGGACGTAATCGGTGCTAACTATGTGCTTAAAATCAAGTAATCTTCTCCCTCATTGGTTGAGTAGTTGTCCGGTACTGTTTTCCAAGCCGTCCTGCATGCAACTCCGATCTGGTCGTTCTCTTTCCATGGCTGATTATGAGAACGCATGCCAAGACGAGGTGTATGAGGAAATCTATGGGTCTAGCTCTTATCTTCCTGCCAATCCGTCTGATCCACATGTGAACGTGGTGGACGTGCAACCCCAGATCCCCCAGATTCCCCAAAGGCAAGACGATCCTTCTGCCTCTGTTAATCTTTCTCAGCTTATGGGCATCCTCCAGAACCTTCAGGCTTCTCAGGTACCAGATGCCCAGGCTGCCCTAAAGGGGAAATCTGTTGTCAACCCCAATCCCTCTGGTTACCTGAACCAGGGACCCGGATTGAGTCCGTCTGCGATCCGGTGTGGGCAAATTTCGCCAGCCCCTTCACGGGCCCATTCTGTTATCCATTCCCAGTATCATAGTCCAGAAGACAGATACCGGGCACCCGCTGACATGGCACACCCTGCTTATCAACCACTGGTTCCGACCCAGGGTCCCGCATATGTCAGCATTCCTCACCAATATCCTTCCCGGGCAGACGCCCGTTGTGTTGTCCCTTCCGCTGCTCCCCAACAATCTGCAAATCAGCTTACCCAGGCCCTTCTGGCTAAGGTAAACAAATTGGAGCGTGATTTGAAGAGGGTGTCTGCCCCTAAAGATTCCTTTGAACTGGCATTACCTTCCATGCCAGTCTTTCATTTACCTCCTTCAGAAATGCCGGTCTATCGCCGCTACAATGGCACCGGCAACCCTTTCGTACATATCAAGGAATTCATGTACGAATCTTCTTTCTGGCAGGATGACAATCGTGCCCTTGCCTTCCTGTTTCATCGGTCCCTGGACGGGCCTGCCCTCGATTGGTTCTATTCCTTGGACCCAGTGGATGTAGAGAACTTCGAGGCAGTTCAGAGGAAGTTTCTGAGGAGGTACAGAGATCGAGGGGGCCCTGTGCTATCTATTACTGATCTGGTGGCCGAAAAGATGAAGGCTGATGAAGAGTTTGTCTCCTTTACTGATAGGTGGAGGCTCATGGCCGAGAAACTGAGAGATCCGTTGTCTGAATCTAAGCAGGTGAAGATGATCACCACCAACGCTACCCCCTAGTTCAGGCATATCTTGGCTATGAATAAGCTGACAACAATGGAGGAGCTATATGAGAGAGCCAGATACATTCAAACACAACTGAAAGACTCTCCCATAGTGGCTCTATTTGAACCCAAGGTCCAGGTTGGTAAGAAGCCAGTGGGTACCTCTGCCAGTGGTCCCACCACTGAGGGGGTTATTCACAATGAACAAGTGAGTGCCATGGGCAATCCAGCCCCTCCCACTTACCATGCACCCAATAACCCCAGGGCTCAACAACCCCAATTCCCAGCCTTTAGGCCAAACAACCAGTCTAATTTCAGGGCCCAGCAGCCGCCTCCTCAGCAGCCCTACTATGACCAGCAATTCCAGCGGCCGCAATTCCAGCAGCCCCAGTTACAACAGCCACCACAGCAGCCCACAATACCGGCCTGCACCCCAACCCCAACAACAACAACCCCCTCATCCACACCAGCAAATTAACCAGGTTCCTCCTCCAGGCAATTATGGGCCACCTCCACCCAGATTCCCAACCGGCCCTAGAACAACCCCCTACCCTCCGCTGCCAGAAACCCTACCCGACATTTTTAATGCCCTCATGGCAGCCAGAGCACTGACATTGCCGAAGTAGAAACTCCAATGGCCTCCTCACCTCGATACCTCCCGGTATTGTGAATTCCACCGGGGCCCGGGCCATACGTTGGACCGATGCTTCCACTTCAAAGATTATATTCATAATCTAAATGAAGGTGGAGGCATTGACTGGGTTGAAATGAGGAAGTTTGTCACTGAGATGAAGGCAAGAAGGCCTCCTCAGCAGCAGCAACAGCAGCTTCAGCGTTCCACAGCCAGAGCACCCGGCACCAAATGGTCAGGTGAATGCCTTCATGAACCAGCCGTCGTCTGTGAAAGCACCCGCCACATCCACAACTACCCCTGCCACCCAGGCACCCTTTATTTTACCACCCTTCATCCGTGCACCCACCGCAGACAACCCGTTACCCTTCCTTCTTACGCATTCCCACCAACTACACCCGTCCATCCGCCCCGCCTACCAAGCTCCTGCACCTGTACATTCACCCTCTTTAGATACACCTACCCCGTTTTCGCATACCCCTACACCACCACCACCTAACTCGCCGCCTGTACAGCACCCACCGCTTTCCCCTTTATAAACCCTGACCATAGGGCCCCCTTCCTACGCATTCCCACCACCTCCACTGCGCACATCACTGCCACCACTACACGCCAGATTGCGGTAGGCATCCAACTGCCGCACCAAATTCTCACCAATCCACCCTCTACCTCACAGCCATCCACTTCCACAGATCAGGCTGTTGCGTCTACTTCAGGCAGTTCCCCTGAACCCGCCATGGTGCTCTGCAGCGGGCGTATGTTTAATCGGGTTTTCCCCTAGCAAGATCAAGTACTGCCAACCCAAGAAGAGGAAGAGGCACAAGACGACTTATTGCCAGGCACCCAGTATGATTTGTTGAAGCACCTGGACCGGACTCCAGCCAGGATCACCATCCTGGAATTGATTAAGAGGTCGCCCACTCACCAGGAAGCACTCATGCAGTATCTGCAGAAGGTGATGGTTAACGAGGATTTTCCGGTTAACCAGATTAGTGCAGTCTTGACACCGACAGGCCCACATCCAGCTATCGTGTTCCGTGAGAGTGAGCTCGCGCTAGTTGATTCACAGCGATACGCCCTGTGTCTTACAGTAAACATCAACGGCATTTGCGTGGATCGATGTTTGGTGGATTCTGGGCCTCTGTCAATGTTGTGTCCCCTGACACGCTAACTCTATGTGGAGTGCCGGTCCAATCAATTCGCCCCCCTATTATCACTGTCACAGCCTATGACAATTCCACTAGGTTGCCAAGAGGGGTTGTTACTTTGACAATCGGGCTGGGCCCAACTTCTACGAAGATGGATTTCCACATCCTTGACATGGATCCATGCTACCGTACTTATCCTTGGTCGACCTTATGTGCAGTCCCTTGGTGTTGTTATATCAACAGTCCACCAATGTTTGAAATTTCCATATAAGGGACGCGTAATTAAGGTCGCCAACAAGCCTAGTCTTGCAGAAGTTGAGGCCATTATGACAAGCAACTCGGTTCCAACAGTTTGTCCTGCTAATCAGCCCCTCACAACGATACAGTACCGACCGAGCACGTCCGACGCATATCCTGGGCCGGGTCCTTCAGTAGTCAGCCCTTCTGATTCAAGCAGAATAATCACCAAGAAAGGGTTGCATATCATGAAACTAATGGGTTATCGGCCCGGCAAAGGCCTCGGTGCACAACTACAGGGCAGGACAACTGCCGTAAAAGCATGCCAGAGAAAGGTCAAGGTCGGCTTAGGATATCAGCCTGTCAAAACCCAGTTGCGGCCAAATCAACCCCTCGCATGGGCCTTGCACAATCATTTTTACAAGGGGCCACTACAGCCTGGGGATCCCCAGCCATTGCCCATTGAAACACAACCAATCTACTCCATGACTCGGGATACCTTTTTGGCACTAAATAACTCTGCACTAGCCAAGCGACCCAAGATCGGTGATTATGAAATTGAATGGAACAAGTGGTTTGACATGGGCAGTCTTACCGCCTGTTTAAACCACATGTTCGGGTCGCCTGAGGCACATTGGTTTTCTGAATTGCAGGCTATAGTACAAGAGATCAAGGGCACCGACCCCATACCGGCAGGAGTACAGGGCACCGACCCCATACCGGCAGAACTCTTGGGCACTGACCCCTTCCTGTCAGAACTCTTGGGCACTGACCCCTTCCTGTCAGAACTCTTGGGCACCGACCCCTTTCTGTCAGAACTTTTGGGCACCGACCCTACACCGGCTCCAATTTCGGGCCCTGAGCCGCCCCAGTTGTTATCTCGAGCCCTGTGCTGCTTCGGTTACTCCAGGCATCAAGCCCGTTTCTTTTGCTTCGGGCATCACGCCCGATCCCTTTCCGTACCAGGCATCGCGCCTGTTTCTTCTCGGCTTCGGGCATCGCGCCCGCTTTCCTTTCAGCACCAGGCATCATGCCTGTCCTTTCACACCGGGCATCACGCCCATTACTTGCTTTTATTCCGGGCATTACGCCCGTTCCAGCTTTTTCATTAGGCCCCGCGCCTGTCTTTCATTTTGTACCAGGCATTTTGCCCTCTTTTAATTCCGCTTTGGGTTCCACACCCACTTTTATTCGCCCTGCTTTTAATTCTCGTACTGTTACGCATATTTTCCCTTCAGTTCCGGGAATTCCTAGGGGCAACCCTCCTCCTTTCCCGTCCATTATACATACCTTTTCCGTTCCATCCACTATGGTCCCGTCCTTTGTACAGACCATGGTAGGATTGTTTTTTGCTTCTCCTGGGACCCGAATGCCCGTCCGTCCATCCTCTGTACATATTTTCTCTGAGGAACCACCTGATCCGTCAGAATCCTTAGAAACCGCTCTTTCGGATCGGGTCTCACGCTTGACAATTGCCTTCGAGCCACCTTAAAGGGTCTGATTGTCTAGCGTCGTTCCTTTTCCACCAAACATGCGTCCCCCTCTGGCCTCATGGGCCTTCCGCCCACCCTGACTTTGAATTGTGTTCCTCCTTCCACCATCCTCGAATTGCCCTTGTTTCCCGCTTTGCTGCTTCCACTTCCCGCTTCCCGTTTAAGTGCTTGTTGGTTGCTTCCCTTTCCTTCTCCACCACGTGAGAATAAGGGGGTTTTTGGGGTTGGTTTGTGATGGAAGGCCCCGCCATCTTTGTTGAGGAAACTTCTTTCCTCACCTCCGACTGCGTTCCAGTCGGTGGTTTGTCATACCCGGGCCTTCAGGCCGGGTTTTCGGTGCTCCCTTCCACGAAAGGGACTTTTACTGCTTTCCCTAATCCATCCACCCCGCAAGGGGATGTTGCTGTAAATACCGCTTTGTCTGCTCCCTCAGGGGATCTTTTCTTTACTGCTTTCCCAAATACCCATGGGGGGGACCTTGCTTTCGATAATCTTCCTTCTGCTTCGTCTCTTCCTTCTAGTAGCTTAGACAAGGGTAGTAGACTAAGGGTAGATCCAGGAAGGAAATCCAAGGGTAGGAGGATCCCTCATCGTTATCTGGCTAGCCTCGCTCATAAATGCAAGGCGTGTCTGGCAATTCCCGAGTTCATTGAGTCCCCTTTGCAATTGCCAGAAATAGAATATGAGCAGTCAGCCCCCTTTGTTGATGATGGGTTCGGCGTCTATGAAATAATGGACGACGATGACCCGATTAATGATGGCGATGAGGAGTTTGAGGGCGAGGCTGACGCTTTTGCCAGTGGGCTTAAGAGATTTGATGAACCATCACCAGCTGTGCAGGAAATCACCAAAGAAATCAACCTGGGAACCGAAGAAGATCCCAAGATTGTCCTCGTAAGCACTAACTTGTCACCGGATGAAGAGGAGGCAATTGTGGAGGTTCTTAGGCAATATAAGGACATCTTCGCATGGAGCTACGAAGATATGCCCGGCTTAGACTCTTCCTTAGTCGAGCATTATCTCACCCTCAAGCCAGGCTCCGTTGCAATTAAGCAGCGTTTAAGGTGTTTCCACCCCCAGATCGCTTTGAAAATGAAGGATGAAGTTGACAGGCTTCACAAAGCCAAGTTCATCAACGTCATACTTTATCCTAATTGGGTGGCAAACATCGTCCCATTATCAAGAAGGACGGGAAGGTCAGGATTTGCATTGACTTCCGGGACCTTAATCGCGCTTGTCCTAAAGATGATTTCCCTCTACCTCACATGGATGTGCTGGTAGATAACACAGCTGGGTATGAAACCCTATCATTTATGGATGGTTTTTCTGGGTATAATCAGATCAAGCTGGCGGAAGAAGACCAAGACAAAACTTCGTTTACTACACCCTGGGGTACTTATTGCTTTGTGGTCGTGCCATTTGGGCTTAAAAATGCCAGAGCCACTTACCAGAGGGCCATGATGGCCATCTTTCATGACATGATCCACATTCTTGTTGAGGTGTATGTAGACGACTTGGTAGTTAAGTCAAGATCGGCAATTGAGCATGCTGGGGTTCTCACTATGGTTCTGCAAAGGACTCGAGAATATCATTTAAGGATGAACCCCAAGAAATGCGTGTTTGGTGTGTCAGCTGGAAGGTTGCTAGGGTTTATTGTGAGCAAAAGAGGCATAGAGATTGATCCAGATAAGGCGAAGGCGATAAAGGAATTGCTCCCTCCCAAGAATTTGAAAGAAGTTTGAGGACTAATTAGGAGGTTGCAGTACATTTGCCGATTCATCTCTCAGCATTCTCAACGGTGTAGGCATTTCTATAACCTCACCAAGCCGAGAGTTGAATTTTGCTGGGATGAGAAGTGTCAGGCAGCGTTCGATGAGCTTAAGGACTATCTTTCCAATTCGCCTGTCCTGAGGCCGCCTACGCCAGGCAAGCCTCTCATCCTCTATATCTCTGTTTTAGAAGACTCCGTAGGAGCTGTTCTTGCCCAAGTCGACGACGAAGGCAAAGAAAGGGCGGCCTACTACCTGTCCAAGCTTCTTAATCCTTATGAGCAGAGATATAATTCCATGGAGAAAACCTGTGCTGTACTTGTATGGGTAGTGCATAAATTGAAGCACTATTTCCTCGCCCATACAGTGCACCTTATTGCTCGCATGAACCCCATCAAATTCTTGCTCCAAAAACCTGTCCTGACTGACAGATTAGCACGTTGGCAAAGTTTCCTTTCCCAATTTGAGATCACCTACATCCAACATAAGGCAATCAAAGGCTATGCCATAGCCGAGCATCTCGCTCATCACCCATTGCCTCGAACTGATCCAGTCTGTTCAGACCTCCCGGATGAAGAATTGATGTCCATCGATCATGACGATCGTATGTACACTTTGTATTTCGACGGGGCCCTGAATTCTTTTGGAACAGGCATCGGGGTGGCCCTGTTGTCTCCAGAGGGTGTCACCATATCGCGAGTTCATAAGCTAAACTTCCCTGCTACCAACAATATCGTCGAATATGAGGCTTTATTAGCTGGTCTGGAACTCGCGCGCTATTATGATGTGACACACCTCCGGATTGTAGGTGATAGCCAATTAGTGCTCCGCCAAGTGCTCACCAAATACCGCACTACTGATCCCAAGCTCAAGCCATACCAAGAACACGCTTCGGCCTACGCCAAGCTATTCACCAAGCTTGTCTTTGTTCATGTTCCTCATCACCAGAACCTCTTGGATGACGCCCTTGCCACTGTGGGCGCAACCATGCACATGGTCTATCCCGACGATTTTTTCGGCATTCAAATCGAACGCCGGCAAATTCCCTTCTACTTGGATCCGATGTTCCTCTGGGTTAAGGATAAGGAGTTGGTAAATGCTGAGAGGAAGAGCAAAGAAGAAATCATGTTAGTAGAGCTAGAAGAAGAATTGGAAGATGAAGAAAAACCGTGGTATTTTGAGATATCTGAATATTGCAAGGATCAATCCTACCCTGTGGAAGCCACCCCTGAAGAGAGGAAGACCATCAGGAGGATATCTCAGAAGTACACGGTGATTGGTAATACGCTCTACCGAAGAAGCTTCTCCGGCATTTTGCTCCGCTGTTTAGATGAAGTTGAGGCTCCGAAGGTTGTTAAGGAGGCCCATTCGGGTGTTTGTGGAGGTCATGTAAGTAGCCAAATGCTTGCTAAGAAGATCCTTAGGCAAGGCTTTTACTGGCCTACTCTAGAGGAGGATTGTTCTTTCTTTGTCCGCCGGTGTGTCAAATGCCAATTGCACGCCGACAAAATTCATGCTCCATCCTCTTCACTCCACCCTGTATCTTCACCCTGGCCTTTCGCTATGTGGGCTTTCGATATCATCGGACCCCTTGGTGATCCTAATTCCCAGAACAAAACAAAATCTTTTATTCTTACAGCAACGGAATACTTCACCAAGTGGGCGGAAGCCAAGCATATGCGGAAATCAAGGCAACAACCGTCTGCCGCTTCATCATGAGGAACATCATCACCAGGTTTGGTATACCAGAGGCGATGATCACTGACAACGGTCCGCAGTTCATCTCTCAAGAACTCCGTGACCTCTGCAACAGGTATAAAATTGCATTGCATCATTCTTCACCTTATTATCCGCAAGGCAATGGCCAGGCAGAGGCCACAAATAAAACTCTCATCAAAATTATCAAGAAGACATGTGAGGTTAATAAGTTCTCGGATTGGCCAGAGAAACTCGTAGAAGCTTTATGGGCTTACCGCACTTCAATCCGTACTCCTACAGGGCAGACACCGTTTGCTCTTACTTACGGAATGGAGGCAGTAGTACCATATGAGATTCTAATTCCTTCACTAAGAGTTCAACTTGACAAGGATTTACCAATTGATCAACGACGTGAGTCGCTCCTTGAACAATTGGAACTCTTAGATGAAAAGCGTTTAGTGGCCGCCGAGCACACGAGAGCATACCAAAACAAACTCACACGTTTTTACCAGAAGAGAGTTATTGAGAGAAGATTCAAAGTCGGTGACATGGTCGTTAGAAAAATCTTTGTAAAACCTGGTGGTCCCAGATCCAAGCTCCAACCCAACTGGAAGGACCCTTTATTATAAGCCAAGCTTATTCAGGCAATGCCTATAAGCTAATTAATGCAGAGGGGGAGGAACTCTCCCACTCTTGGAATGGCTTACATCTAAAAAAATACTACCCTTAATTCACTACCTGAAAAAGGAAAATTTGGCATGGTATTTTGAACCTTTAAGCTTGCAAAGGGTCATTTTTAAAATCTATTTACTGATTTCTTTAAGATGTGTTAAGCCAAGGAAGACGACTCGCACACACTGACACGCCTTCCTGAGGCGCAAATCCAAAGAAGGTCAATGTCGAGCCTATAACCCAAGGCAGTATCCGCCTTTCTCTTCTATTCGGTCTGCCGGTAGGAAAGAAGACCAGTGGGATCGACCTCTTGAAGTCTGTTTAAAAACTCGAGAAGGTAATCAATCAAGGCAAAGGGGAAGAAAGAGGATCAATGGAAAAATCCAAATCCTCACGAAAAGCCAAAAGGCCAATCCGATTGAAAGCATGTCAAGAGCAAAGTCCCCGCGGAGATCCAAAAGGACCCGGTCGTATGCATGCTCAAACCCCAAAATTGCCAAGTAAAACTTGAACTTTCTCTAAGTATAAAAACAATCAATTGAGTGTCTCCCCGGTTGCCCAGACTACTGGCAGACTTCCTAATGAATCTTCCTTCCTCCTCGGGACATTGCCTTGGCATCTAGGCGAGGCAGCGACCAACTAAGGAGGATGTTGCCAAAGGTCGCCTCAGGTCAAGGCACCCATTACGCACATCCAATCCATGCCTTAACACATCTAAGAACAGTCAATACATTTTAAAATGACATCCAAAGAATTAAAAAGTTCAAATGCCATGCTTGCCAAAAAAAAAAAAAATTGTACATCTCATCCAAAATCACAAAAAAAATCAAATATTTCCAAAAAAAATCAAATATTTCCAAAATCCAAAAAAATCAAATATTTCCAAAATCCAAAAAAAAATCAAATATTTTCAAAATCCAAAAAAATCAAATATTTCCAAAAGAAAACAAAAAATCAAATATTCCCAAAACCCAAACGAATCAGATATCCTTTTCAAAATCCAAAAATAAGTTTTTAATTATTGTATATCCTCAAAATTGCACATTTTGTACACATTCACGCATCTTCGTCTTTATCTTTACTTTATGCACATGTCCTTAAATTTGTTTACTGTTTTATCGCCTTTTTGATTAGGGCTCAGCCCCTTGACAGGCCACGAAGTCAAGTAAGTACCCACAAGCAAGGGGCTGAGCCGGAACAGACATTTAACTTGTTTGTTCCTATCTACCACAGGTGTACAGGTGAAGAAAGCCGAAGAGGAACAACTGTATGTATATATATGTATATATATCCGGCTAACAGGGAGCCGGGCCCGTGTACAGTATCATAATGGTGCCACACTAGGCACGGTACAGGTAAAAGAAAAAGAAAATACAAGTGTCAAGGAGGGGTGGTCTGGCTCTCGTCACCCCCCTCTACAGGTGTAGCTGGCTCCCGCTGGCTGTTCTCAGCCTCGCCCAGGTCAGCAACTGTGGTAGGCGGAGGAGGTGGCCCCATCGGTGCTCGGGACCCTGTCGACCTTTGTGCGCCTGCTGCGTCCTGAACGTTCCTCTCGTACTGAGAGGAAGATGCCAGGATGCTCTCGGAGTAAGCACTGGCGCGTCCCTACTCCCTGGCTCGCTCCCTCTCGTGGCAGTAGCGCTCCTCGGATGCCTTCAACAGGCATTCCGCTGCCAGCTGCCAAGCCCTCGCCTCCACGGCCTGCTGAGTAAGCCGCTCCCGCTCACGCTCCCACTGGCTCTGCTGACGCTCGAGGTCATGCCGCTCCAGCGCCAGTAACGCCCGTAACTCGGCCACGTCACGGGGAAGCTCCGTCGGCGTCGGCTGAGACCCCTGCTCAGTCAGCTCCGCGACAGTCAGGGTCTCGCGGGCCAGGGCGCTCTCTAGCTCCTCAGACTGCACAACAAGAAACAAAGAACAGGTAAGTACACCAAGAAGCAATTTAATTGAATTCACTAAAATTTAAATGCTTACCCGTATAGCGAGGTCGCGCTCTGCCCGCTAGGCACGCGCCACCGCCGCAACCAGCTGCTCCTGGAGGGAGCTCACCTCCGCCGCCACTACCGGGCCCCTGCTCGAAGAAGCACCTCCCGCCTCGGCCTGGACGGCCGCGTCCTTGGCTGCGCGCTGCAAGCCAACAAAGAGGAAACTGTGTCAGTACAATGGTAAGTAAAGAAGCACAGGTATGCATTTAAATTCAACACTTACCAGTGTCTCCAAGGCCGCCCGTGCCTCGGCTAGCTGCGCCATCGTAGCCGCCAACTGTCCCTCCAGCTAGCCAATGAGTGTGTCACGCCCATCCTGCACATACATGTATATTTGTAAGTTTATATTTATTAACTGTGCAAACAAATCGAATAAGTTTAAATGCTTACCCTCTCGGGCCTCATGAAGTCGTGAAGGCCGTACTCCTCCTGGTACCGCTGGAGGTAGGCAGTGCTGTCTGTGGCGTCGCTGGTCACCACCTGGCCCCCACGGTGCCAGTCTAAGAACTGCTCTGGAAAGCAGGTCCGCCAATCCACCGTCTTGGCCTTCCCGCGAGTCTTTCTGCCGATCCCCTTCGGCTCCGCCTCATCTATCCAGCGCTGATGCAGCCCTAAAGTGCGTATCGCCAGCCTCAGGTGGAGTGGCTCGATCTCGTTCAGGCAGTGGACCCAGATGTCCCGCCTGAACAAGCCCCCGCCACTCACTACCCACGGCTGATCGGCATCACCGTAGCCTGCATACGGCTCCCAAACAACCTGCACAAAAAATGCATTTGTTAAATCACTTCCTAAACTTTGTGAAAATGCTAAAATATGAGGGAAAATGAGAAGGAAGAGAAGCGCACCAGGAGCGCTGGGAAGTCGCGGACGTGCCGACGAAGCACGTCCAACTGGAATGCGTAAGTCACCGTGCTAACCAGGGGTAGCCACCTCCTGGCCAACGGCACCGCTGTGGGGTCCACCTCTGTGGCCCTGCCCAGTAGGAGATAGTAATAGCTCCAAACCTGTAAAGCAATCAATCACGTTGACTTAAATTTGCAGGAAAAGTCAAAGTCAAATCAAATTTGGGGTTAGATCTGTACCTGAAGGAAGGGCGCGAATCCGCCCACTGTAGTCTCCCGGCCTGTACCGGTAGACAGGTCTGCGAAGGTGTGCACCCGGAGGGCAGCACCCCAAGCGTACCTTCCGACTCGCATCAGGTCATCTAGTAACTCCGGGAAACGGCAGTGGATGCCGTCACCCTTAGTGGTGAACAACATCTTGCCGAAGAAGAATACTAGAAACCGACGCAAGTCCCGGTCTGCCCGCACGGTGTCCTCGGCGTCCTGACCATATGTCACCCGTGTTAAACCCGCAGCCCGCTCTACGAAGGCAGGAAGAAGCTCATCTGCCTTCTGCCGCATGCCTGCCAACCCCAGCGACTGCAGCAATGCAACTCGTCCGACCATCCTCCGCTCATGGTCATCCTGCCAGAACGGCTCCACTCCCAGTAGCTGCTGTGTCAGGTCGGTGTAGTCTACGTATGTGACGCCAGTCAGCGCCTCGCCGTCGACCCGTAGCCCCGTGATACGGGCTACATCCTCCAGGCTGGGCACCATGTGGCCCCAAGGGAAGAGAAAGGTGCGGCTCACTCGGTCCCACCTATCCCGGATAACCTGGATAAGTGGGGGATCAACAAAAAATGGCTCGATCTCCAAGATCGAGCCAAAACCCATCTCGCGAACCCTCTCTCTCTGGAAGGCCGGAAGACCCCGGTAAGCCGCTACAACTAATGGCCACATGATGCGCGGCCTCATCACACCCTGCACATAATTGTAAATTATGTTATGTTAATCTTGTGTTTGTAAAGTTGTTTTTAAAGTCAAAAGTCATGTTATTTATGTAAGTTTAATTACAGTTTATCACAGTGTGTTGATATTTAAAACCATATTAAGTTTGTTGTTGTTGTTGTTGTTAATGTGTAAAAACCTAGGCTTGTTCACATCATGAGTTGTGTTTAATTACAGTTTATCACAGTGTGTTGATATTTAAAACCATATTAATATTAAGTTTGTTGTTTTGTTGTTAATGTATTAACCCTAAACTTGTTTGTGTCTTAAGTAGTTTTAATAAACATATAAAACGAGTGGTGTATGTACACTAAGGTCACATTTTTCGATATAATTAAAACATGCAATATCATGTTAAAAATTCATGTAACACACATTTAAACTAAGCATGGTATAATACATGGTTAAACTAAACAAAACATGCTTAAAAATTTGAAGATGCTGGTTCTGGTTTGAAACGCGACCAGCATTTCTAACCCTGAAAGGCGTCTACTTATGTGGGCGAGTTTCAGTTTTTAATCCCGACGGCCTATGCCAACGCGATTCGGAGGCGAGAAACACGCCGTCTGGTCTGGACGCGTTTCTCGCCTCCTTCACTGAGCTCAAAGCTCGCCCCCCGTGCCCCGATTTGAAGAAAGTGGGATCGAGAGGGACTTACCGTCTCCGTGCGGGCGGGGAGATCTCTCCCCTTCCGTCCTCGACGGCGCCACGCCGTCGCATCCTCTTCCTCCGCCGCCACATCATCGCCACCGCTGCCATCGCTCGTTGCCGGCGGGTCCTCCATCGCCGCCGCGCCTCCACCGCTTCCCGTGGCCGTCGTCGCCGGCACGAGCGCGAGCTCGTCGCCGGCGACGCTAGTCGAACCCTCACCGCTTCCCTCCGCCGGGTCTACCGGAGAAGCCGCCGCCATCCTCTCCTCTGTCCTTGGCCGTTTGGCCTGCCGTTTGCTCCCACCCGCCATTGTGAGAGGTGAGGGGCCGAGAGAGAGAGTTGAGAGAGAAAGAAATGGGAGAGAATGAGAGAGATGCGAGAGTGAAAGAGAGAAGAGGAATGGGAGGAGAAGTGCCGGAAAGATCGCCCCGGGCGGTTTATAACCGCCGGCGACGTTTCATAATACGCGTCCAAACCAGCGGCTGCGAATTACGTACCGTCACTCCAAATCGCGCCCCGCGCCCTCGACGCAATTCAGGCCCATTAATTACGATTCCTGGCTCCGTGGCGAGCATTATTTGAAATGTCTGAACCGCGTCCAGTCTAGTCGACGCGGATAATGAGCCATCATTTGAATAAGCGTCGAGTCCCTACGCCGCGATTCAGAGGTCATGATGACCCCTGACAGATCTATCAGGGGCGCAAAAATTCAAAACCTAAACCGTGACCGCTCTTCTCACCGTGATTCAGAGGCAATCATGACAATTGTACGGGTTTATATCCGCGGCGACTTCAGCCGTCGCCTTTTAATTCCTACCCGCGGCGTGCGTCATGGACACGTTTCTGTCAATTGATCCGCGACGACTGGGTTGGACGCTTCTTATGCCAGAATCCCTCCCAGCCCATTTTTCAGGCAACCTTGTAAGGGGTATACACCCATTTCATGCTAATTGGAAGTTGTTCATTCCAAATCAAACCACTTCAAGCAATCATCTTTGGCACACAAAACCAGACTTGATTTTATTTATTCACAATGATCTTCCAATATTTACAAACGACCCTTGAGATTGAAGTCATCTCAAGATCGGACCCTCTTCAAGCCCCTTACATAGTTGGCTTTCTCACTTTCAACCTCCCTCTCACTTGGAATCGGCCTTCGAAAATTGCAAACTTTCCATATGGCCTTAATCGTGTTGGCTTCCTCTCCATCATTATTGGTACCGAGTTCCCGATGTTTGATGGGTACGGTGTGAGACGGCCCCTCGAACACACGCCTTGCAAGCCCGAATTGAGGTAGACATCGGTGTGCATTGTAAAGCACGAATTCTGACGCGCCGATCAGGCGAAGATCCACACCGGATGCCAGCCTGCTCCTCAAGTCACGATTTGGGAACGGAACCGGGATGAAGTTAAACGTGTCTTCGGGCATGTCGCGTAGGTATTCGCGCCAATCTGCCCAAGTCTTCAGTTGCGGCGCCTGATTTGCAACTCTTCCATCCAGCCCGATGATGTTATCCAGGTGCTTAAGTGGACTCTTTGCAAAGAGGCGGGACGAGGTTGGCACCTCGTTGCTCAAGCAGAACTTCAAGTGCAAATCAGTCCAGCAAGTGAATAAAAGCATAGATCCATATAAGGGCCTACCTAAGCTTGTTGCCGTCAGCCCGCTATAGAGAAAGGCCAAGACTGCCGGTCCCAACCGCTCGCCTTCCCAGATTGCGCAGACCGCGCTTAGCTGATCAGACTCCAGAACGGAGTCGATTGAAGGGAAAAGCAATGCTCCAGCCACGCAGATGGCAAAGCCTTTCATCGCTCTCTCCAACTCTTCGGCGTTTCCAGCTTCGCCAACCTCCCTCATCGTCCAAAAAGCCAGCTTTTGTAGGTGGATGCCTTTGCCCGTTCGCACTTCATACGCTTCCCGGGCATCTATGAAGCTTTCAAGAACCGCTTTGCTGGTGTAGCTTCTCGGCGCAACCATCATGTTATCTTCATCACCTTGTTTCATGCGGCGGAGGCCTAAGAGTACCTCCACCTCTTCCAGAAGGATTGTCGCTTCAAAATCCTTGAAAAGGAAGGTGTGAGTTTGGGGATGCCATACCTCGACCAGTGCACCCATGGCTGCCCAATCCAAATGGACTTCGTGATTCCTCTTTGCATGTACCACCAAGTTCTTAATGCCCCATCTTTTCAAGATAGTGGTCATGCCCAAAGAGATATTCGACGTAAGTTGTTGCAGCCATGGCAAATGCACTAATCTTCGGCTCCCCGGAAAGAGTGGGTAATCCTGCAAGTTTATGAAATTGAGTTGATAAAAATGACAAAAACATGTTAACCAAGCTTTAAAACCTCATTTTGAAACATCTTAATCGAGCCTAGCAAGCATAATCAACCTACCATTCCGGCTTGGACAAGCTTGCTAACATGACCGCTAACTTGGCTCAACTTATTGAAAACCTCTCTCCTTGCTCCCCGTGAGGATGAACCTTGCTCCATCACCAAGCCTTCTTCTCTTCAAAGCTTTCTCTTAGAACACTCTTTGCAAGGGTGGGAAGAAATGAGAGTAAAATAAGGTTGGAGTGAGAAGGTTGAAATGGGAGTGGATAAAAGTTGGAATGGGTAAATGATGGGTATTGTAACAAGTGGATGAGGATTTTGGGACCTCACCCCGAGGGTGACTCACCCCACATCCAGAACCATCCTCCCATTGCCACCCAATAAGTGGGTAAACACAGAATTTTTAAACTCTGGCTTGCATCTTAAAACGCCTCGACAGCGGCAGTTGCGATTTGATGCTGAAAGGCGTCCATGAGACTGGACGCGATTTTGATCAGTACCCCTTTGTTGCTAATGTGTTTTGAGCTATTTTTTTTCCTGCAGATTCATGATGTTTACTATATTGCAGGATACACGAACATCCTTGACAGCCTCCACATTAGTAACGTATATTGCATTTACTATACGTATACTTATTAGAGTCTGTCAAGGACCTTGAGGCTTTAATGAATCTGGAGTTTGAGTTCCCCTTCACTGTCGAAAAACGAGGATAATTCCAGAGGATTCTTGCTTCTAAGGATAGGCCGTTGGCCGAAGATGGGGGATGACGGTTCCCATGGTACCTGGGGGACGATAGTTCCCAATTTTGGATAAAAGGATGAACGACAGTTCCTGCAAAGAGGGGCGACAGTTCCCATGGGTATCCTGACCCCTTTCTGGTACAACAATATTATCCTTGATTATCTTATATTTTGTTTTGTTTTATGAGTCTTTTCTTTTAGCCCATCATGCATTCACGTAGGTTAACAGGAAGATTGTTGGAAAGCCTTAGATGCAAATAGGAATTTCAGATGAAAGCATTTGAAAAGCTTAATTAAAGATAATCACTTGGTCCGTCAATGCCAAAGCAACCCGATAATTCCACTCTGAGTCCAGTACTCAGTTTATTATAAAGTTGTTTGAAGATGTTCTTTTGGAGAGAAACTCATCCATCCTGGATCTTTTCCTTTACTTTCGATCCACCTACGGCCATGGCAGCCCCATACGCAGGTGAAACCTAATGGATTACGTCCTTAGGTACTTCCCGATGACGGAAGTTGATCTCGCATTTGTCCTTACTTTGTAGTTTAGTTGTCTACGATGGTACAGTTTCCTCTCCAGAAGAGTTTCGGAAGAACAACGTTATTTTAAAATTGACGAACAGCTCCAGTTTGTGCCTTAAAAGGGCGTGTCTCATTACACCTTGGCGCTGTCTTTTCAGTTGTTTTGCTTTCGCTTTACTCCTTACAAAGCAAACGCTAAGGCGAGGCATCTGTAGACACGCCAATTTTACCCAGATTGGACAAAATCTCGAGTTGCATTGTAACGCCTCAATGTGATTGTCTTTAATTACCTTTTTAAGTGATTTCCCCGAATTTCCTGTTTTACTTTGAGACTTTTCAGAATTTTCCTGTGTTTTAAAGCTTTTTAGGACCTTTTAGATAAGTCTACAAAAGAGTCTAGAAAAACCCAAAAAGAATCAACACACTGTTTGAAATCGCGACCAGACCGGCGGCCGCATATTAAATGCCATAAGCGCGACGCCCTGAGGCGACGCAATTCAGCTACCGCCTTACAGGACGCAACGCTTAACCGACGTTAAAGGGCGTCCATGACGGCCGCCGCGGTTAAAAAGTCAACGGTTTCAGGCTGTGCCAGAGCGCGCACGTTCTGACACCTGTGGCAGGCTCTGAAACGCGTTGTGGTTGTACGACGCGATTCTTAACCGCCCTGCGCGCACCATGCCCCTGCCAGGCGTCAGAACGTTGTCAGTACGGTGTCAGACTCTGAATCGCGCCCAGACAGTACACCGCGATTAAGAACCGCCAGTTACAGCGTTACAAATGTTCAGGCGGTTGTTAATTGCGACCAGTATGATGGACGTGTTTTATGGACGCAAATGAGGTCATGGTTGTCAAATCGATTTGACCTTCCGAAATGTGACGACTATGGTCGACGCGATTCATAAGATTGCTGCACCCCGTAATCATCATATTTTGGCAAGTTGATGGGACATCTGGCCGACTTTATGAATCGCGACGTTTCCTGTGGCCGCAATTTTACTTGAAAAATGTCAGCTGGTTTGGACGCGATTTAAAACAGTGAGTCTATATATACAAGCCCCCTCCGCAGTAGTGAGGAGAGAGAGACCTTACCCCCCCCAGAGCGGCGAAGCCCTGCCCGTCCAACGCGTCGCCCACCTGCCGTTCCGTTCCACGTCCACTGGAGGTTCTAGTGGGACGATCCTGCTGCCCAAAAGCTGCGTTCCGGAGTCGGAGGACGATCCACGCCGTCTGCTCCACGACGAGGCGTCTCCGTCCCCCACGCTGTTTCCGGGCTCTCACAGCCTTTCTCTCCCCCTGTCCGGGTCACCAGACAGCACACACGCACACACGTGCATGTTTCCCTCCCTGTCTAGTTAGGGGTTTTTCATTTTCGTAGTTAGAAGGTGCGTCCGCACCGTTTTATGTCCTATCCGCTGTCTTTCGTTTTCTTTTTCATTTACTACACGTCCGCCTAATCCGTTTCCATTTCTGTCCTCTTCAGGTACCTCAGGCTAAATCTCCTTCGCCGGCCGGCCGGTGGAAGGAGGAGGAAGGACCCACCGCACACACATCCCGCTACTTTCCACGGGCCCAAAAAGATACACATCCCCTTTTAGACCCGTCCCTACTTTTGGTACTTTTTAGTAAACGTGCCCGGTGATCACGGCTTTCCTTTACCTTCTGTCCATTTTTATTCCCCGTGTGGACGCCGTTTATTCTCTCGCTATCGACCCTTTCCCCGACACCCACCCAAAAAGGGGAGAGGAGGGACATTCGGGCGAAAAACCGCATCTACAGTCATATTATCACAATGCACAGAGATCGCAGGAAGTTCTGAAAGAAGACCCCTAATCCACTCAGCCTCCAACCCAGTGGTATCCAAAGCACACAACTCAGCCTCAAAAGTAGATCGAGATAAGATGGTCTGTTTAGAAGACCTCCAGGCGACTACACCACCTGCCAGAGTAAACACATACCCAGAAACACCATTACTCCCTGAGTTTTCAGCTATCCAGCTTGCATCACTAAATCCTTCTAGGACAGCAGGGAATCTCCCAAAATGCAAACCTAGGATAATAGTACCTTTTAGGTACCTCAAAACCCTATCTAGCCCATCCCAGTGAGTTTGGTCAGGACAAATTGTGTATCTACTAAGTTTAGACACTACATATGAAATGTCAGGCCTCGTACAATTAGCTAGATACATCAAGCTTCCTATAACCTGAGAATATCGTAATTGAGACACAGGAACACCACTCTTGTTCTTGCAGAAAACTCTAGAAGGATCATAAGGAGTACAGACTGACTTGCAATTCTGATAGCCAAATTTCTCTAGAACCTTCTCAACATAGTGAGATTGAGAAATTGCTATCCCTTCAACTAACTTTGTAAGAGCCAGTCCCAGAATTACTTTAGCCTCACCCATATCCTTCATTTCAAATTTGCTACTTAAGAATGACTTAGTCTCATTCACTATTCCTAGAGAGCTGCCAAATAACAGAATATCATCTACATATAGGCATAAAATTATGCATTCATCACCCTTAACTTTATAGTAGACACACTTATCAAACTCATTAACAATAAAGCCAAAAGATATGATAGTAGTATCAAACTTTTCATGCCATTGCTTGGGGGCTTGTTTCAAACCCTATAGAGACTTAATAAGTCTACAAACTTTTCTTTCACTTCCAGGAGCCACAAACCCTTCAGGTTGATCCATATAAATCTCCTCGTCAGGATCACCGTTAAGAAAGGCAGTCTTAACATCCATTTGATGGACTTTCAGATTATATATGGATGCTAATACAATCAGCACCCTGATTGTGGTCATCCTAGTGACAGGGGAATAAGTATCAAAATAGTCTATCCCCTCCATTTGTTTGAAACCCTTAGCAACTAGCCTTGCTTTATACTTGTCAATGGTTCCTTCAGGTTTTAACTTCTTCTTAAAGACCCACTTACATCCTATAGTCTTAGAACAAGGAGGAGGAATGACCAATTCCCAAGTGCCATTTGCAAGAATAGAATCCATTTCATTCTTAATGGCATCCTTCCAATGCCTTGCTTCTGATGAAGCCGCATGGCATCTTGAAAGGTGGAAGGATCACCCTCGATTTGATAAGTGATAAATTCACCACCAAAATCCATGGTGACCTTTTGCCTTTTACTCCTCCTTGGTTCTACTTCTTCCTGATTACTATCATCAGGAGAAGGCCCAGATGCACTACCCCCCACATTAGACATCCTTTCCACCTGATCTGGAATGGATGCAGATGTAGAGGCTATAGTCTTAGAAGATTGATGTTGAGGTAGACCAGTCTTCATAGGAAAGACATTTTCAAAGAACGTGACATCTCGATATTCAACTATGGTGTTAACATCTATGCCAGAAATTTCTGATTTAACAACCAGAAACTTGTATGCATAGCTGTTTTCAACATAGCCTAGAAAAACAGTGTCAATTGTCTTAGGGCCCAACTTCTTTCTCTTGTGCTCAGGGACAAGTACCTTAGCAAGGCAGCCCCACACTTTGAGAAGTTTCAAACTGGGTTTTCTATTTCTCCAAAGTTCAATTGGACTAGTATCTTTATGTTTCAGGAGAACATGATTTAGAATATGGCAAGCAGTATTCAATGCTTCCCCCCACATAAAGTTTGGCAGTCCTGAACTCTGCAGGAGAGAGTTGACCATATCGATAAAAACCATGTTCTTCCTTTCAGCTATCCCATTAGACTGAGGACAATATGGTGCAGTTGTTTCATGAACAATGCCATGACTTTGGCAAAATTTAACAAACAAACTAGAGGTATACTCTCCTCCTCTATCTGACCTCAACCTCTTTAGAACTTTCCCTGTTTGTGTTTCTGCTTCCTTCCTAAAGATGACAAACTTTTGCAAGGCTTCATCTTTAGACTTAAGCAAATACACATAACAGTATCTACTACAATCATCTATAAAGGTAATAAAATATTTTTTATGATCCCTAGTTAACATGCCATTAAATTCACAGATATCTGAGTGAACCAAATCTAGGATGTCAGAATCCCTAACCACAGAGTGGAAAGGCTTCCTAGGTTGCTTGGCCTGAACACAGATATCACATTTATTTGATTTATCAATATCACACGTGGGAATCATTTTTAGGTTCATCATCCATTTTAAAGAATTAAAATTTAGATGACCAAGACGACCATGCCATATATTAGATGAATCTAATATGTTATAAGCAATAGGAACAGATTCAAAAATAGAAGCACAATCTAAATTTCTGTTCACAACATGATCCACAAAGATTTTAAACAAACCATCAGAAATATAACATTTTCCTATAAAAGATTTCATGCGAAGTATCACAACTTTATTACACTTAAAGTTTAACTCATATCCCTCTCTTACTAAAACAGAACCAGATAAAATGTTCCTCCTGACACTAGGAACATGGTGCACTAGAGAAAGAGATAGAACACGTCCTGAAGCAAACTTCAGATCAACACGTCCAACTCCTAGCACCCTAGCTGAACTACCATTTCCCATTATCACGGAACGGTCTCCATGGGCCTGATAAGACACAAAGTGAGCCCTGTCAGCACATAAATGTACATTGGCTCCAGTATCTACTAGCCATTCATTCGGTTCATATATAGCAAATAATTGAGGGTTTAGAGTAACATACTCGGCACCAGAAGAAGAACTGCCAGTCATTACATTGACTTGGGCTGGATTCAGATTGGTCTGTTGGGTCTTGTTCAGCAATTTCTCTTTCCTTTTGGGACAGTCATTGCACATATGACCCTTTTGACCACAGGTCCAGCACCCTCCCATCACCTTCTTCTTCTTAATCTTTCCTTTTGGTTTCATCTGAGAAGTGGAATCACCTTTGGTTTTGTTTTTGAAATCTTTCCCCTTATGCTTCATTTCCAGGTTTGCAGTTACATCAACAGGCATACAAGGCTTCTCCTTTCTATGCTCCTCTTCTATAGCAATAGCCCTCATCAAATCATCAAGAGAAATTGTCTCCTTTCGGTGTTTAAGAGACATCCCAAAATCCTCCCAGGATCTGGGCAATTTCTCTATGATGCACATGACTTGGAGCTTTTCAGGCATTTTCATATTTGCCTCAGCTAAGCCTTGGAGCATAAGAAGAAGTTCATGAGCCTGCTCCCCCACAGGTTTATTCTCAGTCATCTGGAATTTGAGAAACTTTCCCACAGAGTATTTTTCCAGGCTTTGATCCTCGGTGTTATACTTGCGGTCATGTTCATCCCATAGTGCTTTAGTAGTTTTGAAAGTGGAGGAGCCGTAAACATCAAGCAGGACATCAGACAAAGCAGTGAGTATACACCCATGCCCCAACCTGTCCTTCTCTTTCCACTCTTCAACTTTCTTAGCACTATCAGGAACTTTCTCATCCAGAACAGGGGGATCCGATTCAATCAATGAGATTAGACCAAACATGGTGAACCACACTTTCATGCGTTGTTGCCAACGCTTGAAGTGTTGTCCGGAAAACTTTTCAGGCATCCCAGACAGATCCACCCTCGCCCTAAAACCCACTGATGAGGTTGCCATGATCAATATCTTCTTTAAGACTGTTGTAAATACAGTGTGTAACAGGGTCGACACATGGCAACAATCGGATTTACACATGTAAATGCAATACCACAGAATGCAAGTATATGGGAACAGTCCAGATAACAACAACCAAAATACATTATACATGAGATGGACGTAATGCATTGATATATATATATGCAGTAAGAAAGGAAATATGCGCAGTAGAAGCGCCTCAAAGAGACTCCCCTTAAAGAAGATATCGCCCCCGCTAGAATAGTGCGTTGGGTATGGCGGTCTTCTTCCAAGATACGACTACTACCATGAGATTAACATTCGCACCTATGTTATCTCGTAAAACATGCAATCTGTAAACCTAATCCTCTATGGATGAAATAGAAGGGAAAGAGAGCATGCACCGAACACTGGCGAGGCACAAGGAAGGCGACTGGACAGTGAGGGCGCCGGACATCGGAAGTCGTGTGATCGGCCGGCGAGAGCGATGCAGGCAGAAGACCGAGAGCAGGAGCGAGCAGGCAGCAAGTGGTTCCTCAGAGAGTCGAATAGGTGCGTTCTCCGAGAAGAAGAGGGTAACCGTGATTAGGAATCCCTAATCGCACCCCTTAAATGCCACACGCATGCGCAAGGCAAAACAATGGTCCCGATTTGGAGAACCGGCCCAAACAGCTCCAAACTCTCCAAGAAAGGGCAAAAACACAATTAGAAAAAGTAAAAAGGTGCTAAGGCAAGCCGGCTGGACCGCGTCACCACACGCGCGCGCCCGCCCAGCCCAGCCCAGCCCGGCGGTGCGCGTGTGTGTTATGGTCAAGCATAGCCTCATCTTTGTCTATAAGACATAGTCTCCTACACCTTTGGGGGTATAAAGCCCTTATACTCTTTTAGACTTTCCAATATGGGACTAAAGACCTCACATATAAGGAGACCAAGCTAGCACACCCTTTACTTCATCAACCTTGAGTTTTCCTTTCTATTATAGATTGCTCCCTTAACACCCTTTACATCCAACAGAGGATGATGCATGAGTCTCCTAACTTCCTGCAAGGCAGAAAATGGAGAGATGGGCCTCTTGTAGGCAGAAGGACGATTGAAGTGGCAGCCCGCGACGGTGTAGGTCCCCTCTGCGTCTCCGCAAGCTTCTGTCGAGCCGGTTGCAACTCTGCGGGCTCGAGATCTCGAAAAGATCATGACATTTCCGCAGCTTGGTGCAACCAAAATTAACCATGCATGGTACCTTTGAAATTTTTGGAAACATGGATGCAATCACCACCTAATTAAGTTAACGAAGATCGCGCGGAAGACGCAGAGTCACTCCATTCCGCCAGATGGCTGTTTGACTGTGAATACCGTTGAATCTCCTCGTAGGGTCAATTTGAAAGGAGTCCAAACTCCTCATGCATGGTTGATGGTGTACGTCCCAACAGCGGGTCTCCATGACGATCTTGCAGGCAGATGCACAGTAGCTAACGTGTTCGCTTCCCCTTCTCCGGTCTTAATGGCACTACTTAATTTAGATTAATAGGAAGTCAATAGAAGCCCAACCTTCTTTGGCAACCAGACTTCGGAGAAGGACTCCTGGGCCATTCTCTCCTGCGACTGAGACTCTACGTGGCCCTCTTTGTCAGGCTGTGAAGATTTCTAGAGAGAGAAGATGAAAGATGAAGGCTTCGCTTCCCAGTTTCTATTGAACAGTATAACAATATATACACAGGTATCCTTGGATACCTGACAAGTGGTTACAACAGGATAAGGATTAATGCAGGAGGGATGTGGCCACGTTAACATGCCATGCATGCGTTGGCTTCGCATGGATGTGGTCAAGGTGGTTATCTACAAAGAGAGAAAGGTTTAGTGTACTTTTGTATTGCACTTTAAGTACAATATGACTAGGCAATAATCCATGTGGCATCCAACAATTGGATTGCCATTTTATCATTCCCCATGTGAGGGGTGCCACATAGATTATTACCTAGTCATATTGCACTTAAAGTGTAATACAAAAGTACACTAAGCCTTTCTCCTACAAAGATGGAGGAGTAGCGTGCACGTCTGCAGTGGAGGAGGCCACGTCCGTGCGTGAGGCCTCTTCCGAGATATTTGATGGTTCACCGTTAATACTCCCCCTCAAGCACAACAGAAGTTCGACGAGGTTGAGCTTGGACGCCATAAGAGTAAATCGGGGGCGAGACAACGCTTTGGTGAATATGTCAGCAATTTGATCTTGATGTTAGGATCGGATACTCGGTGATGGCAAAGCTAGAAGGGAGGTTGAATAGATTTGCAGCGGAAACTTAAGCAATTTGAAAATTACTTCGGATTAAAAGATCTACTCAATCAAAACCCCTTTGATCCGATGCAATGTGTGTGAATAAATTAACAGTTATTGTGTAGACGAAATCCCTATGCATACATCTAGCGCAATACAATGCAAACCACAAATCAAACCACGGTGCACAAGGGATTTTTTAGGTGGTTCAGAGATCACACCACGTGACTCCTACGTCCACCCCCCACACAGTGAGGACACACTACTCAACAACTGAGTACAACACACACACGAGCACACCGGCTCAACCACACACACACACGCTAGATCAGGTTCACAACAGATCAGATCCTCTAGCCTTGATCTGATCCACACACCACGTTGTCTGATGCAAACAAGGAATCAGAACAACAATCCACACTTGCACAACATCCACGTACTGATCTCAAATCAGTGCACACACACAGATATATGAGAGTAGTGAAAAGAGAAGAGTTTTGAGATAAAGAATCAAATCCCGATGTAGATCTCTTCTCGTTGGTCGTCCGGAAGACTCCAAGCTACGTCTTGACAAGTATCAGTTGATGGAGAAGCTTGAACCACGGACGAACCGGCTTCAACTCCGCTTGGAAGGTTGTTCTTCTTTGTTCTGGGCAGAGAGATGAAGCAGGGTAGCAGGAAGAAAGCCTTCTTCTTGACCTTTGCTTAGGGTTTTGGTATGGTGGCTTCTTGCTGCGAAAATAGCCTCATATGATCCATATATAGTGGTGTCCAAGCATAGAGAGTCGTGCTAAAAGGAAACACCAAAATATAGATCATATCCCGGCCATTAGATCTTTCCGAAACTCCGTCTGTCGACAGCCGACTTGCTGCTGTCGACAGATGCTGTAGGTTTGCATGAAACCGGAAGACTGGGCTTTCTGGAAATAGATTTCTGAGTGGATCTGTCGACAGACGAAAATCATCTGTCGACAGATGCACTATTCATCTGTTGACAGATGCACTATCATCTGTTGACAGGTGCACTATTTCAGCAACTTGTCTTGTTCGTTTGCACTTGAATTTTGGGCTTTGTCTTGTGTACATTCACACCTACATTAAAAGACATAATTAGTGAGATATAATGAACATATAAAACATGTGTTTCATTTGCATCCAATTGTCATTCTCATCAAGTTTCACACATTCATAACACATCAATTTTGTCTTGTTCATAAATGTTCATCATCAAAAACAAACATACCATTTGTGAACATTTCACAAAACATCAATTAGTATTGCTCATCATCAAAAACATTTAAGCACTTGTTGTAACCCAACATTCTCCCACATGAGAACCCAACATTCTCCCCCTTTTTGATGATGACAAAACCTTCAATTTTTGCACAATTGATGTTTCTCCCCCTTTTGGCAACATCCAGAAAGATAAGTCATGCACAATTGGATAAGAATGAAGCAAAGAATTGTGTGACCGCATAACGGAATTGTGAAAGATATGAGTGGGGAATGAATGTTCAATTAGAATCTTAAGGTTGAGAACTGGTTTATACCCATTGCAAGATGTCATAGACACTAGTATTAAGACACGTAAAAATTCTACAATGGTTAAGAGATAATACTCCGGGAATCTCAAGTTATAGCATTTAGGATACATCGTCCAAAAACACATGAAAGTAAGATAACCCTTGAATAAATCCACTAAAGAAAATCATATATCTTAGTGGTGATTTTCAGTTGGTAAAGGAAGGTAATGTCCACATAAACATTTGACAATTGACAACCCATTGCCCTTGATTTAAATCTTGGAGGCTCCACTCTATTTCAAGCATTTGAACAATTTCTTTTGTCAAGTTAATGTGGAAAAAGTAGTAATTAGGATCACTTTCACCTTTTGACGTGAAGGTAGACATGAGGGATGCACGTACCCCCAGTTACTCAATGTGAGTGACCATCATACCATTGTGCAGAGATAATGAAAAGACTTTTTGATGCGAAGACAGACATTTGTTATGCCCATGTCCCCGGTTACTAAGTGATACTCATCATTGCTCTACCTTTGTCCCATTTCAAATACTTTTTATGAACTTTTGAGTGTTTGAAATAGGTAGCTTTTCTCCTTTTTTTTAATATTTTTAACAATCATGGTCAATGATTATTTAATGTCAATGATTAATGTAAAACATTAAGTTCAAAAACCTTCTTACTTATCAAACCATTTTAGAAACATGATAATCCACAAGGAAGTCATTCAAGTGAGTTAGGTTAAAATCATTAGATTTGATCAATGTTTTCTAGATGACACAACCTAGACTCAAGCACAAAATATTATATCAAAATCATTGTGATTGATTCAATGTCTTTGATACTATGTGAATATGAAAGGTTGCAATGAGTAGTAAGTCCCTTTTCTCCCCTTGCATCAATAATATGAACAAACTCATAAAGAAAGGATTGGATAAGATGAAGATTTATCATTTAAATGTGTATCTGTCGACAGCAAGGGAGTGCCTGTCGACAGATGCACTCAGACCTGAAGGACTTGGTTTTGAGAGGTCAAAACCTATGCTTGGCTGTCGACAGATGGAATTTGTCTGTCGACAGAAACACTTAGAGTTCAAAAACTGGTTTTCTGTGAAGTCATATCCGTCGACAGTGTGGTTCAGGGCTGTCGACAGGAGCTTTGAAACTGCAGCTTTAAGGCTTTGAATTGAGAGTGACTTGACCCATAAGATTGAGGGATAAATACACATTGAGTATGAAGGGTATCCCTTATGAATTTCACTCACCTAGCCTTAAACTTACTCCCCCATAATGTGTGCATGTGATGAGATAACATTCAAGCAATTCAATCATGATTTACACATTCATCACAAGCAGTTGCACACAAATTTCATGAGCATTCATGAGCATTTTCAAACTTACTCCCCCATAATACATGCATAGAAAATGTATCAAGCAATTCACACGTTATTAAGCACACAACTAGCCTTATGCATTACATAACTTTTGGTACTTGGCGGAGTATTTTACTCACGCATAATGATAGTTTCCAAACAAGCATAACTTGTTTTTCCACATGTCATCATTTGATATACCAAGAGGTCATGTGCACAGTTATGTAAGCAAGATGGCATGATTCCAATTGCTAAGAGGCATTGTCATGTGGGGTAGCATTAAGACACATTTTGCATTGCTCAGATAAAGGTAAGAATCCATTTCAATTTCAGCAGTTCAAATATGAAGTGATAAGGAGATTTTACCTGAACAGTCTTCAATCATAGTAAAAATAGTTTACCTTTGTTCTCCATCATTTCTTGCCTTGCACAGCCAATGTCATGAATCCATTTCTAATTTTTGGCTGCAAGACATCTCAGCTTGTTGATCAAGCTTGTTTTGGGACCCACACTTGCTTGGGTCCTGCAACGACGTTAAGGTTAGGATATAACAAAGATTTCAAAATCCAAAGTGATTTGATTTTTGGATTTCTGTTGTTTTGTGCAGTTTTCCTGTTCATAGATACATGAAATTTCTGATCTTTATGAACATGTTTATCCTTGTGTGTATGAACACATGGATTATTATGGAGCTTTGAAGCATGCACAACATCATGATTTTTATGAGAGTGTTGATTTTTCTTCCAACAGAATTTAGCAAGATGACCAAGTTTATTGCATTTGTAGCAAACGGGTTGAGCATTTACCTGGAGCTTACCATAGTGTGATTGCATTTGCTGGAATCTCTGAGATCCTTTAGAGTACCTTTGATCACCCTTGGGTTGAGAAGAAGGAGGTGGTACCCTTTGGTATCTCTTGGCATGATGTGGAGTTGGAGATTGCCTTGAAGCTTTTTGAGCTGTTGGAGGAGTTGAAACATTGTACAATCCTGCTTTCTTTTTCACTTCCTTTTTCGGATTTTCAGTTGTAACTACATTCCTTTTAATTGCTGCCTTTTTGTTCAAATTTTTATTTTGTTTTTGAATATTTTTCACAGAAGCAAGACTTGTGTTTTTCAATTCATTTTGAATCTTCTGTTTTTCAGCTTTTAATGCTACAACTTCTTTTTCTGAAGTCTAAAGCTTGTTTAACATGACATCCAAACTATTTTTCATTTTGTTCTTTTCATTTTCAAATTGAGCAATTTGTTGTTCCAGATCAACAATTTTATTCTTAGAATTGTTCCATTCATCATTTAATGGTCTGTCATGATACATGCATTCAATCTTCTTTTTCAGATGATTATTTTCCTCAATCAATTGGTTGCATTTCTCTTTTATTTGATGATCATGAGCCATGTTAGAGATTTGTTTGATCAATTGATCATTATCAAATTTGAGATTTTCATTATGATCAATCAATTTATCATTTTGATTTTGCAAATCAGAATTTTCAGATTCCACATGATCATGATCTTCTTTCAACTTAGAAAACTTGATTTCATAGTTTTTACTTCCTTTTCCAATTTTTCATTCTTCATTTTCAATGTTTCATTTTCTTCATAGAATGCTTGAGCATTATCAATTATCATGTCTTTCTTTTCCAGATTTTCTTTTAGCTTCTTGTTTTGATGTTTAACAGTTTTAAATTGTTTGCACATGTGCTCATAGCATTCTATCAATTCATCATAAGATATATCATTCTCTGAATCAGAATTGGATATTGATGCATCAAATGGGTCTGAATTGGATTTACCTGATTCTTGAGAATTTCTTGACATCTTTGACATATGAGATCCTCTTGAGTCGTCTGAACGAGAAGAGCCTCTTGAGCTTCCATGAGCCATGTAGCATTTTTCATTGATTTCCCTTCCAGACTTGCATGTTTTCATAGAGGAGACCTGCATTTTATGAACCTTGTCATCAAACTCAATAATCATTGGTCTACTTACGATACTCGAGAACTCAGACATATTTCTGAGTATGTAGTAGATAAATAAACAAACCAACGAAGTAATCAGATCAGTTCAGAATCAATTATAAGCCCAATCAGAACAATTAAGCACACATAAACAGATATGCCAAATCACAATCGATGAACAGAAAACTTGCTCTGATACCAATTGTTAGGATTGATACTCGGTGATGGCAAAGCTAGAAGGGGGGTTGAATAGATTTGCAGCGGAAACTTAAGCAATTTGAAAATTACTTCGGATTAAAAGATCTACTCAATCAAAACCCCTTTGATCTGATGCAATGTGTGTGAATAAATTAACAGTTAGTGTGTAGACGAAATCCCTATGCATACATCTAGTGCAATACAATGCAAACCACAAATCAAACCACGGTGCACAAGGGATTTTTTAGGTGGTTCAGAGATCACACCACGTGACTCCTACGTCCACCCCCCACACAGTGAGGACACACTACTCAACAACTGAGTACAACACACACACGAGCACACCGGCTCAACCACACACACACACGCTAGATCAGGTTCACAACAGATCAGATCCTCTAGCCTTGATCTGATCCACACACCACGTTGTCTGATGCAAACAAGGAATCAGAACAACAATCCACACTTGCACAACATCCACGTACTGATCTCAAATCAGTGCACACACACAGATATATGAGAGTAGTGAAAAGAGAAGAGTTTTGAGATGAAGAATCAAATCCCGATGTAGATCTCTTCTCGTTGGTTGTCCAAAAGACTCCAAGCTACGTCTTGACAAGTATCAGTTGATGGAGAAGCTTGAACCACGGACGAACCGGCTTCAACTCCGCTTGGAAGGTTGTTCTTCTTTGTTCTGGGCGGAGAGATGAAGCAGGGCAGCAGGAAGAAAGCCTTCTTCTTGACCTTTGCTTAGGGTTTTGGTATGGTGGCTTCTTGCTGCGAAAATAGCCTTATATGATCCATATATAGTGGTGTCCAAGCATAGAGAGTCGTGCTAAAAGGAAACACCAAAATATAGATCATATCCCGGCCATTAGATCTTTCCGAAACTCCGTCTGTCGACAGCCGACTTGCTGCTGTCGACAGATGCTGCAGGTTTGCATGAAACCGGAAGACTGGGCTTTCTGGAAATAGATTTCTGAGTGGATCTGTCGACAGACGAAAATCATCTGTCGACAGATGCACTATTCATATGTTGACAGATGCACTATCATCTGTTGACAGGTGCACTATTTCAGCAACTTGTCTTGTTCGTTTGCACTTGAATTTGGGCTTTGTCTTGTGTACATTCACACCTACATTAAAAGACATAATTAGTGAGATATAATGAACATATAAAACATGTGTTTCATTTGCATCCAATTGTCATTCTCATCAAGTTTCACACATTCATAACACATCAATTTTGTCTTGTTCATGAAATGTTCATCATCAAAAACAAACATACCATTTGTGAACATTTCACAAAACATCAATTAGTATTGCTCATCATCAAAAACATTTAAGCACTTGTTGTAACCCAACATTCTCCCACATGAGAACCCAACACTTGAGTGGACAAATATTTAACAAAGAGTTGTCCGCGAGTGTGATACCCTGAATTTTTATTCTTTTATATTATGTGTGAATATTTACTTGGTGTGTGCATAGAATGTGTATTTCACTATGCTTACTATAAATTTTATGCTTCTCATGAACATATGCATGTATATATATATAATATTTTACATGAGAAGAGGCAATTAGCTACATTGAGGTATATTGTGAATACTAAAAATCTTAGACTCATAATACTTAAGTCATATTGTGCACGATAATCGAATTACTGATGTGCATGTTGTAGTTATCTACTTCATGCATAGTGTATATAATTATGTTGTAAATATATGAAGTACATATATATACATATGTATGTTACTTTATGCATGTGCTATCTATCTATTTAATCCTACGTACATCAATTCATCTATAGTATATGAATAATATATAGATAACATTGTCCATGTAATAGGTAATTTGCTGTGGACCATGTAAGTATATGTGTGCTATTTTCATACAAGTATAAAACATACATAATTGTGAATGCATTATCTAGTTATCAATGTATGTAAATCTCATGCATATGGTGCGTGTTGTACACATAGTAAGAAATTATTATCATACACTTTGTAAATAATCATGAGTTTATTTCTGAGCATGCAAATTATATATTTAAACGTGTGTGAATTATCTAATTATTGAGGTGCCTATTGTATTTAATTATTTTAATGCACATAGTTAGTGTTATGGATGTGCATATGTATACATACATGTGTTATCCTTGTTTAAATAATATTTATCTACTTTAAGCATGTTAAATTATTTAGGGTGTGTAAAGTACTTGGATGATAATATGCATACAATATTTAACTAATAATGGACACATTTTAATCATAAGTTCATGCGTAATGTATGTAATTATGCAATGTGTACGTATATGTGCATATATGTATGTATTGATGCATATTGTTCTTAATTATAATTAGTGTAAATAGTAATTAATTAAATATTACATAATGTAAGTATTTTATGTGGTAATGATATATGAAATTTTTTTTGCATATACTAAATTATTTTAGTGCATTTATGCATGAAATTCTAGGTCTGTCAGTGTTTCGGCTACACAGTGCTGCTGGCGGCCAGGACCTGGACGCCAAGACACTACTGGCGGCCAGACCTGGACGCCAACACCCAGTGGGCGGCCACCCCCTGGACGCCGACCTCATTCTGGCGGCCAGACCTTGACGTCAACTTCCAGGTTGACTACAACCGATGTTGACATTAATATCCTGCTACGTAACGGTTCCAGAATTGTTAATGTCCGTGTTTTGGCTGGTTCCAGATTAGGAAACCCTTCCTAAACCTTGGGTAACCTACCCTAATGCGTACCCAACCCTTGAACCTATAAAATACCCACTCTGGGACGAGGGAAAGGCTTTCAACATTTGGTGAAAACCCTAGCTCCGAGATGGTGAAAAGCTGAACTTCGGAAGGCCGGATCCGTCACCTGGAGGTGTTCCCCAAAGAGCTACAACATCTGGAGGATAGCCTATGCATAGAGGAAGAGATCCCAACTCCGAGGAGCCATCTACATCGACAGGAGAAGAAGATCTAAGGCGTTTCTGAGCACCTTTTTGACAGGGCCGAAAAGGGCTTCACCGACAATTCTGATCTTTATAGATTTTTTTAAGAGGTAAGTACACCTAGATCTTGATCCTATACATGTCCCCTAAGTCCTAGGTATTTTTACGGATTTTTCCTCGCGTCCTGGAACCCCGAATTCACCGTTGTATGAAAAGTCGTATGTATGTGCTGCTGGGAGCAGGTTGAAGGCAACATAGGTTTCAGTCAAGTTCTTCAGAAGAAGTTGACGGTAACATCCCTTGACGTCTACTTCTTCAGGACCTGAAAGTGTGCTTTTTGATCTTCTTTTTCTGTTTAAATAATTTCTGGACATGGGTATACTCTGAAATTTTTATAGGTGATTGTATACTGTTAGTTGGTCATGTCATAATGTTGCCTAAATTTTCTGTGAACCATGTAAATTATGAAAATTCAATAAATATTATGTGCATCACATAAGCATGTTTAAATATGGCATAAATGGAATTACTGTAAGTTAGGATTGCATAAAATTTACATGATAGTATGAGTACTAATATCTGACTTCTAAACTGTTATAACATAAACATGATCATATGTGCCTTGTTTAATGATGTTTCGATAAATATGACTGAAATCTGTTTTAAATTGTAGAAATTATATTTACTGTTTGAAAAATCCAGAAAATTGAAGATGTGATATGTTTACTGTTAGTAACCTGGGATAAAAATTTGGAACTAATCTGATGACAGTAATTGTGATTATTAGTTAAACTATGCGGATTATTAATATTTGATATGATAAAAACAAATCTTATGTAATTCAGTAATTTGCTGCATGTTTAGAATTGTAATAGGAGTTGTTTACTTCTGAAAAACTATAGTATCATGATCAGGTCAAATGAGATATAGGCAAATGGTAAATAAGGTATGAAGAGGGATTAAATAGTATATGAACAATACGTGACTAGTGTGTAAAAATGTGAATGAGTGAATGTGTAATAATTGGGCCAAGAATGACACTGCTACCCTAGAGGCTTCGAGAGCTATACATAGAAAAGTTCCTATGGAAGGCTCTACATTGTAAAAGTTTGTCCTAAAGGCATTAGGAAAAACCCGGAGGTGGACAAGTACCACTAGATAGGGTGGAGAGGGCTTCTCCCGGTCTGCGCAGTTACCAAGATTCACCACTTCATTGCCTAGGTGGTGGGTATGTGATATGAGTTGTGTAATGAGTTATGTGTTATGAGATGTGATGAGTTATGAGTACGAGAGATTGGTTTGTGTCCTCTAATAGGTAGTTAGGACTATGTGTCATGGCATTTTAAGTAATTAGAATATGTATAAAGTGTAAGATTATATGCGAATGTGGCACATGATGAGTGCAAATGATATGATATGTGATAAATGAAAACCAAAGAGTAAATGATGTGAAGAATATGTGAAAAGATATGTAAGAGACAGTTAATGTTATTGAAAGTGTGCTTGCATGTGAAAACCGATGTAGTAATGCATAATGTTCATGTTTTCATGCATTAATTACCTCCTTTGCAATATCATGCTTATCATCATGTCATGTAGTTTATTGTTCTTCATGTAATAGTGTATGTGAATAAACATGAGTAACCATGTCATTTATGCAACATGAAAGATGAAAATGTAGAATTGTGAATTGGATAAGATAGCATATGAACAAATGTAAATCCATGTAATTGAATGTAATCCATGTCAAAACAGCAAGTAAAGTGTAGTTATGAAGGTGATAAATGTATGTAATATTAATTAGGTTCCATGCTAGATGTGATGTTTGCTTAGTACAAAGTTTCATGCTTCAGTACTTATTGTTGCCAACCAATTTGACCATGTTCTAACTTCTCAATTCATGTAATAAAATATGAAACCATGTGTATGAGATGTATGTACATTTAAAACAGCAAGCAAAATGTGAAATTAAATATGAAAAGTGCATGTGAAAAGTGAATAGTCATCATATTAGTTTGTTCATTCCTTTATGTCAAATTCTATATTCTAGTTGTAGAAATATGTCATGAAATGAATTAATATGGAAATGAAGGAATCATATTATGTGTTAAGTGTAGAGAATATGTACAAGTGTATAGTAATAGTATCCATGATTTAGAATAAACATATGATAGAATGAGGCATGTCTAGGTGATTAAAAATGTGTTGATAGCTAAGAGTATGTTCTATGTGTTTGGGAGTTTAAATGATAGTATGTATTCATGAGTGTTCAATAGCTTAATGTGAATGTGATATGTTTAAGATTAAGTCTTTGTTTTACTTGCTGAGTCTTTGGACTCACCCTTGCTTCGGCGTATAGGTTGACAGGTATCCCGTGCTAGGGGGAGAGACGCTATCTTGGAGGAGAGGCTTTTGAGGAGCAAGTAGTAGTTGTATTTTCCTTTCATAGTTGAATAAAAATGTTATTTGGACAATGTAGCTCTTTCATTATGTAATAATGTGGACATTGTCATTCTATTTTTGCACTATATAGATTGTGGAATATGGGATGGTGATGGACTAAGTTAAATTGTTGAATTTATTCCGCTGAAATCATTTGCTATCTACGTACTTTTCAACCTATCGGCCAGTGTTGGGTTTTATCCCACTGTAATGACGCTCTTTATACCGATGAGAATTGGTATAATCGTACCAGTATGAGGAGGGTCGTTACAGCGAGAAACCCATTCCCGAACAAAGTGATAATCGATCTCAATGTGTTTGGTATGTGCATGAAAGACTGGATTGACGATGAGATACGTGGCGCCAATATTGTCATACCACAGTGTGGGTGGAGATGGAATGTGAATACCAAGTTCTTGAAGAAGAGACTTGACCCAAATCAATTCTGATGTAGCATTGGCAACAGCCTTATATTCTGCCTCAGTACTGGAACAAGCAACTGTTGGTTGCTTTCGTGTACTCCATCAAATTAGATTTGGGCCAAGATAGATGGCATAGCCGCCAGTGGATCAGTGATCCAAAGAACAACCGGCCCAATCTGCATCTGCAAAAGCTTGAAGGAACATGGGGCAGCGGCGATGAAACAGAAGACCATGATGTCGGGTATGCTATAGATAGCGGAGGATCTGTTTCACAGAAGCCCAATGAGCTTGTGTGGGAGAGTGCATAAATTGACAAACCCGATTTACAAAATAAGCGATGTCGGGCCTTGTGATAGTAGCATATTGAAGAGCCCCTATGATTCTGCGATACAAAGTTGGATCATCCATTGGAGTGGCAGAATCTTGTGAGGAGGACACAGCAGTAGGTGTAGAAAGTGGTTTGCAAGTGGCCATATTTGCACGCTTCAGAATATCAGAAATATATTTGGTCTGATGAAAGAGCATGCCTGACGGATGTGCAGTGAGTTGAATCCCCAAAAAATAACTGGCCTGGCCAAGAGTACGTAATGGAAATTCAGAACTTAGAGAACAAACAAGCTTGGCCATTTCCGAAGAATGTTGCTCAGTAATCAAAATATCGTCAACATAAATGAGGACGAAAATGGGGGAACGTCCATGCACTCTATAAAATAGTGAGACATCAGTCTTGGAGCCTTTGAAACCAAGTGCAATAAGCCTTGTACTGAGGCGAGAAAACCAAGCCCGCGGCGACTGACGTAGTCCATAGATGGAGCGATGCAACCGACAGACATGATCTAGATAATGAGGATGGACAAAGCCAGGTGGTTGCTCCATAAACACTGTCTCGTCATGAAATCCATGCAAAAAGACATTTGAGACATCTAGTTGATGTATAGACCACCCAAGAGATAAAGCAATTGATAAGATAATACAAACAATAGTGATTTTAACCACGGGACTAAATGTTTCATGAAAGTCTATCGCATGAACTTGCCGATATCCCTTCGCCACTAGACGGGCTTTATGGTGGTCTATAGAACCATCAGCTTTCCGCTTTAGTTTGAACACCCGCTTGCAACTGATAACATTTGCAGTCGCCGGACGAGGTACCAAGGACCATGTGTGATTCTAGAGAAGGGCATTAAACTCAGTAGACATAGCCATGCGCCATGCAGGGGACTTAGATGCCTTAGTAAAACACATCGGCTCCATCTCATTAGTAGACTGACAGAGCATGGAGCTGCTAGTGGGTGTAGAGCTGGCAGTAGTGGAACTAGGAGAAGGCTGCGATGGAGGAGAAAGAGGAGTGGTTTCCTCATATATAGAAGCTAAAGTTTGCAGCTTGAGGGGCAGGTTGTAGTCAAAAGTGGATGGAGCAGAAGGAGGAGAATGGGGTGGGGCAATGGTGGACAGGAGCGGCGAAAGGGGGGATGCTGGCGCAGCTGAACAAGACTCACCGTGGAGAGGAGAGGGGGGCAGGGAGGTGCTCCTTCTGGGTGGTGGCGATGCGGGAATAGGTGCGGCACCAAGAATACCTGCTCCAGGAAGAAAAACATCAGGATTAGATGGGGTATGGACAAGTGACTTGGAGACGGTGAGTTCTGTAAAATGAAAGCAGCCCTCATCAAAAACCACATGGCGAGCAATATATGTTCTACCAGATGGAATATGTAAACACTTATATCCATGATGTGCAGAGCTATAACCCAAGAAAACACATAAAGCAAAACGGTAATCAAATTTCTTGGTGTTATATGGGCGAAGCCATGGGTAACAAGCACAACCAAATACCTGAAGGAACTTATAATTGGACTTGAGAAGAAAAAGGACCTCCAAAGGGCACCGCTGTCCAAGCAAAGAAGTGGGCAGCCGATTAAGGAGATACACTACAGTAGTCACCACCGAATCCCAGTGGCACAATGGAACAGAAGCAGAGTGAAGAAGAGCCAATGTTGTTTCAATTATATGACGATGCTTTCTCTCGGCAGCACCATTCTGTTCATGAGTATGAGGACAAGAAATCCGGTGTTGTATTCCACAAGCATGAAGGTGACGATGAAGAGAGCAATATTCACCACCCCAATCGGTTTGCAGTGCCTTGATAGAAGAACAAAAGAATCGTTCCACATGCTTTTGAAAAGAGATAAATACATCCAGCACATCTGATTTCCTTGCAATGAGATAAATCCATGTATATTTACTAAAGTCACCAATAAGGTGAACATAATAAGGATGTCCAGAGGGCGACGGTATGGGGGCAGGACCCCAAACATAAGAGACGATTAACTCTAAAGGTTTAGCAGATCTTGTCGCCGAAAAAGGAAGAGGGAGACGATGACTTTTAGCATGTACACAGGACGCATAGACAGAAGTAGACGACTGAGAAGACACTGGTAAATTGAAAGAGGAAAGAACTCTGGAAACTGTCCAAAATGCTGGATGCCCCAGGCGATCATGCCATTGGGATGCAGGAACCCGGTCTCCAAGAAGAGCTGATGGCGAGGCAGTATGTTGGAGCAAAAGTTGATAAAGTCCATCCTTAATTGGTCCTCGGAGCATTGGAGTGCCCGTGCGTCGATCCTTAACAAGAACATAATCAGGATGAAACTCAAAAATGGCATTATTATCTTTGCTAAATTGCCGAACGGACAATAAGTTCTTCACCAAAGTAGGAACATGGAGAATGTCTTCAAGAGAAATAGGACCACTGGATGTAGCACAAAAATTATCACCAGTATGAGAGATAGCCAGACTTGTCCCATTGCCTATGAGAACATGATCGGTGCCTTGGTAAGTGCTTGGGCTAGGTAGTTGTCGGATGTCAGGCATAACATAATGGGTAGCCCCCCAGTCAGGATACCATGCAGAGACATCTGGCGACAAGTAACCAGCAGAACTGTAGGATGGAGCGCTAATGTGAAAAGCTGTTGGAGTCATAGGAGCTGCCGCATGCAAAGATGATGAAGGAATAGTTGCATGAGATTTGCTTGCAAGATCTGGACAGTGAGGAGCACGGTGTCCAAACTGACGGCACAGTTGGCCGCGCGGTTGGCATTGTTGAGATCGACCGCGGCCATGACCATGTCCGCCAACATTCCGGGGGAGCCTATCTGTCGCGTTGGGCATTTTCGATGGATGCTATGTTGGCAGCAGGAGCAACTTCGACGCTGGTTTGCTGATGAATAAGCCAAGATTCATGGGCAAGCAACATGTCGTGGAGCTCTTCAAGAGAAAAAGAATCAAGGCGTGTGGTCACTGCCGGAACAAAAGAGTCAAACTGAGAGCCAATGCCATTGAGACCGTGAAGGATTAAATCTGAATCCTGCACAGGGTGGCCGATAGCCTTGTGCTTATCAGAAGGAAGCTTGACTTCTTGGATATATGCAGTAACAGTAGAGAAGCCACGTCGTAGGCCATGCAACTGAGCCTTGAGTTGTAGAATACGGGCACGAGAGGTAGAGGCAAAGGACCTAGCAAGGGCGTCCCATACCTCTTATGCAGTGTTAAGATGAACAACGAGAGGTAAGAGGGACTCCGAGACATATGCAATCAAACAAGAAACCAAATATTGATCACGCAGTACCCACGAGTGTTCATCAGCAGAGGGTGTGTTAGTGGAAGCAATTGGTACTGTGGGAATGTAGGAGTAGGAAGTGATGTGCCTTCCACCAGATCCAGTAGCCCATGGCTCCGAAGGAAGGGGAGAAACTGTGCGCGCCACAATAGGTAATTATCTGAGGTGAGTTTAATGGGAAGGAAGGTCAATATTTTAAGGAAGATTGAAAGAGTGTGATGTAGGAAGTGCAGGTGTCATGTCTATGGCAGCGGAGGGGGTGGTGGCCGGAGACGTGGCTATTGCTGCAGCAGAAGCAGAAGCAGAGACATCATTAGGGGAGGACGATGAAGCTATGTCGCTGGACAAGATGGCTCTGATACCATGTGAGGATTTCTAGAGAGAGAGGATGCAAGAAGGCTTCGTTTCCCAATTTCTATTGAACAATATAACAATATATACACAGGTATCCTTGGATACGTGATAGGTGGTTACAACAGGATAAGGATTACAGGAGGGATGCGGCCACGTTAACCTGCCATGCATGCGTTGGCTTCGCATGGATGTGGTCAAGGTGGTTATCTACAAAGATGGAGGAGTAGCGCGCATGTCTGCAGTGGAGATGGCCACGTCCGTGCGTGAGGCCTCCTCCGAGGTATTTGCTGGATCACCGTTAACACAGGCTGATAGATCAGGCAATCCCGCCCAGACAATTTTCTTAAAAATAAAGATGCACTCTAGGGTTCTAGCTAGCAAGGGCAAAAATCTTGATGAGCAAAGTCCAACGTCTTCTCCTAGTAAAGATGAGCATCGTCTGTCTTCCTCTACCAGGGAGGATGCAACGGCCCCAATTGAGATTGCTATGAGCTATTCCCCATCACCCTTTGCTAACTTATCCTCTGGACGAAGGAAATCAATCCCATGTCAGGATCGTAAAAAATGTGTCAGAATTTGTTTACTTGTACCATGAGATCGATCTCCTAACCTCTTGCGCATGAGAACTTCTCTAGTTACTACTGATCATACACCAGATTCCTCTCAAGGCACTTAGATGGGGTTCCACTTAGGCAGATCACACATTATTAGGTTGCTGAACTTGTTAAAACTGAACATTTTCATATTTGGATCAAAATTAAAATTTGAGACTTCTGACAAAAAAATAGAAGACGATGATATTTAGTATTACTATCGACGTCTTCGAGCTGTTCTTCGATGAACATATTCTAATTAGGATCCATCATCTAAGGAACTCTAGTGTTTTACTTTTTGTGATAGTTTTTTTGCTTAAGCCATCTGATTTGTATATGGTTTTTGCCACCTATTTTAATTTATTTCATTAATAAAATGGCCAAATTCAGGTCTTTAATTAAAAAAAAACAATTTCTTGTTATACAAAACCTCTGAAATCTAATATAAAAAATCACATATCGCATGATATGGGTTCTAAACACACTTACGTGGACATGGGAATTAATGGATAATTTGATGGGAAGAGAATTTCATTTAGGAAGTAATGGCCATGAGATGCTGTCTTTATCTTTTTTTTTTTTTTGTGGCACGACTTGTCTCTATCATATTGTTGAACTATATACACTATATTAATACGGACGGATTTAATCACGCCTTGCACCAACATCAAGATGGCTGCCACCGTACCACCGCAACTTGCGACAAGATTCACACCAGTGAAGGCAGGTCTTGGGCCTAAATCAGTGCATCACCGGCGATTGTCGATTGGAAGATCAGAATACATAGTTATTGCTTCAGATGATATGGTATTTACTGTCTTAAGATATCAGTCAGGACGGCAAAGAAGCTAGCTTGTTGGACCGGCCAAAAGGCTGTAAACGAAATGTTTCTTCGGGCTTGGGCTAAGCTCTTACAAAATCGATCAAGGTTCATCGGGTTTCTAAAAAAAACGACTTTAATGGGAAAAAGTAGTATTTCTGTTTCTAGCAGTACATAGTCACTGGCTTGATCTCATGAATTATTTTAGGTACCGAACACACAAGACACCTGCATATATACCACCTTTCTCTTCTCCGGCAGATGTACAGTTTTATGATGTAATGATTAAGAAACTAGAAGGTCAACCAATTTTTTTTCTAGAGGTAGGAAGAGAGAGAAAAGAAGAGCTGCATCAGTTGAACCTGCATGGAAGCAAGAGGAAGAAATGAGAACAAGAAGAAGAATAGGGAAACAACTGGAAGGAAATGACCAGTCTCTCATCTCTGACCTTTACCATGGCCGCCACTGTTGTTTTTAGTTTGACTTGTCAAACAATCATTAATTACCCCATTATGTATTGGGTATGGGTTTCCATACCTAAATACCCAATAGCCCTAAGAGAGACCCACGCGTAGATGTGTTGGGTATTTTTTGGTTTTTTCACTCTTTCGGGTGAGAGGGTTTCGTGAGGGCGTGGATTGTAGACGTTCTGGTGAACGTGCTGCGGCGGCTGCAGCGTGGGGGTGTTTTTTCAGTGTGCTCTCCTCTTTCTCCGTGATTTTGATCGTGGGATTGTGAGTGCTGTTGTTCGAAATTCTACAGAGTTATTTGAGAAACACTGTTTCAGAGGGAAATTGTGGTCGATTTGGGATTTGCTTGCTTTGTTTGGGAAAGATCACTCAACGTTGGTGTAAGAGTATCTTTTCACTTTGTATTTATTCTACATTATAGTGAAGTCTCTCTGCTCTCCCCATGGACATAGAAAAGTTTTTTCGAACCACGTAAATCTTGTTGTCTCTCCTTGTGGTGTGTTTGTCGATTTTGTCACAGAATATTTTCGCCCGTTCTCGACGCACGCATTGTTTGTTGTTTCACACATTTGTAAGTCCGTATTATTGCAGACATATATTGCCCCACTGTTACAACATCTGGCGCCCACCGTGGGACATTCCATGTGATTCTAGCAATCTTTCGGTGTTGTCCGAGATGTCAATTGCAAAATTCGAAGTGCAGAAATTTGATGGCAAGATTGACTTTGGTCTGTGGCAGAAGAGAGTGAAGGCGGTTCTGGTGCAGAACAATCTTCACAAAACTCTTCTCGGTAAGGAGAAGTCAGGTAAGAAGGACGATGATTGGGACGAGGTTGATCTGAAGGCTATGAGCAAAATTTAGTTATGCCTGGCAGATGAGGTAATGTATAATGTTCCCAATGTTGAGACTACTGCTGATCTGTGGGAGAAATTAGAAAAGCTTTATATGTCCAAATCCCTTACAAATAAATTGTATATTAAAAAGCAACTTTACAGTTTATGCATGTCTGATGGTTTTGACCTTCTTGAGCATATGAATGGTTTGATTAGATTGATTTCTCAACTTTGCAATATGGGAGTCAAGGTGGAGGAAGAAGATCAAACTCTTCTTCTTCTTTCATCTTTTCTAAAGTCCTATGACCATCTCATCACAACTATCCTCTATGGTAAAGACACTTTGAAAATGGAGGAGGTTAAAACAACTTTGCTATCAAACAAAGTTAGGCACAAATCTGGTGCATGTGAGAGTTTGGTAGTAAAAGATTCGGGTTAGGACAGAGGACGGTAGAAACAGAAGGGTGGAAGAAGAATAGGTCTAGGTCCAAGTCAAAAAGAAAGGACAATAGATGCCGCTATTGCAAAGAAGAAGATCAGGTATGGATTCTACTGATGCATGGATTCTTGATTCTGAATGTTCCTATCATATGTGCCCATATAGAGATTGGTTTGATACTTATGCATCTCATGCTGGGGACAGAGTTTTGATGGGCAACAACATTGAATGCAGATCTATTGGGATAGGAGCAATAAGAATTAAGATGTTTGATGGGGTAGTTAGAACATAGACTGAAGTCATACATGTTCCTGATTTGCATAAAAGTCTTATTTCCCTTGGTGAACTTGATGCAATTGGTTGTCATTTAAATGGTGTTAATGGCAGTTTGAAAGTTAAAAGGGGTGCATTAATTGTCATGAAGAGAGAAAAGATTGGATCCCTATGCAGGTTGCTTGGAAAAACTGTGATAGAGGATGCTGATATTTCATCCTCTTCTGATGTTGATACTACTCTATTGTGGCATGCATGACTTGGCCACATGAGTGACAGAGGGATATTAGAATTGCATAATAGAAAGCTACTCAAGGGTATTAAAATTTACAAACTAGATTTATGTGAATCATGTGTTCTTGGCAAACAGTGTAGAGTCAGATTCGTTACCTCCTCCAACAGAAGTAAAGAAATCCTTGAGTATATTCATTCAGATGTCTGGGGGGCAGCACCAGTGACATCTCATAGAGGAGCAAGGTATTTTGTTACTTTTATTGATGATTTTTCCAGGAAAGTTTGGATGTATTTCTTAAAGCACAAGTCAGAAGTGTTTGAGAAATTCAAGAGTTGGAAGGTCAGAGTAGAAAACCAGACTGGTAAACAGATAAAAGTTCTGCAAATAGATAATGGTGGTGAGTATACCTCAAAAGAGTTCAAATATTTTTGTGAATAGGAATGCATTGTTCATCATTTCACTATTCTTGGGAAGCCACAATAGAATGGAGCAGTTGAGAGGATGAACATGACTTTGTTGGAGAGAGCTCGCTGCATGAGATTGTTTGCAAACTTGCCAAAGCAGTTCTGGGCTGAGGTAGTTAACACAGTATGTTATTTCATGAACCGGTCTCCCTCTACAGCATTGGAGTTGAAAACTCCACAGGAGGTTTGATTTGACAAGTCTGTTGATTATTCTAACATTCACATTTCGGTTGTCCTATTTATGTCTTATTGTAGGATGAGGAGAGGACTAAGCTTGATGCCAAGTCCAAGAAGTGCATCTATCTGGTCTAGAAAGTTGGAGTGAAGGGTTACAAGCTTTGGAACCTGCCACTAATAAGGTGGAGCTCAGTAGAGATGTCAAATTTGATGAAGCTTCTATGTTCAAGAAAATTGAAAAGCAGACTCAGAATGTGGAGAAGCTCAATACATCGTGTTGCCCAGATAGCAAGCCCAGAGGGGGTGGGGGTGAATGGATTGCTGAAAATTCTTCTTCTAAAAATTCCTGTAAATAAACACACTTGACAGACAACACTAAGATCGATAGTTAGAGTTAGTGTTAATCAAAACAAAGAGAACAATCATGTAGACAACAGGAAATTTTATCCTGGTTCGAATCTCCTATCCCAATGAGTCCTACGTCTAGTCCCCAAGCAACCACTTGAGATTCCACTAACAAGGGTACAGTCCCCCTAAGGACACTTACACATCCAACACCATTGGCCTTCTCTTCTCTACCAGAAGAGGAATCACACCACCTGATCCAACAAATCTTCTCTTCACACCCGAAGAGGAATGCTCACAGAAAAATGAATTTAACAAGAATGGCCCCAAGATTAAGCTTTGTAATACCCCAAAGTATAAAATGATAAATAAGTGAGAAACGGTCGGGAAAACATAAAACAACTTTTGAGTAGATGGAGAGATTAAGCAAATTCGGATCTATCTAAGCCCTGACTGAAAATGTGCTAAAGGATACTATTACTGGTAAAGGATATTGCTAATGATAAATAATAATGATATTGTTAAAGGATGCTACTAAAGGTAGGTATATTGGTAAAGGAAGAGGATAAGGATATGGATATATCCCTGTTCACACTAAACCCAGAATAAAATAAGAGGAAAAAAAGTACAAACGTAAATAGGAGGGGCATATCTACAATTATAAAAATATGGGGTTTTCATGCAAATGATAATTTTTTTTGGGACCCTGATGAAATTTCTATAGACCCCCAATCAGATTCCCAATTGGAGATCATTCGGGGCCTGAACGGCCGATGGGGTGGTTAGGAATGGACATATCTCCAATTTCTAAAAGTCAAAGGTAAAATGTTAAAGACAAAAAAGTTAGGGAGTCAAGTGAAATAATATTTAAAAATCCTAGAAACTCTTAGATAAATCAAGAATTATTTGGAATGTCCTGGAAAGGGACACTTGTCCCACATCTAGGGGATGCTTATCCCCTAAGGACATTTGTCCCACATCCAGGGGATGCTTATCCCCTAGGGACACTTGTCCCACATCTAGGGGAAGGAAGCCCAGGATTGTGCCACCTCTGGGACATGTATCCTCATCCTATGCTTCCCCTCCTCCTATAAATACCACCCCCTCTCCATTCCTCCTCCTCCATTCCATCCATCTCCTCCAAGCCTCCAAGTAGGGTCAAGTAGAAGAGAAGAGAGAAGAGAAGAGAAGGAGTGCCCATCCCGAAGTTCTACCGATAGGTAGGTTCTTTTAAGTTAGTTCCAAATCCCTAGTGAATGAAAGTGCTACTTTTCATGTTCTTCTAATCCTTCGCTACGTCGAAACACCGTCGATTCATTTTTTCAGAATCTCTGTTATTGCGAAGTGCTGCCGGTTCAATTTCTCAAAATCTCTCGCGACGTTGAAATACTTCCAATTCGTCTTCTCGAAATCCCTCTCTATGTTGGTTTGTTCACCCAAAACTCTTCACTATGACGAGACTTTACTGGTATGTTTTCTCGAAACCCTTCTTTATATCGGAACTTTATCGGTTTGTTTTCTCGGGATTTCCATCCACGCCGGAATGCCGTCCATTTGATTTCTCAAGATCCCTCTTTACGCCGGAATGCTATCCGTTTGATTTCTCAAGATCCCTCTCTATGCCGGAATGCTGTCCGTTTGATTTCTCAAGATCCCTCTCTATGCCGGAATACTGTCCATTTGATTTCTCAAGATCCCTCTCTCTACGCCGGAATGATGTTCGTCTGATTTCTCAAGATCCCTCTCTATGTCAAAATACTGCCGATTTAGTTTTTCATCTGGAATGCTGCTGGTTTAATTCTCAGAATTCCACTTTATGCTGAAATATATTACCAGACTATTTCTTATTTTTCTGCGGACTTTGAGTTGTCAGCTTGCTACATTGAAATCGTGAACTCAAAAGTGGAATTTATGCCGGTTAGGGGGCTATGGTCTAGTCTCGGGAAGATCCTAAATACTGTTAGTGTCCAGTGGTACCATTTGGAGAGTAATGGCCTGGTGCTTGGCATACACCATAAGTGAAGTGTTTATAGTATCTGGCTAACAATTCAAAATTCGTGAAAATTGATTGTTATGGAAGTGTTCAGTGGTAAACTTGGATTTCATCTCGACAAAAGCAGTGATCGTGTTCTTTATTCAATTTACTTGTTTACATATTTTACACTTCGAGATCTGAAATTAGTTGCGTTAATTCTTTTATACTGCGATACGTGAACTCTTGCGTTATTCTAAATCTTCATTTTCTCGTTATGCTATTTCAAATCTTCCTCTTGTCTTGCATACTGCTAGTGATTAAAATTAACTTAAAGGAATCTAGTGGGTAAGTTTTGCTCATCCCTATCTTTTCAACATTTTTCAGGTGACAATTAAGTTTGAACATAGCGAGCAAGGCTGTGCGCCGAGAAACTCCATTCTTATTGTAATAGAGTTAGATAGGCATATCATGTTTAGTACATCTTAGATGTCCTAATGAGTTTTGTTTAAATAGTTTTTCATGTATCTCGAGACTCTCAGGCATTATGCCAACTTATATATTCTAATAAATGTTTCGTTAGTTATCGTTTTAATCTATTATGTCTTGATATTTCCGCTGCTATTGGGACGTGACAGCTTATAGACAATGCTTGATCTGAGGTGAAGACTGAGAGGCACAAGATTATCTCAAATGAACTCAACCTCTCAGATCTATGCAAGCTCTCAAAAGAAATGCACTATTCTCATAGGGAGCTAAGAGCTATGGAAAAATGGAATGGAGAAGCTGGCTCTCGTTGTTCTTCAGGTGACTAAGAATTTCTTTCAGAAAAACTATTTGAGCTACTTTCTGTGGAGTCACCAGTCTTTTATTTATCTTGTTTAAATAATTTGACCGTTGTAGTATGAGTTGAAATATCCGTTGTCTCACATCCTCATGCACGTTGGAGTGTCTGGTAGGAAGGAGAGAGCAAGTGAGCCTGCAGTCATTAATACTTGGATAGACACATAAACTAAAGGAAAGATTGTTCGAATCTTCTATGCTCTTGTCAGGTTGACAGGTCCAACTTTGAGACGTGCGTTTCCTCCGGAAACCCTGCACACAATACATGTTGACACCTAGACAACTTATCTTTGTCTAAACTGTCAGTCAATATTAGTAGTTGTGTTGTATAAAAATACACTAGAAGCGAAATGCCATTTTGTCATTGACTTTGTGGGAATAGGCAAGATAGGTAAAAGATATATCGTGCAGAGTTTTGTACTGTCACAATAAATGTTAGACAATGTGGGATACAACATGCTTTCGCGGGAAAACTTTGAAATCCATAAGGATTTGAAATACATTTGAGTATTACGTGGAATGGAACTAAAAAATGTTTAAAAATGATTTAAACAAGAATGTTTGATAGCTGTCTTAAATGTAATCATTAAAAGAGAGAGATGTATTTAGACAGGCTGTAGTCAGAGAGGGAGAGTCGATGTGCACATAATCCATGATGAAATCAAGTTGATGTGAACATAATCCATGTTCTAATGAAATGAAATCGATGTTCTGTACAAAGTCGTTATTTAACGGAAATCAATGTGCTGATATAGTTGTTGTAGAGATGAAATCGTTGTTTCAACCAAATCGTTGTAACAATAACCAAATCATTATGGCGACCAAATCATTGTTTAAGTGAAACAGAATCGATGTAGAGACCATGTCATTGTTTAAGTGATCAAATCGTTGTTTTGATGGTGAAATCGTTGTTTAAGTGAAATCGATCATGAAATCGTTGTTTAAGTGAAATTGATCATGAAATCATTATTTCAATGATGAAATCGTTGTTTAAGTGAAATCGATCATGAAATCATTGTTTCAATGATGAAATCGTTGGTGAAATCGATCATGAAATCATTGTTTCAATGATGAAATCGTTGGTGAAATCGATCATGAAATCATTGTTTCAATGATGAAATCGTTGGTGAAATCGATCATGAAATCGTTGTTTAACAAAATTGATGTTTAAGTGATATGAAATTGATGTATCAACGAAATCGATGTTTAACTGACATGAAATTGATGTATCAACGAAATCGATGTTTAAGTTGTTAGGATCAGATTTTTGGTAATGGCAAATCTAGAAGGGGGGATTGAATAGATTTGTAGCGGAAACTTAAGCAATTTAAAAATTACTTCGAAATAAAGAATCTACTCAATTAAAACCCATCTGATCTGATTCAATGTGTGTTATCAAAATGTGAGAAACACTTTATGAAACAGTGTAAGTGTCAAATATGTGATTAACGTGTGTGAACAAATTAATTAGTGTGTAGGCAAAATCCCTATGCATGCATCTAGCGCAATACAATGCAAACCACAAATCAAACCACAGTGTACAAGGGATTTTTAGGTGGTTCAGAGATCACATCCAGTGACCCCTACATCCACCCCTCACATAGTGAGGCACACACTACTCAAAGAACTGAATACAACACACGCACGAGCACTCAGGCTCAGACACACACACATGCTAGATCAAGTTCACAGAAGATCAGATCCTCTTGCCTCGATCTGACCTACACACCACACACAATTCAGATCTGTGCACAAACTGACACAGATCACAACACACACACTATGATCTGTACTGAGCACTTGTACAGATCAGAAAACAAACATCCACACAGAATCCACGTACTGATCTCAGTTCAGTACACACACACACAAATACATGAATTGAGTTGAGAAAAGGTGTGAGTGAGAAAAGACATATCCCTTAAAATATTGATCTGATCACCACGATCACAGATCCCCAATGTTTCTTCCTCAATTCTGCTGCTGCTCCTCTCTTCTTCTTCTTCTTCTTCTTCTTGATCGGCACTGCTCTGCTTCAGTAGCTTCTGGATTGCGATTTCTTCTTCTGCTACTGCTGCACTTCTTTTAGATCTGCTCCTTCTTGAGTACACCACTTCTTTCTCTAAGCTTGACCTTGATTCCCACATCCTCTATGTTGAAAGGCTGGTCTGCAACTTCTGGAGATTGAGCAACGCACTGGAGAGAACGCTTTTTGCCGCCAAAAACCTTTTCTGGGAGTTGTATGAGCTGGCTTCCCTTTGGAGTACGGGGATCATGGTTATTTATAGTCCCATGTGTCCATGTGGACCCTTAAGGTGCGTAGGCAGAAAAATCTAGGTCAAATCCCTTGATTCCCATGTAGACAAGTGTCCAGAAAAATTCCCATTTTTGAGCATCAGTCGAAGTGTGTCAACACATAGGCAGACTGTGTCGACACCACTGGCTACTGGCTTCAGAACAGGCTTCTGGGAGGGACAGTGAGTGTCGACACATAGGCAGACTGTGTCGACACCACTGGCTACTGCTTCCTTCACTGTTTGCTGAATTCATACACTGTGTTGACACAACATCCACATGTCGACACCACTGACTCTTTTATGTTCTGAATGTAGAGGGTGTGTCGACACACTTGACATCTTGTGTCGACACAACTTTGATAGAATTATGTGAACCTGTATATATGAAGTGTGAACCATCAAAACATGTCATTATCATCAAAATATGAAATATTAAGTATTAAAAATATGTTGTTCACTCATCATTGTAATATGTACAATGTGTCATCATCAAGATCAAATCAAAATCAAAGTATGAGTGTTTGGACATCATACACAACCAAATGTTGTAGTCATCATTAAAATCAAAGGTTGAGTTTGTAGACATCATCAACATGAAGGTTTTTAGTCATTATCCAAATGAATACACAACTTAACAATCTTCCACATATATACAATTTGACATCAGATTGTGTACAAAATGTCATCATCAAAACACAAATGCCATCATCAAAACACAATATGTTTGAAGTTGTATGCTTAACATGATTGACCATAATTATTTCATCATCAAAAACAGATTAAAGCAATGATCAAGTTAGTAAGTATGGTAATTTAAATAACCATAACTCAACATTCTCTCCTTTTTTGATGATGACAAAATATACATTCATATTTCTCCCCCTTTTTGACAACATCAAAAAGATGAAGAGAAACATATAAATGTCAAGAAAGCACAATGGTTATGTACAACATTTGTTGAGATGAATAATCATGAAGTTTGCAATCATGGACAACAAGGATAGCATGAATTATTTTCATTAAAAAAAAAATTGCAATCATTACAGAAGCTTGTCGTTGCAATCATATTGTTCCCCTCAAATTCTCCCTTTTTTTTAATAACAACAAAAAGACTCTCTCTCCCCCTTAATCAACAACAAGTTTAATCACCCCCCTTGGTATAACACTTGTTGAGTTGTGTGTTTTGATGATGACATATTAATGATGTCTACACTCTCATACTTTGATTTTAATGATGACTAAAATATTTGGTTGTGAATGTTGTCCAAACTCTCACACTTTGATTTTGATGATGACATATTGCACATATTACAATGATAACAAAACAACATGTTCTTTATGCTTAATGTTTCATATTTTACTAATAATGACATGTTTTGATGGTCCACTCTTTATATTTACAGGTTTGCAAAGTTTTGTCAAAATAGTGTCAACACTACTTGACAGATAGGTCGACACTACCAGACTGCCCAGCAAGTTTCTGAAGAAAAAGTCACAGTCAGGTCGACACTACTTGTCAGATAGGTCGACACTACCAGACTGCCCAGCAAGCTTCTGAAGAAAAAAGTCATAGTAGTTCGACACTACTTGACAGTAAGGTCAACTCTACTAGTCTACTCAGCAAGTTCCTGAAGAAGAAGCTGCCAGTAAGGTCGACAATAGCTGCCAGTAAGGTCGACACTAGTTTTGGAGATATTCTCAAAAGGTCGACTCTGTCTGTTGATCAGGTCGACACTAGAGTTATGCCAGTAAAGGGAAATTGGAATTTCTGATCAGTAGTGTCAACACTATGGAAATGTAGGTTGACACTCTTTTTCTGTAAAACCAGAATTGTGCAGAGCATGAAATCCAGCAGCTGTGATCTCTTTTTGACATCTTTTTGGGAGATGCTATATTTACCAAATTGCCTTTTCATCCAAATGGGAATGAGGTAAAGGCCTCTTGGACACGTGGCACCCTTAGGTGCACTCTAGGTTTTTGTGCACACCTTTCTCACGCTTATGGGACTGCACAGTGGCTATATAAGCCTCCATCTCATCTGAAGCATCCATCTTTTGAGTCATTCATTGATTCCATCAAAGAGGACATGGGGATCAAGGACAAGCAGTGAGAGAAAGCTTTGGAGTGCTGAAACAGTAGCAGATCAAGAAGAAAAGCTGTAGAGGAAGAAGAAGGAATCGTGCATGTAGCAGATCTGAAAACAGAGCATCGTGGATCTTGCACAGAAGAAGCAGCAAAGCTGAAAAGAAGAGGAAGATCTGAAGGTAGGTGGAAGAGGAAGCTAGTGCAAGAGCAGAAGCACAAAGTTCAGCATCCGTGGAGAAACTCAAGAGCATACGTTCAGATCTAAATTCTCTGTAAATCAGATCTGAAATAGGGTATCGCGAATTGAGGCTGATTTGAAGGATTTTAGATCAAATTGGTTGAGAAGCACAACCAGATGATGCATATGCGCAAGATGATCTGTAGTACACCTTCAACTCTCAAGATCTGAAGATTCAGAGTTCAGATTACACAATCCAAAGGGAATTGGGCAAAATCGAAGGACTGGTGTTTGAGGATTTGTTTCCCTTAACTTTGATCTTCTTGTGTATTTGATTGTTTCTTTTTAAACCTTTCTCTGAACTCTTTGAGTGCTCCTACTAATGATAGGAGTGTTGATCCCATACTGTGTGTGTGTGGATTGAGAAGGTTTATCAGACCTTGAAGCTGTGAATCAGCGGATAAGCTGTGTAATCAATGGTTTGACAAGCTGTGAGTCAGCATTCAAGCTGTGAGTCAGCAGGTGTTTGAAGCTATGAATCAGAGGTTTAGTGAAGCCTCACTTGGTTTGAGTGAGGGGTGGACGTAGGTCTCTGTCTGGGAGCCGAACCACCTAAAAAATCTCCTGTGCAATGGTTTGATCAATTTTCATCTAGATGCTTGCATAGGTTTCTGCATTCACATTGCTTATCTAATTTCCTCACACATCAATTCACTCATTCACATCAGTTCAGTAAAATTTTGAGTCTGTTTAGATCTTTAATGTGAAGTAATTTTTTAATTTAAAGTTTCCGCTGCAAATCTATTCAACCCCCCCCCTTCTATATTTGCCATTTCACTACATCTAAGATCCAACAATTGGTATCAAAGCCTAGGCTCTCTATTCTTGTGGTTTAACAACCCGTAGAGTACTTGTGAAATGGATCTAAGGGGATATATGCCAGAAGGGCACTCTATGTATAGACCTCATTATTTTGATGGATCAAATTATACTTACTGGAAAACTCGTTTGCAGGTCTTCTTAAGAGCCCCGAATCATCAAATCTGAAAGGTGGTTAGTAGTGGACCATATGAGCTCCCAGAGGATGAAGAAAGATGGACAACAGAGCAAATCAAAAAGTCAAATGCTAACTGGAGTGCAATGAACATCATGCAATGTTCCCTTCACCCAACAGAGTTTTCAAGAGTCTCCTCATGTGAAACTGCCAAAGAAGTATGGGATCGTCTAATGGTAATTTACGAAGGTACTTCTGAGGTAAAGGAAACCAAACTCAATTTGTTAATTTCTGAGTATGAAGCCTTTAAAATGGAAAATGATGAAACCATCTCAGAGATGTATGGTAGGTTAACTCTTTTGACAAATGGCTTGAAGAGTCTAGGAAAAATATTTACTAAATATGAACTTGTCAGAAAATATCTTAGATCCTTAACTTCTATGTGGCATACAAAGGCTACTGTAGTTGAAGAGTCTAGGAATTTGTCTACTATGACGGTTGATCAATTGATTGGTTCCTTAATGACATATGAATTGGGTTTGAAAAGAACAGATAATGACATGAAGAAAAAGAAGTCACTAGCACTTAAAGCAAGTCCAAATTTGAAAGAAACAACTGAGGAAGAAGAATCTTCCAGCTCAAGTGACTCAAGTGAATCTGCCTTGCTTATAAGAAAATTCAGAAAGTTTCTAAGAAAAGAAGATAAAATTTTGCTTAACAAAGGACCTCAGGAAGACAACTCTTCCAAGCAGAAACAATTTTCTAATAAAAATTCTAACAGAGTTGTTTGTTATAATTATAGGAAACCAGGGCATGTAAAACCAGAATGCCCGAATGTTCAGAAAGAGTTTCAACCCAAGTGGAAGAAAAATAAGCCCAAAGCTATAATTGGAACTTGGAGTGAAGAAGAAGATGATGAGGATGAAGAAAATTCAGAAGATGATGAAAATGAAAGCATAATATGCTTGATGGCCAGAGAGAGCTCCAATGATTCGGTAACTTCCAATGATACTCTGAATTCTTGTTCTACTTCTGACAATGATAATGAAGAATTGACTTATGATGATCTGAAAAATCTTAGTGAACATTTGTATAAAAGAATGAAGAAAATGAAATCTGAAAATAAACTTCTAAAACTTGAAATTTAGTCAAATGAAACCATGTTGGAAAGTTCACAAACCATTTCAAAAGAAAATGAAAATCTGAAA